>CM057343.1:399906335-401106335 GCA_030015575.1 Agapanthus africanus
TCATCTTAAATTTATACCTATCTCGTATCTTCTTCATTAAGAAAGTCATGTTTATATAAAAACTTGGGGTATATATCTAAAGATATTTATCACGCTAGCTATGAAAGCCTCAAGTTCTAACTAATAGGCATTTGTTACAAAGTTAGTAAACAATTAAAATTAAAATGCCTATACTCACAGGGTACGTAGTGAGTGTAAGCTGATCACAACTTAGTAAGTTCTATCATTTTTCCTCTTCTGCTAGAGAACATAGAAATTAACCCAGCTATATATGACAGGAAATAAATATGCCTTACATTTCGAGAAAAATAAGACACTAAAATTTATGCCCTTGATAATAGCATTTTTCAAGGTTGATAATTTCTCCTTCTTTTTTAAAACCAACTTTGATGATAACAAAATCCCGGCCAACCTACATCTCCATGCATAATCATACCAGATAATACATAACCGTAGAAAAATACAAGAGCCAGCGTAAAAAAAAACATTTTAGCAACTAACTTTCCTGACCTTGTTTGGGAATGGAGTTAAAGTTTTCTGAACTGCAGTTTCGTGAAGTTACCGAAACCCTACTCTTAAATGCCAACTTTGTCCCATTTAGCATTCATTTTAAAGTTAAATTCCAAAATTTAGATATCTGCAGTTATTCAAATTCCAATCTGATTTAGGTTTTATAATTACACTCAATTTTCACATAAGTAGAGTTTATATGTAAATCTCCCTTCCACCGCCACTTAAAAAAAAACTCTTGTTATCATAGCTCCATATCCAGACAGGGGGCTAATGGTATTGTTAATAAAATATTGTTGGTTGATGGTTATCATTATTGGTTTGCGCGACTTTTTTTTTTATCGTAGAAAGTTAAAGGGTTTGAATCCATAGGAAGGTCGTTCTTCCCTTCCTAAAAGATGGCCCAACTGTTAAAAGAGACCGTTTGCTTAAACGGTTTATTCATTGATGCAGTTACTGCTAAAACAAGGAAACGCTTACGCTCGGTCAAAACTATATTTCTATGGCAAAATACGATAGAGAGTCATAAATATACTTCTTCACAAACCTCCTTTCTTCTGATCTTCTTTATTTTTGCAAGCTAGAATGAACATATATAGATATATATGTCTTTGGACATGACTGCCATCAAAAAGCCAAAACAAATCGAACACTTGTTAGCAACTCAGGTATAATTTACACCCAAAAGCTCAACTGATAGTAGACATTCAAGTCAAGCACCAAATTATATTTATTTATTTTTTCCCTCTCACCAATAATATGAGGAAAAGGTTCTTTTTGGGTGACTTGTTCATAAGCACCAATAGCATCATTATGGTTTCTCTTAATTATCAACTTAAACAACCAAATGCGTGGATTCCATTATACATTAATTAATGCATGTAATGTCCATGAGATGAGCCCAATCATGCATGGCCCCTTTGTCCTCTTTAAACCTAACCTCTCTATATAAAAAGATTGATAGATTCCTTTTGGGAGAATCCCTAGATTGATTCTATCATTTTGTATAATATTAATTAATTGCAACAAATTAATGAACTTCACAAAACATAAAAACAAACAAAGAAAAGAAATAAACTCTTAAGGTTTGACACAAAACCCCTCTGTGGTTTACACGGCGCGTGTGTGTATATATCCCACTGCTGATTTTTTACTGCAAACACCCATTTGCAAATCCGGCGCCTACACAAAATAAATAATGTTCATCTAATTTAAATCAAGAATTTTTTTTGTTTTGTTTAGAGTAGAATTTGAGTGTTTTTCAAGGAGGTGTTTGCGTGGATAAATTACATGTGGGAGAAATTTTTAAGAAGGAAAACTATAAGTAGGTTTTGTGCAATTAATTAGCCCTCTTTAATATAGCACATGCAACAAATTAATGAGCTAAGAAAATCTATTTAAAGGCCATCTTTGGAGCCAAACATTGCCCATCTCTCTCTCTCTCTCTCTCTCTCTCTCATGGCTACTTTCTCCTCTCTCCTCTACATCTATCCCTTGTTTCTTCTACTGAATTTTCTAACATGTGCATGCTCACTAGTTAATGGAGTTCATGAGGTAGAAGCAACTCATCATATTGATGTTAGTTTTCAATCTCTTTTGCCAACAGATATTTGCACTCCATCCAAAGGTATCTAATTTGATCTTTATTGGTGAAGTTCATTTGCTTTAATCATTATGTATTGCATGGCTTAAGAGCCAAATTCTTAAAAGGTTGTAAGGAAATAAGTATATATAATATTCTCTAAGTTACAAATAGGATCAAAAGCATATATACAGTCCCGGCTAAAGAATAGGGGAAAAAAATATTCAAAAGTTGAATTAGCATAATAAGTTCGCCGGTTCAAAATTATACATCGACAGTATTCTTTTGGGCGTTATCGCTTCTCTGAGAAAAAACGGTTTTTCTTACATTCCATTCTAATTTCATTCCGTTTTCTTTTTTTCGCTTTTTGTATATGTTGAGTAACAAAGGCTTTGCATGGAAAAACATAATTCAAGACCCTGCACATGCATCTTCTATCTTTTAGATTATTATTATTTATATATATTCGCTTTAAAGTTCAAATTAACAAGCGGCTTAGCTTCATATTCTCTTGAAATATAAGCAAATTACACCAAATAAAAACAAATTTGTTAAATTTTTTAGGCCATCCATGCAAAATTTACAAATATTAAACCTGTTATAAATATAAAGCAGGAAAAAAACAACAGAGCATATATAGAATCACAATTCTCCTCTAATTAAAGATGAAAAATTCAATTTCATTACCATTCAACTCCAGTAATCACGGATTTTTTTCCGGCCCTAAAATAATTTCATTAGAGAATCCAGTAACTGAATATATAAATGATAAACATGATCATCTCACTTCTATTAAGATTCAACTCAAATTTGGGTATCTACGACGTTTTTTTGGTCGATGTAGAACAGAGGGTGTTTCCGCTAATTAATAAATCACTTGACGGGGGTATAAGCACTGCACGGCGTGTTTGCGGGCATGACGGCTGAATTTCATTTACAGAACTAGTGAAATCATTGGCTGACAATAGTATCATGTAAAACCGCCTAAATCGCAACGAAAAAAAATGAACTTTTATTAAAATTCAACTCAAATTTGCAGAACTCGATCCATCAAAGTTGGAACTAGTCCATCGCCACGGTCCATGCTCCCCTAACAAGCACACGAAGAAGCTCTCGCACAAACAAATCCTCAAGAACGACCAACTCCGCGTCGACTGGCTGCACACAAAGTCCTCAACCAAATCCATTCCTTTCTCAAAGCGCAGAAAACCCCACAATCCGATACCAGCATCCACGATCCCCGCTCAACCAGGAATTTCCCTGGGCACCGGAAACTACATTGTCTCGTTAGGGTTCGGTACCCCGAAAATCCAGCAATCCGTCGTCTTCGACACTGGAAGTGACATAACCTGGATACAGTGTCAGCCCTGCGTCTCTCAATGCTACCAACAACAAGACCCTCTCTTCGACCCCAAGAAATCCTCAACCTATGTAAATATCTCTTGTAGCTCGCCATTTTGCTTGGCTCTCGATACTTCTGGGTGTTCTGGCTCTACTTGCCTCTATGCCGTTCAATACGGGGACAGTTCATTCACTGTCGGGTTTTTCGCTCAGGACACACTATCCCTAACTTCGTCGGACGTGATCCCGAATTTTAGATTTGGATGCGGTGAGAAGAATAACGGGCTCTTTGGTCAGGCGGCGGGGCTTGTGGGTTTAGGACGAGAACAAGTTTCGTTAGTGATGCAGACGTCGCAAAAGTTTGGCGGGCAGTTCTCATATTGTTTGCCTCCGACTTCGAGCTCCTCTGGGTATTTGACATTTGGGAGTGGATCAGCATCGAAGGTGCAGTTTACGCCGATGTTGACCGATTCTAGCATGTCGACGTTCTATTTCCTTGAGCTCATGTCGATATATGTTGGAGGGATGAAACTTGCTATTTCCCCTAAGTTGTTCTCGAATGCAGGTACTTTGCCAATTTTTTTGCCAGAGTATTTAAAAGTTTCTACGTATAAATTAAATAAAATAAAAAAATGATATATAGTGTCACATATCGTGGATTTCGTACAGTCAGCAGGGGGTAAGATGCAAACATTAATCGAAACATTCAATTTTTCAGGCACCATTATCGACTCTGGCACGGTGATCACCCGGCTCCCCCCAACAGCCTACTCCGCATTGCGTTCCGCATTCAGAATGCGGATGTCAAAGTATCCGACCGCACCCGCAGCCTCGATTCTGGACACATGCTACGACCTAAGCAAGTCCTCGAGAGTGGCTATACCGAAGGTGGCATTGCAGTATCGAGGAGCCACTGTGAATCTGGACGTCTCCGGAATTCTCTATGTCGCAAGCACGACTCAGGCTTGCCTCGCATTTGCACCCAACAGCGACGACACGGATATGGTCATAATAGGAAACACACAGCAGAGGAGGTTCAATGTGGTTTACGATGTGTCGAAGAAACTAATAGGGTTTGGGCCTGGAGGTTGCTAGTAAATTAATTTGGTGCATTTTAAAGTAAATTTATAGTTTTTTAAAGGTTGGTTTTCATGTTTAAGGTCTGAATTGGTATGTTGGAGGAAGTGAAGGAAATAAAGAGGGAAGTCTGTAAGCTGCCGAAAATTGGCAAAATCAGTGCAAAATATAATTTTCTCTTTCAAGATAGTAAATGTGGGTTGAAATTCAGGTGATGAAACGGATTCGGATTCCCTGCAGACGATAAACTAAGTTCGTAGATGCATAATCAAATCCAACGGTTTATAACAAAGGAAATACATGCATGGGTTAAATTAATTAAGGGTAGGATTTGATCAGTATACCTATGCGCTGATTTTTCAAAACATTTCGAAGGAACAACAATATCCTAAAATTTACGAGTTGATCGCATGGACGTTTTCTTCCATTGATTCGACTGTGAAATCGACATGATTATATCTAACAATAAGTATACATATCCTTTGTAATTGCCTCCATCTTTATACTAACCTCATGAATTATAATTTCTAAGTTAACTTATAATTATGCCATCTAGTCTAAGGATTGAAAGAGCTGGTAAAGCATAAGAATTGTAGCAAGAGAGGCCATGATATATATATATACATACAATAAGTATACATATCCTTTGTAATTGCCTCCATCTTTATACTAACCTCATGAATTATAATTTCTAAGTTAACTTATAATTATGCCATCTAGTCTAAGGATTGAAAGAGCTGGTAAAGCATAAGAATTGTAGCAAGAGAGGCCATGATATATATATATATATATATATATATATATATATATATATATATAGTCTAGCAATGGGGAGCTATCTCTAACATCTTACGAATTCTACACATCAATCTAAAATTTCACATTTCAGCTGCGCGCATTTTCAGACACGTATCTTATCTGTCCAACATTCACACCAATAACGTATTGATGATCTATTAATAGCCAGCTAATCAAATTTCTTTCTTCAAATTTGATATATGTATCCTATGAGCCTATGAGCATGCTTGATTCCTTGGCTAAAATATAATGAATTCGCACAGTTAATTTCTAATATCTGCTTGAAAGTAACATGACAATGATATCACAACCTATATCTTGATGTTATTTTGTATAAAAGTGACTGCCAAGAGATTTTCTTTTCTTTCACCTAATCACACAGATGTGTGAACAATATTAGTATCTTCTTTTGGTTTATATAATTGGGAAGTATCTAACAACACAACGAGAAAGAAAATACAAATGATGAATGATAAAATGATGGGCTTCTAGTATTGTAATATTGATGCAGATGTTTTGTGATCTCACAATCCACTGCTTGGCTTCTATATATCTGAATAAAATGGCTTCTCTAGGTGTGCTTTCATCACCTAAAAAGCGCAATAGTTGAATAATTAATGCCTTTTGCAGTGTTGAGAATGTGAATAACATTTAGTCCCACGTTTAGAAAACTATGGGATGTATATGAAAATAATTTATAAAATCACTAGTAAAAAGATGGCTTGTCCCTATGGATAGAAAAATCTGTAGGGACTCCCTACAGTTCCCACCTTGGGGGCAAATTATGCCCATATACATAAATTTTTTTAAAAATTTAACATCTGTCGTTGTCCTTACGGAGGCGAAGTCGGGAATTTAAAAAAAAAATAAAAACCAAAATTTTTTCCTTCCCCTTCCCATGCTACGTCTTAATCCGCAAAATTATTTCCACCAAAATTTCCCCGCCCCCATCCTTGCTCGTCGTCTCCTCCAACCGCCAGCACCACCTCCTCCGACCTCCTCCGATCTCCAGCGCTGCCTCCATCACCTCCTCCGACACCTCATCCAAAGCCCCTTCCAAAGCTTTCTCCTTTGATCCTCCAGTGGCCGAGCCCCCTCCTCCTTCACCGTTGAAGCCCTTCTCCTTCCCGGCGCAGCCTCGTCGAGAAGGAGTCGTCGATTCCTTCATCGCCTTACTACCTCGTCGTAAGCCTCCACCTCCTGTCGATTACTCCACCGCTGCCTCCTAGCCTTCGATTCCTCCACAAGTTTGTTGATTTATACCATTTTTAATTTTAATTTTCCTTATTAATTTTGATTTGGTTTTCTTTAATTGTAGAAATTAATTTATAATTTTGTTGTTTTTGTTGTTAATGTTGCTGAATTTAGGGTTAGGGGTATGGGGTCGGTTAGGGGATGAGTTAGGGGTTAATTAAGGTGGTTAGGGTTAGGGTTATTGTTAATTAGGGGGTTAGGGTTATGGTTAGGGTTTGAAAGTTCCTAATGCTCTCGCCGCTAATTCGCGGTCGAAACAGAATCCAAAAACGAAAATTTTGATAGCACTAGAAATTTAATCCTAAAATTTACACCAAATACCAAACTAGAAAAAAACAAGAGACAAGAATTTAACTACTCGGTTAGGGTTACAACTTTTATATTGTGTCTTTCGTCTTCAATAGATTCTCGAGGCTCCATGATCGAGCTTACAAATTGGTCCTCCTTCGCCGAAGATAATCCATCTGAGAGAACCAAGTTTAAGCTTTTACTTCATCAATGAAGTAACTAAGAATCCTAGAATGCTAATTTAGAATACTTAGTGATATAGTGTGAGTTTTCTATTAATTTTTCTTTCTCTTAATACACTTGAATCTCAGTACATGAGAAGGTAGAAAAAGAAGAAGGAGGAGGAGCCATTTTTTGGAGAGAGAAAAGCTAAGATGGTAGAATGAAAAACACTGAATTTTCAAGTAAGTAAATTTTTTTTCTTTTGTAAAAAGATTTTACCATTTTAAAAATTTAACCAATGCTTGAATAATATAACCAAATAAATAAATAATTTATTTGGCCATACCCTCCACCATTTCTTTCCTCCGCCTCATTTCATAATTTCTTTAATAAGAAAAACTTAGAAATGATGTGTCCTCCTTCTAGAACTATTCTTGTAGAAATACAAGAATACGTCTCCGCAAATACATGCCAGTATTTGTATCAAAATATGAATACCCAAGATATAGGAAAAATACAATGAACATAATACTAGAATATACATATCGAAATATATATGTAAATTATTAAATCAAAACTTGATTTAATAATCCGGCTTACTCCTGAACCGGCTAGTATTATCATCCTCTCGACTAAAGTCCGTGTGGTTAGCACACATACTTAATCAGAACCCTGCACATATCAATATACAACCACCACATCATTTTGCCTGCCGGAAAATCCTCTGTGTGGGACTCTAAATACTCGTCAATACGCTGACAGTGGATTTAACGACAAGCACGTCAGTGGCATTAGCTATACGCAACGGCTACCCAGGTATTGAGCGAAAGGAAGGTCGACGAGCAAACTCATCCGTACCCCTACTGAGCCTGTTTGTGACAATCTCCGTATAGCCCGGTCTTTTCGTCTGAGATAATCGTGTTAGTGGATGTTGCACACCCTCACAACATTTATGAGGAGACGGAAGTGGAAAACAATAGTTTTCTTGCATGCAATATCTACTTTAAACCTAGATCTTGTGCTAAACTATAACTAGAAACCCTATCTAGAGATCTTATCTACTATGATAGAGGATTATACCTTGAGAATCGGTCCTTCGGGTCTTCGTTTGGATGCGACTTCTAGACTCCTTGGATGCTTGCAATACTCTCGATTTCCGGTCACCTCAAGACGTAGATAATCCATCCGAGATTTATGGAACAAACTTCAAACTCTTCTCAAAAGTTAACTAAGAAGTCAAGCTTTTGCTGGAAATGACTACTTAGATGATATAGAGATGAACTAATGGATTACTTTTAACCCTAAGTTTTTGATTCACAACTCATGTGAAGGATAAACCTAAGAGGAGGAAGAAAGAGATAGTTAGGAGAGAGAATGTGAAAAATAGAATGAGGAAATATCAAGCATGCTTCAAGAGAAATGGCTTATGGAAAATAATTGAGTTGTGTATTATTTTATTTCTAAAATAATGCAACATACTTGAATAATAATCCCAAATGAATAAAATATTCAAAGAGCCATTCCTTGACCCATGCTTTGACAATTCTTCTAATTCCACCTCATATATTTATTTTCATAAAATAAAAATCCTATTATAAGGTGTCTCCTTCTAGAAAGTGTTCTTGTACAATTACAAGAATACCTTTCATTGTATATTGTATAAATATACCCATATCCGCATTCCGAAAAATACGAATACAAATAATCCAATAAAATAATACTGGTATCCGGCTTAAACCAAAGGCTACCAGTATTATCCTTCTGATCATCATTCCTGTAGCCGGTATACGAACATGATCGAAACCCTGCCGTAACTATTTACGGCCTCTACATCTTTTGCCTGAACCAGAGAACCCTCTGTGTGGGATTCTAAAGACTCGACAGTATGCTGGCAGTGCGTTTAACCACAAGCATGTCAGCGGCACTAGCTGTGCGTAATGGCTACCGAGGTACATGACGATAAGGTGGCCGACGAGCGAACTCATCACAACCCTAACGAGCCTGTAAGCAACACTTACCATACAGTCCGGTCTCTTCGTCTGATATGTCACATATGAAGTTTAGGGGTGGTAAATGTCAGACCCCAGTAACTTTATAAGTCATGCTGATTTATGGCCCATAACGGTTCGAGAAAGTACTGATAACTCTTATCAGTAAATCTCGACAACCCTGGCCAGGGATTTGCTGTTATGGCCGATCAAGTATAGTGCAACATCAACTCCATATACCGGGAGAGACGAAACCCCTCTATTCCCTCATGGGAACTGAATAAAATACAAATAAAGCAGCAGGAAAAACCCTCAAATGGGGCATCACGTGCTTACACGTGATCAAGCCTCACGTGCAAACACGTGACCTTTTATGGGCAGATTCTATCTACGCCTAAATGCCTAATTGATAAAGTCACGTGCTCACACGTGATGGGCTCTTGAACCCACTGAATTAATAGAATTAAATTCTAATTAAAAGGAATTAAAATCATTTGTTGTCTCATGGGAACTGAATAAAATACAAATAAAGCAGTAAGGAAAACCCCCAAAGGGGCATCACGTGCCCACACGTGACCGGTTCTCACATGCAGGCATGTGACTTTTTACAGGCAAAGCCTATAGGCGCTAAATGAAATAAAAAATTGGAAATGCTTAATCAGTGGGGTCACATGCCAACACGTAATGGGTTCCTGAGCCTTCTGAACTAATAGAATTAAATTCTAATTAAATGCTTAATCAGTGGGGTCACGTGCCAACACGTGATGGGTTTCTGAGCCCTCTGAACTAATAGAATTAAATTCTAATTAAATGCTTAATCAGTAAGGTCACGTGCCAACACATGACGGGTTCCTGACCCCTCTGAAGTCTGAACCAATAGAATTAAATTCTAATTAAATACTTAATTGGTACGGTCACGTGCCAATACGTGATAGACTCTTAAACCCTATGAACTAATAGAATTAAATTCTAATTAAAAGGAATCAAAAAGCCTAATTGGAAAAATATTTCCCTAGATCTTTCCAAACAAAAAAGATTGCACTCTGTAAAAGGGAGCACCGTTGGATTAAAAATCTAATGGTGATTAAAAATCACCAATTTATAGAAAGATTATATACAAGGAAATATTTTCCTAAAATTTGCCAGGAACAACAAATAAAATATCTTTTAGATTCAAAAATCCAATGGTAAATAAAATTCACCGAATGGTCTAAAAGATCATGTTGGTTATAAAATCAATCAAAGATCTCTCAATGAGAGATTGGCTCAACAAACTGATTCTTTTCTTTCTCCTATAAATAGGAGCAAAGAAGAGAAGAGAAAGAAGGGATACAACAACAGAAAGAGAATACAGGAAAAAAGAGAATTTAATTCTTCAGAAAGAAAAGAAGATCTCTTCAGAGAAAAAAAAGAAAACTCTAGGTAAGAGAAAGAAGGAGATCATTCTATAAGCTCCCACAAAACAAAAGAGAATTTAATTCTCAAACTAAGATTTTAACTCTTCTAAAAAGAACTTAGTTCTTCCTCTGATTGAAGATCTGCAGAAACAGATCTCCCTACAAGTTGAGAATTTAATTCTCATCGGGAAGATTCTGCCATACAGATCCAAAACTTAGAGAGAGAATTGGATTTAAAGAATTTAATTCTTTCAAACACATAGGAATTTAATTTCTTTAAATAAAATTAGGGTTTAACCCTATAAAAGAATTTAATTCTTCAACAAGAGATTTAACTCTCCATGCACGAAAAAGAGATCAGTACCTAACATGATCATGTGGTAACACGTGCTCTTTGAACTAGAAAAAGAGAATTCTCAAAGTATTTAACACTTATTTAAAAGGGAAAAAGGAAAACAATAAAGACAGTTTCTCTTTTAGGGTGTATCACGTGCTCCCACGTGACCCTTAAAAAGCTCCTCAAAACAAAAGAGAGTAAAGCCAAGGCAGTTTCACTTTTTGGGCGTCTTACGTGTTCCCACGTGGCCCCTAGCAATTATCAAACAAAAGTGGATTCTACCCAAAGGCAATGCCTGCCTAAAGGATGCTTCACGTGTCCCCACGTAACCCCTGACAAACACCATTTTAAAAAGAAAATGGGGTAAAACTGAAGGATTAATATTGAACGCATGGATACCCATCACGTGCCCACACGTGATGGTCATAAAGGTCAAGTGTTTAACATTTATATACATATTCTGAGAGTAAAATAAAAGAAGTAATGCCCAATCTTCAGGCGCCTCACGTGACCCCACGTGAGCGCTTCAGTTTTAGTGTTTAACACTACCTTAAGCGCCTCACGTGGGAGCACGTGAGCGCCGAATGTACTCTAGTGTTTAGCACTATATTCGAGACAATCTTAGCCTAAATTAGCTAAGTCTTCCAAAGGCAAGAACCCCCTTCAACTGAACCCCAATTATATGTCTTCCAAAACTGATCATCTCATATGGCATTCAAAGTGATTCCCAGAACCTTCCAACCAACATTGTTTCAAGGGTACATCTCTTCATACCTCTGATATATGTTGTTGTAATTCTTCAACGTCTTCAGAGAGGTGATGGGCCCCAACAATCAGACATTCCACGGACTGTGGGGTCCTTAAACTCATGGACTATGATGTCCTTAAACTTTACAGACTATGACGTCTCTAAACTACCATGGACTGTGGGGTCCTTAAACTCATAGACTATGATGTCTTTAAACTTTACAGACTATGATGTTTTTAAACTCCATGGACTATGATGTCTTTAAACTCATGAACTGTAACGTCCTTAAACTAAAGTAATGGAGCCTAAATGCTCTTTTCTTGGATCTAAATGATCCTGTTAAGTTGATCTTACTCTAAAATTAGATTAACGTATCCTTAACAAACTGTTAAGTTGATCTTAGTCTAAAATTAAACTAACGTATTCTTAACAAATGTTTAAGTTGATCTTAGTCTCAAATGAGATTAACGATCCTTAAACCCAACCCAAACCCAAATCTAAGAAAATACGGATTTGGACTAATCCACGCCCTACGGGCGACAACATAAATTAGTCTCCGTATACAATCCACGGGCAACCAAAAATAAAACAAACAAACATGACACGAAGTGACCATATGGAGAAGGAGAAAGTTGTTACCGCAATGCGGTAGCGTAATTAACTGCAGGGGCTTGCGTCTGTAGGGAAGAGCGTCCCCACAATCAAAAACCCCTCAAATGAGGGAGAATCTGACGAAATCTGCTACAACGGCCGCATCCGTCTAAACCTCCGATACACGGTGCCATAAATCAACTTGGCATCTTCGGAGAGGTGGACGGATCAAACCAAATAGCATTTGTCCCCAAATTCAGGCAAGATGTCAGTCTTCCCGGTCTTTCGGCGAAGAACAGATTCTGGCACGCCCGGTGGGGCCTTTTCCTCTTTCCAATCCACACTTCGTATGTCGTGTTTCGCGAACAAATCGCGGTTTGCTATGGTTGCCCTTGGATTCGAGGTACTAAGATTTGGTGTCTTGCTCCGTGCAGAGAAAATGGCTTCCAACTGCACAAACTGCAACAACTGCAATAACTCCCACTCTGTCCTCGCTGGAGGAGTGACCTATGGGCCCCAAGCGGCCTCCATCTACGCAATGCCGGTTGAAGAGGTGACACAGACCACCACGGGATTGTTCTTTGGGACCACGCTCCCACTAATGAGCTTCAACGCCCTATTGCCGTCGCAAGAAGCTCCGAAGAAATCGGTTTTTGATCGGCTTACAACTACCGCGGCCCCTCTCAATGGGTCGCCCAAGTCCAGTGCCTCAGTTTTCAACAGATTGGGCCAAAGCTCAAGTGGGCCCGTGAAGAAGCCCGCGATACCTGAAGCGGCCATCCTAAAGCGGGTAGTCATTCTTGTTCCAGAAGTCATCAGAGCGACTTCCCTTGCTAAGGAGTCGGTCTTTGCAAGGCCGACCGTTTCATCTCCCGTTCTAGGCGAAGTCATCAAAACTGCTCCCCCTGCGCGAAAGACTGCCTTCGATAGATTGACCATCCCCACTCAACGGACGCCAGTTTTCAAGAGGCTAACGCCGGCAGCAACCCTCCGCCAGCACAGGGGGCATGACGAAGCCACCCCATAACTTAGCTGGTCCCGTCAGCACGACATGCTCGCCGTCGTCACTAGTACCGAGTAAGGAAGGCTGGGGGCAGCTCTCCTTTTGGACTAACTCCGCCAGCTCCGATGGTGGAAATTGATGCTGTTGTTCCAACTGGGAACAACTTTGAACCACTTAGGAGGGTACGCAAGAACTCTCCGAAGGCCGTGCTAAAAAGATCTCCTCCACCTATGGAGAACGCGACAAAGGTAAAGCCAGAGCAGCCCCCTCAGCTGCTGTCCTCTAAAATTCATAAAGTTTGGCAATAGGTCCAAGACTCGGTGATCAACCAAGACTACTCCCGCCAACCGAAGAAGATGAAAGTTCGTCAAGAGAAGGACTGCACTGTCATACCACAGGAGATGTCATCTATTTGGGTGCCCGCTGCAACGGTTCCCTCAACGTCGACCACCCACAAAAGAAGGAGGCCGGAGAAAGTCTCTATGCCCGCGATGTGCTTAAGAACACTGAATCTAAATGCCCTAAGTCTGGGGGCATGGTGGTGCACACTGTCTATATGGCATCCGGGAAAGAGGATAGCCGTACCTCTACGGGTTATTGACCACTCACCAGATCCGTAACAAAGGCCCATGGGCAACAACAAAAACTCCAGGAAATGTTAACACAGATGGCCGTACTCACTGGGCCAAAAGAAAGCCCAGAAACGTCGTCAGAGCAGCGTCATGAATAAGAAACTGATGCTGAGTTCCTTCGCAGAATCCTCGAGAAGAAGGACAAAGAGGCAGCGGAACAAGCTGCTAATATAAAACGAATGGCGTTTTTATTCCAAGACATGGTCGGGATGATGATACAGCCGGATCCTCCAGCTGAAGACCCTCCGATTATCCTTGAAGACGGCATAGGGGAGACATCGAACCCTCTTCCGGCTCTAACAACAGCCAAGGAAGAGACCATTTCTAAAGCCGCCTTAAATGACTATATCGCTCAGCAGATACGAGCTCATCAGGCTAGCGAAGCGGCGGGCAAATTGTTAAGACCGGACGACCCTATCCGGGTTGGTACGACCAAATAAAGTACCCACAGGGATATACGATCCCTAAATTCCATGTATATAAGGGGACGGGGAATCCACACCAGCACGTTGCTCAATTTAGGGCTCTGTGCGGCAACACTGGAGGTGACGACAAACTGCTGCTTCGCCAGTTTGTTGGCATCTTGTCGGAGACAGCGTTTGAATGGTACTCCGAGCTCCCGAACGAATCCATTAAGACATTGCAGAAATGGAGTTACTGTTCACATAAAGGTTCGCAAGCGCTAGCGAACGTACCCCAATCACAGCATTAATCAATGCCAGGGTGAAGCCGGGCGAAATATAGGTACAGAACGCGATACGGTGGCGGAATCTATGGTCGAAATGTGAACAACGCATCAAAGAAGCTCCTGCGGTAGGCATGTTTGTGGGAACTCTTGATCCGCAGGCGACCATATCCCAGTTCATGATGTTTATCAAGCTGACTACCTTCCAGGCCTTGATTGACAAACTAGCCCAAATTGATCAGATGGGTCATAGACCGTCTTCCTCGAAAATGGAGGCTCGAAACGAAAAGGGGAAGGGGAAAGCGGCCTTCGTCTCCAATGCTCAACAGCAGCCTAGTGGTCCAAAACCAGCTGATCGTCAAAGTGATAGACAGCAATCCTTTGGAGAAAAGATGAGACGCCCTTACTCGTTCCCTCAGGATAAGACGAAAAGATTATTCGAGTTAGCGCTGCGCAACAGGCTCATCACTCTACCGAAGCCAATACGCCCAACGCAACCAGGTGACGTTAACAATCCTAATTACTGCCCTTATCATCGAATATTGGGTCATCCAATTGAAGATCGTTACATCTTCAAAAGTTGGATCGAAGATCGGTACCAACATGGCAAGTTCGCATTATCCGAAAACTGGAAGGTGAACCCGCCACAACCTCACGCTCCTAAAAAGGTGGACACGCCGAGGGCATCATGCTCACTTATAGAGGAAGCCCCATGGGAGGTTGCCCTTTTAGCTAAGACGAAAAGAATGCTGAAGGATCTCCAAACATACCCGGCAATCATGTGGAAAAGTCCGTTGGAACCTAAGATCATTGAGGGAATACTGAAGCCGCGCCTGACTCCAAGAATGGGTAGCGATAATCAAAACGCTCAGGCCCAACCATCAAAGTCTTTGAAGAAGAAGAAGGTCAAGAAGCCCGCACGGCCTGATGACAAGCGCACGAACCTATAAAAGCATATTGATGCGCTGGAGGAATATAACCAGAAGGCGCGAACCCCGGTCACACTCCAATAGTTTCTCAACCATATCCTTGAAGATAAAGATGGCGATGAAGATGAAGGAGAAGACTCGTTAGACAAACCTGAAGATTATATGGCAAGCTGCCACGTGATCTCCCATTCGTCAGTAGATGGTGAAGAAGCTCGTGATACAGAGAAACTAGGGGCAGATCCTGAACCGGAACCCCTAGGACCGTCAGACGAGATGATTGACGTATTTCTGAACGAAGCTATTTTGAAAAGAAAAACTGATCAGGAGCGTGAAATTGCTGTATACGAAAAAGCCAAACGTCGGCAACTGAGCGAAAGGATTGAAATACCCCAACCGGATAGGAGCACTTCGGCCGCCAGCAAAAGCAGGTTCAAGATAAGGAAAAGGTTCGCCAAAGCCATATCGATGGGAATGAAGCTGCCACCCTCCGAAGGAAACACTCCTGATAGGATACACCTTAATGAAGAGGATGCACATCCAAACTACTGCTTGTACCATTAGAGGACCACACACCCTACTGAAGAATGCAATGCCTTTAAAAATTGGTGGCAGGGATACGTTGCTCACCGGCAGCATTTCAAGCGGATGAAGCGCAAAACTCGTCGGGTACAAAGAAGCACGACAGATGAGCATAAAAGAACAGCCGGTGAATGTCACATGGTTAATTCCAGGGGATCGCAAGTTCTCACTTTCGGGAGTGATTCTGATAGCCCTCAGCCCTCTCTTCAAGGAATCCATCTCTGAAATAAAAGAGATAAAGACCTGCGAGAACATTCAGCTGTGCAATCGCACGCTACCTTAAAAGAATCTGGGACCCACAAACAAGGGATTGAACAAAAAGGATAAGGGGAAGGAAAAGGTCCCTGAGGATATCACCCTTGATGACTGAGTCGTCGGAGAGCTGGAAGCCAAGGACCCGCCCAAGAAAAACAAGGTGGATTACAACGTTCTGGCACACCTGAGGAAGATACCCTCATAGCTAAGCATTCTCCATGCCCTCCTGCTATCTAAAGAGGCAAGAGATTCTTTGATCAAGGCACTATAAGAACCCGAGCAATTCCAAGTTTTCCTTACCGAAGAAAAGATGAAGGACAAGCTGGAAGAAGTGCACACAGCTGACATCACTTTCGGCGATGAAGATCTCCTCCTCAGAACGTGTGAGCATAACCGTCCCCTATATGTCTCCGGGTATTACCATGACATTAAGATAGGGAAGATCCTAGTTGACAATGGGTCCTCTGTTAATCTCCTAAATGTGAGGGTGCTAAAAGAAATCTGCATGAGCGTTCAACACCTCGCTCGGGATAAAATCACTATTTTCGGATTCGACTCTCAATCATCACAGACGCTTGGGTCTGTGATACTGACGTTATGTTTTGGGCTGCTCGTCACTGACATCAAGTTTCACGTCATTGATTCCAAGACTTGCTACAACGCTTTGCTCGGCAGGCCTTGGTTACACGAGTACAATATCATCCCTTCTACACAACATCGGTGTATGAAGTACTTCAAAGATAGGCTTGAATACACTGTGACAGGGGAGCTGAACCCATTCTCCGTAAACGAAGTCCGAAAGTACGAAGATGCAAAGTACTTCTTACAAGACTTTGAAGATACGGAAAGATGCCATAAACCTGAGGATAAGCAAAAAGCTATCACCACCATTCCGGTCTTCGGGAGCGATACTGAGGAGGAAGAAGAGATAGTCTATTCGAGACCTTCCCGATACAATGAACCGGGACCTTCTACCCCTATTCTGGTCTTTGGCAGTGACTCTGGAGACGAGCTCAACGCAGTATTCTTGGCTCGTCCATCAGTGCAAGCCTTCATTGGAGATGATCAGAGTTTGCAGATCGCCATGGTTCCGCAAGAGCATTACAAAGAGCTCAACGCACTTGATACCTACAGTGTGCAAGAATTGCAGACGTTCTACATCCCTCCCAGGCGAAAAGATGAAAAGGTGATCCTATTTTATCGATCCGCGGAAACTAAAGTGGAGAAAGAAATCTGGCATGGTGCCAATTCTAAGCTTGACAGGCTCCAGCCCATCTGTCTGCCCAGATACTATACAGAAGGATTAAAAAGGCTGTTGAGGCGCTAAGGCGTACCCTTCAAACAGATTGCTCGACAAGCTCAGTTCTACAACAGGATCTAGAACGTCCCCGGAACTCAGTGAAAATTGCCCAACGGGAGAATGGAAACGATCGGGCTCGGATATGTTCAATCCAAGAAACGGGAGCGATTCCATGGCTGCTACGTTATACATGATTTCGATGAAGAAGGAGATGCCCTGTTAGAAGACGCTAACCCTGAACCAAAATGAGGTCTCGCCATGAAAGTGCCAAGTCCGTCGTTCGAATAACAGATGGATAAGCTAATAAGGGAAGCGGGTCAAAAGGTCCGGGATGACCATAGCCGCGAAATGGCCATCTATGAAAAAGTCATAACACAGCGCCTCCTTCAGCAGGCTACGAAAAATGACGATACCCTTCATCGCCAGCCCGTCATACGGAAGATTCGACGCGGAGGCAAAAATAAACCGAAGAACGGAAAAAATGTTCGACAGCAGCAAAGCGGGTCTAAGAAGTCACGCGATCGAGAATTAAGCAGCCGGGATTCGTCTCTTATAAAGAAAATGGGTCGAGCATATTCTTTTCCCCGAGAGAAGATAAGGAAGATATTCGAATCAAAGTTGTTAAAGCAAACCTGCCTAATTAAGGAAGCAAACTAAGAAATCAAGTCTGGCAGCAACTACGAAAAGATTTTCAGTTTCTTGAGATTCAAAAGATCGCCACGTGTCACACAGATGAAAGACCAAATCCAACAAGCTTACTATTTGGCCGTGGATCCGCGGCCAAACCCACCATTTGGCCGCGGATCCTGTTAGGTCCACGTTACCTCTCCCGGTACTTTCGGGGTTGCGGAAACGGTAAAACAAAATTTTTTCTAAACTTGGTAACATAGACCGTAAAAGCCGGATCTTTGCTAAACAAAACACTAGCATCCTAACTAGAGATTTATCTACTCGGTTAGGGGTTATACCTAAACTTGAACTCCTTCTCTTCTTGTTGTTCTTCTCCTTGCTTACTCCGAGGGTTGATCCGGACTTTGGTCACCTCCGCGGCTTCCTCAACTTGAACTCTTTCTCTTCTAGTTGTTCTTCTCCTTGCTTGCTCCGAGGCTTGATCCGGACTTTGGTCACCTCCGCGGCCTCCTTGAGTCGTAGACGATCCACCCGAGAGATGTGCACCGAGCTCCACCTTGAGCCGAGGTAACTAGGGCAAAGAGATTGCTAATCTAAAAGCCCTAGGTTGTGTAGAAGTGATGAAGGGATGGTTTTGTCTTTGTGAGATCTTTATCTCTCAACTCATGAGATCAAAAGATAAAACAAGAGGAGGAAGAAGAAGGAGGAAGGTTAGCAACCATGGAGCTTTTCTTTTCTTCTCACTTCCAAAAAAGCAAGAGAGAGAATGAGAAAGAAATTATGATACAAAGAAAAGTAACCATGGTTGCAATAATGTAAAAACAACATCATTACTAATCCCATCAAGATAAAGTTTGATGGCTACATTGAAATGACCACTATCATAATCCAAAAGGAAAAAGAAAAAGAAAAGAAAAGAAGAGAGTAGATCCCTCTTGAAAGTCAATGGTCAACAAGGTCAACCGGTCAACAAAGTCAAGAGAGGTCAACGGGGTCAAATGGTCAATGCAATTAGCCATCATAAAATTATCACTAATAGGATTAGTAAATGATGTCCGCGGCTCATAATGGTTTTGACCAAACGAACTGTCAAAACCCTAATGAGCCTGCCACATAACGGTATTGGCCGAACTAACTGCCAAAACCCTAATGAGGCACCTCCTCCTTCATCGTTCCGGAAAACTGTGCATACACACCTGCATCCGTATTCCGTAGAATGCGGATGCACAGAAGACAAAATAAATCCATCCGTGCAATACTAGGATCCGGCTTAAACCTGTTAGTTATATGTATGCCCTAGAGGCCATTACTGTACATTGGATGTATATTGTAGTGGATGCTGGGACATATATAGGGAGGACTTTCTTGCTCGACATGATAGTATGCTATCCGGTTACCCTTTACCTTAACGTGTATACTGATTGTCTCTCTGTTACATGTTGGTAAAGCCCATAGGATGTGTACTTGACTACCTGAACTATGATGCGGATCATACTAGTGGGGACATGGTAGTCCATAAGTACATCCTTCAAAGTCCCTAGTCGTGGGTATATCGAGACGGGGCATCGATATACCAGAGTAGACTAGCGTATACCTTCTCGACCCATATAGATGGGCGATGGATGATCCCATATCCATTGGTGTTTGACATCAGAGATGATATACGGGTGCTCAGTGGAGACTGGGTACACTGGACGGACTCGCCGAGAACTCCCAGCTGGTATTATACCTTACGTCAGATGGCAGTTCTCTGGTGACACTGGTACAGAGTAGTCTGTTGACCCGAGATCGTCATAGAGTCTTGTGTGGTTCCCACTGTGCTTTGATTTCCATCTTACCACGTCCAAGAGGGCGTGCAAAACGGTGGTTTTTGGGTACAGTCCCGAGTCACATGGAGGCAATGAGCGATAGGAGGGGATTCGTCTCTCCCGGTATAGGGAGTTGATGTTGCGCTGTGTTCGATTGGCTATAACCGGAAATCCCTGGCCAGGGTTGCTGAGATTTACTGGTAAGTGTTACCAGTATTATCTCGAATTGTTATAAACCTCATATCGACACGACTTATCGAGCTATTGGGGTCTGACGTTTACCACCCCTAGGCGAGATATGCGACACATCAGACATCAGACCGGACTGTACGGTAAGTGTTACTGGTTGGATTCACAGGAGTGTGAGCGGGCTTGCTCGTCGATCTTCTGATCACTCAATACCCGGGTGGCCGTTACGTTTAGCAGACCGCTTGCGGCTTGTGGGTGCTTGATATGATCATCTGCTGCCGGCGTATTGACGAGTCTTTAGAGTCCTACACAGAGGTTTCCTGGTTCAAGCGAAACGAAATAGGAGCGCATATGAGATATGTGCGGGACCGAGAATAATGCGTGTATGTGATACCGTATTCCATTCTCGCGATGAATGTATCGATTAGGTTATATGCGATATACCCTAGTTATCGAATCAAGGATTGATTCGATAAATCAATACATTGGATACTAGTCGGTTATATGTGATATGACCGGATCGTTAAATCAAGTGTTGATTTAATGATTTAATGTATAATTATATATTTGATATATTACTTTGCATTAACTCGTATCGGTTCACTTTAAATGGATATTCTCACTCGGGTGTGCACATTGTATATGTGATATATTTTTTTGTGCACTTGATTGTATCATGTTTGATGATGCAAGATTACTAGGTTTTGTGTAAAGAGTTAAACCTTGGTTAAGTAAATGGTTAGGGTTTTATTTATTATTCATTTATTCTTTTATCTTTTAATTTGGATTAAAAGAAAAAGGGAAAAGAAAATAAAAGGGTTGCTTTCTTACATGAAGCTTCATGAAGCTTCATGCAACTTTGACTCATGTAACCTTTTTGTCTTCTTCTTCAAACCCTAACCATTCATCTAACTTGAGTTAACTCTCTACATCAAACCATGGTTCATGTTATGATAAGGATAATTCTTTTTCAATTATTGGAATTAACTTATCATAACAATATTCTTCTTCTTCTTCATTTTCTTCATGTGAAGAAAGCTTGCCTCCATCAATGGCAAGTGATGATAAAGAGTGAGAAATCCAATTCTAAAGTGAACCCACTTCCTATTTCTTCATCCTCTACCTCTTGCCAAGTAGTATAGGGTGTTTCCTTCACAAGTTTTCATGGCTTGGTGAAGGTGGAGCTTGATCTAGCGATGCCTCGACGTAGATCATCTTCGGCATGGACATCGACGACCTAGCTCGCCATTTCTCCGACGAAGACGACGCTAGAGCCCGGGAATTCATTTGGACAGCGAGGGGACTTCGTTGCGGAGCTATGGAGGTGGAGCACTGGATCTACAAAGGTTGTATTTCCGTATTCTTATAGTTAAGTGTTAACTAGTTGCTTTTTCGCCTAGAATTTTAGCCGACGATCCGTATTAGAGTTTCTCGGCACCGTTAAAATTTGAAATTGGCATGGTTGATGCCTTGTGAGACCTCTTGAGAGTGCCTAGGAACCCTACAGTGGTATCAGAGCCTAGCTAGAGCCTTAGGCGAAGTCTAGACGCAATTTGAAGTCCGAACGAACCCGAAACCCAATTCCAAACATGCTCTCTGTCCTTTTTCTAAAATCGTGGATTTTTCCAAATTAAAAATATGCAGAAAAACCAGCAGGGATATCTAAGAGTTACGGTGAATTTTGATGACCTAATTCCATCATTAAGGCACGGATCCGCGGCACGAGCATGGCTCGTGCGGCGGATCCGCGGCGGTTTTGTCGTATTGTTCATCGAAATTTGCACCATAATCAATAATAGTCAGCGCTTGTTTTTCTGGGAATTTTTAATATTTAATCAAGAGTTGAATTTTATGGAGTTGATTTGGGGATTCGGTGTTTCGATCGGAGTATCAGATTTTATCTATGTGGCTTTCCGGATAAATTTTAGAATATGTTAAAAAGTTCGACCGGATATAAATACCCAATTTTTCCCCAGTCGGGAAATTTCCAAGTGTTGGATTTTTCCGAAGTTTAAAGACGTTCTAAGTAGTGCAAGTAACACGATGGACCCTCTAGAAGACAACAAACCTTAACTCGATTATGTGACCGTCTTGAACTGCCCTTTGAACCTTAGGGTTTGGGGCAGTACGGCGTGCCACATGTGAGGCGTTGGCTTGACCTTTCTACGGCTGGACCGTTGGTACTGAGGCACGAACTGAATGTTGTTAGACTTATTTCATGTGTTGAGCTGTATTGGGAAAACTTGGGTGTTCGATTGTTCGATCGAAAAGTTTAGCATTTTCTATTTATCCGGAATGTGATACAATACTTGGAATTCGCAAATAGTTATGAGATAACTGAATGAATGTTATAAATCTAGCGGTTTAGTCTCACTTGATCGGTTGCCACGGAATTTTGATGTGATCAAAAGTCCGTCGCAATCACGTAGCGTACGCGGATACTCGCCGGGTAAACTTATTAGACAGCTACATCCTTTAGCCCCGACCAAGTGACTGTAGGAGAACCCCGTCGCCGAAAGCATCCGTTCGGGTGCTCGCGGTAGCGGTGTTCCGCCTTGGTGCACTTCGTCGACGGTATCAGGGGGTGCGGCCGCCTACTGAAGTTTGCGACGAGCATTCGATCAGTATGTCGGGAATCTTGTTGAAATGCCCGACTTGATATTGAAAAGTGTTTTCGATAATGAGACTAAAATGCGGAGTTTATAATTGTTAGGCATGTGATGTCTAAGGAATTCATTTGATTAGGCATGCGATGTCTATGCAGATTGCGGATTCCAACTGTTGTAGTTTTACACTTTCTTTTCTGTGACCGTAAGTGTAATATGCGATATCGTCGGTTTCGTTGCTATATGTCAACGACAATTGGGATGCGCATATTTACTTACGTTGATGACATGTGATGTTATGTGTTGCTGGATATATTATATTGGATCGTCGTGTTTGAATAGCCGGGGTTTTTTATGTGAGATGAGTGCTTTTCATTTTCATTCATGTAAAAACTTGTATGTAATATTCTTTTATTGGGGTACTTCCAGGTTGCGGAAGATGTCACCCTTTGTATATTATTTACTTTTCCGCACTAGGATAGACCCAAGGAGGGGAGCACAAGTAACCGGGTTCTGGAGTCCAGTGGGAGACCAACTCGAGGAGTCGAGTCCGGGTCTCCTAACTCTAGAATTGGTAGGGTTGCTTGCCGCTCTCGTAGGGGTCTAGGGGTGTGGGTTTGGCTATTCATCGCGACCGTGGAATCCGTGTTTTATACTGGCTCGTATTGAAAACACGGACCTCCTAGTATATCCAATATTTCATATGTTTCTTCTGCTGCGATATCTGTGATGTGATCATGTGATGTTCTGTGATGGATACTTTATATAGTATATATGATATATTATATAGACGTTACTTATGTTTTGCACTCGCGCTAGCCCTGTCCCGCTCTGCCGTTAGTTACCTAACCTAACGGTGCACGAGGGGACATCGAGGCAAATGCGGATGGCATAAGTGTACGTCGTATTTATCTGTGATGTTTAGGCACTTAAATGATGGGACTTCATTAATATGATTAATGAAATGAAAGAAACCTAAAGATGTTGTAGAATCGAATTTCAAAATTAAAACAGGTAGCTACAGTTCTTGCTTTGCACAGCGGTATATGTGATATATCCTGCACCTTATTCGATAAGGAAAGGACCGAGATCCCTTCACCGGGAGTGACTCCTTTAGCAATAACTGGCAGATGCTACACACTCGGTTTGTCTTTTGATTGCTTTTAAAAGTTCTGCTTTGCACAGTGATATATATGATATATCCCGCACCTCATTCGACGAGGAAAGGACCGACGATCCCTTCACCGGGAGTGACTCCTTTAGCAAAACTAGAAAAGCCTCAAAAGCACTCCATTTTAAAATCATTTGATTCTACAACGATATCAAGTTCATTACGCAATAGGTTTTCAGAAAAAACTGTCGTAGCCCTCCGTCATTTCAGATATGTACTAGTTAGTATTCGTGCTGCGGTAGTTTGGCATTCGTCAAGGCGTAGTGTACGGTAGCTAACTAGTATTTATCTGCTTAAGCATATGATGCGATTGGATTAGGGTATTCGTACGGCGTTGTTTGGCATTCGTCAAGGGTCGTGCGGGTGGGTTTAATTCAATCAAGAAATGTACGGGTTGAACTTGACTAGTGGACTATGGGTTGTTTGGCATTCGTCAAGGTCATAGAACACTAGGGGCAAAATATCGGGAATTTCAAGTGTTGAAATTTTCAATGAGATTGCATACCTTCTATGAGATAGTTGGATCCCGATACCCGCTGCGAGTAAGAGTTACTCCTGGGAGAGTTTTATACATTACAATTAGCCGATCAAGTAGGTGTCTAGAAAGGTGTCAACGGGGTTACGCCTCTGGGAAAACGAGGTTTACATTAATTAGGTTCGTGCGAAAGCACGGGGGACCTCCCTCAAAGTACCGACACTGGCCTGGCTGAAAGATTGGCGAACTTGTAGTGTGTAATTAATCCCGGCTAGTCTTTCCTTTTAGGGTTTGAAGGAAGATTTGATAAAAAGCAGTGGGAGCCATCCTGATTAGATAAAATTATAACCAATCTATTCTTGCAAGAGCGCACGCTGAGTGTTTTCTTCTCTCTCTCTCCAGGTAGCGACCATATCACGCCTTAATCAAGATGATAATACGGATTATTAACCGAACCCGCTTGTTATACTGAGCTGGGGAACGTTGGTCCCGCTCCAACTTGTAATTGTTATAAGACAGAGCAGGAAATTGGGGAATACCAGAATTCCCGTGCCGCCCAAACGAAGAGAGTGCATGCTGATGCATCATCTTCGGGTGTGTTCATTATACAGAAATATTTCTCAGTATTCTTTACGTCCTGGGTATGTGATACCAGATCAGGATCCCGCATATGTAATTTGTTACATGGGTTACAGATAGGTAAAGAACTGAGAACGGGTGATAAGTTTCATGAGGCAGAAAACGGGGCAAGTGTTGCAGCCAAGTCTGTTGGTCACTGTCACCCTGTATTATCAATACATTGATTCTGAACAAATACTATTAGATACCGAACCTGATATACAAAATCATATCAGTCTCTTTATTAGTAAAGAAAGGATATAATTTTGTATTGTTGGATAATGTTTTGAACATTTCCTATATCAAAAGTTGATCGGATCAGGCACGTTATCTAAAAGCATTGATGTTCTAAATCAAACTACAGTTCTTAGTATACAGAACACACACAAGAGGAAGAGTTCAGAAATGAACGAATCCTTCTTGAGGTATTGTAGACTAGGTCATATCAATGCGACCCGACTGGCTGAGTTACATTTAGATGCATATTTAAATCAGTTTGAATTTACATCTTGTGAAACTCGCCAGTCATGTCACAAAGATAAGATGACCACAGCTCTGTTTATTGGAAACAGAGAAAGAGTTAGTGAACTCTTGGGATGATACATGTTGATGTATAAAGGTCCCCTGTCTACACATGCCAAGACCGGTTCTTTGTACTTCATTACATTCTCTGATGATCTCTCAAGATTCAGACATATGTTCCTGTTGAAACACAAGTCCGAACCTTTTGAGATATTTACAGAATATGATTTAGAAGTAGAGAACCAAAATACGGGTATAAGTATTATGTCCTTTGATGTGATCAAGGAGGAGAATACTAGAGCACGGAATTCTTGGATTATTCTAAAGGAGAATGAGATTCTCTCTCAGCATTACTCCTCCGTATACACCATAGCACGATGGTATATCGGGGCGGAGCAATCACACCCTATATGATAAGGTATGCTCTATGATGAGTACTACTGAGTTGCCTATTTCCTTTTGGGGCTTATGCACTTGTGAAGTTGCATACCTATTGAATAGGGTTCGAATCAGATCACGGCCTACCACTCCATATGAGATATGGTATGGGAAGAGCCTATGTCTTAAGCTAGTTAAGATTTGGGGTTGTCCGGGCTATGTCTAAAAGCATAATCCGGACAAGCTCGAGGCAAGGTCTGTTATGTAGAACTGGAAATGTTCCAGCTATACAAACTGCAGCTAATGATTTGATAGAACCAAAGGATTCAATAGTAACCAACGAACCTCAGCCTCTCCGCCGATCTAGTAGGGTTCCTCACCCACCTGAGAGATACTTTGGTTTCTCTATGACGGTGGGAGCGAGGATTGCATCATGAGATGATGACTCAACTAGTTTCGAGCAGGCCATCGAGAGTAGGGACTCTGTAAGAATGGCTGGATGCTTAGCGATCTGAGATGGAATCCTTATACACCAACAAAGTATGGACTTTGGTTGCTATATCTGAAGGGTTAAATCCCCATCAGGAGCAAGTATATCTTGAGAAGATTACTTGGTGTACTTGGAAAGGTTGAGACTTTCAAAGCTAGACTTGTTAAAGGTTTGCATCATAGACCAGGTGTGGATTGTGTTGAAACCTTTTCTAAGGATCTATGCTTAAGTCCATCCAGATCCTACTTGCCACGGCTACATTCCATGACTACGATATCTGGTGGTTGGGTGTCATGACTGCTTTTCTAAATGATGTTTTAGAAGAGTGCGTCTATAAGTACACAGCCAGAGGGCCTCGTAGACAGTGGGAGCAGCGGAAGCGTGTGCAAGATGCTTTATAGGATAAAGCAGGCATCGCGGAGTTGGAACATCTATTTTGATGGATTAGTTAAAGAGTTTGACATCATCAAAATGGTAGATGAACCTTGTATATACAAAAGGGTAGTAGGGAGTATGGTGGCGATCCTCGTAGAGTACGTGGATGACATGCTCTTGATAAGGAAGGAGTTTCCTATGCTACGCTCGGTCAATCTCCGCTTATCACAATGATTCTCCATATAGGATCAAAGAGATACCTCCTAAATCCTGGGTTTTGGATCTATGAGATAGATCTAAATGGATGTTAGGATTCTCACTAGTTGTAGTGAGATGGTATCAACCGATCCTGGGGAGAATCATTGAAAGGGTTCCAGGGTGATAAGGACGACTGAAAGTCAGTCGCAGGCATTGTCTTTACCCTCAGTAAAGGGACGGTATATTGGAAGAGTTCCAAGCTAGATACCGTGGCATACTAGACGACAAAGGCTTGATACATCGCTACTTAAGATGCTACCAAAGAGGAAGTCTGGGTGGATATTGGTTCATGAGATGAACTTAGTTCCTCCCATTGTGTGACAATGGAGTTGTGGCTTATGCCAAGGAACGTCCATCCCATCAGTGATCCAGACAGATTCTAAGGCAGTATCACCTGATCATGGAGATGTTTGATCTCAAAGGGATCGAGGTTAGGAAAGTAGACTCAGAGGACAATACGGCGGATCCACTCACGAAGGCCTATTCCCAGAGAGAGACTTTTATGGGATGGTTGAGTATGAGATACTACAACCACTGCTACAGATGGCCCTAGTGCAAGTGGGAGATTGTTAGTTAAATGTATGCCCTAGAGGCCAGTACTGTACATTGGATGTATATTGTAGTGGATGCTGGGACATATATAGGGAGGACTTTCTTGCTCGACATGATAGTATGCTATCTGGTTACCCTTTACCTTAACGTGTATACTGATTGTCTCTCTGTTACATGTTGGTAAAGCCCTTAGGATGTGTACTTGACTACCTGAACTATGATGCGGATCATACTAGTGGGGACATGGTAGTCCATAAGTACATCCTTCAAAGTCCCTAGTCATGGGTATATCGAGACGGGGCATCGATATACCAGAGTAGACTAGCGTATACCTTCTCGACCCATATAGATGGGCGATGGATGATCCCATATCCATTGGTGTTTGACATCAGAGATGATATACGGGTGCTCAGTGGAGACTGGGTACACTGGACGGACTCGCCGAGAACTCCCAGCTGGTATTATACCTTACGTCAGATGGCAGTTCTCTGGTGACACTGGTACAGAGTAGTCTGTTGACCCGAGATCGTCATAGAGTCATGTGTGGTTCCCACTGTGCTTTGATTTCCATCTTACCACGTCCAAGAGGGCGTGCAAAACGGTGGTTTTTGGGTACAATCCCGAGTCACATGGAGGCAATGAGCGATAGGAGGGGATTCGTCTCTCCCGGTATAGGGAGTTGATGTTGCGCTGTGTTCGATTGGCTATAACCGGAAATCCCTGGCCAGGGTTGCTGAGATTTACTGGTAAGTGTTACCAGTAGTATCTCGAATTGTTATAGACCTCATATCGACACGACTTATCGAGCTATTGGGGTCTGACGTTTACCACCCCTAGGCGAGATATGCGACATATCAGACGATCAGACCGGACTGTACGATAAGTGTTACTGGTTGGATTCACAGGAGTGTGAGCGGGCTTGCTCGTCGATCTTCTGATCGCTCAATACCCGGGTGGCCGTTACGTTTAGCAGACCGCTTGCGACTTGTGGGTGCTTGATATGATCATCATCTGCTGCCGGCGTATTGACGAGTCTTTAGAGTCCTACACAGAGGTTTCCTGGTTCAAGCGAAACGAAATAGGAGCGCATATGAGATATGTGCGGGACCGAGAATAATGCGTGTATGTGATACCGTATTCCATTCTCGCGATGAATGTATCGATTAGGTTATATGCGATATACCCTAGTTATCGAATCAAGGAATGATTCGATAAATCAATACATTGGATATTAGTCGGTTATATGTGATATGACCGGATCGTTAAATCAAGTGTTGATTTAATGATTTAATGTATAATTATATATTTGATATATTACTTTGCATTAACTCGTATCGGTTCACTTTAAATGGATATTCTCACTCGGGTGTGCACATTGTATATGTGATATATTTTTTTGTGCACTTGATTGTATCATGTTTGATGATGCAAGATTACTAGGTTTTGTGTAAAGAGTTAAACCTTGGTTAAGTAAATGGTTAGGGTTTTATTTATTATTCATTTATTCTTTTATCTTTTAATTTGGATTAAAAGAAAAAGGGAAAAGAAAATAAAAGGGTTGCTTTCTTACATGAAGCTTCATGAAGCTTCATGCAACTTTGACTCATGTAACCTTTTTGTCTTCTTCTTCAAACCCTAACCATTCATCTAACTTGAGTTAACTCTCTACATCAAACCATGGTTCATGTTATGATAAGGATAATTCTTTTTCAATTATTGGAATTAACTTATCATAACAATATTCTTCTTCTTCTTCATTTTCTTCATGTGAAGAAAGCTTGCCTCCATCAATGGCAAGTGATGATAAAGAGTGAGAAATCCAATTCTAAAGTGAACCCACTTCCTATTTCTTCATCCTCTACCTCTTGCCAAGTAGTATAGGGTGTTTCCTTCATAAGTTTTCATGGCTTGGTGAAGGTGGAGCTTGATCTAGCGATGCCTCGACGTAGATCATCTTCGGCATGGACATCGACGACCTAGCTCGCCATTTCTCCGACGAAGCCGACGCTAGAGCCCGGGAATTCATTTGGACAGCGAGGGGACTTCGTTGCGGAGCTATAGAGGTGGAGCACCGGATTTACAAAGGTTGTATTTCCGTATTCTTGTAGTTAAGTGTTAACTAGTTGCTTTTTCGCCTAGAATTCTAGCCGACGATCCGTATTAGGGTTTCTCGGCACCGTTAAAATTTGAAATTGGCATGGTTGATGCCTTGTGAGACCTCTTGAGAGTGCCTAGGAACCCTACAAAACCAAAGCCCACTAGTATTGCCTGCCCGAACACCAAACGCATACAAGTATACGTAAGTGATCGCAGCCCTGCCGTAAAACCATACGGCCTCTACACGTTTCGCTCAGTGCAGGGAAACTCTCTGTGTGGGACTCTAAAGACTCGACACTACGCTGTCAGTGGGTTTAACCACAGACCGCAAGCGGCACTAGCTGTACGTAACGGTCCCCAGGTAGATGTCGATAAGAAGGCCGATGAGGTAAACCCATCCGAACTCCTACTGAGTCTGTATGTGACAATCTCCGTACAGTCCGGTCTGTTCGTCTGATACATCGCATGGCGGGCCTAGGGGGCGGTAAACGTAAGTCCCCTAATAGCGGTACAAGGCGTGTCGGAGTGAAGCCCAGAACACCCTGAGATAACACTGGAAACCTACCAGTATATCTCGCTTGCCCTGGCCAGGGACTACTCGTGTAATGGCTCTCCTAGACACAGCGCGATGTCAACCCCCAATACCGGGAGAGACGAATCCTGTCTAACCGTCACTGCCTCCAAGTGCTTCGGGACTGCTCCCAACTACTACCTGTTTGCACGACTCAGTAGAGCCGTGATAGGGTAGTAATCAAAGAACAGTGGGAACACACTCGAAGCGAAGTGACAGTGTCAAGTCAGCGGACTAAGCTGTACTCATGTCACCTGGAAACTGATAACTGACGATAGGTATAATACCAACCATCAGTTCCCGACGAGTCCTGTCCAGTGTACTCGTAACCTAACGAGCACCCGCATACTATCTCAAGTACGGCGTACTGACGGCTGTGGGACAGACCGTCTCCCGTGCTGGGATGAGAAGCGCATACGCTAGTCTACTCCGGAGTATCGATGCCCTATCTCGATACTCCCACGACTAGGGACGTGTATAAGGATGTGCTTGTGGATTATCCATCCCCCACGAGTGTGATCGCCATCACAACGCCGGTAATCAAGCAAAGATCCTAAGGGCTCTACTAATGCGTATAAGTGATATAATGAATAAACACACATGTACACATTAAAGCAGAGACAAACCAAGTAGCATACTACTATATTGAGCAAGATTGTCTATACAACTGTGAATATCCCAAGCATCCATCAAGTAATATACATACTAGTATGATACAGTAATGGCCTCTAGGGCATATACACTTACAGATCCGCCGCGTGACAGAGGAATTGTGAGCTGGGTTTTTTTTGTTGAATCCTAACCTCTTGCTTCTAAATTTGGAAGCTAGGGTTCTGGGTTTTGGAGTATAAATAAGGACCGAGAGCCTCTTAGAAAAGGCATCAAGTTGACGAGATCACGAAATCCAAGACGGCTCACGCATCCAGGCTGATCATCAACGGTTCATCTACCTCCTTAGAAGAGATCGAGAAGCAAACTAGTATTTGTAATCATTTTCTAAGGAAACAAAGTGTAATGAGTTTTGTTGATTAATAAAGGTACTTCTTTTTCTTATTCTATTTCTTTGTAGTTTCATTATGAATTCTCTCTCCATCTCTTTTTCTCTCAACATGCGTGAGTAATTCTCCGCTTGTTAGGGTTCATAGGATTATGATAGGTTAATGGATGATGAAAATACCTAAACTCTTTTTACGTCTTATAAAGTTTATAAACTTTATCAAAAGAATCATTAATATTCTAGTCGGGCGCGCTACCAATTCATTGTTAGTCTCGACCGCGATTAGAGATTAGATTAATGATTGTTTTGGTAAAGGCTGGATATGAACGGAGTTCCGTGTCGAGATAGGGGTTAAGAGTGAGATTCATTTTCCCTTCAGAAAGCCTAATCTACATGCATCACTGTCGTTCTCGTTTTAAATCTATTAAAAGATAGAAAGAGTAATCTTTAATTAATCATCCATAACTACTAAATCCTAATGAACCCTACAAGCCCTCTTCTTATATAAACTTACATCCATAGTTAATCTAGATCTATATTTTGCATCCGTATTTAACGTAGATCTAGATCCTACAACCATTCTGCAATATTATTTATCCCTCCTCTCTTTTTCAACACGTCTAAAGTAAGAGTAAAAGGTTCCACGTTTCCCAGAGGACGACCCGTACTCATCTCGATCTATCTACGCGCGACACCGTTATTGATTGTTGTTATTCTACAAACACACTTTTTCGTACCAATTAGCCTGCATGATACCCTTAACCCCGTGGTAGCATCCGCGCATCTTGTTCTCGTCCCGTTCGGTGAAACGGACGTGTTTGGATGGCTACGCGCACGTACGTGCATCCGTTATTGGGGGTATGCATTTTTGTTACCTGAGCATTCATTTTAAAATTTGGAAGTCGCTTATATTTTTCGTATTTTAAAATTAAAATTTTAGACCCGACTCGGACGTGTTTTGGAATATTTTTGTATCCCGCCAAAATTCAAATTTATTAATATAATATTTATTTTTAAATTTACAGTTAAAATTTATATAACAAACTAAACTTTATAAATATAATCCCAACAATTTTAACAGTTTTCTCTTTCTCTGCCACGGACCCCACTATCTCGAGCTCTCTCTTCCTCATTATTTCTCTCTCTCTCCACTAAGGACAATTTTATCTCTCCTCACACTTTCTCTCTCCTCTCGATCTCGCAATAACACTCTATCTCTCTCCTCTCACTACTTTATCTCTCTCCTCTCTCTGTTTCTCTCATTCTCTCTCTTCCTATCTCAGAAATCTCTCTCTCTTTCTTCCTCTCTCCCTCTCTCTTTCTCTCTCTCTCTCCCCCCTCTCTCTCACATCTCGCTACTACTGTACATTTCTCGACTCCACTCACCTCCCCATCACACTATCGTCACCTCCCTCTCTTCTTTCTTTTTCTTCATTTCTTTATAACCCCCCCCCCCGCACTCACAAGAAACCCTAACTCCATCACCGTCGACCCTCGCCTGCACCTCCGACCCCTCCTCGACATCTCCTCCGCCTCTTCCTAACACCATGACCACCACTGCCGTCACCTTCGCTCTAACCCACACCCCGACGGCAACCCAACCCTAACTTCGAGCCTCTGTCCTCGTCACCTTTATCCCCTCGCCGTCGTCCCTCGCCGTCACCATCTCAACCTCTCATCATCATCATCTTCTTCCTCTCTTCTCCCGAGCCTGCAACCATCACCGAGCACCCTGCACCCCGTGAAGAGATCCTACCGAAACCCTAACCTTAACCCTAGCTCCGACTATCCTCGTTACCTCGCCTCCTCTCCTCTTCCTTTCTCTTCTTTCCCCGAAGCCCTCAACCCACTGTAAACCACCAACCCAAAAACCCCGGCTGCAACCCTCTTTCTTTCCTTTCCCTCGCCTGCACGCCTCGCCTCACCGCCGGCGACCACGTCGTTGTCGCCTCACCCTCACCCCGTCACCACTAATTTCATCCCCTCTCTCTGAAAACCATCACCCGACCACCCAACAACTTGCCGCAACCTCGCTGCCCTTTGCCGTGAACCTCATCGTCGACGCCCCACCGTCGACGTCACCCCCTTGCAGCCTCCTCTGACCCAGAACATATTACTACAGTCCCCTCTTCTTCTTCCCCTGATTCTTCTTCTTCTTCTTGTTCTCTATTCTTGTTTCTTGTTTTCGAACTTTCCGGTGATCGCCGGAACCGTGCCGCTGCTGACGACCAGGGAACCAGTGGATGTTCCCTACCTACGCGGTTACATTCTTGCATTGCCTGGTTTTGTTCCGTATTTGTGCGCGCAAGGTGTTCGACGAAATGCCCCACTGGAGACTTTCCGTCGTTTTATCGCATTCTTGTTGCGTGCCGCGCATCTATGGATCCCCGAGGCAAGTAAAACTTGCTACATGCTATTTAATTTATTATATACTTATTTGAATGCACATTAAACCTGTAGTTTAAATCTAATACCATAATTTCCATTTCAACATTTCGATGTCCCATTACATCATTTTAGATTTAGAACCTGAAATATTTCATATTGCATATTAGATTACGATACACGATACCCATATCCATAATTGAATCACATATTGCTTAGTTGTATATGTAAGTGCACGGCGGCGCCCCGGCCATCAATCCGACGCCAGAATGCGGAAACGAAAATTTTCTAGAACTTAGAAACCGGCACCACCGCGCACTAAAATCCCGGATCGGGCCATTAATCTAATCTAGCAAACTAGAAAATGGGTAAAGAGATATACCGAGCGATCTGTGTCCTTCGGTCTTCTCGTCGTTGTCCCGATCTTCCGTGGAATCTCCAGTCTTCAGCTCCTCGTCGGAACGGGCACCACATCGCCGGGTTCTTTTACGGGCTCCCACCTCTGGACCGAGGCTACTCGGGCACGAAGTTGGCGAGTCGACGTGCCCAAGATTTGCTGTAGAATAGTGTAGTGCTCTTTGTCTCATTGGGGTGTAGGAAGTTGCCATTTTTATGGTGGAGGAATGATATACTCTTTTGGAGATGAACTTTGGGATTTTGCAAAACATGAAGAGAACCAAAACCCCACCTCTAACAATTTGGACAGCCCCCACCATGAATGTGGCCGGCCCCTTTTCATCCAAAGGAGAAAATGAGAGAGGAGAATTAGAATAATGCAAGAGAGAGGGAAAAAGAAATCATGTGAAGAAATGATCACAAACCATAACCAACACTCCACAAACCTAATCATAACCTATCATCAAACCACAAAAGTCAAGCAATGATGAGTGAAGAAGTCAAGGTCAAACAAGCTATCATGAAGCAACAATATGCAAGGACCACCCTCCACAATGCCAATTTGCACAATTGCAAATAAGCCCTCCTCCACCAATTTTCAGCCAAGGAAAGATACAAATGAAAATGGCCGAAACAAAAAGCAAACTGGCAACTTCGGAAAACTGATCCTGTAACAAATTACTGGAAAACCCCGCTACTGTATATACATACCCGCATTTGTATTCCGACCGAATACAAATGCAATGAGACAAAATCTACACTGTACAATACTAGGATCCGGTTTAAACCAAAGCCCGCTAGTATTATCCGTCCGATCATGATCCGTGCAATACCGCACCCATCTGATCGAACCCTGCCATATCTCCATACGGCTTCTACAGCGTTTCGCCCGAAACTTGAGCAACTGTCTGTGGGGGACTCTAAAGACTCGTCAATACTTTAGCTGTAGATTTAACCACTAGCACGTCAGAGATATTAGCCATACGTGACGGGCTACCAGCTATTGACCAAAAGGGACGTCTGTGAGCGAACTCATCCTGACACCCTACCGAGCCTGTCAGTGACAATATCCGTACAGTCCGGTCCATTCGTCTATAGCATCGCATGGTGGGCCTAGGGAGTTGGTAAAAGTCAGACCCTAAAAGCGGTACAAGTCGTGTCGGAGTGTAGCCCAGAACACCCTGAGATACTACTGGAATACCTACCAGTAAATCTCCTGCCTCGGCCGAGAGCTTTGTGTAATGGCTCTCCTAGACACAGCGCGACCTCACCCCCAATACCGGGAGAGACGAACCCCTGAAGATCCGCTCACTGCCTCCATGTGGCTCGGGACTGTACCCAACTAAAAACTGTTTGCACGTCTCCTTTGAACGTGGTAGGGTAGTAATCAAAGTACAGTGGGAACTCACACGAGATAAATGACGATCCTCAGGTCGATGAACTAACCTGTATACATGTCACCAGGGAACTGCTATCTGACGTCTGGTATAAGACCAACTAGCATGTTCCCGGCGAGTCCTGTCCAGTGTACTCATAACCCAATGAGCACATGTATACATCTTAGGTGAACCAACTGACACCAGTGGCTTGTGAGACCGGCTACTGCCCCTCGTCGGGGTCTCGACTGTATACACTAGTCTACTCTTGAGTATCGATGCCCTGTCTCGAAACTCCCACGACTAGAGACCTTTTAAGGATGTGCTTATAGACTACCAGCTCCCACGTATATGATCGCCCTCATACTGCTGGCAGTAAAGCAAAAATCCTAGGGGCTCTACCAACGTGCAATAGTGACCTGTAAGGTCACCTAAAGCAGTACACGATGATAAAGATAAACCAGATAGTATACTATCATCTTGAGTAAGACTGTCCTACCGGCATAGGTCCTCCCTCAATCATTACAATCACGTGCCTGTGATCCAATAATTGACTCTGAGGGCACTATCTCCAACAATCTCCCACTTGCACTTAAGGCTAATTATTGCGATGTCGCATAATCACAGCTCGTGTGATACCGAACACCCAACTCCTCTACTAATCAGTCTCACAAAACACGTTTGCGAAACTATTGCGTTCGAGGAATAGCCTCAGTGAGTGGATCCGCTCTAATGTTTCTTTCTATGTCTCTCTTAATCTCAAGTTCGCGGAGAAACCCATCTCCCGAAATGAGCAATGCCTGTCACAGAATATGTCCGGATATCTGATGGGACCTAGTTCATAAATGAACTCCAAATCCAAACTTCTTAGACTGTATCGTCAACTGAACTTAATCAGTATCCTATGTAATGCCTCCCTCAGTATCCACCTGGACGACCTGTCCAAAATACTGCCCCTCGTCAGAGGGAAAACTATAACTCGGACAGTCACTCTGTCATCTAGGTCACCTTGGAAGCCTGGAATGATAACTGTCTCCCGAATGAGGCTGTCGTTATCATATCCCTAGAATATCCACTTATGTTCTAAAACTGCTTCCGAATATTTCTTCAGGATTGGATCAATATCTTATTGCATCTACTGCAAAAACAACATCTGGTGGTACTTGATATCTCATGATTGACTCAATTGCCTAAGAAAGTGATCTGTCAATCATGCACATCCCTCTCCCCTTTAGTATGTAAGACACCTTTAGAGACGGTGACTCCATTACCTGCAGGTACACTACCGTGCCAGGAGTCGTCCATTCTAAAGCACCTTTAGAATGCTGTCTAAGTACCCAGATTGGAAACTGCCCAAATCTAGATCTAAAACCATAGATCTAGTAACCAGAATGTCTGATATTATATCTATATCCTTTGTGGAGAAACCACTGTGTGACAACCAAAGTATAACCGATCGTAGTATAGGAATATCACTTCCTACTCTGTGTATGTCATCCAAATACCAGGACATCACACCCTACTACCTTCTTAACAGATCCATCCCCTATTCTGATGAAGTCAAAACTATGACAGTCACATCAGAAATAGATGATCTATCTCCGCTATATCAGCTTTAGTCCATAGACGTAAGCTACTTGTCCACCAATGCTTCTGCTGCTCCCACTGACTACGACAACCCTCTGGCAGAGTCATATAGACGTACACTTCTAAAGCCAGTTTAGAACAACGCTATACTCATCCTTCTGCCGGGTCTCATAGTCTAGAACAACAGCAATGGCAAGTCTGGGTAAACAAGAACCTCCCTGTCACTGTCCTTGAGGCTACCGGAGTACCTCTCGGGTGCCTGAGGTTACCCACCACATCTGCGGAGTGGCCAATGGAATGTCAAATCAGATTGAATCTTTAGGTTCTTATCAAATCTTCAGTAATCGTTTGCGGTTCTGGAATCACTTCCAGTTCTACCATACTCCCACTACTGTTTTCTGAAAAAATCCATTTTTAATAAAACTGTGGCGAGTCAAGAACAATATCATTATTGATCTTGCAGATGGTAGAAAATCAACCCTCGTCATAGCCTGGGTCAACCCACAAACAGTCATTACAGAAACGTGCCTTGAGTTGTCCAGAGTCTGGTTTTAAGCATAAGCCGGACAACTCCCCGTACCTTAACAATGTTAAGATATGAACTGTTCTATATCCAATATAGAAACAGAGGCACTGATTTAATTGATCCAGATTCAAATCATGCAACTGTCTCCAGTGCATGTTAACTAAATGGAAAGAGGCCGATTAGTATTACTCAACTTAGGATTACTTCCAATTATGAGTAACCTGAAAGAGAAGCAAGTTCTCTTAATCATTACTATCATCTGAATACCATATACAAGTATCTACATCTTCGATCACTTTGAAAAATCCCGATACTTGCAACATCTGGTTCTCTGTTTATTCTTATATCTATAACTTCTCAAAACTTGGACCCTGTGTTTCTACGAAACACTTGTCTAAGAATTAGAGAAGTCATAAGTAAACAGAATATAGTACGAGTACCAACCCCTCTGTCCTTATGGACACTGGACAATATACAATACTCTGTATAAGTCCCCTGAGTCTAGTGACTCATTCATTGTGTGTCGTAGGTTGAAAACTGTACTTATGGTTAAGAAGAATTACACCGCTGTTTAATACTCCTTACCTAACCATCCAGTGATATAGGTAAATGTCATAGACATAATTTCAAAAAGGTATATCTCACTCTATAAAAATAGACGTACAGATATATCAATTTGAAATTGGTGCATAACAACGGATATTCAAAACCAAATATTTGTCGTCCGGCAAACAACCCAGGTGACTTCCTCAAATATCACCAATTACAACGAATCCCGATATAATGAGGATGATCACCTAATTTCCAATGACTTACTCCCACTCATCATCTGTAAAACCATACAGATATGAGAATAATACCTGGTAAATACATACCCTGGAGCAAGGACTAATTGGGAAATCAGTTTTCTTTTAACAATACACAGTGAAACTGAAACATTGAAATGTTTCGATGGGGTATCCGGGTATTCCCAGTAATGCCCCTTCCATTATCCAGATTCACAACTGTAACCGTATATTTCTTTGCCACCTCTGCAAATCCCTTCATATGTCTTTAGTCATTACCTTCTGTACACCCCTTTAGGCCAAATAGTTTTCTTCCTTCCCTGCCGTTCGACACCAGCCTAGGGTTTGGAAGAAGACTATCCAATAAGCATAATGGGCGTACTGTCCTAATCCTAGGAGCACTCGCAATGCGAGAGAAGGTGAAGATAAAAGACAACTGAATAAACCTTATTCCTATTTCTCCTGAACCTGAATCCATCCCCGAACTGGAACAAGTTCCTTTCGAGTTCGTATATAACCATACGATGGAGTATCCAATAAACTGTGGATCTTCGTAGTGAGACGGAGTGTCCTGGAGAAATACAAAGGTGATTTAGGATTGGCGAAGAAATACTTGGTTTGGTCGTGAATAGCAGTCGCAGTTTACTTTACCCTCTTACTAATCCATTTCTTTGTCTTTACTTAATACCTTCTGTACACCGTTTAGCCTAATTGGTTTTCTTCATTCCGTACCGGTCGACACCTGCCTATGGTTTGGAAGAAGACTATCCAATTTGTGTAATAGGTGTATTATCTCCTAAACCAAGGAGCACTCACAACGTGAGAGAATGTAAAAGGAAAAGACAACTCAATAGTCCTATTCGTTTTCTCCAGAACCGGAAACCATCCTCGAATAAATTCCTTCGAGTTCGTATATAACCATACGATGGTTTTATCCAATGGAAGTGGACGTTCGTAGTAATACGGGGTGTCCTGGAGAAAAGGGTAAAAGTAGGAGTGGTAAAGAGGTTTTGCAACTTTGACAATCCAAAAACCAGTGTTTAAGAAGGTTCGGTTAATTTTGGTCACTGAGTCATAGTCTAGGATCGGGTCACGGTCGGTGCCAAAGAGAGAGAAAATAGAAACACTCAGCGTGCACTCTAACCTAGATCAGAATGGTTACCAATTTATCTAATCTGGAAACCTCCCACTGTACCATCAAATTCTCCTCCAAACCTAAAAGAAGAATTAGTCGGGAACACCCGAGGAGTAAACCAACTCATCGGTGGGAATCGGGATCCAACTATCATCACATGATAATCGTGACGGAATCCGCTCACGTTATCACACTCCAGAAGGTATGCGCATATCTGGCAAGTTTCAGTTTCTTTAGAAACTCCCGATGTAATTTCTGCCCCATGCTCTTATGACCTTGACGAAGGCCAACAAATCATAAGTCACATGTCAAGTTCTACCCGTCATTGTTCAGGTTAATTTGAACCCACCCGTACAAGCCCTTGACGAAGGCCAACAAAGCTATACGACTATCCCAAACTAACGCATCTATCTATGCAGCAGAAAGGCAACAGCAGCTACCATACACTATGCCTTGACGAAGACCAACAAATATAGCATGAATACTACGTGCTACCCGTTTGAAACGACGGAGGGCTATGAATGGTTTCTGGCGAAAAACTTTTAACGTAATGAACTTGATATCGTTGAAGGAACTGGATAGCTTTATAAAAATATAGTGACGAAAACCTTTGCTAAAGAGCTCACTCCCGGTGAAGGGATCTCGGCACTTTCCCCGTAGAATGGGGTGCAGGATTTTCCAACTGAATAACACGATGCAAAACAAAAGTAAACGACTATAGTGAAGTTATTACCCTGACGCAAACTTCTGTCAAAGGGGTCACTCCCGGTGAAGGGATCTCGGCCCTTGCCTCGTCGACTGAGGTGCAGGATATTCATAACCGAATACCACTGTGCAAAACAAAAGTGAACGTCCTTGCAATAACAGCTTTTTGAAAAGTGTTCGAACAACATCAAATAGGTTTGTTTAGTTTGCATTGATCCGAATCAATGCATTCCTAACAATTGATCACACCAATAAAGAACGAAAATAATGATGTACGTATATGCCATCCGCATTCGCCACTGGGTCCCGTCATCACCCGTTAGGTTACTTAACTAACGACAGAGCGGGGACTGGACTAGCGCGGATGCAAAACATATACAACATCTACTAGTATATATATAATATATAATTTTCGCTCAAGGCGTGATAAAATGCAACATCACAGAAATATAATAAGCATCACAGAAATATACAGATATCCGGGATCCTCGGGTTTCACAGAGCCACTACTGAAACCCGACGTTCCCCTGGTCGTGTGGATAGCCTGTGCAATGAAATCCTAGACCCCTACGAGCGCGGAAAGTCACCCGCCAAAACCTGAAGCGAGGCAGCCCCCTTCAGCTACGTGAATGGGCCACCCAACACTTCACGGAATCCGGTAACTTGGGCACCCCTCCTGGGTCAACCTATACCCCCTACGAGTGCGGCGAACAGCCCGCCAATTCTAGAGTAAAGCCCTCTCCGTCTCAACGCCATGAGATGCGGGCTTGTTGCCCTCTAGAATCCGGCTATCCGTGCACCCCTCCGTGGGGTAATCCTAGTACAGAAAATAAATTATACATACAACGGGTACATCGACCTCAGCCCGGTCGTACCCCAAAAGAATAATATACAAACAGGCAGTGACGGCAGTCCACATGTCGGACGCTCGCCCCGCAATATCAAATGTACATAAATAACCAAACTGTACTAACATTGCATCCAGACTATCCCCCACGACCAATCCGTAACATCACAGCACAACACAGAACATCAACGTGAATGTCACGTTCGCAAATCCGTTTAACCGGGCTATAGCAGTTAGACAGAATTTACCGATCAAGTGACATTCATGGTCGCAGATATAATGTAAATACTGTGAACTAACATGTTTAAAATTTTCGATCGATCAAATTTAACCAAGTGGGCCCCAAGCACTACTGTAGCACTCAAAGAAATTCTGGGCCCAAACAGAACATTCCAAAAACCCTATTTTCATGTCTAAGACCATCTGCAAAAAATTCGTACGGCGTTGACTTTTCTTCACCGCGGAACCGCGTCCAAACCAGGGGTTTGGCCTTGTTTCCACGGTTGCACTGAGGAATCACCTTACCAAAATTTTGCAGAATTCTTAAAATTCCCTACACATGTTTCTGCAATGTACTGAAAAAATTTTCGAGCCAAAACAAAATCGACAGAAACCTGATGCACTGGAAAATACGGCTTTTGGGATTTTCGTCTGATTGAGTTCTAAACATACTAGAGCAAGCTAGACTAGGTTAATAGCGTGGCTCTGATACCAGTGTAAGTGCACGGCGGCGCCCCGGCCATCAATCAGACGCCGGAATGCGGAAACGAAAATTTTCTAGAACTTAGAAACCGGCACCACCACGCACTAAAATCTCGGATCGGGCCATTAATTTAATTCTAGCAAACTAGAAAACGGGTAAAGAGATATACCGAGCGATCCGTGTCCTTCGGTCTTCTCATCGTCGTCCTGATCTCCTGCGGAATCTCCAGTCTTCAGCTCCTCGTCGGAACGGGCACCACATCGCCATGTTCTTTTACGGGCTCCCATCTCTGGACCGAGGCAACTCGGGCACGAAATTGGCGAGTCGACGTGCCCAAGATTTGCTGTAGAATAGTGTAGTGCTCTTTGTCTCATTGGGGTGTAGGAAGTTGCCAATTTTATGGTGGAGGAATGATATTGTCACGCCTCGCTTCCCAGTGTACGGCGAAGTGGACGCGACGAGGTCCGCTGCGTATGTACTCAGAAGAACATACGCTAAGCGTAGCTAAGCAATATAAAATAATCACAAAAGCAAATGATATTGAAATAACAGCAACTTTTATTAATAACATTCTTTGTACAATGCATGAAATGAAAATACAACTGGAATGAAAAAGCAATGCCTAAACAGTGGCATAACAGAAATGAAAAATATTGGAAAGAACAAGGTACAATTATCTAGAGCTCTGGGTCTTCTTGGAACTGCTCCAAATCTTCACCGGTGGGCTCGATCTCAGCTTGGTCCAACGCACCTGACGACATTCAAAGAAGAAAGAAATAGAATGTCGTCAGCGAACATATCGCTCGGTAAGTCCCAAAGAATAAGAAGAATGAGAATGACAGAGTAACAGTATTTTCTAAAGTATTATATTGTTGAATATTATGGAACATTGTTTAATGCTGTTGTTTGTAGCTTGGTACAGAAGGATGCCAGTGTATACGAGGGGGATCTCTATATGCTAGAGATCGGGGCAAAAGGAAAGTACAAGGAACCGTTATGCCACGGTACAACAGCAATAGGATTCAGGTTAGGTGTCTTAATCTGACCACCTCGTGCCACCTTTAACACCTTCCGTACCAATCTACCCCTTTAAACCCCGTAGTGTTTTAACAGTATTGTAGTATTGGAATATGTAAATTGAGTGACTGACCAAAACCATGATATCAGTAAACATGTTGCAACTGTATAATCAGGTAAATGGAATATCAGGATAATGGATGAATATCCATGATTTGATTCAGTCAAAAGGAATATATTGTTAACTGGATTCAGGAATTCATGTATTCAAGTTGTGTTGGTATATAAAAGAATATAGATTGACTTGAATCATATTCAAGTCGTAAATTAGTCAGACTCTAACCTGAGTCAAACTAAAAGAAAGATAAATTTGAAGTTCAATATTTGTTAGGGGCCTTATTGTAATTTGTGAAACTTGAGGGGGTTTTATGTAAAAAGTACTTTTGTATAGTTTTCAAAATACACCTCAAGTATTTAATAATCGTCTTTATTGTTATAATAAATGTGAATTTTATTTGTGTTATTCTAGTGAATATATCCTAATAAAAGTATTAATTGTTTTATCTGAAATTCATGGTATTTTAGTGTAACTTTTAATCTTGTAATTTTTTTAGGAAAATGTGAAAATTTCATATTATAATAAAATAGGTGTTTAAATGACAATTATATATATATTAACACATGAATAATTTTTAAATGAATATTTTATTTTCAAAAATCTTATTTTCCTTAATTATCGTATTTTAAACCTTTCGAGACCGAATGCTCCTTGCGGAGGTCTGAATCTCGTACTACTAGCCTGCGGGTGCACGATGAACCGTACTATCCCTAACAGGTTCCCCAAAGATGAGTTATAGCGGTACTTTGCTTAGGTTTTATAAATACTTTTCATTTAGGAAAACGGTTTTATGAATATAGGGTGTTTATTTGCAAAAGAGTATAGTTTTCCGTATTTTAGTTATTAGGGTTTCCTAAGCCAACTAGCCTATTTCTAGGGTCTAAACGATGAGTCATTAGAAGTCTCAAATCGCCTCTTCACCGTCAATTGCGGCCAGGTAAGTGCCAGGTAAGTGGGAGGCTCTCCACTACAAGTAGTGGCCCTAATTAAGTAACCACTTGTCTTGGACACACTTGCCTAGACACCACAAGACAGTTTAGATAAACGATCGATGTCCATGACCAATCGTGCTTTCATTTTATAAAAGATTTTATTTAGAAATGTTTACAACTTAAAGCTTTCAATAAAGGTTATAAAGATTAGGGTATTTTAGTGAAAAGTCCTGTAATTTCGTATTCTGTATTTTTGATATTTATCAATTAGGGTTATATTGAGTGTGTGTAGGGGTAGGTCATTACCCCTTGACTTATATTAAGTTTTGGTGAAGTTTAAAGGTAAAACATGCTATGTTAAACTTAAAGGTATTATAGCACAAGAATACGGTATTCGAAAACGTTATCATTTTATGTGTGAAATTTCATTCAAAATGGGTTCTACAAGTTTAGTGATCAAGATAAACCTATTTAGGAGTGAGGGAAATAATTAAACTAAGAAAAATAAACTTCATGGTATTTTTATGAAAGGACAAAGAACTTATCATTTCATGTGAAAAAGTTTGATTAAATTGGTTTATGGGTGATTAGTCAACATGAATATGGGTAGATAGTATATATTAGGTGACAAGTGGAAATTTATAGAAAAACCGAATCGGAAATCGGTTTGTCCGATTTCCGTCGGGTTCCAAAAAGTCATATTTTTACACTTATAGAAAAGAGAGATAGAAGGGATGAGACTTACGGTCTGGACAAGCTAATGAAGCTAATGGATGTGGTGGTTGCCGATTCGTCGAAAGCGTCGCGAAGGTTCTGATCCGGTCGCCGGAATCCGTCGTCGATTTTGGCAGCGCTTCGCTTCTTGCTCTTCGTACCGAGTTCTCGAGAATTTGAGAGAGTAGACTTAGAGTGGTGAGGTGAAATGGTAGAGGGTAGGGGTCTTTATATAGGGCTAGGCTAGGGTTAGGGTTAGGATAAAAAATATTAAAAGAAAATATAAAAAACATTAAAAATTCATTAAAAATCATTAAACTTAGGAGTAAAAGGGATTTATTGGCCAAATCAAAACCGATCCAGGTATAATAAGTGTGCAAGAGGGTTGACCAAGTCAAGAGCCAACTTTTCTCAGTTGGTGACTCGGCCGTCCGGCCAAGTCCGGCCGGCGGCGCAGGACCGAGTCGGCCGAGTCGCCGGCCGGCGGCGTCGAGTCGGGCCGAGTCAAGGGTCCAATGGCCGGGGGTTTTCCTGAGGAACAACTTGGTATTTTTACTTTTTGTCATCCAGTACATATTTTGGGAGTTATGGCCTTTTTACTATTGACTTCCAAAAAAAAATAAAACAAAATAAATACAAAAATAATGTGGGGCATGGGATTTGAACTCCGGTGGCTTGGTTCAGCAGTGCAAGGTATTACCAATGAGCTACAAGCTCCTTCTTGTAATTATTGTAAGGAATTAGATACTTAAATTGTTTCCAGCAACATTAATACTCCCAGTATACACTATATTTAAAGCAAATTTTTGGTATACAAAATTGGAGTTGTTACAATCTACCCCCCTTACAAAAATTTCGTCATCGAAATTTACAACTTTTATTTAAACCTGCCACGCCCCGCTTCCCAGTATACGGCGAAGTGGACGCGACGAGGTCCGCTACGTATGTACTCAGAAGTACATACGCTAAGCGTAGCTAAGCAATATAAAATAATCACAAGAGACAAATGATATTGAAATAACAGCAACTTTTATTTAAGGACTAATTTACAAAAAGGTGCGGATATCTTGCACGCATCTCATCCTCTCTTTCCCACGTGGATTCTCCTGGAGTGTCTTTCCTCCAAATTATCCGGACCAAATTAACTTCTTTGTTCCGAAGTGTCTTCACTTTCCTATCCAGGATCTCCACAGGTTGTTGCTCACAAGACAAATCAGGCTGTATCGTGAGTTCGGAATGATCAAGTACATGGCTGGGGTCACTCATATACCTTCTGAGTTGAGATATGTGGAACACGTTATGCACTCCTTCCAGTGAAGATGGAAGCGCTAAACGATATGCCACTTCACCGACTCGTTCGAGTATATCGAACGGTCCAATGTATCTTAGACTCAACTTTCCCCGTCTTCCAAATCTGATCACTCCGCGGTTCGGAGAGATTTTCAGAAATACATGATCTCCTGGCTGGAACTCCAAGTGTCGTCTCTTCGCATCAGCCCAGTGTTTCTGTCTATCTTGGGCTATGCGCATTCTTTCCCTGATAGTACGAACCACATCGACGGTTGCTACTATCATCTCCGGTCCAAGGAGTTCTCTATCTCCGATGTCGTCCCAACTTAATGGCCATAGACACTTCCTTCCATATAATGCTGCAAAAGGTGCCATTCCTATACTTGCTTGGTAGCTGTTATTGTACGCGAACTCCACAAGATGCAGGTGATCTTCCCACGATCTCTTGAAGTCGAGCATACATGCTCTGAGCATATCCTCCAAGATCTGAATAGTTCGTTCCGACTGACCATCTGTTTGTGGATGATAAGCCGTGCTGAAGTTCAGATTTGTTCCCAAGCTAGCTTGCAGACTTTGCCAAAATTGCGATCGGAACCTGGTGTCACGATCGGAGACAATGCAGACCGGTACTCCATGAAGTCTCACAATTTCCTGTATGAGTTCATGGGTATCAGAGATAGTACATTATGAAGAATTTTTAAATCTAAATTAGATTATTACCTCCATGTACTTCTTCGCTAATGTCTCCGTTGATTGGCCAACTCGAAATGGGATGAAGTGAGCCGACTTTGTGAGTCGATCCACAATGACCCAAATCGCATCGTTACCCTTTGTGCTGCCAGGAAGAGCAGTTACAAAGTCCATCGTGATGTGCTGCCACTTCTATTCTGGAATTGGTAACGGTTGAAGTAGTCCAGCTGTCCTGTGATGTTCAGCCTTTACCTGCTGACACACCAAACATTTTGCGACACTCCTGGCTACTTCACGCTTCATTCCATGCCATCAATAATTCTGATGTAGATCTTTGTACATTTTGGTACCTCAGGATGTACTGAATAGGGAGAGCTGTGAGCTTCTTTCATTAACTCTTCCCGAACAGGACCCTTTGGTACACACAATCTGCTGCCGTATCTCAAAGATCCGTCTTCATGGATGATGAAATCTGTTCTGAGTCCATTCTCCACTTGTTCTCTGATCTTTTGCAACTTAGCATCGCTGGCTTGAGCTGCTTTGATCTGATTGACAATATTTGATTGAACTTGCAGATTCATCAAATTTGAAACATCACCTGGCATGACTAGTTCGATCTCCATCTGATGTAGGTCTTGCTGAAGCTTCCACTGAGCGGTGAGATTCATTGCTAATGGTTGATGACTAAGAGCATCAGGTACTACGTTTACCTTTCCTGGATGATATTGCAAGTTGATGTCGAAGTCCGCCATAAGTTCTAACCATCTTCTCTGCCGCATATTCAACTCCTTCTGAGTAAACACATACTTCAGACTTTTATGATCTGTGTAGATGTTCACTCGTTCACCAAGTAAGTAGTGGCGCCAAATTTTGAGAGCAAAAATAACAGCTGCCAACTCTAGATCATGCGTCGGATAATTGCGCTCATGAGTCTTCAGTTGTCTTGAAGCATAAGCCACAACTTTACCGTGCTGATGTAGAACACATCCTAATCCCTTACCGGATGCATCGCAATGCACTTCGAATCCTCCAGACTGATCCGGTATGACGAGAATAGGTGCAGATGTCAGTCTTGACTTGAGTTCTACGAAAGCCTGCTCGCATGCTTCTGACCACACAAATTCTTCATCTTTTCGTGTGAGCTTGGTCAGGGGTGTTGCTATCTTCGAAAAGCCTTCAATGAATCTTCTGTAATATCCAGCTAAGCCCAAGAAACTCCGAATATCCTTCACTGATTTTGGTGTAGGCCATTCGCTGACTGCTGAAACTTTTGCTGGATCCACAGAAATCCCTTCTCCTGATACGATGTGTCCAAGAAAATCAACTTGTTTTAGCCAAAACTCGCACTTGCTGTATTTGGCATAAAGCTTATGTTGACGAAGAGTTTCTAGGACAATTCGTAAGTGCTCCGCATGCTCTTTCCGGTTCTTTGAATATACCAGGATGTCGTCGATGAAGATGACAACGAACCTGTCTAAATACTCCCGGAAGACTTGGTTCATAAGATTCATGAAGATTGCTGGTGCATTGGTCACTCCAAATGGCATTACTAGAAATTCGTAATGTCCATAGCGAGTTCTGAAAGCTGTTTTGTGAATATCAGCTTCCTTGACCTTCACTTGATGATAACCTGAACGAAGATCTAGTTTAGAGAAGACACAAGATCCACTTAGCTGATCGAATAAATCATCGATGCGCGGAAGTGGATATTTGTTCTTTATAGTAACTTCGTTCAAGGCCCTATAATCGATACACATTCTGTATGAACCTTCCTTCTTCTTTACCAATAGTACAGGTGCTCCCCAACTTGAAGTGCTAGGACGAATCCATCCTTTCGCCAGTAATTCGTCCAACTGTGTTCGAACTTCCTTCAATCCTTCCGGACTTAGTCTATACGGTGCTTTGATCACTGGTTGTGCTCCTGGTACTAAGTCAATACTGAATTCAAGAGCTCGATCGGGAGGCAAACCTGATATATCGTCAGGGAATACCCATCGAACTCTCGAACTACCTCCGGTTTTGATTCTTCCTCTGCTTGAGCTGCTGCAACTACTGCTTCCCTTGGCTTTGCTTTGTAAGCACTTGGCTCCAGTGTACGATCTCCACTCTTGAAATAGAAGACTGGATGATCGGGAATCTCAAATACTACCCTCCTTTGACGACAGTCGATGGTAGCATAAAAGGCTCCAAGCCAGTCCATTCCTAGAACCACATCGAAATTTGGTATATCCAGTACCTTGAAGTCAGCGTAAAACTCTCGACTGCAGACGACGACTGGACACATGCTGTATCCCATAGTTGCCTTTAGAACACCATTTCCGGAACTGACATTCCAGCTGGATACAAGCGGTGAGACTGGAATCGCATGGGTTCGGACAAACCGTTGCGACATAAAGCAGTGGGATGCTCCAGTATCAAACAGTGCAAGTGCAGGTAGTGAAGCTACTAGGATTGTACCGAAGGTATTAGGGATAGGTTTTAGGTATAGGGAAAGTGTGTAGGTAAACAAAACTAAAAGATAAGTTTGAGAAAGAAAGTTTACCAGTAATGACTTGGCCAGTGGCCTCAGCTTCTTCCACAGACATCATCAAAGCCTGGCGCTTCGGCACATTCCTCCTGGCCTGAGGAGCATTCCTCTGAACGTTCATTTGGGCTTGATGGAACTGTCGAGGAGGTGGTGCAGCTTGTGGTCCCCTAGGTGGTGCAGGCAGTGCAAGTCTGGTAGCAGGTGCCTGAAGAGCTGGTCGTTGCTGATAAGTATTTGCTGGCCTTGGTGCAGCAACTGAGTTCTGCCTTTGGGGACAAGATCCAATATCATGAGTGTCTGAACCGCAGACTAAGCAGAGGCGGTTGGCTCGACGGCAGTCCTTCATCATATGTCCAGTTCTCTTGCAGTAGGTGCAAAAAGCTGGGCTAGGACGATGAGTTGGTACTCCGGGTCGCCTCGGCACGAAAGATGGTCTGGACGTGGCTCCACCTGCCATCTGGTTGGCAGGGCGCTTGACTCCTACGGACTGAGGTCTGCCCCTCTCTTTTATGACTGCCTCATAACTGCAGGCAGCTTCTAGGGCTTCCTCATGAGTCAAAAACTTTCCTGTGGCTAGAGCAGCCTTGATCTCTGTGTCCAAATCTTGCTGAAAACGACGGGCTCTGATCTCGTCCGTCGGTATCAGGTGTGCCGCGAATCTGTTTAAAGATTGTGTTAGTTGTGTAATATATGATATTTAAAAATTGAACTATTGTGACATATCTTACCGGCTCAACATAGTGAACTCAGCATCGTATTCATCTACCGATTTCTCCCACATTGATCCTTGCTGTAGATGAATAAACTGCTGCTCCATAGCGAACCTGGCAGTCACAGGGAAATATTTCGCGTCAAACTTCTCGCGAAATGTCTTCCATTCAATCGGCTGTGCTAGACGGGTTTCTTCCGCCTTCCACCAATTGCGAGCGTTATCCGTGAGCTGTAGCTTCGCTACACAGACCCAAGCGTGGTCTGGCACTTGAGCTGCGGCCAGATCGTCTTCGATGCTTTGTGCCCATTCTTCCGCTTCAAGAGGGCTTCATTTACCAGAGAACTGCTTTGGGTGCAAAGCCCTGAATTGCTTTACTCCCGGTGCATCTGTCTCAGGACGGCTCAAAAGTTGTTGCTGTCCCTCGAGAAGACTGCGGATCGCATCGAATAGCATTGTTTTCTCAGTGGGTGGTGCTGGAACAACTGGTGTGAGAGGTAGTGCTGGAGGGGTGTTGTTAACGTTGGTGCTGGTGTTATTCGGGGAATCCATGACCTTGAAGAAAAATTTGGGTTAGGACAGATTCAAATATATGAAATGATAAGATTCAAGGAATTGAAATTTGTAAAATTCAAGGGACATGAATTGTAAAGAATGTTTTAGTTGCTGGTTCTTGTGTTATATTGCTTAGGTTGTTCACGCAGACCAGAACTGCATGATAGGGATTCATACAGCTCAGATCTGCATGGGCCACCAACAAAACCTGTCACGCCCCGCTTCCCAGTGTACGGCGAAGTGGACGCGACGAGGTCCGCTACGTATGTACTCAGAAGTACATACGCTAAGCGTAGCTAAGCAATATAAAATAATCACAAGAGACAAATGATATTGAAATAACAACAACTTTTATTAATAACATTCTTTGTACAATACATGAAATGAAAATACAACTGGAATGAAAAAGCAATGCCTAAACAGTGGCATAACAGAAATGAAAAATACTGGAAAGAATAAGGTACAATTATCTAGAGCTCTGGGTCTTCTTGGAACTGCTCCAAATCTTCACCGGTGGGCTCGATCTCAGCTTGGTCCAACGCACCTGACGACATTCAAAGAAGAAAGAAATAGAATGTCGTCAGCGAACAGGTCGCTCGGTAAGTCCTAAAGAATAAGAAGAATGAGAATGACAGAGTAACAGTATTTTCTAAAGTATTATATTGTTGAATATTATGGAACATTATTTAACGCTGTTGTTTGTAGTTGGTACAGAAGGATGCCAGTGTATACGAGGGGGATCTCTATATGCTAGAGATCAGGGCAAAAGGAAAGTACAAGGAACCGTTATGCCACGGTACAACAGCAATAGGATTCAGGTTAGGTGTCTTAATCTGACCATCTCGTGCCACCTTTAACACCTTCCGTACCAATCTACCCCTTTAAACCCCGTAGTGTTTTAACAGTATTGTACTATTGGAATATATAAATTGAGTGACTGACCAAAACCATGATATCAGTAAACATGTTGCAACTGTATAATCAGGTAAATGGAATATCAGGAAAATAGATGAATATCCATGGTTTGATTCAGTCAAAAGGAATATATTGTTAACTGGATTCAGGAATTCATGTATTCAAGTTGTGTTGGTATATAAAAGAATATAGATTGACTTGAATCATATTCAAGTCGTAAATTAGTCAGAATCTAACCTGAGTCAGACTAAAAGAAAGATAAATTTGAAGTTCAATATTAGTTAGGGGTCTTATTGTAATTTGTGAAACTTGAGGGGGTTTTATGTAAAAAGTACTTTTGTATAGTTTTCAAAATACACCTCAAGTATTTAATAATCGTCTTTATTGTTATAATAAATGTGAATTTTATTTGTGTTATTCTAGTGAATATATCCTAATAAAAGTATTAATTGTTTTATCTGAAATTCATGGTATTTTAGTGTAACTTTTAATCTTGTAATTTTTTTAGGAAAATGTGAAAATTTCATATTATAATAAAATAGGTGTTTAAATGATAATTATATATATATTAACACATGAATAATTTTTAAATGAATATTTTATTTTCAAAAATCTCATTTTCCTTAATTATCGTATTTTAAACCTTTCGAGACCGAATGCTCCTTGCGGAGGTCTGAATCTCGCACTACTTGCCTGCGGGTGCACGATGAACCATACTATCCCTAACAGGTTCTCCAAAGATGGGTTGTAGCGGCACTTTGCTTAGGTTTTATAAATACTTTTCATTTAGGAAAACGGTTTTATGAATATAGGGTGTTTATTTGCAAAAGAGTATAGTTTTCCGTATTTTAGTTATTAGGGTTTCCTAAGCCAACTAGCCTATTTCTAGGGTCTAAACGATGAGTCATTAGAAGTCTCAAATCGCCTCTTCACCGTCAATTGCGGCCAGGTAAGTGACAGGTAAGTGGGAGGCTCTCCACTACAAGTAGTGGCTCTAATTAAGTAACCACTTGCCTTCGACACACTTGCCTAGACACCACAAGACAGTTTAGATAAACGATCGATGTCCATGACCAATCGTGCTTTCATTTTATAAAAGATTTTATTTAGAAATGTTTACAACTTAAAGCTTTCAATAAAGGTTATAAAGATTAGGGTATTTTAGTGAAAAGTCATGTAATTTCGTATTCTGTATTTTTGATATTTATCAATTAGGGTTATATTGAGTATGTGTAGGGGTAGGTCATTACCCCGTGACTTATATTAAGTTTTGGTGAAGTTTAAAGGTAAAACATGCTATGTTAAACTTAAAGGTATTATAGCGCAAGAATACGGTATTCGAAAACGTTATCATTTTATGTGTGAAATTTCATTCAAAATGGGTTCTACAAGTTTAGTGATCAAGATAAACCTATTTAAGAGTGAGGGAAATAATTAAACTAAGAAAAATAAACTTCATGGTATTTTTATGAAAGGAGTACGGTTTTGCAAAGAACTTATCATTTCATATGAAAATGTTTGATTAAATTGGTTTATGGGTGATTAATAGTCAACATGAATATGGGTAGATAGTATATATTAGGTGACAAGTGGAAATTTATAGAAAAACCGAATCGGAAATCGGTTTGTCCGATTTCCGTCGGGTTCCAAAAAGTCGTATTTTTACACTTATAGAAAAGAGAGATAGAAGGGATGGGACTTACGGTCTGGAAAAGCTAATGAAGCTAATGGATGTGGTGGTTGCCGATTCGTCGAAAGCGTCGCGAAGGTTCTGATCCGGTCGCCGGAATCCGTCGTCGATTTCGGCAGCGCTTCGCTTCTTGCTCTTCGTACCGAGTTCTCGAGAATTTGAGAGAGTAGACTTAGAGTGGTGAGGTGAAATGGTAGAGGGTAGGGGTCTTTATATAGGGCTAGGCTAGGGTTAGGGTTAGGATAAAAAATATTAAAAGAAAATATAAAAAAACATTAAAAATTCATTAAAAATCATTAAACCTAGGAGTAAAAGGGATTTATTGGCCAAATCAAAACCGATCCAGGTATAATAAGTGTGCAAGAGGGTTGACCAAGTCAAGAGCCAACTTTTCTCAGTTGGTGAGTCGGTCGTCCGGCCAAGTCCGGCCGGCGGCGCCGGACCGAGTCGGCCGAGTCGCCGGCCGGCGGCGCCGGGCCGGGCCGAGTCAAGGGTCCAATGGCCGGGGGTTTTCCTGAGGAACAACTTGGTATTTTTACTTTTTGTCATCCAGTACATATTTTGGGAATTATGGCCTTTTTACCGTTGACTTCCAAAAAAAAATAAATACAAAAATAATGTGGGGCATGGGATTTGAACTCCGGTGGCTTGGTTCAGCAGTGCAAGGTATTACCAATGAGCTACAAGCTCCTTCTTGTAATTATTGTAAGGAATTAGATACTTAAATTGTTTCCAGCAACATTAATACTCCCAGTATACACTATATTTAAAGCAAATTTTTGGTATACAAAATTGGAGTTGTTACAGATATACTCTTTTGGAGATGAACTTTGGGATTTTGCAAAACATGAACAGAACCAAAATCCCACCTCTAACAATTTGGACAGCCCCGACCTTGAATGTGGCCGGCCCCTTTTCATCCAAGGGAGAAAATGAGAGAGGAGAGTTAGAATAATGCAAGAGAGAGGGAAAAAGAAATCATGTGAAGAAATGATCACAAACCATAATCAACACTCCACCAACCTAATCATAACCCATCATCAAACCACAAAAGTCAAGCAATGATGAATGAAGAAGTCAAGGTCAAGCAAGAGCTATCATGAAGCAACAATATGTAAGGACCACCCTCCACAATGCCAATTTGCACAATTGCAAATAAGCCCTCCTCCACCAATTTTCAGCCAAGGAAAAATACAAATGAAAATGGCCGAAACAAAAAGCAAACTGGCAACTTCGGAAAACTGATCCTGTAACAAATTACTGGAAAAACCCGCTACTGTATATACATACCCGCATTTGTATTCCGACCGAATACAAATGCAATGAGACAAAATCTACACTGTACAATACTAGGATCCGGCTTAAACCAAAGCCCGCTAGTATTATCCGTCCGATCATGATCCGTGCAATACCGCACCTATCTGATCGAACCCTGCCATATCTCCATACGGCCTCTACAGCGTTTCGCCCGAAACTTGAGCAACTGTCTGTGGGGGACTCTAAAAACTCGTCAATACTTTGGTTGTGGATTTAACCACGAGCACGTCAGAGGTATTAGCCATATGTGACGGGCTACGAGCTATTGACCAAAAGGGATGTCTGTGAGCGAACTCATCCTGACACCCTACTGAGCCTGTCAGTGACAATATCCGTACAGTCCGGTCCGTTCGTCTATAGATCGCATGGCGGGCCTAGGGGGTTGGTAAAAGTCAGACCCCCAAAAGCGGTACAAGTCGTGTCGGAGTGTAGCCCAGAACACCCTGAGATACTACTGGAATACCTACCAGTAAATCTCCTGCCTCGGTCGAGGGCATTGTGTAATGGCTCTCCTAGATACAGCGCGACCTCACCCCCAATACCGGGAGAGACGAACCCCTGAAGATCCGCTCACTGCCTCCATGTGGCTCGGGACTGTACCCAACTAAAACCTGTTTGCACGTCTCCTTTGAGCGTGGTAGGGTAGTAATCAAAGTACAGTGGGAACTCACACGAGACAAATGACGATCCTCAGGTCGATGAACTAACCTGTACACATAAGACCAACTAGTATGTTCCCGGCGAGTCCTGTCAGTGTACTCATAACCCAATGAGCACCTGTATACATCTTAGGTGAACCAACTGACACCAGTGGCTTGTGAGACCGGCCACCGCCCCTCGTCGGGGTCTCGACTGTATACACTAGTCTACTCTGGAGTATCGATGCCCTGTCTCGAAACTCCCATGACTAGGGACCTTTTAAGGATGTGCTTATAGACTACCAGCTCCCACGTATATGATCGCCCTCATACTGCTGGCAGTCAAGCAAAAATCCTAGAGGCTCTACCAACGTGCAATAGTGACCTGTAAGGTCACCTAAAGCAGTACACGATGATAAAGATAAACCAGATAGCATACTATCATCTTGAGTAAGACTGTCCTACCGGCATAGGTCCTCCCTCAATCATTGCAATCACGTGCCTGTGATCCAATAATTGACTCTGAAGGCACTATCTCCAACAGTATAGCCCATATTACTCTTTTAATAGTTTATAACCTTCGGACACCCGTTTGCATCCATCTAGCATATTAAATATACAATTGCATCTCTAGATCATTTAATATATAATAATGAGATTCTAACATTCCATATTCGATAAGTGTAGTTTAAATTAATGTTGGAACTAACCTTAACCCAAATCGATAACTGTGCATCCTTGTGCTTTAATCTGTACCTACTTGCATACACATCACATTATTCCATTTTTTATTGTTATATTGGTATCCCATACTTGTTTTGTGTACACATGCTTATTACAGTTTGATTATGAGCACCCACGTGATACTTGTGCATCCCTGACGTGACTTGATACACCACTACTTGACACGACTTGATACCTGTACACTTCTTGACTTGATTGATACTTGTTCACTACCTGACTTGGCCTGATGTACCATGGCTTTACCTGTTACCTGATCTTGTTACTAATGCCAACAGCTTTGATATGTTGTCCCTACAGACATTTCCTTTTGTCTATCCAGACAAACCTTTACCTGCTGATCCTGTGTTGGCATTAGCTCCAGATTTATCAATACCTGACTTGAATACATAATTTGGAGGTATGGTGAAATCAATGATGAAACCTGACTTGTAACTCGACAGTTCGATACCTTTACTGATCAGTTTTAGAGGCTAGGCCAGTCTTGGGATGATGCTGCTGACATCATTCATCTATACATATTTCCTATTTTAGTGCCTAGCGGCATGTCTCGGCTTCAGCCCGAGAATCTTCACCGTGATCCCGGGCACGCACGGGATACTATTGAGTTACATCGATGATTCTGTTGGATATAGTGCCCTCAAAGTCGATTATTGGATCGCAGGCACGTGATTACAATGATTGAGGGATGACCTATACCAGTAGGACAGTCTTACTCGAGAGGTTTGTATACTATCTGGTTTGTCTTTATCATCATGTACATGATTTAGGTGACACTGTAGTTCACTATTACATGTAGATAGAGAATAATATGCTACCATGGTTTGTCTTTATAAGTCGTGTACAGTTTTAGGTGACATGTTCACTATTACACGTTGATAGAGCCCTTAGGATCCTGTTTGACTGCCAGCAGTATGATGGCGATCATATATGTGGGAGCTGGGGTCTATAAGCACATCCTTAAAAGGTCCCTAGTCGTGGGAGTTTTCGAGACAGGGCATCGATACTCCGGACTAGACTAGTGTATACAGTCGAGACCCCGACGAGGGGCGGTGGCCGGTCTCACAAGCCATTGGTGTCAGTTGGTTCACCTAAGATGTATACAGGTGCTCATTGGGTTATGAGTACAGCGGACAGGACTCGCCGGGAATATGCTAGTTGGTATTATACCTGACGTCAGATAGCAGTTCCCTGGTGACATGTGTACAGATTAGTTCATCGACCTGAGGTCGTCATTTGTCTCGTGTGAGTTCCCACTTTGCTTTGATTACTACCCTACCACGGCTCAAAGGAGTCGTGCAAACAGGTTTTAATTATGTACAGTCCCGAGCCATATGGAGGCAATAAGCGAATCGGCAGGGGTTTCGTCTCTCACGGTATTGGGGGTGAGATCGCGCTGTGTCTAGGAGAGCCATTACACAAAGCCCTCGGCCGAGGCAGGAGATTTACTGGTAGGTATTCCAGTAATATCTCAGGGTGTTCTGGGCTACACTCCGACACGACTTGTACCGCTTTTGGGGGTCTGACTTTTACCAACCCCTAGACCCGCCATGCGATGCTCATAGACGAACGGACCGGACTGTACGGATATTGTCACTGACAGGCTCAGTAGGGTGTCAGGATAAGTTCGCTCATCGACCTCCCTTTTAGTAAATACTTGGTAGCCCGTTACGTACGGCTATTACCTCTAACATGCTAGTGGTTAAATCTACAGCCAAAGTATTGACGAGTCTTTAGATTCCTCCACAGACAGTTTCTCAAGTTTCGGGTGAAACGTTGTAGAGGCCATATGATATATGGCAGAGTTCGATCATATACGTGCGGTATTGCACAGATCATGATCGGACGGATCATACTAGTGGGCTTTGGTTTAAACCGGATCCTAGTATTAGATTTGTTGGATTACTTTAGTCTCATCGCATTCGCATTCAGTCGGAATGCAGGTGCAGGTATGTATATACAGGTGAGGGGTATCCTTGTGATCCGTCACGAGTTTACTTTAGATGTTGCCGGATTTTTCTTTGTTGGACCAAACATTTGGATTAATGTTTGGATGGTGGAAATAATAAGCTAGAATTCATCGTGAAATGCATTAAATGTGACATGGACATATATGATGGCTCATGGTATCATTTCTTGTGCAAATGTCACCTTTTGTGATGGATTTGTAAGTTGAAATGAGAGGGAGCGAGAGAGGGTCTGCCATATGATAAGTTTTGGTATTGTATTTTTCATGCTAGCTCTCTCACTCTCATTTTATCATAAAGCAAAAGAAAAGAAAAAGAAACTTCTTCTTCCTCTAGCTCATTATCCCCATTAATGGCTTCATCTCTAACCTCCATCCAAATCCATGGATGCAAGAGACCATCGCTTTGGACACGTCGGCTAGCACACTTCGTGCCCGAGTTGCTACGAATGAAGGGAGAGCCCGTAAAAGGAATCGATGATGTGGTGCCCTTTCCGACTAAGAGATCGAGACCGAAGATACCGCGAGAAGTTTGGGATGGTGGCCAAAGACCGAAGGATACGGATCGATCGGTATAGCCTTCCAACCCTCTCTCTAGTTTGCTAGTAGTAGGTTAATGGTCCGATCCGGGTTTTAAGCATATGATAGCGCCGGTTTTCTAGTTTAGAAAAATTTTCGTTTCTGCATTTTGGCCTCGGAAAGACGGTCGGGGCGCTACCGTAGTCTTACATGGTATCAGAGCCATGCCATTAACCTTTACTAGCTTGCTCTAACGTATTTAAAATATTGATCGAACGAATTTTCTAAAAACTGCATTTCCAAGTCACAGTTTCTGTCGAATTTTTCCTGTGATCAAAAAATTATTTGGTGTGCTGCAGAAAAGCAGGCAGGGTTTTCTAAGAGAACTGAGAAAATTTGGTGGGCTAATTTCACTATAGCGAAGCGGATCCGCGGCCGTAACCACGTTTTGGCCGCGGATCCGCCGCCGTACTGTAGCCACAGTCCACGAAATTTTCTGAGGTGGTCTCTGACTTGGAAATGTGGTTTCTGGTATTTTTTGTTTGGGCCAAGATTTGTTTGAGTACTGGGTATTGTGCTTAGGGCCCACTTTGGGAAATTTAGTCGATCGAAAATTTTAAACATGTTAGTTCACAGTATTTACATTATATCTGCGACTATGAATGTCATTTGATCGGTAAATCCTGTCTAATTGCTATAGTCCTTTTAGACGGATTTGCAAACGTGACATTCACGTTGATGTTTTATGTTGTGCTGTGATGTTGCGGATTTGTCATGGTGGATAGCCTGGATGCAATGGTAGTACAGTTTGGTTATATTTGTACATTTGATATTTCGGGGCGAGCGTCCGACATGTGGACTGCCGTCACAGCCTGTTTGTATATTATTCTTTTGGGGCATGACCGGGCTGAGGTTGATGTACCCGTTGTATATATTTTACTTTCTGTACTAGGATTACCCTAAGGTGGGGTGCACGGATAGCCGGGTTCTAGAGGGCAACGAGCCCGCATCTCATGGCTTTGAGACGGAGGGGGCTTCACTCTAGAATTGGCGGGTTATTCGCCGCACTCGTAGGGGTACAAGTTGACCCAAGGAGGGGTGCCCAAGTTACCGGATTCTGTGAAGTGCTGGGTGGTCCATTCACGTTATTGAAGGAGGCTGCCTCGCTTCAGGTTTTGGCTGGTAACTTGCCGTGCCTGTAGGGGTCTAGGATTTCATTGCACAGGCTATCCATACGACCAGGGGAACGTCGGGTTTCAGTAGCGGCTTTATGAAACCCGGGGATCCCAGATTATCTGTATTGTTCTGTGATGCTTATTACATTTCTGTGATGTTGCATTTTATCATGCCATGAGTGATTATTATATATTGATATATATACAAGTAGATATTGTATATGTTTTACACCCGCGCTAGTCCAGTCCCCGCTCTGTCGTTAGTTAAGTAACCTAACGGGTGATGACGGGACCCAGTGGCAAATGCGGATGGCATATACGTACATCATATTTTCGTTCTTTATTGGTGTGATCAATTGATGGGACTGCATTGATTCGGATCAATGCAAGCTAAAGAAATCTGTTTGACGTTGTTGGAACAAATTTTCAAAAATCTGTTATTACAAGAACGTTCTCTTTTGTTTTGCATAGTGGTATTCGGTTATGAATATCTAGCACTTCAGTCGACGAGGCAAGGGCCGAGATCCCTTCACCGGGAGTGACCCCTTAAACAGAAGTTTGTGTCAGGGTAATGACTTCACTATAGCCGATTGCCTTTTACTTTGCATCGTGGTATACAGTTGGAATATCCTGCACCTCATTCTACGGGGAAAGAGCCGAGATTCCTTCACCGGGAGTGACCTCTTTAGCAAAGGTTTTCGTCACTATATTTTTATAAAAAGCTATCTGATTCCTTCAACGATATCAAATTCATTACGTTAAAGGTTTTTCGCCAAAAACCAGCCGTAGGCCTCCGTCATTTCAAATTAGTATTGCTTAGTATTCGCACTACGTTTGTCATTGCTATTCGCCGAGGCGTAGTGTGCGATAGCTTTGTTATGCTTTTCTGTAGCATAGATATGTGGATTGGTTAGGACAATCGTACGACTTTGTTGATTATTCGTCAAGGGTCGTGCGGGTGGGTTTAACGCAATCAAGATAATGACGGGTTAAACTTGACTAGGACCTTTTGATTTGTTGATTATTCGTCAAGGTCACTTGGGTCCTAGGGGTAAAAATCACATTGGGAGTTTCTGAAGAAACTGAAACTTGCTAGGCATGCGTATACCTTCTAGAGTGTGATAATGTGAGTGGATTCCATCACATTGTCATGCGATGATAGTTGGATCCCGATTCCCACTGATGAGTTGGTTTACTCCTCGGGTGATCCCGACTAATTTTTCTTTCAGGTTTGGAGGAGAATTTGAGGTTACAGTGGGAGGTTTCCTGATTAGATAAAGTGATAACCATTCTGATCTAGGTTAGAGTGCACGCTGAGTGTTTCTTTTCTCTCTCTCTTTGGCAGCGACCATGGCCCGACCCTTGACTATGACTCAGTGACCAAGTTGACCGAACCTTCTTAAACACTGGCTTTTGGATTGTCAGAGTTGCATACCTCCTTGCCACTCCTACTTTTACCCTTTTCTCCAGAACACCCCGTATTACTACGAACGTCCACTTCCATTGGATAAAACCATCGTATGGTTATATACGAACTCGAAGGAACTTGTTCCAGATTCGAGAATGGTTTCCGGTTCCAGAGAAAACGAATAGGACTATTCAGTTGTCTTTTCCTTTTACCTTTTCTCAGATTGCGAGTACTCCTAGGATTAGGAGAAAGTACACCTATTACGCTTGTTGGATAATATTCTTTCAAACCATAGGCAGGTGCTGAACGGTAGGGAATGAAGAAAATCAATTAGCCTAACAATGGTGTACAGAAGGTATTAAGTAAAGACAAATAAAGGGATTAGAAAGAGGGCAAAGTAAATTGCGACTGCTATTCATGACCAAACCAAGTATTGTAAGTACACGGCGGCGCCCCGGCCGTCAATCCGACGCCAAAAATGCGGAAGCGTAAAACTTTAATTTTGCAAACTAGCAAACCGGCACCACCGCGCACTAAAACCCGGATCGAACCATTAACTAGTCCTAGCTAACTACAAGATGGGGAAGAGAGATATACCGACTGATCCGAGTCTTCCGGTCTTCTCGTCGTCGTCCCGATCTCCCGCGGAAACTCCGGTCGTCGCCTTCTTGCCGGAAGGGCACCACATCGTCTGCATCTTTTACGGGCTCCCACTTCAATACCGAGGCAACTCGGGCACGAAGCTGGCGAGTCGACGTGCCCAAGGTTTGCTGTAGAATGTGTAGTGCTCAAGTCTCATTTGGGGTTGTAGGAATTGCCATATAGGTGGAGGAATGATACAAGCTCATGGAGATGGAACTTGTGGGAATTTTACAAAAGCAAAAGAGCAAAAATCCCACATGAGAAAATTTGGACAGCCACTTCATGGTTTGGCCGGCCATGCTCATTGGGAAGGAGAGAATGAGAGTGAGTTTGTATCAAAATGAATGGAACCCTCTAATAATCCAAGTGAGAGAGAGGTCAAAAGATATCATGAAAGGAAATGATCAAAAACACAAACCTACACTCCACCATCATAATCCATCACCATCACCATGACAAGAGGTAAGCAATCATGAACCATCATGATCCTAGAAGTCAATGGAGGCTAAGACATCATGATACAACAAAATGCAAAGACCCCCTCCACAAAAGCTTACTTGCACAAATGCAAATAAGCCCTCCTCCACCAATCTTCGGCCAATGAACGATACAAATGAAAATGGCCGAAACGGAAAACAAACTGGCAACTCCAGAAAACTGGACCCGTAATAAATTACAGGAAAACCCCGATACTGTGTATACATACCCGCATTTGTATTCCTACCGAATACAAATGCAAAGAGACAAATCTACACTGTACTATACTAGGATTCGGCTTAAACCAAAGCCGGCTAGTAATATCCGTTCGATCCTGATCCGTGCAATACCGCACGTATCTGATCGAACCCTACCATATATCCATACGGCCTCTAGTACTAGCCGTCCGATCCTGATCCGTGTAATACCGCACGTATCTGATCGGACCCTGCCATATCTCCATATGGTCTCTACAGCGTTTCGCCCGAAAGCTTGAGTAACTGAATGTGGGGGACTCTAAAGACTCGTCAACACCTTGGTTGTGGATTTAACCACTAGCACGTCAGAGGTATAAGCCAATACGTAACGGGCTACCAGGTATTGACCAAAAGGGACGTCTGTGAGCGAACTCAGCCTCACACCCTACTGAGCCTGTCAGTGACAATATCCGTACAGTCCGGTCCGTTCGTCTATGAGCATCGCATGGCGGGCCTAGGGGGTTGGTAAAAGTCAGACCCCCAAAAGCGGTACAAGTCGTGTCGGAGTGTAGCCCAGAACACCCTGAGATACTACTGGAATACCTACTAGTAAATCTCCTACCTCGGCCGAGGGGTTCGTATAATGGCTCTCCTAGACACAGCGCGACCTCACCCCCAATACCGGGAGAGACGAACCCCTGAAGATACGCTCACTGCCTCCATGTGGCTCGGGACTGTACCCAACTAAAACCTGTTTGCACGTCTCCTTTGAGCGTGGTAGGGTAGTAATCAAAGTACAGTGGGAACTCACACGAGACAAATGACGATCCCCAGGTCGATGAACTAACCTGTACACATGTCACCAGGGAACTGCTATCTGACGTCAGGTATAAGACCAACTAGCATGTTCCCGGCGAGTCCTGTCCGGTGTACTCATAACCCAATGAGCACCTGTATACATCTTAGGTGATCCAGCTGACACCAGTGGCTTGTGAGACCGGCCACCGCCCCTCGTCGGGGTCTCGACTGTATACACTAGTCTACTCTGGAGAATCGATGCCCTGTCTCGAAACTTCCACGACTAGGGACCATTTAAGGATGTGCTTATAGACTACCAGCTCCCACGTATATGATCGCCCTCATACTGCTGGCAGTCAAGTAAGAATCCTAGGGGCTCTATCAACGTGTAATAGCGACCTGTAAGGTCACCTATAGCAGTACACGATAATAAAGGCAAACCAGATAGCATACTATCATCTCGAGTAAGACTGTCCTACCGGGATAGGTCCTCCCTCAATCATTGCAATCACGTGCCTGTGATCCAATAATTGACTCTGAGGGCACTATCTCCAACAAGTATTTCATCGCCACTCCTACTTCACTTTTGTATTTCTCCAGAATACTCCGTATCACTACGAAAATCCACAGTTATTTGGATACTCCATCGTATGGTTATATACGAACTCGAAAGGAACTTATTCCAGTTCGGGGATGGATTCTGGTTCAAGAGAAATAGGAATATGATTTATTCAGTTGTCTTTAGTCTTCACCTTCTCTCAGGTTGCGAGTGCTCCTAGGATTAGGACAGCACACCCATTATGCTTATTGGATAGTCTTCTTCCAAACCATAGGCCGGTGCCGAACGGTAGTGAAGGAAGAAAACCATTTAGCCTAAGAGGGTGTACAAAAGGTAAAGACTAAAGACATATAAAGGGATTTGGAGAGATGGCAAAGAAATATACGGTTACAGTTGTGAATCTGATAATGGAAGAGGCATTACTAGGAATACCGAGATACCCCTTCAAAATATTTATATGTTTCAGTGTCACTGTTCATTGTTAATAGAAAACTGATTTCCCAATTAGACACTTACTCCAGGGTATGTATTTACCAGGTATGATTCTCACATCTGTATGGTTTTACAGATGATGAGTGGGAGTAGGCTATTGGGAATTAGGTGATTGTCCTCATTATATCGGGATTCGTTGTAATTGGTGATATTTGAGGAAATCGCCTGGGTTGTTTGCCGGACGGCAAATATTTGGTTTTGAATATCCGTTGTTATGCACCAATTTCAAATTGACATATCTGTACGTCTATTTTTATAGAGTGAGATATAACTTTTTGAAATTATGTATGACATTTACCTATATCAGTGGATGGTTAGGTAAGGAGTATTAAACAGCAGTGTAATTCTTCTTAACCATAAGTACAGTTTTCAACATACGAAACATAGGGAATGGGCTATAAGACTCAAGGGACTTATACAGAGTATTGTATGTTGTCCAGTATCCATTAGGACAGAGGGGTTGGTACTCATACTATATTCTGTTTACTTGTGACTTCTCTAGTTCTTAGACAAGTGTTTCGTAAAAACACAAAGTCCAAGTCTTCAGAAGTTATAAGTATATGAATAAAGTAGAGAACCAGGTATTGCAAGTATCAGGATTCTTCAAGGTGATCGAAGATGTGGATACTTGTGTATGGTATTCAGTTGATAGTAATGATTATGAGAAACTTGTTTCTTTTTCAGGTTACTCATATCTGGATGCATTCCTAAGTTGAGTAACGCTGATCGGCCTCTTTCTATTTAGTTGACATGCACTGGAGACAGCTGCATAATTTTGAATCTAGTTCCAATTAAATTAGTGGCTCTGTTTCTATATTGGATATAGAATAGTTCATATCTTAACAATGTTAAGGTACGGGGAGTTGTCCGGCTTATACTTAAAACCAGACTCTGGATAACTCAAGACACGTTTCTGTAATGACTGTTTGTGGGTTGACCCGGGCTATGACGAGGGTTGACTTTCTACCATCCGGAAGATCAATAGTGATATTGTTCTTGACTCGCCACAGTTTTAGTAAAATGGATTTTTTCAGAAAACAGTAGTGGGAGTATGGTAGAACTGGAAGTGATTCCAGAACCTCAAACGATTACTGAAAATTTGATAAGAACCTGAAGATTCAATCTGGATTGACATTCCATTGGCCACTCCGCAGATAAGGTGGGTAACCTTAGGCACTGGAGAGGTACTTCCGTATGCTCAAAGACGGTGACAGGGAGGTTCTTGTTTACCCAGATTTGCCATTGCTGTTGTTCCAGGTTATGAGACCCGGCAGGAGGATGAGTATAGCGTCGTTCTGAACTAGCTTTAGAAGTGTACGTGTATATGATTCTGCCAGAGGGTTGTCATAGTCAGTGGGAGCAGTGGAAGCATTGGTGGACAAGTAACTTATGTCTATTTATGGACTAAAGCAGATATAGCGGAGATAGATCATCTATTTCTGATATGACAGTCATAGATTTGATTTCATCAGAATAGGGGATGGATCTGTTAAGAAGATAGTAGGGTGTCATGTCCTGGTATTTGGATGACATACACATAATAAGAAGTGATATTCTTATACTACGATCGGTTATACTTCGGTTGTCACACAGTGGTTTCTCCACATAGAATATAGATATAACATCGGACATTCTGATAGCTAGATCTATTGTTTTAGATCTAGATTTGGGTAGTTTCCCAATTTGGGTACTTAGACAGCATGCTAAAGGTGTTTTAGAATGGACGACTCCTGGCACGGTAGTGTACCTGCAGGAGATGGAGTCGCCCTCTCTAAAGGTATCTTACAGACTAAAGAGGAGAGGGATGTGCATGATTGGCAGATCACTTGCTTAGGCAATTGAGTTGATCATGAGATATCAGGTACCACACCATATGTTGTTTTTGCACGAGATGCAATAAGTTGATATTAATCCAATCCTGGAGAAACGATCGGAAACAGTTTTAGAGCATAAGTGGATGTTCTAGAGATTTGATAACGGCAACCTTCTTCGGGAGAAGGTTATCATTCCAGGCTTCCAAGGTGACCTAGATGACATAGTGACTGTCAGAGTTATAGTTTTCACTCTGACGAGGGACAGTGTTTTGGATAGGTGATCCAAGCAGACACTAATGGAGGTGTGGCGCAGGATACTGACTAAATTCAGTTGACAATACAGTCTAAGAAGTTTGGATTTGGAGTTCATTTATGAACTAGGTCCCATCAGATATCCAGACATATCCTAAGACTGGTATTGCTCATTTCGGGAGATGGCTTTCTCCTCGAACTTGAGATAAAGAGAAACATAGAAAGAAACATCAGGGCGGATCCACTAGCTGAGGCTATTCCTCGAACACAATAGTTTCGCAAACGGGTTTTGTGAGACTGATTAGTAGAGGAGTTGGGTGTTCGGTATCACACGGGCTGTGAGTATGCGACATCGCAATAATTAGCCTTGAGTGCAAGTGGGAGATTGTTGGATATAGTGCCCTCAAAGTCGATTATTGGATCGCAGGCATGTGATTGCAATGATTGAGGGAGGACCTATACCAGTAAGACAGTCTTACTCGAGAAGTTTGTATACTATCTGGTTTGTCTTTATCATCGTGTACATGCTTTAGGTGACATTGTAGTTCACTATTACATGTAGATAGAGAATAGTATGCTACCATGGTTTGTCTTTATCAGTCGCGTACAGTTTTAGGTGACATGTTCACTATTACACGTTGATATAGCCCTTAGGATCCTGCTTGACTGCTAGCAGTATGATGGCGATCATATATGTAGGAGCTGGGGTCTATAAGCACATCCTTAAAAGGTCCCTAGTCGTGGGAGTTTTCGAGACAGAGCATCGATACTCCGGAGTAGGATATTGTATATAGTCGAGACCCCGACGAGGGGCGGTGGCCGGTCTAACAAGCCATTGGTGTCAGTTGGTTCACCTAAGATGTATACAGGTGCTCATTGAGTTATGAGTACACCGAACAGGACTCGCCGGGAACATGCTAGTTGGTATTATACCTAACGTCAGATAGTAGTTCTCTGGTGACATGTGTACAGATTAGTTCATCGATCTGAGGTCGTCATTTGTCTCGTATGAGTTCCCACCGTGCTTTGATTACTACCATACCACGGCTCAAAGGAGTCGTGCAAACAGGTTTTAGTTGGGTGCAGTCCCGAGCCATATGGAGGCAGTGAGCGGATCGGCAGGGGTTTTGTCTCTCCCGGAATTGGGGGTGAGATCGCGATGTGTCTAGGAGAGCCATTACATAAAGCCCTCGGCCGAGGCAGGAGATTTACTGGTAGGTATTCCAGTAGTATCTCAGGGTGTTCTGGGCTACACTCCGACACGACTTGTACCGCTTTTGAGGGTCTGACTTTTACCAACCCCTAGGCCCGCCATGCGATGCTCATAGATGAACAGACGGACTGTACGGATATTGTCACTGACATGCTCAGTAGGGTGTCAGGATGAGTTCCCTCATCGACCTTCCTTTTGGTAAATACTTGGTAGCCCGTTACGTACGGCTAATACCTCTGACGTGCTAGTGGTTAAATCAACAGCCAAAGTATTGACGAGTCTTTAGATTCCCCCACAGACAGTTTCTCAAGTTTCGGGCAAAACGTTGTAGAGGCCGTATGATATATGGTAGGGTTCGATCATATACGTGCGGTATTGCACGGATCATACTAGTGGGCTTTGGTTTAAGCCGGATCCTAGTATTAGATTTGTTGGATTACTTTAGTCTCATCGTATTCACATTCAGTCGGAATGCGGGTGCAGGTATGTATATATAGGTGAGGGGTATCCTTATGATCCGTCATGAGTTTACTTTAGATGTTGCCGGATTTTTCTTTGTTGGACCAAACATTTGGATTAATGTTTGGATGGTGGAAATAATGAGCTAGAATTCATCATGAAATGCATTAAATGTGACATGGACATATATGATGACTCATGGAATCATTTCTTGTGCAAATGTCACCTTTTGTGATGGATTTGTAAGTTGAAATGAGAGGGAGCGAGAGAGGGTCTGCCATATGATAAGTTTTGGTATTGTATTTTTCATGCTAGCTCTCTCACTCTCATTTTATCACAAAGCAAAAGAAAAGAAAAAGAAACTTCTTCTTCCTCTAGCTCATTATCTCCATCAATGGCCTCATCTCTAACCTCCATCCAAATCCATGGATGCAAGAGACAAAGTGATCACAAACATTCTCTACATCATCTTGGACACGTCGGCTAGCACACTTCGTGCCCGAGTTGCTTCGGATGAAGCGGGAGGCCGTAAAAGGAATCGATGATGTGGTGCCCTTTCCGACGAGGAGATCGAGACCGGAGATACCGCGAGGAGCTTAGGATGGTGGCCAAAGACCGAAGGACACGGATCGATCGGTATAGCCTTCCAACCCTCTCTCTAGTTTGCTAGTAGTAGGTTAATGGTTCGATCCGGATTTTAAGCATACGATAGCGCCGGTTTTCTAGTTTAGAAAAATTTTCGTTTCCGTATTTTGGCCTCGGAAAAACAGCCGGGACGCTATCGTAGTCTTACAGATTCATCAAATTGATTTCAAAGATTTGAGAGTAGTTAATACAGTAGACCAGTTTAGATTACTCACTGCACACTACCCTTCACTGTCTTTGTTTATATTATTGTTTTACCTGTTTTACCGTTCATGATCATACCTGCATGTCTTGCTACCCCAGTTTATATTATTGCTTGATGCTATGACGCACTGACGTCTGGATTTTGCATGGCCCAGATACTCTACCTTTGTTGCAGACTGATCAGGAGTACTGCCGCTGTTAGACCGAGCGGTGAGGATCCTGTTGGTATCCAGTTTTACTTTCTAGGTGTTTTATCTATTGGATCTTTTGCTTCCGCATATTATATTATTTCTTGACTCGTTTATTCTGGCTTATGGACATGTATTAGATAGTTTATTATTGTTCTTGATATCTCTAAAGCCGTATTGTGACTATGGAAGGATATTTCCTATCTGCAGGTAGCATGGTTGGCTATGTCACATGCCTATCTTAGCGTACTCTGGGAAGCGGGCGTGACAGGTCATGCGAACTCAATGTGCAGCGTGCGTGTGTTGTGTTTTGAAAGGGAGTTTTGGATATATCGGGAGCCATGCAGAGTTTTTACGGGGGCGCTACCGTAGTTTTGAGAGGGACTGTGTGTGTATATATACATATATATATAAAAAAGGAAAGGGAAAGGGCATCCAGAGGACGCGTGAGGAAGAGCGCCAACGCTTTGGGTGCTAGCACTTTGAGCGCAAGAGCGCTAGCGTCCCACGTGTCAGCACGTGGGTGCTCGGGCACTAGCGCTTTGGGCGTTAGCGCTCTGAGGCCAAGAGCGCTAGCGCTCCACGTGTCAGCACGTGGGCGCTAGCGCTTTGACCGCAAGAGCGCTAGCGCTTTGAGCGCTAGCGCTCCACGTGTCAGCACGTAGGCGCTCGGGCGCTAGCGTTTTATGCGCTAGCGCTCTGAGCGTAAGAACGCTAGCGCCTTGAGCGCTAGCGCCCTACGTGTCAGCACGTGGACGCTCGGATGCTAGCGCTTTGGACGCTAGCACCCTAAGCGCAAGAGCGCTAGTACTTTGAGCGCTAGCGCTCCACGTGTCAGCACGTGGACGCTCGGGTACAAAAAAGGGACTTGGTCCCTGTAACGGGAGTTGTACTCCCAGAAAGGAGCACTTAGTATTTTGTGTGTGTGTGTGTGTGTGTGTGTATGTGTAAGGAGTTAAACTCCAAGGATGTTTTGAAGCTGATGAAGGGGCTTCTCCTCTTGAGCCTTAGTTCTTTCCCAAAGTGGGATTTCTGGAGGTGGGTCTCCTTCTTCTTCCTTTGTTTGGCCGGATCTTGAAGATCAAGAGATGTGAGATTTTAAAAATCTCTTCTTTTTGAGATCTGATGGTAGATCCAAGTTCTCTTTTGTGGGTTTTGTGGTGAAAAGCTATTTAGTTTTGGAAAAAGAAGAGTAAAACTCTTGATTTAATTCAAGAGAAAGAAGAAGGTTTTAGAATCTTGATGTCACGATCCGAAATTGGCACGTGACGGCCCTAATACTACGCAACGTCTACAGGCATAACGTAGTAAAAGAAAGCCAAAACCCAGAAATCTAAACCATTAAAAGACAAGAAAAGATAAGAAACATTGTTTAAACCTTTAAAAAAAATCTCAAGTATAAATTCTTTAAGTCCAATTTTCTTTCTTGAAAATTTCGGCAGCACATCCTTTATAAAAACCAACTCCAAAAATGGGTACAACATAAATATAATGTAAAGCATCCCCAACGGGAGCAAATCCACGCCCAAAGGTAGAAAACAACCACCACAACAAATATACGACGCCGTAGCGAAGAAAAAGAAGACGATAGAAAGGAAACTGTATAAAAGACAACAAATCCATAATTTATACAATATCGTCCTCAGCAAGTCTCTAAGTCAACAACATAATAGTAGATGGAGAGTACAAAATACAACGAATATACAATACAAATACAGATAACTACCAAAACCCACCTGAACAAAACAGCACACTGTGAGCCGATGCGGTATCTGTAGCAAAAGATGATAGATGAATAGCCAGCCTCGACTACTATGAGGAACACTCTGTAGCACCTGTGGCACAACGAGGGTGAGTTGCCAACTCGTGAATAGTAAATAACATATGTAGGTAATCGCAAGTATACACGTAAAGCGTGAATCTAAGATATGCAATTAACAGTAATAACATGTCATATGAATGCAGAATAATGGAAAGTACACTAGCAGGTACAACCAATATATATATAAAGCAATAATGATATGACAACAGTATGCAATAATCATGCGATAGGGATATGAGAATGTAAATGTGCAACAATCATGAAAGGTACACTAACAGGTACTACTAGTACAAGAAGCAGTGCATAAGTAGATAAAGGTGAGGTATGGAGTGAAATATGTCATTTCCACGGAATCCTGATATCGTGGTAGGATCACAATCCATCAAGACGAATCCAATCCCAATTCCTCAAATCAGCCCCCACATTGGCTCTCATATCATCTAAGTATCGCATTCTCCTCAATTTCACAATATTAAGTATATCTCGTATATCCCGAATGTACAACATCAAGTATATCTCACACATATCGAATGTACAACATCAAGTATACATTACATATATCAAATGTACAACATCAAGTATATATCACATATATCGAATGTACAACATCAAATGGATCTCACATATCTCGTATGTACCATATCAAGTATATCTCACATATCTCGAATGTACAACAGCAAGTGGATCTCACATATCTCGTATATCCATATCAGGTATATCTCACATATATCTCCAGTATCCAATCTCAAATGAATCTCTTATATCCCGAATCAAATCTCCAGCAAAATTCTAACATCCTAAATATAATGGCATAATAAATATGATGAGGTCAATACACATATATTAGCGTCCCATTCCCCTAATATTGGTGTAAGGGTATATATAACAGCGGCTCAATCCCCTGTTATATATACAAATGAGTAATTGGAATTATCATAAAACCAATGTGCCAAGCATCGACACAGAAATGTTGATCCATCAGGTGCTGTCTCCATGACTGGCCCCCTGATGGGTACGTATCATACGCTATCCCGAGAGCTCGAGTGCCTAGCTCTGACCCTCGCCTCTCGACGTATCCATACGCACATGACTCCCGTCGGTATCCACTCGATAGCCGATAAGTCATTGGTCCTGTCACCGGAAAGTATGGTTCCTCTAAGCCTCATCGCCTAGCACCGCAAAATCGTTCTTGCTTCGGGGTACCCCCGGGCCCCACCATGTACCCACAGACGGTGCCTCCTCACTCCTCGAATCGGGCATATATCAGAACCGATAAATCTCATGGTGGCTGCGGAAATATCAATATCAAGGAAACCGGGTCTTTCAAATAATGCATAATTTCATGAACTACCACGGTCCCCAATTCCAGAAAACATCATGAAAAATCCATATAACAATGCGAAAATCCATGAATATAATATGTGCGCCATATCTGAAATGCAAGCATATAAAGGAAAAACCGCTAATTAACTGTATCAAGTTAATACAAATATCATGCGGTTCTTATTTATCCACTTCTAAATAACATCAAGTGAAGGTAAACATGTAGCTAAAACCAGATGTATGTGAAATCAATAAGGTATAGCAAGATAATGTGTCTACCTATAAGCAATGATATAGTATACCCCCTGGGTATAAGAACAGTATGTGCAAGGTATACCTGTAGCTATGACAGGGAGGGTGTATGTACCTATCACTAATGGTACAATACTCTATAGGAGTTTAGGTATGCTAAATGCCATATATGATAAGCAGTATGAATCAATGTCACAATGTTCCTAACCAAGCAATATAACATCTATAAGTGGTTTGTGTGTGACATGGCAATTATTGACGGTGTGTGTAGCATACAATCAGTGCTCGTGCAACATGAATCGTCAATAATATGTGCAGTGTCCTACTACTACTAGTTCAGGCACAGCTAAATCTAAGTAATAGGGTAAAGGCGCAATTCTAACAATAACGTAGGATATGCGACAAGTAATAAAATCTCTAGCCCTGACGCATAACGCCATGCGGGCGATTCCCCTGTAGATGTTAAATCTACTCACCAACGCTCCAAGCTAGGTGAAGCCTACCACCTGTTTTCCCTTGTCGTAGCGTCCGAAGTCCCCGCTTACGAACCTAAAATTTCACAAACACATCATATAAGCATATATTCTATATCGACGAAAAGACATCGAAACGCGATGAAAACGCCCAGAAAATTACACTGCGCGCCTAGCGCATCTAACGCGCACGACATCGGCCAAAAATCCTAACTAGGGTCGCCAAACTACGAAACACCTAGTCTAGATTCCTATCGTCCCGATCGCGCATTCAAAACACAACAATAAACGTGGTCTCAATATAAATAACGTCACAACGTCAAAAGAAACTCACGCCTAAAAGTTACCGAAATCTAGTAAGCAGTACTTATCTTTATAGCACAAAACTACGAGTTTTACCAAAACTATAATTTACAAATATCTTCAAATAGCAAGGTTAAACCATTTAAACCATTTCTATATTTTTAAACTTGCTTAATTAAGCTTTAGCAAAAACCTAGTAAGCAAAAATCCTTAATTAGACAAAGTAGTAATTAACAAGAATTAGCATTTTCTACTAGGTTAAACTTTTCCAATTCATAAATTAACACTTCAATTAAATATTAAACACTTAAATTAAGCTTTAAGCTTAACTTGAATTTCTAAAACCATTTCAAGAATTTTGAAACATGAAATTTAAAGTTTAAACTAACATCTAATTAAGCTAGCATAAAGTATTAAGCAACTAAAAAAAATTAGAGTTAAGGTTTTATACCTTCAAGAACACCACTTGAATCAAGGATAAAACCAAACTTTAGCCTCCAAAATCCTCACTAGAATGAACATCCAAGCAACTTTTGTGAAGAAGAAAGAAGGTTTTGGAATTTATTTGAATTTCTATGAATTAAATTGGATTTTTCATGATTTTTGAAGCTTTAAAAGTGAAGAAATGAGTTTAGAAAAAGAGAAGGCAGCCAAGAACAAGTAGTGGCCGGCCATGAGGGAGTGTGGGGGGGTTTTGTGCAAAAATGTGAAGAAATTTCTAGCAAAAATCATTAAATACTTCATTAAATGCAAAAGTGACACATTTTCTTTCTTTTCTTTTCTTTTTTAATTCAAAACCTTTTGCACTAAAAATATATAGATATTTAAAAAGAAGGTTCTAAAAATAATTTTAGTGATGATTTCCAAGAATTTTCATTTAGAAATTTTTTCCTGATTTACGTGCATATTTTACCGGCTAAAATAATATTTTATTTGGGAAAAATTCTATCTGAACCAAAACCTCCCAAATACCCCTAAAGTTCGCGCACAAGCTTTATTTTAGCTAAACTAGGTGCCGGTAAGCTTATACGGACGTTTGATCGAAATCGGGTTAAAACGGGAAAAACCGAAAATTTTACCCTAAAACGGAAAAATTCGCAAAACGAATTCCGAAACGTTACACTTGAGGAAGGAGAAAGAAGCACAGGCCCTAATTTTTTTGGGGAATGAAAAGTGTCTCCTTTATTCATCATCATGTTGCCTTATATAGGCCTACATATTTACATATAGCCCATTGGGCTTTACAAAATGGTATTTCGCCCATCCCATGGCTCATGTGCCATTTCTTTTTGCGCATAAGCCACAGGCTTACAAAAATTTGGCTTTATGCCCATTTTGTTTACATTCATGCCTAAAGAATTACATAAAAATTATTTATTACATGATTTCATTTTGGCATGGGGGAGGGCCGGCCGCTTCATGTTCGGACTCGACCTGGGCATGGGCCCACTTGGCTTGGGGTTGACTTTGACTTTGACTTGGTCAACCAGAGTGCAATTTTCGACTTCAACAATAGGCTCTACGGGAGTTTGGACAAGTTTGCTTGTTGATCTTCTATTCGTTCAATACCTGGGTAGTCGTTATGTCCAGCTAGTATCGTTGACGGCTTGTAGATCTCTAATGTGATCATTACCTACTGCTGGCGTATTGACGGGTCTTTAGAGTCCCACATAGAGGTTTTCTAGCTCAAGCGAAACGAACTAGGGCACGTATGGAGTGTAGGGATTCCTTAGCACCGTGCCTAGGGTTTGGGTTGCATCACACATGCTATAATAAAAATTTAGGGGTGCTAAAGAATACCAACCGTGAATCGAACTAGAAATTTAGGGCAACAAGAACTAGCATCACATACTAGAAGTAGTTTAACACTAAGAGGATAGTAATACAACCTTTGTAGACCTCCTCTTGTGACTCCTTGGATCAACTAGGGTTTGAACCAGTTCGTTTGAATTCTTCCAAGTCCACGACGATCTACCACGGAGTCCCTTTGCTCAAGCTCCTAGTTTCATTTGATCTTTGAAGAAGTGGAGCAAACAATCTACACAAGTGGGCTAGACTAATATAGATTGGTGATGTGGGTTTGGATCTCACTTAAAAACATTTCCTTTTTGTTTCCTTCACTCACTTGAAAAAGGATAGAGAGCAAGAAGGAGGAAGAAGAAGGAGATGGCTAAACTTGAGCTCTTTTGTGATAAATCTCAAGAATAATGAGAAAAGAAAATATTAATATGAGAGTCACACTCACATACAATCATGGTCAATAAATATCTAGATATTTTGTTAATGAGTTAAAGAACAGATGGAAATTAAACCATGGTTATAAACAAGGTTAACGAAAGAAGAGTGTAGAATATTGCAACCATAATTTAATATCATATTCTTTTTCTCAATGACAAATATATATAAATATTTATACCATATGAGGCTTGCATTGCCATCTCCAATGTATCAACAACCATGACACATGTATGCATGCATATGTGCATTCATATCAACATATATGTACATACATACATTCATGCATACATCCATAAAGAAAGGATTTAAAATAAATGAGCTAAAAGTCAATAATATTAAACCAACACTTGATTTAATAACCCGGTTATATCACATACGACCTGACCAATAGAAAACTCCCGATTTAAAATACGGTATCAAATACACGCATTAATCGAGCTCTCGCACATATCCCATATGCACCCCACATCATTTCGCCTGAGCTAGGAACCCCTCTGTGGGACTCTAAGATTCGTCAATACGCTAGCAGTAGGCAGTGATCACATCACATACCCACAAACCGTCAGCAGCACTAGTTGTACATAACAACTCCAGGTATTGAGCGATCAGAAGAAAAATAAGCGAACCTATCAAAACTCCCGTCGAGCCAACTGGCAACACTTACCGTACAGTCCGGTCTCTTCGTCAGATATGCTGTATATCGAGTCTAGGAATGGTGTCGTCAACCCCAATAACTCAATAAGTCATGCTGGTATATGGCCTATAACAGATCGAGAAACTACTGATAACACTTACCAGTAAATCTCATCAGCTCTGGCCTGGGACTTCCTGTTATAGCCAATCGATCATAGCGCAACATCAACCCCCAATACCGGGAGAGACGAAACCCCTCCTATCGCTCATTGCCTCCATGTGCCTTGGGACTGTATCCAAAATCCACATGTTTGCATGACTCAGTAGAGTCATGGTACAGACTAGCCTGTACCAGTGTCACCTAAGAACTGCTATCCGACGATAGATATAATACTACATAGGAGTCTTCGGCGAGTCCGTTCAGTGTACCCAGTCTCCACTGAGCACCCATATACAATCTTTGGTGTCACTACACCAATGGATATGGGATTATCCATCGTCTATCATATGAGTCAAGTAACGTATACGCTAGTCTACTCTGAAATATCGATGCCCCGTCTCGATACACCCACGACTAGGAACATTTCAAGTATATGCTTATAAACTACACATGTTCCATTAGTATGATATGCATTATAATCTCAGTAGTCAAGCAAATATCCTAAGGGCTTTATCAACATGTACCAAATGAGTAAGATACATGATCAAATGAACATGTCAAGATAAAGTACAACCAGATAGCATACTATCATGTCGAGCAATAATGTCCTGAGAATACACACACACACACACACACACACACACATACCGATACATCCACTATCATATAATGGCCTCTAGGGCATACATATATCCAACATAGAGATATGTGCGGGAGCTTGATTAAATACGAGTATATGATACCGTATTTTAATGTAGCTTTTTGGATATCAACCGGGTTATATATGATATAACCGGATTATTGAATCAAGTATTGATTCAATGATTTGATTTATATATATTTATATATTTGATATTAGCCGGGTTATATATGATATAACCGGATTATTGAATTAAGTGTTGATTTAATAATTTGATATATATATATATATATTAACTAATATTAAATATTAGCCGGTTATATATGATATAACCAGATTATTGAATCAAGTATTGATTTAATGATTTGATATATATATATATATATATATATATATATTTGATATTAGCCGGGTTATATATGATATAAACAGATTATTGAATCAAGTGTTGATTTAATAATTTGATATATATTTATATTATATATATATTAACTAATATTAAGCTCACTTAAGATTTTCTTCTCTTTATATATATATATATATATATATATATATATATTGTATCATGGTTGATGATTCATTGAACATGGATGTATGAGAATCACACAAGAGTTAAAGATGAGAAGATAATGGTTTAAATTTATGAATTAAAGAAAAAGAAGAATGAGTCGTGTTTTTGGGATGCTTGGAGAAGCCTTGAGAAAGCATGGCTCACCTCTATTTCTTTGTTTTATTCATAGATATTTGCTAATCTCATATCATCTTTTAAGCTCATGGCTCATTCTCACTTCTAAGTTCATCTTCATCTCTTTACTAGATATTTCTAGGGTTGAGAAAAAGAAAGAGAAAGAAATATTTTTAGTGAGCAAAATTCCTACTTTATCAACCTACACTATTCTAACCAATTAGTATAGATTGTTATCTTCACTAATATCTTGATTAGTGAAGTATGAGCTTGAGTGTGAATTGCCTCAAGGTGGATCGTTTTCGACGATGAAGACTACAAGTAAGCTCGTTCCATCCTTTAAGTGGAGTCAAACAAGAGTTCTAGGGACTACTATTTGGAGCTTTAGAAGTGAAAAACTAGATTACAAAGGTTGTAGACTCTTTTTACATAGTTTGGAACTTGTTTGCTTAACTATAAAACCCTAATTCTCTAGTTCGATTCTTATTTAGTATACTTAGACTTCTAAATTTTTAAAATTGCATACTTGATGCTCATTGAAACCCAGTAGAGGTGCTAAGACATACTTTCATTAATAAGTGTGAGAAATACCAAAACGACTATTAAAGTGGGACGGAAAGGGTATAAAAAATGAGTGAAGGGCGCTGCACAATCATAAGTTGCATGCGTCTTGCACAATAAAGAGCAATGTGCGGTAGGGCAGCAAGTGCCACCATACCATATATGTGTGGGCCCATCTCCGCACAACGACCCTTTGCTATAAAAATAGTTTAATACACCGAGCTCGAACAAGGTTGATCAGATCGTTCATATTCAACTCATCAACATCATGTATCCAACCTACTGGGCTTAGCTCAGTTGGCAGCAATTTTCTCTTTCAATATGAGAGATCGCAAGTTTAATTCTTAAAGGGGATAGATTTAAAAAAACAAACAAACATCATGCATCCAACCCTTCAACTTCGACGTTGATGTTAACCACTACTTTAAGTAATGGTTTTGATTTGTTGGATTCTTTTTTTATTTTAACCGTTACTTAAAGTAGCGGTTCTGAATTGTTAGATTCTTTTTTCATCCAACATGGATGTTAACCCCTACTTTAAGTAGTGGTTAATATCAACGTTGGATAAAAAATTATATAACAAATCAGAACTGTTATGGTTAACCGCTACTTTAAGTAGCAGTTAAATCTAACGGTTTATAGTTAACATATACTTTAAGTAGCGATTAAAATAAAAAAGAATCCAATAAATCAGAACCGCTACTTAAAATAGCGGTTAATATCAACGTTGGATAAAAAAGAATAAGAAGAATGAATTGTAGTGAAAATAGACGAAGAAACAATAGAACTTATTAATTTATGTTATAAAATCGATCCAAGAAACATGAGAATACCCAGTAACAATCGCAGTTCAAATCACAGGAAAAAATTCCCAATTTACATCTGAAAAGCCCAACAAAAATCCCTTAAAAATAACAAACCCTATACTAATTAAAGCAATAAATTTACTTTATGAAATAGATCCAAGAATTAAGAGAATACATAGGAAAAATAGCAGTTCAAATCATAGCAAAAATTGCATGATTTCGATCTCAAAACCCTAAACCGCTGAAACTGTTGAGGCGGGTTTCCCTTTTTATATAATATGAACCTCTATTTTAAATAGCAGTTAAATATTTTAACCTATCTTTTAAATAACAGTTAAATATGAATCGTTTGTTTTAACCACTACTTAAAGTAATGGTTAAAATAAACGGTCCAAATTTGTTAGATAAATTAATTTATCCAATGTTGTACCTGGGACCAGACCCTAAATGAATATATAAAAAATAAGTGAAGGGCGCTGCACAATCATTAATTGCTTAGTGGCGAGCGTCTTGCATAACAAAGAACAAAGTGCGGTAGTGCGGCAGGGCAGCAAGCGCCACCACACCACATGTGTGGGCCCACCGCCGTGCAACGACCCTTTGGTGTAAAAATAGTTTAATACACTGAGCTCGAACAAGGTTGATCAGATTGTTCGACATCATGTATCCAACCAATTGGGCTTAGCTCAGTTGGTAGCAATTTCCTCTCCAATATAAAAGGCCACAAGTTTAATTATTGATTTAAAAAAACAAACAAACATCATGTACCCACCCCTTCAACTTCAAGCCTCAAGCAATGTTTGAAGTAAATCGGTATATGATGATTGGTATATCAACAATAAGGTGTTCTATATTTTATTGCCACGGTTACTATTATTCCTATCGTTCGATGGTTACAAAATTAATATGCCACAAGGTTCATAGAAAATTATAAAGCTATTTCTTTTTATCTTTATGTATTTTATTGCATACAGTCAATAATGGACCGACATAAAAATAATATAGTGGATTTTCAAATATGGGCCTCAATTCTTGAGTCCCCAAGGCCTTCAGCCCAAACTAAAACCCCCGTCACCCTTTCTTTTTCATTTTTCTCTCTCTCTCTAAACCCGGCCATGCCGAATCTCTCAAGCTCTCTCCAGCACCTCCGTCGCCTATCAACCTTCGCTCCCCCGCCGATTCCTCCGCGCCGCCGCGTCGTCGTCACCGGACTCGGCCTCGTCACGCCTCTCGCCTCCGGCGTGGGCCCCACCTGGGCCCGTCTCGTCGGCGGCCACTGCGGGGTCCGTGCTATCTCGCCGTCCGATCTGAGAATGGACGGCTTCGATGAGGCGACGGTCGCGTACACGCACGAGCAGCTGTCCTCCAAGGTCGCCGCCGTCGTCCCACGCGGCAAAGGGGAGGGCGAGTTCGATGAGGAGCTCTGGCTTCAATCTAAGGTCTGTTGTTTTTAAAAGTTTTCCTTCCTAATTGTTCAATATGTTAAGAATTATCGACTATTTTTAGGAAAAGATTGGATTTTTGACATATGGGTACACTTCTATATATATATGAAATTTGGAGAAAACCAAGCGCAATTGCCTCTTTTGATGAAAAGGTTGAACCTTGTCATAGGGGTATTGTTCACCGTGTCATTTGATGAAAGCCCATTTCACAGCAGTTTGTATGTGGATCGCTTCTATATATTGGCATTTTGTTCCGTCTCGATTTTTTTTATTATTATTCTTATTAGGCTGATTTCTGTCCAGACTGCTGGAACATAAATTTAGGATCAGCGTGTTCATGCTAATTACTTGGATTTTAGAAGATAATAATTGTGTAATTAGAGCAGAACCTGTCCTTTTAATTTTGAAGTGTTACTTATATGTGGAGTCTTGTGAGGAGATCTACCCCTTTTTTTTGGTCATCATCTTTGTTTTGGCAAAACGTGTGTGCAGTGGGCTGAACTTTAAGGGTAGTTGTGAGAGAGTCCCCACTCCCCCGACCTCATGACTATCTGTTGATGGGTTTAATTTAATCTACAAAGCATTGGCAATTCCTTCCTTAGGGAAGTATCATAAATTACGAAAAAGATTTTGGGTTTAGAAGACTAACAATAGGATGATTACTCACATCATTCATCACATAGCTTTGCTGGTTCTCCACATAATTACCAAACAAAGGAATAAAGCAACACATGGAGGTGATTATAAGGGAGTTTGTACAGTTCTATTGATGAGATTAGCCATGGCTAATAATTATACAGGGACCAACTCATAGGGTTCATAAAAGATTTAAAATATTAACAAACCATTTTCTAGATGTCTGAATTATCAATGTAGTAAGCTTTCTTTTGGAAAGAGAGTCTGACCGAAATAATCCATGTGAACATTGTCTGATTTGTGTTTGATCCGATGGCTTAAAGAAGACCAAAAGGAAAAGATCAAAAAGTGGAGGACTAAATGCATCCTAAATGGAGATTGAATTCTAATACAGATTTGACCCACAAAGGATTATATTTTACTCGCCCATTTGCTTAATATGAATTAATATTTCATGATTTTTGGGTTTTGTCAATTGGTTTGTATTTGAAGATTTTCTATGCAGCGTGAATTGTAATTGGCCACTTTCATATACCGAATTCGGTTTCAATCTGAACGAACTCCAATTCCCTTATGGTATCCTATTACCTTCCCTTATGGTATCCTATTACCTCCGCTTTCACTGATAAATCGACTCTTTTTGCAGTTTCTCATAGAGTAGAATTTCATGAATTTAATTCCCCAACCAAAAAAAGATTGCTATCGATTTTTAAACTTCTCATGAGTTGGAGGAAATCATGGTATTATAATTCAAGGCAATCAAACAAGCATGCGCTTAACCCAAAAACAATCATCTGGTTGACCTTTTCTTCTTAAGTTAAAAATTTGGAATGCTTATCATTAATGATCATAAGCTGCTCAAACAGGCTAAGATAATGATGTTGAGCTTATCAGTGTAACACAATGTATGTGGCTTGGTGATTTACTCTAGATCATTTTTACATTAAGAAGTTTCATTGTATTTTAGTTTTTAAAACTTATGGAAAGAATTTCTTATGCTATTGGTCCAAAGGCAACCTTTTTGTAAGTTGTGATCAAAGCATTAAAAGCGGGGAAAAGAAAGCGGAGTGGTTGGAGCGCCTGGCTGTTGGCCGCTTCGGCCACTCGAAAAGCAACAATATCTTATTTTGATATTTTTGTTACCTTTTGAAGTTGTTTGTAAAAATTCGTATTAATGGGGGTTTTAAACTATTTTTAAATACCTAAGCCCCTCCAGAGTTGTCTTTCAAAGGCAAAAGAGACTGCTCGAAGTCAAAATTGAAAACTCGAAGTTGAATCTGCTCGAAGCTCGAAGATGAAGTTACTCGAAAAGCCTATCTTTGAATTAAAAACCAGAAATCGAAAACTCTAGCTGCCCGTTCCCTTGCTTCGAAGGCAAAATGTCTTCCAAGCTTGAAGTGTCCAAGTCAAAAACCATGGTTGCTCAAAGTTGAAGCATTCAAGTTGAAGTCAAAGTGTGACTCGAAGTTGAAACCTCGATGTTGAATATGAAGTCTCCAATACCTTACACCAAAGTCTCAACCAAAGAGATAAAGAAAACAGTGTGAAAGAATTGGGGATATGAGATTAATATAGATGTTATCACACCAAATGCAATACTTATTTACTAATTGCAAGAATTTATAAGGTTGTAAGCATCTTTAAAAGGGTATTATAATTTAAAAGCACGAAAACCATATGCATGAACATTAAATGCACTCCATCAATAAGAATTAGAGTATAGCTACCCAATTAGTGAATGAGAATATCACTCCGCTTAAGCGGTAAAAATCGGACCAGCGTAAAGAGCTTCGCCGCTTAAGCGGGCATTTTTTTAATACACCGGTTGTGGTTGATGTTCATGCATGTTCTCATATATGCAAATATCCATCACAGTTCACAATAGATCTGGTCATGTAATGATAGCTTATGTGATCCATGCATGACATGAGAACAAGGAGTGTTATGTACTTAATTGTATTGAAGTCTTGTCCATGGTTCTAAATATTGGCCATCTTGGACGCTCGGGCGATATATCGTTATTGGCGCGCCAACGATACGAAGGGTCAAAATTTGCTCAAATATCGTTTTGGACCCATATCGACCGTGATGGTGTAATATCAGGCGTTATCTCAGGTTTCTTGTATTGCTAAATATCGGACCGAGATGGTATAAAAATGATTTGATTTAATGGTTTAAAGTTTAAACCCGACCCGACCTGTTAACATTATCAATTGAAATATCTTCTCTCCCAAATTCTTAAGCCCTAGATTCTAGGCTCGATAGCATTCTCCTCTCGCCGCCGTCATCTCCTCATCCTCCTCTTGACGCCGTTGCCCTCTTCTCTTGCCGCATCATCCTCTCGCTCACTGGCCATGGGCCTCCTTTTCTTCTTCTTCTTCTTCAGGAGTTAAGCTTATGTTTCTTTTTTGTTATTTGTAATTATTAACTGTTAAATAGAGTTTTAAGTTTTCAAAATTAGACAATACTTATATATTTGTATTTGATAATATAATATTACATTATTACATAATTTTGCAAGATAATATGCTCAATATTGTCGTCCGATATGCTTGATATTTACGTTCGATATGTATGACCGCCCGATATGAACTCATACCACCGCGATATCGTCCGTTTTCTGCAATCCGATATTGAAAACACATGTCCGATACGAACCTAATATATGATATTGAGAACCTTGGTCTTGTCCCATGATGCCCATCCTATATATTTTTATGAAGTGATTATAGTATAACCTGCACAACCTACTATTTTTAACCTCTGCATCATTCGCTCCGAATAATTTTTATTTTATATAAGCCTTCTGGGGCATCTTAAGCCCTTTATATCTTTAGTGGAGTCTAAATAAACCTCCTTAAGTGGTTCTCTGTTTTTTTTTAAATCAACTGTCAAATTTAATTTCCTTTTTGAGTTTCATATTTTGTTAGCCTTGAGCATCATCTTTGCAATTACAGTCCAAAAGATATAGTGAATTATTTGTGTTTTCTTCATATTCTGAATAGAGTATATTTTATATGTCAATTGGTTTTTCTTATTCTAGGATCATAAATCCATATCAAGGTTTATAGCTTATGCACTGTGTTCAGCTGATGAGGCTCTTAAAGATGCAAACTGGTCACCTGACGAATTAGGAAAGAAAGAGAGAACGGTAATCAGTAATTTGTAATAATATGCAATAATTTGGTTCTGCTTTTATCATTTCTAGTTCTGATGTAAGAATCCTCAGGGTGTTTCAATTGGTGGGGGTATCGGGAGCATCTCTGACATCTTAGATGCATCTCAGTTGATTTGCGAGAAGGTTGGTTCCCATTATTATTCTATTACCAATAAAGTTATAATTTTTGACAGTTTTTTATATTGAAGTTCATATCGTATGATCTTACTCGCAGGGCCATATATGACCTTGTCTTGCAATGTTGGCTATGACATATAATATGTTGTTTTATACTTTTGAACACAGCGATTACGTCGGCTTAGTCCATACTTCATTCCACGAATATTGATCAACATGGCAGCAGGTCATGTAAGCATGAAATATGGATTCAAGGTATTAAACTGTATTCTACTGATATTTTATAGAATATCTTGAATCCTGTTTAATGTCCTTGTGTCACCCATTATTTAAAGTCTAGACTACTTTTTCAAAGCTTAAACCTTTGTTTGGTCTGTAGGGGCCAAATCATGCAGCAGTGACAGCTTGTGCAACTGGGGCCCATTCTATTGGTGATGCCACAAGGATGATTCAGTTTGGAGACGCAGATGTTATGGTAGCTGGAGGAACCGAGTCAAGTGTCGATGCTTTATCAATTGCTGGATTTTGTAGGTATTTCATAATATTTACTTGTTGTAAGTTAGCAAATGCCTATTGATTTCTGACCTTTAATCACTTAGTGGGAAAACTTCACTTGTATAACATGAGATTGAAGTGGACATTTTTGAATGCTATTGTTGTCCGGAATAGGCTTAATTTTTGAATGATGGTGACATTGGCAAAAAAGAAAAACACGCATTCACACATTTTAGATAATTTCAGGTTTTCTAATGAATATGCAATTTCAAATAAATGAAAATTATATCCAGCAGCTGCCTTGTTTAGTTATATCCAGCTGCCATTTTCTACTTGTTTGACTGAGTTACAGTTATCAACATGATGGAATAAGAAACTTCATTTGAGAATATTGACAGCTTCATGGAATAAGATTGGTCTTATGAAGAAAGAGCCAGAAGGCTATCCTTTCAATGAACTTACATACATATCCATGCTTACAGCATGTGCTCATAGTGTTCTGATTGCTCACTAATAAACAAGCAACAACAAAATCCAACGAGTAGTAAGAGAACCTTTCATTAGTCATCACTTTAATATATCAATACCTTTTAATCACCGATACATAAAAAAAGTCAAGGTCAATTCACAAAAGTTTCTTCATGTCTGTCCCACAACACTGCTGATGTTATGTTCATATAGCTTTAATTTTTTTGACTTTTCTTTTCGTCTTAGTTATAGATAGCATCGTTAAAATCAAATGTTTGTTGTAGGCTAAGAGCACTGACGATAAAGTACAACTCTCTTCCTCAAGCAGCTTCTAGACCATTTGATTGCAACAGAGATGGATTTGTGTATGAATCCTTGTTATATGCTTTCGGTTCCTTGTTTTGCATGATTTGTATCTTACTATACCTTATCTTGTGTCTGATAGTAGAAACATTACAGGATAGGTGAAGGTTGTGGTGTTATGGTGCTGGAGGTAAGAACTTCGAAGTGGCTCTTTTCTCGCTTTATTTCGACGTGTTTAAATCAATTCGCCCATAAGTTGAGTTTATATAGCATCTCAGCAGACATTTGATAATGCCAAATATTTAGTCCACTAGAAATCCATGTTCTTTGCATGCTTGAATAGGTGCATTATTTGAGGGCTGTTTATGTTGGGCGGTGATTGTTGATTCACTCATATATCTCCTGCTGAGAACTACAATTCTGAGCCGTCATTGGAAAAATTGAATTCTGAGAATATCTTTTTTGTTACAATAAGATGGAACCGATTTTTTTCTTTCCATATTTAGGCTAGTTTTCATTTAAGAATATAAGAGTGAATTGCTTGTTTATTTGTGTTTCAGCATTAATATGCTTTGTAAGCCAGCAATTCTTTGTCTGAACAATTGAACCAATGGTTTCCATACTTGTGCGAATGAACTTTAGCAACATGGTGAAGTTGAAAAATACCCTGATGGTTACTTGAATTTCTCTGTGGTGAGGTTCCGAAATAATTTAATACTTTTTATCTGTAATCTAAAAAAGGGAAAAAGCAAAGATTAGGAGCGCTGGTGCTTTTTTAGTGATGAAAAGATTGTAAAACAATTTTTACATCATCTTTTGGAAGCCTTATATGAAGTGGGTTTCTAGAACCAATGTACGATATCATTCTCCATTATTTATCTTCGATTTGAACATACTACTTAAGTGGTGATAATTTTCTCACCACTTTAAAATTATCCCTGTTCTTCGCTCATAATTTGTACAAGATTATTGAAATAACTTGCATCACATGGCATCATCATGTAAATACCTACGAGTTCATCATGATTAAAGCAAAGAGATGGACCCTTATGCAGATCCCTGACAAGATCAAGGTGATAGGGAATGGTCCTGCTGGTCAACCCTTATGTTCTTGTTACTGTAGTTACTAATCTATACACTATGTAACTATTGTCATATTGTTTCCATTTGAAAACCCACCAGGAAATCATTCTAAATAATCTATCATTCTTGGCATATCAGAAAATGCGAGTTTTGCTAATTAACATTAAACTGAAGCTGTTGTAAGGTTTAGAATATAAGAAAAAGCTAGCTCGCAAACACGATAATTGAGGATGCAAATCCGCGAACACTAAAATTCCAGTTTTAAAACTCCCAAGGGCAAATTGCTAAGAGTACAATGTGCCATAACAGACCTTTGATATGTCTAGGTAAGTTGCTAAAAAAGTAATTGATCTTGAAAAATTTGAATGGACCGCAACAGATGAAGATAATGTTTTGGAATCCGTCGAAAATTTGAATGGACCGCAACCGATGAAGATAATCTTTTGGAACCTGACTGCTGTTTCAACTTTCAAGTCCTAGAAAATTCTTTGTCATGGAATGTATGCATTCCTTTGTCCTTTCAAGTCCTAGGAATCTCTTTATAATGGAATGTGTGAAATCCACTGCACCAAAACTCCGAAGTTATAATGAGAGGAGAGGGCTAGTATTTTATATTCCAATACGCCCCCGCAGGTCGAAGGCCCTTTGGGCCAAGGCTTGGAATTTTGCGCATCGGTATTTTCTTTTTAATAATCCGCATTATAATACGCGCCCCCGGCAGGATTCGAACTTGGGTTGCTTAGATTTTATCTTAATGTTCCTTACACTGCACCACAGCTTCGAAGTTATAATGAGGGTTGAGGGCAAGTATTTTATATTCTAATAGAATGTATGCATTGCTTTGTCCTTTTTGCCTCCCTTATTTATTTTCCTTTTCTTCCATATGAAAGGAGCTGGATCATGCGAAGCAACGAGGAGCAAAAATTTATGCGGAGGTTCGAGGCTATGGAATGTCAGGTCTGGTTCTAGCGAAATGGTTAAATTCTACATTTTTTGCTATTTTTTAATCACTCTGTAAATGAGGGGTTTTAAAAAATATTTTTTAAGGTGATGCTTATCACATAACCCAGCCACAAAGTGATGGGAGAGGCGCTATTTTAGCCATGACACGTGCATTGGAACAGGTAAAATATTGCTTTGACTTGTTCACTAGTTATTTACTCAACTAATTAAGTATTATTATATTTTGTTCCGAAGAGTTAAGAACATGCAAATGCTTTACACATTGTTTTGTTTGAGTTGCTGGATCTTAGTTTAATCTTTAGTTGCATGCCCATTGGAAATTAAAAGAAGTAAATTGACTAAATTCTGTAAAACTGTTAGTATAGAATGTGCATATGGTGTTTCACATTGTGTACTACTGTACTAAAGTTACCTTTTCTCCCTCTGCATGAAGTCAGGGCTTCGTCCGAATCAAATAGACTACATCAATGCTCATGCTACCTCGACACCCCTTGGTAGGTCCCGGTTTTCCCCTAAACTTGGTTAACTTACAGTTAATGAACTGACAGTGGAACCATAAAGTCAGCAAATTACTGAAAAATTTCATTATTGAACAGGTGATGCCATAGAAGCCAATGCAATTAAGTCTGTTTTCTCAAATCATGCAATGTCTGGTGCTTTAGCCTTGTCCTCAACAAAGGTAAAAATTTGTGGCTTACTGTTCATCTTATAATAGAATTTTTATTTAATGTTAATTTTACTCTCTTACAACTTTGTGCACAACTTGTCATAATCTTTTAGGGGGCTACTGGCCATCTCCTTGGAGCAGCTGGGTCTGTTGAAGCAATCTTTGCTGTGCTGGCTATCCACCATGTATGTTTTCTTTAGGATCATCTTGTTTCCTGCATTTTCCTTGATTTCTTCCTTGGTATCCTAAAAATAATTTAACCACAATTTTGTCAAACTTTTAGTGTGGGACTCAAATGAAACAACTGATGCTTTATAGCTTTGTCATTTGTCAAATATTCAATGTTCTTAGAAGGGTTCTTAATTTTAGTATTTTTTTAACTTTCTATTTCACAGCAGAATTTCTGCCATATAGCCAAAATGCATCATGTATATTTAAATGGACGATCCATACCACAATGATGATCTTTCACTGGTGCACACAATTAAACATCTAATATCTGTTCCCTTTAAGTGGAATGAGTAGTGCCTACCAATTCTTTCCCAAATTTCTATCAACATATTTTGTGTTTTATATGCAAGTTACCATCCACTAACCACTCCCATGGATGAGAATATGCGTAGAGGACACTGTTGCCTGACACGGTGGTGCGAAAGACTGGGAAACAAATTAGGACCATATACTCATATTAGGCTCAGCCTTTTCAGAAGCAGGTAGCGAAGTTTTGTAATACTGTAGTTGGCATGGATGCGATACTTTTTCCTGCCTTTGATGCTTTCCTTCATTTTGTTCGTATCTTTGGACGTGGTCATGTGATGGAGAGTGTATGCGATACTTGGATCGCTGAACTGTTTCCGAGCTTTCATATGCAAGGTTCTAGAACTCGGTTTCGGTTTCTCATAATTTTATTAGTTTCGCTGGGTTTCTGCTAGTTCCGCTAATCTCGGTTCGGGTTTTGGTTTCGACGGTAATACAACATACGTAAGTGGTGATATATTAAATACTTAAATTTATGCTTCTATATTATAAGACAATGATCCTAGTATTTAAAACTCCAGCCATGATGCAAAATATATTGAAAAGTGTACTTAAATAAGTATTAATATATGGTCTGGGTTCACTTTTTTATGGTTTTCTAACAACGAAGGCCTACAATGATCATAATGACAGTAAAATTGGTATAAAAAATATTTTTTTAAAGGTTTTGGCCGAAACAATATTGTATGGTTGGTTTCATATTGGTCTCGGTGGGTTTCGTATCGGTCTCCACTGAAACCGATACGAAACCATCATGTATCGGTGATTTCGGCCGAAACCTCGAACCTTGTTCATATGGATCGAGAAACAAAGCTTCCTTTATGTATTTGATTCCATATTAGGAAGAATGGAAGAAAATCATGCTGTAACTTCCTACCAAAAAGCTTGCAATTACTTTTGGACGGAATCAAGACTACCTGAGCGCTTTTTTATTTATGGAGTCTCAAACATTTGGACTGAAGAAGTGAAGGGAGAAATTCCAACTACCAGACCTCTAGATGTCCTCCAGAAATAATTAAAATGCAGTGATGAAAACCCTTTTTGGATTTTTAGTAATAGCTCTCCATAAGATATCTTGATGCTTGGTAAATTAAGGAACTCATTAGCATTCTTCATGGCTGAAGTTATTAAGTTACATAGTTTTTTGGGAATCGGGCCTTAACCTTTCATTATACTTTTTTTATGTTTACATCAAATATATTCAATCACCGAATAAAGATGGAAATTTTGATGACAAAGATCATAGGGGTGGAGTCCAAACTTGCTTGTGCAATAGCTTTGGGCTGCATGCTTGATGGGACTCTACCGGTATGTAACACCGAGAGTGACACATCTTGAGAAAGAAGCTTTTACTTTCATTGATGACATGAGTTGAGTTCATGTTCGAAGAGAGAAGAGAATTCGTGTTGGTTAGTTAAAGAATAGAAAGGGCAGCAATGGAACCGGATTCAGGACTTAATAGGGCCGCTAAGAATTAAAGACTATTGAACCTAATAAACAAAGGTTATTATCAACGGGACACTTCCTCTACTTTTAAAAAAAAGCAACGGTATGTGATTCATGACTTAATAGGGTTGCTAGACATTGAAGAATATTGAACCTAATAAACACATTGTTATTTTCAAGGGGACACTTTCTCTTCTTTTTATTGTCCAAGTTTTTAGCATTAGTGGTTTTCTAACCAATGTAGCAACTTGATGCATTTTAGTAAATACTGAGTGTAGAATCTTGATGCATCATTTTGTACAACTCCCTTTCTTTACCCTAGTCTGTAATATCCATCTCCTTTGAGAAGCTCTCAGTACAGTAATTGCTCAATAACCCTTGCATTTTTTAAAAATGTTCATTGAACAATCTCCACTTCTTTCCTATAGAAGAGTAAATTCTTTTAAAAAGATGGGGAACATTTCTTGAACTTGGGATCAATGGTATTTATAGTTCTTTTACTACATGCCTGATAGCCTTAATAGTCATTGACTCATTAGCAATTGTTCATGCCATATCAATGGACATAAAGAAAGAGGGATGTTATATCTCTATATTTCATTGTACACTTTTTGACCGTTTAACTAGTTCATGAGCACTTAATACCTCTAATCTTAGTATCTATAGGCCAAATTTGACGATATTTATCACTAGTGGAAGAGTGGCAGGAGATAACAAGTCACTTGAGGGATAAAAATGTGCAAATTATACATGAAGTTAATTTCAATTGACCCAAAACCGCTGTATACTTTATTCTATATAGCACTTTGTAGAGTGTTTTTCGTCATCCTATTGAGATGGGAATGCGCGCGCTTGCCAGGCATATACAGGTTCCCTTTGCCTGAGGCAGGCTGGGGTTTTATTGATTGTGGGGATCCAAATCTCCTGCAGCCGTGGACTAAACTGCCATTAATTTACCCTCGTTTTTAGAACGAGAGAATCTCCGATTGACTGATCAAACTGGTCATGCGAAATCAATATGATGTGTTGGTGTTTTTTTAATAAAAAAAGCATAGGGACGTGCTCATTTCATTTTTTTTATTTGTGACAAATGATTTTTTTTATTCAAAGAAACATTTTTTTAGATTTATTTTATTTTATTTATCATTTTATCATTTTATTATTTATTATTTATATTTTTATTTATTATTTTTTTAAAAGAAAGAGAGAAGGAACCCCCTCATGTGGGGAGGCTCCCACTAAGTGGAAGCTCCCCTCCTCACGTGGAGGGAGGGAACACCTCACATGAGAGGGAGGCTCCCACTAAGTGGGAGTTCCCTCATATAGGGGGAAAGAAATCCCCCTCACGTGGTGGGAGCCTTCCTTCACGTGAGGGAAATGAAGGGCACGTGCTCGCGGGACGCGGACTGGAAAGGGGGTCTAAGCTCCCGGATTCAGAGTTGAAATCCTATAATTTTTATTATGGAGTTAAACTCCAGAAAATATTTTTTTTATTGTGCAGTTAAACTCCAAAAGATTTTAAATGGGGTTGAACCCCTAAAAGAATATTTATTGTAGAGTTAAAACTCCAAAAGATTTTAAATGGCGTTAAACCCCCAAAAGAATTTTTATTGGAGTTAAACTCCCAAAAGAATTTTTATTGTGGGGTTAAACTTCCAAAAGATTTTAAGTGGAGTTAAACTTCCAAAATAATTTTATTTGGAGTTAAACTCCCAAAAGTTTTTATATGGAGTTAAAATCCCAAAATAATTTTTGTTTGGAGTTAAACTCATAAATTTTTTTTATGTGGAGTTACTCTCAAAACAATTTTTTAATTTTTTTAAGAGGAAGTGGGAGCTTTTCTCTCCCTCACGTGAGAGGGAGCAAGGGGCTTCCACTTTGTGGGAGCTTCCCCCTCATGTGATGGGGAGCAAGAAGCTTCCCCTTTATGGGAGCCTTCTCCTCACGTGAGGAAGGGAACCCCCACTTACGTGGGGGGAATGGAAGGTGCCCACGGGTTTGGAGTTAAACTTCAGAAGATTCTCTTTTTTTCTTATAAGTAAACTCCAAAAGATTTTAAAATATAGAGCTGAACTCCTAAAATTTTTATTGGAGTTGAACTCTCAAAACAATTTTATTTGGAGTTAAACTCCCAAAAGAATTTTTATTATGGAGTTAAACTCCAAAAGAATTTTTTAAAATATGGAGTTAAACTCCCAAAAGGGATTTTTATTTTAGAAAACCCAAAAGAGATCTTTTGAAGTTTCAAGATCTATGCCTTGGATGATAAAAGGGGACCCCTTTCTTCTTTTTTGAGCCTTGAATCCTTTCCAAGTAAAGTTTTTTGAAGATGGGTTTCTTTCTCACCCTTCTTTCATCTTTTTTTTGGATCTTAGGGGAGAAAGATGATGAGATTTAAAATCTCTTCCTTTTAGAGATTTAATAGGAGATTTGAACTCCTCTCCAAAAGTTTTATGCTGAAAAACTTTCTTTTTGAGAGAACAAGAGTTAAAATCTTGTTTTAATTCAACAAGAGAAGAAGGAAGGTTTAAAACCTTAAAGGAGGCTCAAACCCTAGAAATTTTATGGGAAATGGATTCTTTTTTATCATAATGTTGCCTTATATAGGCTTACAAATTTACACATAGCCCCTTGAGCTTTACAAAATGGTATTTTGCCCATTCCATACCTCATTTGCTTATTTCTTTTTGCACATGAGCCATGGGCTTTACAAAAATTTGGTTTTTTGCCTATTTAAATATTACACTTATTTGTTGTACTTTCTTAGCATAGGACCGGTCCGGACTTGGGCACACCTGCTTGTAATTGGGTTCGGTCGTGGGCCCGGCTTGAGTTCGGGTGTGGGCCCGGCATGGGTTCGGGCGTGGGTCCGTCTTGGATTTGACAGTAGGACCCGCCTACTTGTCCGCGGTATAACTTTGATTTTGACCTTTGGTCAATGGGCCCCAACACACTTACACCTACTCAAGTGATTTATTAACGGAAACATCCTTTCCTTCATGGAAGACGGATCATGGTTCAGTTCAGATTGGTTTTGCTAATTTTTTGGACCGAATCGTTTGAGAACCCGTAACAAAATGAATTGAACCGACATAAAGCACAAAACGATTTCAAAACAAACTGAAGTTAGTCTCCTCGGTTGCCGGTCGGGCTGGGCTTAAAAAAACCCTAGTCCAATGGTTAAATTAAATACTTTTGGGGCTTTTTCCATGTAATGTTAAGCATAAATAATAAATGAAAAACCTAATACAAATCAGATTCACCTGTTACCAACTTGATACAAATGACTAGATCATGTGAAGGATATAAGCAAAGTACAAGAACAATTACTAATAATGATAACAACCTCAACAATAAATCATATTAAGATGATTAGTTATTTACGAATAGTTTCAAGACGAATAAAAGAAAGAATAGTGATATGGTATGCTTATATCAAATGCTAGATTAAGAAACCAACCTTTTCTAATCACATTTTGTGCATAGACTTGTGTTTTAGATTTGCTCCAATCTATATTCTCAACTTTACATCCTCAACTTTCTAATCGTATTTCACAATAGAGGTCAAGGGTTATTTCAAAATTCTAAGCATTAATACACAACATATGAAATCAATAATTTTCCTCAAGAAATTACTCAGAATAATTTTTTTCCAAATATTTTGATTCAATGTCTTTAGGGAAATGCTTATAGCATTAAAGAGCATATACATTTCTTTCGTTTTATTTCCATTTGTACAGAGCTGTTGTTTTCTTCTCCAATTTCTTCGTAGCGTTAAGCACCGCTAAGCTCTCGAGGTCAAGGAATCAAGATATGTAGATAGGAAAAAAGTTAAATTTAGTTAAATGAGATTCAAATTCAAGATCATTACATATAGAATATATACTCATCCTTTTAGTTTAAATGGCTTTAAACCTTCATAGCATGATTCTAACTCCCGTCTAGATTATCTAGTGGTTTCTTTTGATAAGAAACAAGAAATAATGAAATATTATATATAATATGAAAGAGAATTATATCATGCTCAAATTAAAAACTTTTCCATAATGATATATAAACTTGTAATGAAATGATTGTTTAGTAGATAACAAATCTTAAATACTTATTAGACTACGGTAACCAAATTAAATACCAAGTACAAACCAGAATAAAACATGATGAATATCATAAAGCAATATGTCGCCAAAAAGAAAAAATGAATCGACCGACTGAACAAAAATATCCCTTAATTAGTATCTAGTTACCGACTTTAATCCAACCAATCTAAATATAATAAGGGCCTAAAGTTATATAAATCAATATTTAATAACAGTCAACAAATAATCATTATTGCATAGCATGGGGCTCACATAAATAATCGTTGTCCAAACGCCCAAGAAAATAAATAAGAAATATTGAAATAGAAAACTTAATCAAAACCAATAACAGAACTGAAATAATAATTGTAGTATAACACTTACAACTGAAACAACAATATCACTAGTATAGCAGTTGAAACAACTATTTAAATAGAAGCTAAAACCGAAACAAATACAGTAGTAAATAATTAAGTCTAATAGCAAAAATAATAGAGAACAAATCGATGCTGATAGACTAAGTACAACAAAAAGAGCCAAAATAGATAAATAGAGAACAAAACAAAGAACAACAAAACCAAATCTGAGCCAACTTGAACTAGTCACCAACACCAACAACAAATATAGAATAACCCCCAAAATCAGCAACTCCATTCATTCCTAATCCCAAAGCAATCAATAAATTGTAAATTTGTGTTGGTTTAATAGACAATGTTTAATTCTGATATATCAAAAGACGAATTATATACATTAATATAATGATAAAAATAATAATATGGATTAAATAAATTGCTATAAATAATTCAAAGTTAAAATTTAAAATTTTTACCAATTTTTAGTTGCTCTAGATGTTGTAAGTTCTTGATATTCATTTTTTTACCTATTAAAGTTTGAAGCTAATCTCTCAAGCATATTAGAGTTTGCACAATTTGTGGAGTTAACAAGCTTCTAACATTCAAGAACTTGTCTGTCGATGCCAACTGTTGATTTGGGAGTTACTATAGAGATATGAATGACTTGTACATCTCAAGCCATTCTTGAAAGAATTGAAAATCTTGACCTTGCACTTTTATAAGTCAATATATCTTAAATTTTGTCATCTACTTCAAGTGATCCACTTAAATATTTTTCTTACTTTTTGAATCACCATCTTGACTTTGCCGTTTACATTCTTTAATAACGAGACATCAAATCTTCTCTTTCAAATATTACATTTGGATTCATAAAAGCAGTACTAGATTGTGGAGTGCTACCATACTTCATTTGTGAAAAGAACAAGAGGAAATAAATTATTGGCTTAAGAAATTATGAGTCTCTACATACAAATATATATGGAGGGTCATAGACCATCTCTACAAAAATAGCCGATGTGGGACTAAAACTAATAACTAATTATATAGCTAACAACTAATTATATTCGTAACACTCCTTCGCAAACTGGAGCGTAGATGTTAATCATGCCAAGCTTGGACAGATGACGAGCGAAAACTGGTCGAGAAACAGTTTTGGTAAGGATATCGACTAGTTGAGCCGAAGAGAAAACATGTTAGAGTGCACCACCTTATCTGTCACCTTGTCACGAATGAAGTGACAATCTATTTAGATATGCTTGGTCTGCTCATGAAAAACTGGATTCTCAGAAATGTGGATAACGACATTGTTATCATAGAAGAGTGTAGTTAGAAGAGAAGAAGGAACCTCAAGATCTGTCAGGAGGGAGGTAAGTCCTACCAACTGTATGCGCCATAGATATATACTTAGACTCGGCAGAAGAACGAGCCACTACATTCTGCTTCTTACTCCAAGTAACCAAGTTTTCTTCCAAGAAGACACAGTAGCCACTAGTAGAACGACAATCATCAATGGATCCAGCAAAATCAGCATCCGCAAAGGCTACGAGTGACAACATAAATGATGGTTTGTAAAGAAGACCTTGTCATGGAGAACCTTTGATATATCTGAGAATATATTCAACTATCTTAAGGCGAGAGGTCAAAGGATTCTGCATATATTGACTCACTGTGCTAATGGCAAAGGCAAGGTCAGGACGAGTGACAGTGAGGTAAATAAGCTTCCCAACTAGGTGCCGATATCTTCCAGGATTAGGTAGTGGAGGATCCGAGGGAGAGCTTAATCGAGATAGCTTGACTGAGAAATTCATAGGAGTGTCTGCTGGTCTACATCCTAGAAATTCTGTCTCAGATAGAAGATCATGTGCATATTTGCGCCGAGAGAGCAATCTATCAGAATTCCGTGATATTTCAATTCCAAGAAAATATAGTGGCCGAAGGTCCTTGGTATGAAAGTGTGAATTCAAATGTTCTTTCATTTTGGAGATGCCAGTAGATTCATCTTCAGTAATGATTATATCATCAACATACACCAACACAATTACTCTGCCCTGAGGACAATTATGTGTAAAAAGAGACGTGTCGGAGCGACTGCGTTTGAAGCCAATCTGTCGTAAATTCATACTAAACATTTCAAACCAGGCACATGGTGCACACGGTAACCGCTTCAATCCGTATAACGATGACAAACCATACTCCCCTGGTCGTTCAAAGTCAGGAGGCTGCTACATATAAATAGTTTTTGAAAGATGGCCATTAAGAAAGACATTTTTCATATCAAGCCGATGAAGAGCCCATGTCTTAGAAACAACCAAGGATATAAGAACACGAATCGAGATCAATTTGGCAACTAGCAAAATAGTCTCAACATAATCCAAACCATACTGCTGAGTAAAATCTTTGGCCACTAATCGAGATTTGAGACGGTCAATCGTCCCATCTGGATTATGCTTGACAGTAAAGACCCATCGACAGCCGACAACCTTTTTATCTGAAGGCGGATATATCGATTTTTAAGTCTGATTAGAGCGCAGTGCGACTCTAACATAGCTGCATGCCAATCTGGATGCTGAAGAGCTTTTTGAACAGAGAAAGGAAGAGTGATGGCAGACAAGGAAGAAACAAACTGACGAGCAGATGGTGTCAGTTTATGATAGAAAACAAAATTAGAAATTGGATGCGCAGTAGTACATGATCGCTTATCCTTGCATAAGGCAATAAGAACAGAGATCTTCTGTTGAAGGCAACGACAGTGGAGAATCAGGAATGGTGGATTGTATAGGAGTACCCGCAGAAGAATCGTTAGAAGAATTATTGGTGGGAGGGGATGATACAACTTTCTTATGACAGTGATACACCTGTGGATAAGGTGCTACATGCTGAAAACTAAGGCACACAGGTTGAACAGACGAATCAAGTTCTGAGAAAGGTAAGTGAGGAACAGGAGTAGTAGGAGTGGGGTCTTAACATGTGGTGGAAAATAGGCTTTGATTTTCTAAGAAGGTCATATCACATGAAGTACAACTTTAGATGTGGCAGGATCAAAGCAAACATACCCTTTTTGGGATCGTGAGTAACCTACAAACACTATACGGGTATAGTATCAAGCTTGCCAATATGAGCACCTAGAACATGGGGATAGCATAGGCAACCAAACTCTTTAGGAGGAACAGGAAAAAGGCCTGCCTTGTGGAAACAAAATAGAGAAAAAAGACTGGTTGCCTGGGACTGAAGAATGGCATGCGATTGATATAAAAACATGTAGCTAAAACCACAAAATTCCACAATCGTTTAGGGACATGCATATGTAAGAGAAGAGAACGAACTATCTCAAGTAAATGTCTGTTCTTTCGTTTAGCAATCTCATTTTGTTGAGAAGTATAAGACCATGAAGTTTGGTCCAATATTCCACGTGTCTTACAAAATACAGTAAACTCCGTGCTAATATACTTAGCATTATCTGAATGAAGAATCTTAAGCGAAATATCAAATTGATTAGCAATCTTAGCAATAAAGGTTTTAAAAGTAGACAAAAGTTCGGACCTATTATGCAGAAGACATAGCCAAGTCATGCGTGAATGATCATCAATAAATGTCACAAAATATTTATAACCAAACACACTAGGAAATTTAAAGGGATTCCAAATATCAGAGTGAACTAAACCAAAAGGTAAATCATGTCTCTTATTAACTGGGGAAAAAGAGTAGCGATGATACTTCCTAAGAATACAAGACTCAACTAAATTTTGATAAACTAAAAGAAGGTAATATAGCACATAAAGAAGAAAGGGGATGGTCACCAAGTCTTCGATACCACTGGATAGTAGAAAAAGCTGCAGACGTACTGAGAAGGTAATCAACATAATACAGTCCATTATGTTCATGCTCTTAACCAATCCATTATTTCATCAGAAGATCCTGTATCACAAAGTAAGATGGATAAAAAGTTATTCAGCAGTTGGAATCATTTGTAAGCTGACGAATAGAAGACACGTTTTGTTCTAAAGATGGCACAATTAAAGCAATTTCAGGTCTAAAGATGAAGTAAGAGACAAAATAGCAGAGCCAGAAACATGTGTAGTATTACCATCATCCATGAAAGCAAACTTGTGAGGACTATAACTAAGATCAGATGGTCCATCACGAGACATGTGATTTGAAGCGCCGGAATCGGTTATCTATGAATTAGAATGATAAAGTAAAGATATACCTGACGGAGTGGAAAGGTTGGCAGGACCTACAGAAGAGAGGAGGCGACACAACTGTCCCCTATCATCACTGGATAACTGACAGAAGAGAAAGGTTGATCAGTAGCTGCTGGTGTGGATGTCTCGCGAGCTGTAGGTGTATCATCAGGATATCCATGCATCTCCTAACACCAGTCTTCGTGACGATTAGTGCCACCGCAATAAGCACAATAAAAGCTGGCTGGGCCATGACCGCGTTCACATGAACCACGATTGTCAGTGTATATGCTCTAGAGGTCATTACTGTATCATACTAGTTTGTATATTACTTGATGGAAGCTTGGGATATTCGCAGTTGTATAGACAATCTTGCTCGAAATGGTAGTATGCTACTTGGTTTGTTTCTACTTTAATGTGTACATGTGTGTCTTTTAGCATATCGTCTATACACATTGGTGGAGCCCTTAGGATCTTTGCTTGATTACTAGCGTTGTGATGGCAGTCACACTAGTGGGGGCTGGGTAATCTACAAGCACATCCTTATACAGGTCCCTAGTCGTAGGATTATCGAGACAGGGCATCGATACTCCGGAGTAGACTAGCGTATGCGCTTCTCATCCCAGCAGGGGAGATGGTCTGTCCCACAGGCGTCAGTACGTCGTACTTGAGATAGTATGCGGGTGCTCGTTAGGTTACGAGTACACTGGACATGACTCGTCGGGAACTATTGGTTGGTACTATACCTATCGTCAGTTATCAGTTCTCAGGTGACATGAGTACAGCTTAGTCCGCTGACTTGACACTGTCACTTCACCTCGAGTGTGTTCCCGCTGTTCTTAGATTGCTACCCTACCACGGCTCAAATGAGTCGTGCAAACATGTAGCAGTTGGGTGCAGTCCCGAAGCACTTGGAGGCAGTGACGGTTAGACAGGATTCGTCTCTCCCGGTATTGGGGGTTGATATCGCGCTGTGTCTAGGAGAGCCATTACACGAAGTTTCTGGCCAGGGCAAGCGAGATATACTGATAGGTTTTCCAGTGTTATCTCAGGGTGTTTTGGGCTACACTCCGACACGACTTGTACCGCTATTAGGGGACTGGCGTTTACCGCCCCCTAGGCTCGCCATGCGATATTCTCAGACGAACATACCGGACTGTACGGAGACTGTCACATTCAGGCTCAGTAGGAGTTCGGATGGGTTCACCTCATCAGTCTTCTTATCGGCATTTACCTGGGGACCGTTGCGTACAGCTAGTACCGCTTGCGGCCTGTGGTTAAACCCACTGCCAGCGTAGTGTCGAGTCTTTAGAGCCCCACACAGAGGGCTATTCGCCTTTGGGCAAAACAGAGTAGAGGTCGCATGGTTTTGCGACGGGGTTCGTTCACATCCGCGCACTTGTGCACGTTTGGTGTCCGGGCAGTTATTACTAGCGGGTTTTGGTTTAAGCCAGATTCTAGTATTTGTTTTGGGATTGGTTTTGTCTCAGTGTATTCGTGTTCCTCGGAACACGGATGCGGGTGTGTATGCAAAGTTGACAGAGGCAGAGGATTCTCATTAGGGTTGTTGACCGTTGACTTTTTTCCAAACCCTAATGAGAATGAGAAATATGATTAATGATATTAATTAAGGATAATTATGCTATGGTTAGGGTTGTTGACCATTTGACTTTGGTTGACTTGTTGACCTATGTTGACATATTGACCATCATCATTTCACATGAAAGATGCTCCTTGATTCTAGCAAAATTCATTTAATGTGAAATGATAATGGTCATTCCAAATGAACCATCACATTTTCCTTGATTATTATTATTTTTCATAATTCACTAATATGAGAGTATGGTTGCTAAAATATCCTCATTCTTTTTTGCACTTTCTCTCTCATAGTTTTAGCTCATTCTCTTCCTCTCTCTCAAAGCTCTCATCTCCCATGTGTTGAGAACCATGAGCTCTTGAGATAAAACCACCATAACTCCTCTCTACTCATTCTAGGGTTCTAGGTTTAGCAAGCCAAGCACTTTAGTTACCTCTAGGTTGAGGTAGGAGCTCAAGGTAGAGGCTTTCGGGTGGATCCTTCTTCGACAAAGAGAAGACTACGAGGAGGAGCCGTTCAAACCACTCCAAGAAGCAAGAAAAGAAGGAGTTCAAGACCTAGGTATAACCTTCTAACCGAGTAGCTAAACTTGTAGTTAGTTTGCTAGGTTTTTGTTTAGCAAAGATCCTCTTTTTCTAGTCCATGTTACCTTGCGTCAAAAATCGTATTTTACCTATTCCGCTTCCCCGTAAGAACCGGGATGGGTAACATGGACTTACAGTGGTATCAGAGCCTATCTAAACAACAACTAGCATGTTAGCAAAGTGATTAGAACTTCGATCCGAAAAAAAATCGCGAAACAAGTCCAAAAACTAAACTTTCTGCCGATTTTTAAAACTGCTCTAAAAATAATTCCACATACCTTAAAAATCGGTGCAGGTTTTTTTAAGAACATGCAGGAAAAATGAGACCATGACTCGGTCAACGCGCCACGGAAGCGCGGCGAAACCACGCGTTTCGCCGCGGATCCGCGGCCGAGTTGACTCGGCCGCGACTCGTGTTTGCTGCAGTTTGTTCAGTGTTCTGTTTTGGGAATTTTAAGATATTTTGTTTCTGCCCAGAATTTCCAGAGAACAATGTTGTGTTTGGGGTAGTTACAAATTGGTGTTTTGATCGAGATTCTACAAACTTTTGCTAAATGGTTATATCTGTGATGTGATATATGCACTGAACGTCGACTAATCGCTATACGTCGATTAGTGGGGGTTGTGCATATCTGTGATCTGTAATGTTGTTGGATTGTGTATATGAACTCGTTGGATTGTCGCGGATGAATAGCCGGGGTTTTGTGAGATGAGAGTTTCTTTTTCTTTCATTTGATGTAATATGTAAATTGATGTAATATTATTTTATGGCCGCACATCCGGGATGAGGTTGTAGCCGCCATTTTATATTATTTCTTTTACTGTTTTTGCTCCTAGAATAGACCCAAGGTGGGGTGCACAAACTACCGGGTACTTTGAAGTGCCGAGTGGCCTACTCACGTTGTTGAGGGAGGTTGCTTCACTTCGGGTACTTGGCGGGTAGTTTGCCGCACCTGTAGGGGTCTAGGGTGGGGTTTGGCTATTCATCGCGACCGTGTAATCCGTCTTTCATTGCAGGCTCGAACGAAACGCGGATTCCTAGTATATCCAATGTGTTCATCTGTGATCTGGAATGGCTATCATTGCATCTGACGAATGTATATATCTATATATGATATCTAGTAGGCATTGCTTATGTTTTGCATCCGCGCTAGTCCAGCCCCCGCTCTGTCGTTAGTTAAGTAACCTAACGGGTGATGACGGGGCCGCGTGGCGAATGCGGATGGCATAAGCGTACGTCATATTTTCGTTGTTTTCTGCAATGGTGGGATTAATTGATGGGACACATTAAATTAATGCAAGAAAATAAACCAAAGTAAAGTCGTTGGAACAATTTCAAAACCACTCGGTTTCTTTTCAAAAACAGAAAACTTTTAAAAACGCGGAGCTTGAACCACTCTCTTTTAAAAGTTGTCATGTTCCTTCGATTATATCAAGTTCACGACGTTCACGGTTTCGCCAAAACCATTCGTAGCCCTCCATCATTACAGTTAAATATTCGGTAGTATTCAAGTTATGTATTTTGACCTACGCCAAGGCATAGTGATTGGTAGCTGCCGGATATTTATTTGTTGCATAGATAGATGCGTTGGTTTGAGACAGTCGTACTGCCATTTTGGCCTACGTCAAGGGTATGTACGGATGGGTTCAAATTAATCTGGTAAATGATGGGTAGAACTTGACATGCGACTTATGATATTTTGGCCTACGTCAAGGTCATAAGAGCATGGGGCAAAAATCCACATCGGGAGTTTCTGAAGAAACTGAAACTTGCTAATGCTGCATACCATTTGGAGTGTGATGATTCTGGTAGGATTCCTTCAGTTTTATCACACGATGATATTTGGATCCTGATCCTACTGTGAGTATATGCTACTCCTCGGGAACTTTCTCACTTAAACGATCAATGCTATAAACCAAGTAGGTGTCTAGAAAGGTGTTAGCGGGGCTACGCCCACAGGGAAAAGAGATTATTTAATTAAGAAACTTTGCGAAAGCGTCGTAAAACCTCCCTCGAAGTATCGACACTTGCCTGGCGGAACGGTTAAGCAAGTATTGTACGGTGAGATTGATCCCGACTAATTCTTCTTTTTTGGTTTGAGGAAGGATTCGAGAAACAGTGGGAGCCATCCTGTTTAGACAAACTAAAAACCACTCTAAACTTGCATGAGCATCATGCTAAAGTGTTTCTTCTCTCTCTCCTAATTGCAGCGACCAAACATCATGACCGGACTTAAGTTACTACTAGATAAAAATATACTGACAGGGCCAAACTACAAAGATTGGCTCAGGAATGTCAAAATGGCAATCGCTTATGACAAGTTGGGGTATCTCCTTACCACCAAAGCTCCCCCTGTCCCAGGTCCCAAATCCAGCGTCGCGGATAAGAAAATCCGTAAAACCTGGGAGATTGACTGCGCGAAGGCCAAATACCTCGTGCTTGCCTCTATGCACAATGAACATCAGAGGAGGCACGAGAATATGAACCTTGAATCCATATTTCTCCATACTGAGGAACTATATGGAGAGCAATCCCGTATCGCCAGATACGAAGTCTCGAAAAAGTTGTTTTCGGCGAGATTGGCCGTCGGATCATCGGTAGTGGAACACGTGCTTAAGATGATTGGCTATATTGAAGAGCTCGCGGACCTCGGGACCACGTTAGAGAACGAGCTCTATACCGACTTGATTCTCCAGTCCCTTCCTTCCACTTACGCCCATTTTATCCTGAACTTCAACTTGCAAGGAAAAGAAGTTGAACTTTCGGAACTCCTCAACATGTTGAGGAGTGCAGAGGGCACCTTACAGAAAGTAAGGGAAGCATCCACTTTGTCTGTTGGAGGACCTTCCTCTTCTAGGTCCAAGGCGAAAGCCAAGGGAAAGAAGAAGACCCCCACCAAACCAAGGGGCGGTGTTAGTAAAGTGGAAGCCAAGGGAAAGGCAAAGGTAGCAAAGGTAGCGGGACAGCTTGTGGGGAAGGAATAGTGCTTTTACTGTCATAAGAAAGGACACTGGAAGAAAGATTGCAGGGCTTGGAAGGCCAAGAACCAGGACCCGAAGCAAATTGTGGCTTCGGCTTCAGGTGTGTATGTTATTGAAAACTGTCTATCAGTAAACTCTACTTCTTGGGTATTGGATACCGGATCAGGATCTCGTATCTGTAATTCTTTGCAGGCACTGAGAAAGCGTAGGGTTTTGAAGGCAGGTGATATGACCCTCAGAGTTGCAAACGGAGCTGGCATGGATGCTGAGTCTATGGGGGACTATCACTTGGGATTGTCAGATGGACATGTTTTGGTTTTGCGTGACTGTTATTTTGTACCGAGTGCGACTTGTAATATCATATCTGTATCTTTAATGTCTAAAGAAGGTTATGATTTTGCATTTGTAAGCGATGTTGTAAACATTCACCTTAATCATGTTCTGATTGGGTCGGGTACATTAAGCAACGACATATACGTATTGAACCAACCACAGATTTTCAATGTCCAGAATACACACAAAAGAAAGTCTCCAGAAATAAATCATGCTTTCTTATGGCATTGTAGACTGGGTCACATCAATGAGAGAAGGTTGACTAAGCTACATAATGAAGGATGTTTGGATCCGTTCGAATATCAATCATATGCAACTTGTCAATCATGTCTCAAATGAAAGATGACAAAGACTCCGTTCACTGGACATGGAGTAAGAGCGAGCGAGCTCTTGGGACTCGTACACAGCGATGTATGCGGTCCAATGACTATACATGCGCGAAGTGGTTATTCTTACTTCATTACTTTTACGGATGATTTTTCAAGGTTCGGGCATGTCTTCTTAATGAAGCATAAATCTGAAGCCTTTGAAAAATTCCAGGAATACAAAAATGAAGTAGAAAAACAAACAGACAAAAGTATCAAGACACTGAGATCTGATCGAGGTGGTGAATACTTGAGTGCCGAGTTCCTGGATTACCTAAAAGAGAATGGAATTCTCTCTCAACTTACTCCTCCATACACTCCACAACATAACGGTGTATCGGAGAGACGGAACCGAACCCTATTGGATATGGTACGCTTCATGATGAGTAATGCTGAGTTACCGCGATCTTTCTGGGGATATGCACTAGAATCAGCTGCATATCTTTTGAACCGAGTTCCAACTAAGACAGTGCCTACCACACCATATCAGATGTGGAGTGAGAAGAAACCCTATCTTCAATATCTGAAGATTTGGGGATGTCCAGTTTTTGTCAAAAAGCAGCATGCGGACAAACTCGAGGCACGCTCAGTACAGTGCAAGTTTGTGGGATACCCAAAGAACTCCAGGGGTATCTTTTCTATTACGCAGAAGAACAAAAGGTTTTTGTCTCTCGTCATGCCCACTTTCTGGAACATCAGTTCTTAGAAAAAGAAATAAGTAGGAGCGTAATAGAACTGGAAGAAATTCCAGAGCCACAACCTATTACTGAAGGCTTAGTAGAACCAGAAGGTTCGAAAGAACAGGACATTGCTGCACCGCTCCGCAGGAGTAGTAGGCAGTCTCATCCTTCCGAGAGATACTACGGTTTTCTCATAGACGGGGATAGAGAGGATTGCATCATTGATAATGATGAGCCGACTAGCTTCCAGCAGGCCATTCAGAGCGCTGACTCGGTAAAATGGCTGGATGCAATGCGGACCGAAATGGAGTTCATGTACACCAACAAAGTATGGATTTTGGACGTTGCTCCAGAAGAGGTAAAACCCGTAGGCTGCAAATGGATGTTTAAAAGGAAGATTGATGTAGATGGACAGGTTGAGACCTATAAGGCTAGACTTGTTGCAAAGGGTTTTCATCAAAGACCTGGTTTGGACTATGACGAAACCTTTTCTCCAGTGGCTATGCTCAAATCCATTCGGATCCTTCTTGCCATTGCTGACTTCCACGATTATGAGATTTGGCAGATGGACGTAAAGACCGCTTTTCTAAATGGAAATTTAGAGGAGTGTGTCTATATGGACCAGTCAGAGGGTTTCATTCAGAGTGGGAGCAGCGGGAAGGTGTGCAAGTTGCTTAAGCCCATTTATGGACTGAAGCAGGAATCGCGGAGTTGGAACATCTGTTTTGATGAAACAGTCAAAAAATTTGGCTTTATCAAAAATCCAGATGAACCATGTATTTATAGTAAAATTGTAGCACGAACTGTCGTATTCCTCGTTTTATACGTGGATGACATTCTCTTGATAGGAAATGACATTCCTATGCTACAATCTGTCAAAAGGTTCTTGTCACACAGGTTCTCCATGAAAGACCTGGATGATGCCTCTTACATTCTGGGGATCCGGATCCATCGTGATAGGTCCAAAGAGGATATTAGGACTTTTACAGTCCAGGTACATCGACACCATACTGAAAAAATTCAGTATGGAAGATTCCAAGCGCAGTAATCTACCAGCTTGTCACGGGATCACCCTCTCCAAAGAGATATCTCTCAAGACTGATTTGGAAAGGGATCACATGTCTATTATACCCTACGCCTTTACGGTAGGCTCTATAATGTATGCGATATTGTGTACCGGACCAGATGTAGCTTATGCACTGAGTGTGGTAAGCCGGTATCAGTCAAACCCTGGGGAGAAGCACTGGATAGAGGTAAAGAACATTCTGAAGTACCTGAGAAGGACTAAGGACATGTTTTTGGTTTACGGCGGAAAAGACCTCCAGATGGAGGTCTTTGCTGACTCCAGCTTCCAGAGTGATAAGGATGACTCCAAATCCATGTCAGGTTATGTCTTTACCCTCAATGGAGAGGCGGTGCGTTGGAAGAGTTCCAAACAGGAAACCGTTGCTGACTCGACGATGGAAGCGGAATATATCGCTGCATCTGATGCCGCAAAAGAAGCCGTCTGGATGAGAAAGTTCTTGACAGAACTTCAGGTGGTTCCGTCCATTGTTGATCCAATACCTCTGTATTGTGACAACAACGGGGATATAGCTTTAGCGAAGGAACCCAAGTCCCATCAGAAGTCCAGACACATCTTGAGGCGGTATCACCTGATCAGGGAGATCGTGGATCGCCGGGAGATCGAGTTTCGGAGGGTTGCTACAGAAGATAACACTGCAGATCCATTCACGAAGGCCATACCCCAGACTCAGTTTGAGCGGCTGATCGAGATGATAGGTCTTCGATACGCCAGTACATGGCCTTAGTGCACGTGGGAGATTGTTAATGTATATGCCCTAGAGGCCATTACTGTATCATACTAGTTTGTATATTACTTGATGGAAGCTTGGGATATTCGCAGTTATATAGACAATCTTGCTCGAAATGGTAGTATGCTACTTGGTTTGTTTCTAGTTTAATGTGTACATGTGTTTCTTTTAGCATATCGTCTATACACATTAGTGGAGCCCTTAGGATCTTTGCTTGATTACTAGCATTGTGATGGCAGTCACACTAGTGGGGGCTGGGTAATCTACAAGCACATCCTTATACAGGTCCCTAGTCGTAGGATTATCGAGACGGGATATCGATACTCTGGAGTAGACTAGCGTATGCGCTTCTCATCCCAGCAGGGGAGATGGTCTGTCCCACAGCCGTCAGTACATCGTACTTGAGATAGTATGCGGGTGCTCGTTAGGTTACGAGTACACTGGACATGACTCGTCGGGAACTGTTGGTTGGTACTATACCTATCGTCAGTTATCAGTTCCCAGGTGACATGAGTACAACTTAGTCCGCTGACTTGACACTGTCACTTCGCCTCGAGTGTGTTCCCACTGTTCTTAGATTGCTACCCTACCACGGCTCAAATGAGTCGTGCAAACAGGTAGCAGTTGGGTGCAGTCCCGAAGCACTTGGAGGCAGTGACGGTTAGACAGGATTCGTCTCTCCCGGTATTGGGGGTTGATATCGCGCTGTGTCTAGGAGAGCCATTACACGAAGTCCCTGGCCAGGGCAAGCGAGATATACTGGTAGGTTTTCCAGTGTTATCTCAGGGTGTTTTAGGCTACACTCCGACACGACTTGTACCGCTATTAGGGGACTGACGTTTACCGCCCCCTAGGCTGGCCATGCGATATTCTCAGACGAACGGACCAGACTGTACGGAGACTGTCACATTCAGGCTCAGTAGGAGTTCAGATGGGTTCACCTCATCAGTCTTCTTATCGGCATCTACCTGGGAACCGTTACGTACAGCTAGTACCGCTTGCGGCCTGTGGGTAAACCCACTGCCAGCGTAGTGTCGAGTCTTTAGAGTCCCACACAGAGGTCTATTTGTCTTTGGGCAAAACAGAGTAGAGGTCACATGGTTTTGCGACGGGGTTCATTCACATCCGCGCACTTGTGAACGTTTGGTGTCCGTGCAGTTATTACTAGCGGGCTTTGGTTTAAACCAGATCCTAGTATTTGTTTTGGGATTGGTTTTGTCTCAGTGTATTCGTGTTCATCGGAACACGGATGCGGGTGTGTATGCACAGTTGACAGAGGCAGAGGATTCTCATTAGGGTTGTTGGCCGTTGACTTTTTTCCAAACCCTAATAAGAATGAGAAATATGATTAATGATATTAATTACGGATAATTGTGCTATGGTTAGGGTTGTTGACCATTTGACTTTGGTTGACTTGTTGACCTATGTTGACATATTGACCATCATCATTTCACATGAAAGATGCTCCTTGATTCTAGCAAAATTCATTTAATGTGAAATGATAATGGTCATTCCAAATGAACCATCACATTTTCCTTGATTATTATTATTTTTCATAATTCACTAATATGAGAGTATGGTTGCTAAAATATCCTCATTCTTTTTTGCACTTTCTCTCTTATAGTTTTAGCTCATCCTCTTCCTCTCTCTCAAAGCTCTCATCTCTCATGTGTTGAGAACCATGAGCTTTTGAGATAAAACCACCATAACTCCTCTCTACTCATTCTAGGGTTCTAGGTTTAGCAAGCCAAGCACTTTAGTTACCTCTAGGTTGAGGTAGGAGCTCAAGGTAGAGGCCTTCGGGTGGATCCTTTTTCGACAAAGAGAAGACTACGAGGAGAAGCCATTCAAACCATTCCAAGGAGCAAGAAGAGAAGGAGTTCAAGACCTAGGTATAACCTTCTAATCGAGTAGCTAAACTTGTAGTTAGTTTGCTAGGTTTTTGTTTAGTAAAGATCCTCTTTTTCTAGTCCATGTTACCTTGCGTCAAAAATCATGTTTTACCTATTCCGCCTCTCCGTAAGAACCGGGGTGGGTAACGTGGACTTACAACGACTACGAGCAGGCAGAGATGGGCGACTACGCGATGCTCCATTGAGCTATGTCCAGACTGAGTGTAGGTCTCTCGTCTACGGTCTCGAGTAAAGAGTGCAGTCGAGATAAGCTCAGAAGATGGGGAAGAGACTGTGAGCATACGATAAACGCTCGACACGATGCTCGTCAATGAAGGAGAACCATTTTGAGAAAGAATAAGAGAGTGAACGCCTTCAAAGATGGGTGGTAGTCGGGCCAAGTGTAATGCGCCAACAAGAGACTCGCGTTGTTGGCTAGTAGCAGCATGGTCAGTGGAGATAGGCTGATAGACGTTCCACTGATCAATAGTCCACTGAATATGGCACCAAAATTCCGAATATCTTCTCCTAAGTAGCCGTAGTAAAGGTATGGAAGATATCATAGAGTTTCCGCAAGCTATCTTCAGACGAGTATAGAGAACGAAGGTGTGTCCAAACTTTCTTAGCTGTTTTCAGAGACGTAATATACGTATAGCAGCGATAATTTATTGAGTTAGACAACCAAACAATTATCTTGTTATTGAACCAGGTATCATAGTGGGGATCTTTGGAGTCAAGAGGAGTATCTGTCAAGTGGCAGTGAAGGCCTTTGCTGTTCAAGGCTCGTTCAACAACACTGGACTATTGGAGGTAGTTCTTTGTGCCTGAGAGGGAGATTGTAGTCAAGCGAAAATCCGTTTTGAAATCAACGGACGACAGAGAGATCGAGTAACTTTATCATTACCAGAATCCATGATGAACAGCGCAGAAATAGATCCCGAGAGAGAAAAAATGTTGTCTAACCTACATGTACAAGAAGCAAGATAATCTAATAGATCATGGAAACGACTAGGGTTTTAAGGGTAGCGGGGGTGCACGTTGCAGGTGATGCCGCGCGGTGCAGAGGTGCAGTCGTGGTGCCGATACGTGGTGCAAGGTTATGGTGCGGGTTGTGGTGTAGGGTTGCTTATGCGTGGGGTGGGTTGTGGTGCAAGGTTGCTGATGCGTGGTGCAGGTTGTGGTGCAGGGCTGATGCGTGGTGCAAGGTTGGAAGGGTGGGGGTAGAGGGGGGTGGCTAGAGAAATTAGGGTTAGGGTTTGGAAGATTAGGATTAGGGTTTAGGAAATTAGGGTTTCCTTTCAATTCTTTTCAAATTTCTGATACCATGAAAAAACAAGAGTAAATAATTTATTGACTTAAGAAATTACGAGTCTTTACAAACAAATATATATGGAGGGTCATAGACCATTTCTACAATAATAGCCGATGTGGGATTAAAGCTAATATCTAATATCTAATAACTAATTATATATTTAATAACTAATTATATTCATAACAATTTGGTACTCATTGACAAAACAAATGATACATCTTTCACCATTCGAATTTTATACCAAATATGGGTAGGTACCAGTAATGGCTTGCTCTAATGCCATCTAATACCTATCCCTATCATGTTTTATTTCATTTTATTTTTATATGATAACAAACAATTTGATTTATGAAGTATATGTTAGTTATGTATATGCCCTAGAGGCCATTGTTGTACATATGATGTATATTATGATGATGCTTGGATATATACAGAGAGGATTTTCTTGCTCGTCATGATAGTATGCTATTTGGTTTCACTTTATCTTAACATGTTGACTTGTATTGGTTTACTGTCTTTCTCTCACATGTTGATAAAGCCCTTAGGATCTGTACTCGACTACTGGGATTATGATGAGATCATACTAGTGGGGCCACGGTAGTCGATGAGTACATCCTATAACTGTTCCTAGTCGAGAGTATATCGAGACAGGGCATCGATACACCAGAGTAGACTAGCGTATACACATCTTGACCCATGTGATGGGCGATGGATGATCCCATATCCATCGGTGTTTGACATCAGAGATGGTGTACGGGTGCTCAGTGGAGACTGGGTACACTGGACAGACTCGCCAAGAACTCCCAGATGGTGATATACCACATGTCAGATGACAGTTCTCCGGTGACACTGGTACAGGGTAGTCTGTAGGCCCGAGATCGTCATAGAGTCTTGTGTGATTCCCACTGTGCTTTGATTTCCACCTTATCACGTCCAAGAGGGCGTGCAAAACGGTGGCTTTTGGGTACAGTCCCGAATCACATGGAGGCAATGAGCGATAGGAGGGGATTCTTCTCTCCCGGTATAGGGAGTTGATGTTGTGCTGTGTTCGATTGGCTATAACTGGAAGTCCCTGGCCAGGGCTGATATAGAGATATACTGGTAAGTGTTACCAGTAGTTTCTCGACCTGTTATGAGCCTCACATCGACACGACTTATCGGTTACTGGGGTCTGACGTATACCACCCCTAAACTTGATATGCGACATATCAGACGAACAGACCGGACTGTACGAGAGTGTTACTGATTGGATTCACAGGAGAACGGACATGCTAGCTTGTTGATCTTCTGATCGCTCAATACCTGGGTGGCTGTTACGTTTAGCTGACCGCTTGCAGCTTGTGGGTGTTTGATATGATCATCACCTGCTACCGGCGTATTGACGATTCTCTAGAGTCCTACACAGAGGTTTCTTGGCTCAGGCAAAACGGAGTAGAGGCACATATGTGATATGTGCAGGACCGAGGATAATGCGATATGAGATACCGTATTATATTCTCGCGATATTTAGATATGAACCGGGACATCGGATCAAGTGTTGATTCGATGAATCGGTACATGATATATTAGTCGGTTATATTCGATATAGCCGGATCGTCGGATCAAGTGTTGATTCGATAATTTAATGTATAATGATATATATGATATATTATATTACATTATCTAATATTGGCTCACTTTATTATTTCATTTTCTCACCGGATTAATACATTGATATATATATGCGATATATGTTAAATGTATTATTTTCTTTTGTTGCAAATATATAATATATATATGATATATATTATTGTGACATGATATGATTTATTATGAAACATGTTTAGGGATGATAAAAAGAGATTAGGGTTTGATTAGGGTTAGCTCCTTGATTATTTTAGAAGGATTTCCTTTTGTCTTGGTTAAAGATATTATGGTTGATACTTATTCTTAACCCAACCAAACCCTAACTCTAGTTTATTCTCTACAAAGGTTAAGCCTATCATCCTTGACCATGGTTCCATATCAATCATATATTCTTATCTACTATTCATCACAAAAGGAATGATCTTATTATTCTTCATCTTCTTCTCTCTTGAGTTTTTGAGAGAGCTAACTTGTGATTTCTTTTGTGATGATTTCTTGTGAGAAAATGATATAAAAAGAAAGCATAAACACTACTCCATCATCCTCATTTAATCTAGCCCATTAGATTAGGGTGTTCACCTCATTAGAGTGAGAGAGCTTGAGCTATTGCAACTTCGACGTAGATCATCGGAGAAAAGGAATACGACAAGCTTTCATGGATCGTTCGAGTCGTGGAGCCTCTCTTGAGTCCGGGAGATCATGGATGCGGCGAAGGGACTTCTACTCGGAGCTTGTGAAGCGAAGGAGCGGACTACAAAGGTTGTAATTCCTCACACATAGCTTTAAAGATGTTATCTTGCATGTTAAAGCCTAATAATCTAGCAAAGATCCCGGCTTTGGGTTGTTCGGCACATCTAAAATTTTATTCGGGCATGTTTGATACTTTATGAACCTTCACAAGAGTGCCTAGGAACCCTACAGTGGTATCAGAGCCTAGCTAGAGCATTAGGCGACGTGTTTACGAAGTTAAAACTCCGATCGAACCCGAACCGACAAAGTTAACCCCCTCTCTGGATATTTTTCAAAAACCGTGATTTTTCTGAATTAAAAATATCTAAAAATAACAGCAGGAAATTATAAGAATTATGGTGCAAAACGACAGTGTAATGTGTACGGACCACCGCGGAACCGCGGCCAATCCTTGCTTGGGCCACGGATCCGCAGCCGTACAGTTGTTTTTTGCCTGTCTGTTTGCACAGTAATTTCTAATTCTTTTAGTTATTAATTATGGGTATTTTTAAATTGACTCAAGTGTTGAGTGTTCTGAGGTTTATTTTGTAATCGTAGATTCGATCGGAATATTTAAATTCGTTATTATTTCCGGATATTTAGAAACTGTTAAAATGTTCGAACGGATATCATTAACTCAATTTTTCCCGGCACGAAAAACATTCAAGTGTTGAATTTTTCTCGGGTTTAAATCTTTCGGAAAAACGTGCATGTGACGCGATGGACCCTCTAGAAGACAACAAACCTTAACTCGATTATGTGACCGTAAGTGTATTATGTAGTTGTATTGCCGTTTTTTGTTGCTATACGACAACAACGATCGGTGTATGCATACTTACTTACGTTGATGATATGTGATATTATGTGTTGCTGTGGTATGTTATATTGGATCGTCGTGTTATGAATAGCCGGGGGTTTTATGTGAGATGCGTTTTTTTTCCATTCATGTAAAATTCAATTGTATGTAATATTCTTTTATTGGGGCACTTCCGGGATGAGGTTGATGTCACCATTGTATATTATTTACTTTTCCGCATTAGGTAGACCCAAGGAGGGGAGCACAAGTAACCGGGTTCTAGGGTCCAGTGGGAGGCCATCTCGAGGAGTCGAGACCGGGTCTCCTAACCCTAGAATTGGCAGTGTTACTTGCCGCTCTCGTAGGGGTCTAGAGATGTGGGTTTGGCTATTCATCACGACCGTGGAATCCGTGTTTTATACAGGCTCGTATTGAAAACACGGACGTCCTAGTATATCCAATATTTCATATATGTTCTTCTGCTGCAATGTTCTGTGATGAGATCATATTACTGCTTGAGACGAATGCTTATACTATATATATATATGCTGATATATAAATATTACTGCTTTCGTTTCTTCTGTGATGCTTAGGAAGCATAAGCTGATGGGATTTTTATTAATGAGATTAATAAAAAGAAAAGAAACCTAAAAGATGTTGTAGAATCAAAACTTTATAAAAAGGGTAGCTACAGTTTTACTTTGCATAGCGGTATATATGATATACCCTGCACCTTATTCGATGAGGAAAGAGCTGAGATCCCTTCACCGGGAGTGACCTCTTTAGCGAAACTGGCAGATACTACAAAACTCGGTTTGTCTTTTGATTGCTTTTAGAGTTTTGCTTTGCAAAGTGATATATATGATATGTCCTGCACCTTATTCTATGAGGAAAGAGCCGAGATCCCTTCACCGGGAGTGACCTCTTTAGCAAAACTAATGAAAGCCTCAAAAACACTCCATTTCAAAATTTCACATGATTCTACGACGATATCAAGTTCATTACGCTCATGGTTTTCTGAAAAACCTGCGTAGCCCTCCGTCATTTCAGATAGATATTATTTAGTATTCGTGCTCTGTTTGTTGACTCAGTCAAGACGTAGTGTACGGTAGCTAAGTAGTGTTTATCTGCTAAAACATGAGATGTGATTGGATTAGGGTATTCGCACGGCCTTGTTGACTCAGCCAAGGGTCGTACGGGTGGGTTTAATTCAATCGGAAAATGTACGGGTTGAACTTGACTTGCGATTTATGGTTTGTTGACTTACTCAAGGTCATAGATCGCTAGGGGCAAAATATTATCGGGAATTTCAAGTGTTGAAATTTGCAATGAGATTGCATACCTCCTATGAGATAGTTGGATCCCGATACCCACTGCGAGTAAGAGTTACTCTTGGGAGAGTTTTACACAGGACAATTAGCCGATCAAGTAGGTGTCTAGAAAAGTGTTAACGGGTTTACGCATCTGGGAAATTAAGGTTTATTTTAATTAGGTCCGTGCGAAAGCACGGTGAACCTCCCTCAAAGTACCGACACTGATCTGGCTGAAAGATTGACGAAATTGTAGGGTGTAATTAATCCCGGCTAATCTTACCTTTTAGAGTTTGAAGGTAGATTTGATAAAAACAGTGGGAGACATCCTGATTAGATAAGATAATAACCAATCTAATCTTGCAAGAGCATACGCTAAAGTGTTTTCTTCTCTCTCTCCAGGTAGCGACCATGTCAGGCCATAATCAAGATAATAATATGGATGTATTGACTGAACCCGCTTATTATACTGAGCAGGGGAACGTTGGACCCGTTCTTTCTTATAAGAGTTATAAAACTGAACAGGAAACAGCAGAATATCTGGATTCTTACGCCGCCCAAAAGAACATGCATGTTGATGCATCTTCTTCAGGTGTGTTAGTTATTGAGAACTGTTTCTCAGTTTACCCTACGTCATGGGTATTAGATACCGGATCGGGATGCCATATATGTAAATTGCTACATGGGCTACATAAAGGTAGAGAACTGGGAAAAGGTGATCATTCCGTTCAAGTAGGGAACGGTGCAAGTATTGCAGCCAAAGCAGTTGGCGAATCGTAATACACTGATTCTAAATGAGTGCTATTATATACCGAACATGATGTGCGACATTATATCAGTTTCTTTATTAAATAAAGAAAGATATAATTTTATAGTAAAGAATAATGTTATGAACATATTCCTAGATCAAAAGTTGATTACATCAGGCTCGTTACATAATGGCATATTCATTCTAAATCAAAATACAGTCCTCAATATACAAAACACACACAAGAGGAAAAGTTCAGAAATGAACGAATCCTTCTTGTGGCATTGTAGACTTGGCCATATCAATGAGACACGGCTAGCTAAGTTACATAAAAATGGATATTTGAATTCATTCGAATTTTCATCTTATGAAACTTGCCATTCATGTCTCAAAGGAAAAATGACCAAAGCTCCGTTTAGTGGACACGGAGAAAGAGTTACGGAACTCTTAGGACTGGTACATAGTGATGTATGCGGTCCTATGTCTACACACGCCAGGAACGGTTCTTCCCACTTCATTACATTCACTGACGATCTCTCTAGATACGGGCATGTGTTCCTGTTGAAACACAAGTCTGAAGCTTTTGAGAAATTCAGAGAATATAAGCACGAAGTAGAGAATCAAACGGGCAAAAGTATTAAGATTCTTCGATCTGATCGAGGAGGTGAATACTTAAGCAATGAGTTCCTAAATTATCTAAAAGAGAATGGGATTCTCTCTCAGCTTACTCCTTATACATCACAGCACAACGGTGTATCGGAACGAAGAAATCGCACTCTATTAGATATGGTGCGATCTATGATGAGCGAAGCTGAGTTACCTATTTCCTTCTGGGGGTATGCGCTTGAGACAGCCATATACATATTGAATCTAGTTCCGTTTAAATCTGTATCTACCACACCATATGAGATATGGAGTGGGAAGAGACCATATTTTAAACGAGTTAAGATATGGGGTTGTCCGGCCTATGTCAAAAGGCAAAATCCGGACAAACTCGAGGCACGATCAGTGCTTTGCAAATTTGTGGGATATCCAAAGAATTCTCAAGGATATTTTTTCTACCACGCTGAGGAACAAAAAGTGTTTGTTGCTCAACATGCCACCTTTTTGGAAAAGGAATTTCTTGCAAAAGAAATTAGTGGCAAAGAGGTAGAGCTGGAAGAGGTTCCAACACCACAAACTACAACTGATGATTTGTTGGAACCAGAAGATTCAGTAGTACCCGACGAACCTCAGCCTCTCCGCCGATCTAGTAGGGCTTCTCGTCCACCTGAGAGATACTACGGTTTTCTCATTGATGGTGAAAGCGAGAATTATATCATGGAAGATGATGACCCGACTAGTTTCGAGCAGGCCATCACGAGTGGTGACTCTGTGAAATGGCTGGATGCAATGCGATCTGAGATGGAATCCATGTACACCAATAAAGTATGGACTTTAGAAAATGCTCCTAAAGGGGTAAAACCCATTGGGAGCAAGTGGATTTTTAAAAAGAAATTTGGTATAGATGGAAAAGTTGAGACTTTCAAAGCTAGACTTGTAGCAAAGGGTTTTCGTCAACGACCAGGCGTGGATTATGACGAAACCTTTTCTCCAGTGGCTATGCTTAAGTCCATCCGGATCTTATTTGCCATTGCTGCATACCATGACTACGAAATCTGGTAAATGGATGTTAAGACCGCATTTCTAAATGGTGATTTGGAAGAGTGCGTGTACATGACTCAGCCAGAGGGCTTCGTAGATAGTGGGAGTAGCGGAAAGGTATGCAAACTGCTTAAATCCATTTATGGGTTGAAGCAAGTATCGCGGAGTTGGAACATCTGTTTTGATATTGTAGTCAAAGAGTTTGACTTCATCAAAAACATAGATGAACCTTGTATCTATAAAAAGGTAGCAGAGAGTAAGGTTGTCTTCCTCGTATTGTACGTGGACGACATACTCTTGATAGGAAATGATATTCCTATGCTGCAATCAGTCAAGCTCTTCTTATCACATAGATTCTCAATGAAAGATCTGGGTGATGCCTTCTGCATATTGGGAATAATGATCTATAGAGATAGATCCAAACGGATATTGGGATTGTCCCAATCCAGGTACATTGACACCATACTAAAGAGGTTTAGTATGGAAGAATCCAAGCGTGGGAACCAACCCACGATCTCTGAACTCACTCTCTCTAAAGAGATGTCTCCCAAGACTGATTTGGAAAGAGCTCGCATGCAAGGGATACCCTATGCTTCGGCAGTAGGCTCTATCATGTATGGATGCTATGTACCAGACCCGATGTAGCATACTCACTAAGTGTAGTGAGTCGGTATCAAGCAGATCCTGAAGAGTCACTGGACAGCCGTGAAGAACATTCTCAAGTACTTGCGAAGGACTAGAGACATGTTCTTGGTGTATGGTAATGGAGAACTCCGGGTGGAGTCCTCTACCGATTCCAGCTTCCAAAGTGATAAGGACGACTCTAAGTCGCACTCGGGATTTGTTTTTACCCTCAATGGAGGGGCGGTATGTTGGAAGAGTTCCAAACAGGATACCGTTGCAGACTCGACAATGGAGGCTGAATACATCGCTGCCAACGATGCTGCCAAAGAGGCTGTCTGGGTTAAGAAGTTCATTAGTGAACTTGGTGTGGTTCCATCCATTGAGCATCAATACCTTTATATTGCGATAACAATGGAGCTGTGGCTTTGGCCAAGGAACCCAGATCCCATCAGAAGTCCAAACATATTCTGAGGCGGTATCACCTGATCAGGGAGATAGTTGATCGCCGGGAGATCGAGGTCAGGAGAGTAGATACGAAGGATAACACTGCGGATTCACTCACGAAGGCCATTCCCTAGATACAGTTTGAGAGATTATTCGGGATGCTAGGTATGAGATACTACAGCAGCTGGCCTTAGTGCAAGTGGGAGATTGTTAGTTATGTATATGCCCTAGAGGCCATTGTTGTACATATGGTGTATATTATGATGGATGCTTGGATATATACAGAGAGGACTTTCTTGCTCGTCATGATAGTATGCTATTTGGTTTCACTTTATCTTAACATGTTGACTTGTATTGGTTTACTGTCTTTCTCTCACATGTTGATAAAGCCCTTAGGATCTGTACTCGACTACTGGGATTATGATGAGATCATATTAGTGGGGCCACGGTAGTCGATGAGTACGTCCTATAACTGTTCATAGTCGAGAGTATATCGAGACAGGGCATCGATACACCAGAGTAGACTAGCGTATACGCATCTTGACCCATGTGATGGGCGATGGATGATCCCATATCCATCGGTATTTGACATCAGAGATGGTGTACGGGTGCTCAGTGGAGACTGGGTACACTGGACGGACTCGCCAAGAACTCCCAGATGGTGATATACCACACGTCAGATGGCAGTTCTCCGGTGACACTGGTACATGGTAGTCTGTAGACCCGAGATCGTCATAGAGTCTTGTGTGATTCCCACTATGCTTTGATTTCCACCTTACCACGTCCAAGAGGGCGTGCAAAACGGTGGCTTTTGGGTACAGTCCCGAATCACATGGAGGCAATGAGCGATAGGAGGGGATTCGTCTCTCCCGGTATATGGAGTTGATGTTGTGCTGTGTTCGATTGGCTATAACTGGAAGTCCCTGGCCAGGGCTGATATAGAGATATATTGGTAAGTGTTACCAGTAGTTTCTCGACCTGTTATGAGCCTCACATCGACACGACTTATCGGTTAGTGGGGTCTGACGTATACCACCCCTAGACTTGATATGCGACATATCAGACGAACAGACCGGACTGTACGGGAGTGTTACTGATTGGATTCACAGGAGAACGGACATGCTAGCTTATTGATCTTCTGATCGCTCAATACCTGGGTGGCTGTTACGTTTAGCTGACCGCTTGCAGCTTGTGGGTGTTTGATATGATCATCACCTGCTACCGGCGTATTGACGATTCTTTAGAGTCCTACACAGAGGTTTCTTGGCTAAGGCAAAACGGAGTAGAGGCACATATGTGATATGTGCAGGACTGAGGATAATGCGATATGAGATACCGTATTATATTCTCGCGATATTTAGATATGAACCGGGACATCGGATCAAGTGTTGATTCGATGAATCGGTACATGATATATTAGTCGGTTATATTCGATATAGCCGGATCGTCGGATCAAGTGTTGATTCGATGATTTAATGTATAATGATATATATGATATATTGTATTACATTATCTAATATTGGCTCGCTTTATTATTTCATTTTCTCACCGGATTAATACATTGATATACATATGCGATATATGTTAAATGTATTATTTTCTTTTGTTGCAAATATATAATATATATATGATATATATTATTGTGACATGATATGATTTATTATGAAACATGTTTAGGGATGATAAAAAGATATTAGGGTTTGATTAGGGTTAGCTCCTTCTTGATTATTTTAGAAGGATTTCCTTTTGTCTTGGTTAAGATATTATGGTTGATACTTATGCTTAACCTAACCAAACCCTAGCTCTAGTTTATTCTCTACAAAGGTTAAGCCTATCATCCTTGACCATGGTTCCATATCAATCATATATTCTTATCTACTATTCATCACAAAAGGAATGATTTTATTATTGTTCATCTTCTTCTCTTTTAAGTTTTTGAGAGAGCTAACTTGTGATTTCTTTTGTGATGATTTCTTGTGAGAAAATGATATAAAAAGAAAGTATAAACACTACCCCATCATCCTCATCTAATCTAGCCCATTAGATTAGGGTGTTCACCTCATTAGAGAGAGCTTGAGCTATTGCAACTTCGACGTAGATCATCGGAGAAAAGGAATACGACAAGCTTTCATGGATCGTTCGAGTCGTGGAGCCTCTCTTGAGTCCGGGAGATCATGGATCGCGGCGAAGGGACTTCTATTCGGAGCTTGTGAAGCGAAGGAACGGACTACAAAGGTTGTAATCCCTCACACATAGCTTTAAAGATGTTATCTTGCATGTTAAACTCTAATAATCTAGCAAAGATCCCGGCTTTGGGTTGTTCGGCACATCTAAAATTTTATTCGGGCATGTTTGATACTTTATGAACCTTCACAAGAGTGCCTAGGAACCCTACAGTATATCCCCCTGATATGACTCGATCTTCCATCCGGAGTAGACCATTTGAGAACATGGAACAATCATTCTTTTTTCAAAGTTCGGCTTATTACGTTGCTTACTTACCTTGTATATACTGATCACTTTGATGTTGTGATCGATAATAAAGTAGTTACAATTATCCTGTAATTTAAAGCTAGTCAAGAGCTTTGGCCGTTTCGATGAGTCGAGTCAAAAGTCGACACTGTCGAGCACTCTTTAGGCGTTCTTAGAAACAGAGTGATAGTCGTAGGTTGAATCCTAAATCTACATGGCTAAGGGTTTGGTGGGTTTAGGACGTCAGACCGAAAAACAATAGCTGAGGTGGCTTTATAAGAAAAACTCTACTTGATATCTCAATCTCAACTTGTTATTCATATAGAACAGATTTTGATCCACCTTCAAATTGATTCCTTTTTGTTCGAGAGTGTCTTTTGTGAGACTCTGTTTGGCCTTAACAGGTCTCCCCTTATCCAGTCACCCATGCCATGCTGGCGGCCTGATGTAGCATTCCTATAAAAATTTTAGGCTTAAATGCAGGAAACCCTTTTTATGTTTGGCCCAAAACCAGAAAACCCCCTCGACATTTGAAAACCTTCACTTTACCTCCCTCACTTAACTTCTGTTAGATTTTCCATATAATATTTTTGTGACTTGACCAAAATACGCTTACAAAACAAAAAAAAACAAAAGTAGCATTTAGAGAAAGCCAGGGGTATTTTCGTCGAGTCATGAGAATTTTGAATGAATAATTTAACGGAATTAAGTGAGTGGGGGGCAAAATGCAGGTTTTCAAACATACGGGGGTTTCTTGCTTAAAAGCAAAACATGAGGAGGGTTTCGTGCATTTAAACCAAAAGTTAACCGTTATATTTATGTAAATCTTCAATGAAGAGCTTCACATTACCTATTATTTTTCGAGAATTAAGGATTATCGCAATGTAAGTTGAGAAGTTGATTCTCTCCTATTTTTTTCGAACACTTATCAAACTTCATTTTTCTTGCCCTTGTACTCAACTCAATATCATTGCTTGATTGCAACTTAATCAAATTAGTTGCAACACAATAATTTTTTGAGCAAAAGGCTTTATTGCGTACAAATAATCGGATACATAATTAGTGAATTTAAAATATTTCTGTAAAAATGAGCACAATCTTCTAATATTTTGCCAAGTATCCTACATAGACAATCTTGCATAGAAAACAAATTAAAAGCTCTTTCATATTGTTGGACATCTTAAAGCAGATCTACCAAGTTTTACCTAGTGGGGGACATATAAAACCAATTCTTTAACTTCATCATCTAAGCCTTTTCCCATCTAAATGAGATTGGCTATAAAGCAAAATCCGACAACAATTTGATAAATTTTTACGACGGTTGTTGATCTAGCGTCAATCCTTTCCAAATGCGTGTTAATTCTTGGTTCAGGAAACTATGACAAAAGAGAGTCTTGTCATAATCTTAGCTGACCAGTTGACATCTTCTAAATTTGTATAGATTATGAAGTAAAAAGGAGAATATATATATTTGTGTTGGAAATAGCTAACAGTAAAATATTTCTCAGATTAGTTAGAATCTGTTTGTAACAGAATCTGTTTATACTTAGCTAGAATCTGTTTGTAACAGAATTTGTTTATACTTAGTTAGTAACAGAATCTGTTTGTAGCAGAATCTGTTTATACTTAGTTAGAATATATTTGTGTTGGAAATAGCCTTTTGTTTTCAAGGCTATAAAAGAGCCTCTGTATACTGAATTTAAAGTGAGAAAGAAAGTTCAATTCGCTTATATGGTATAAGAGCGGTAAAACTTTCTCCAAAAAATCACCATTTTTTCTCAACCAATTTTTTTTCCAGTTCCTTTTTTTCTAGCCATAATGTCCACCACAGAGACTGAAGTATCCTTTACTTTGCAGATCGAGTCCGATGGTTCTCAGGAGTCAAGAATCAACTCAACATCGCCTCCATTCACAAAGGAACAACTGGAGCACCTGTACAAGTTCTTTAACTCCACCGCAGACCCGTCAAAACCCTCCTGTTCTTTAGCCCAAATCGGTAACAATCAACTTCCTTGGATTCTTGATTCTGGAGCAACTGATCACATGACCAGTTGCTTCACATTATTTTCAACCTACACATCTTATGCAGGAAACAAAAGGGTCAAAATTGCAGATGGTTTATATTCCGCCATAGCCGGCCAAGGAACCATCACAATCTTTCCTTCCTTAACCCTTCTTAATGTTTTACATGTTCCAAAGCTTTCCTGCAATCTGATTTCCATTATAAAGCTAACTCAAGACTTTAAGTGTCAAGTTAAATTCATGTCCTCTCATTGTGAAATTCAGGTTTTGGACTCGGAGACGATGATTGGCAATGCTAGAACCAGTGGAGGTTTCTGCTTGCTTGAAGAAGGACCGCATCTCAATAAGTATGCATCTAGTCTGTGTTTTCAGTCCATGTTTGTTTCTCGCGACAATGAATTGATTATGTTACATTTTCGTCTAGGTCATCCTAGTTCCCATTAAATGCAGTATTTGTTTCCAAAGTTGTTTCGGAATAAAAATCCTTCTCAATTTCAATGTGAAGTTTGTGCTTTTGCCAAACAAAAAAGGGCAATTTATCCATCTCGACCCTATATACCTTCAACACCGTTTGCCTTAATCCATAGTGATATTTGGGGACCATTCCGCGTTTTATCTGTATACGGAAAAAAATGGTTTGTTTCGTTTATTGATGATCATACTAGAGTCCTTTGGGTGTTTTTGCTAAAGAAGAAATCAGAAGTTGAACAAGTTTTCAAAACCTTTTATGCCATGGTTGAAACACAGTTTAACACAAAATTTTAGAATTTTCGAAGTGACAATGGACGGGAATTTTTTAACGAAACCTTGGGCGATTTTTTTGCAAAGAAAGACATCATTCACCAAAGTTATTGCATTAACACACCGCAACAAAACGGTGTGGCTGAAAGAAAAAATAAACACATTCTTGAAATTGCTAGGGCATTATTATTCACCAACCAGGTTCCAAAATTATTATGGAATGAAGCAATTTTAACAGCAACCTATCTTATTAATAGAATGCCCTCGAAAATTCTTAATTTTAAAAAACCTGTTGCCTTATTAAAATCCCTTTACCTTCAAAGCCGCCTTGCAATCTCGGATCCGCCGTTGAAAATTTTTGGTTGTACCGTGTTTGTTCACGACCATACCCTACTAGGGTAAATTTGATCCAAAATCGAAAAATGTGTTTTTATTGGCTACGCCACGAATCAAAGAGGGTATAAATGCTTTGATCCTTTATCAAATAAAATATTTATCACAATGGATGTGTTGTTTTTTGAAAATAAAGCCTTTTTAAACCTCCTCTTCAAGGGGAGACAAATAGTGAAGACTCGGTTTCCATAAAAAATAGTCTCCAAAAAATAATCAACTTAATTCCACATACAAATTCACAAGATCTAGATTTTTTAAATCAAGACATTTTAGACCAGTCTTTTGAACACCTAGCAAACCAAAACAGTGAAAATTCACTGGACACTCAAAAAACGGTCCTTGAAAACTCAGAAAATATGTCTGTTGAAAACTCGGTTCCTTTATTAGAAAATCCGGAAAAATCCCATAAAAATAGAAATACACCACCGACTCCTAAAACAACTTGCCTCGTGGATTTAAATCCACCAGAAGCTGATGTGGAAATTAAAACTTACAAAAGGAAACGTGAAACAAGTCTGAAAAAAACGCAACAGGAACATTTAATTGAGATAGATCCATCTTCAGAAGCAAATGCCGACTCAATCCAGCCCCACCAAGAATCCGACTCAAGAACAGAACCGGATCACAGTGAGCTGGATCTTCCCATAGCCTTCCGAAAGTCCACAAGGTCATGTACTAGTCGTCCCTCGTATCCAATGTCAATTCGCGTCCTCAAATATTCTCTCACCCAGTTTTTCAGCCTTTACCTTTAATGTGTCTGCTGTGGAGATTTCAAAAACTGTACAGGATGCTCTGAGAGCTCCAGAGTGGAGAAAGGCGATTTTCGAGGAGATGAATGCACTTGAGAACATGGAGAAGTTGCCGAGAGGAAAGAAGACTGTAGGATGTAAATGAGTATTTATACCAAAGTTTCGTGCAGATGGAACCCTAGAACGATATAAGACGAGGCTCGTTGCTAAAGGGTTCACTCAAACATACGAGATCGACTACACGGAGACTTTTGCACCTGTGGCTAAGCTAAACACGATCCGGATCTTACTGTCAGTTGCAGTAAATCTCGATCGGCGACTTCAACAACTAGATGTGAAGAACGCGTTTTTGAATGGAGACCTGGACGAAGAACTGTACATGAAACCTCCGCCGGGGTTTGAAAAAGGGTTCGGCTCCAAAGTGTGCATATTGAAAAGATCACTTTACGGTCTTAAACAATCTCCACGAGCTTAGTTTGAACGTTTCCATCAGTTTGTGAAAGGGAAAGGATACAATCAGGCCCAGACAGATCACACCATGTTCTTCAAAGTCTCGAGATATGGAAAAATTGCAATACTAATTGTTTACGTTGATGACATCATTGTTACATGAGATGACGAGGAAGAGGTCAACCGGTTAAAAGGAAGTCTCGCCAAGGAGTTCGAAGTAAAAGACTTGGGAGAATTGAAATATTTCTTGGGTATGGAAATTGCTCGAAGTAAGAAAGGTATTGTCTTGTCTCAATGGAAGTATGTTCTCGATCTTCTCAAAGAAATAGGGATGACAAATTGCAAACCTGCGGAGACACCGATAGATCCGAATAAAAAGCTCGGAGAATTTACACAGAGCCCGCCAGTGGTCATTCCACAATACCGGAGGTTAGTGGGAAAATTGATCAATCTCTCACACACGTCCCGATATCAACTTTGCAGTGAGTATGATAAGCCAATTTATGCACTCACCTCAAGAAGAGCACCTTGATGCAGCATATAGAGTTTTGAAGTATTTAAAGGACGCATCAGGAAGAGATTTATTCTTCAAAAAAGGTGAGACTCGCAGCGTCGAAGTATTCACTGACGCGGATTGGACAGGTTCCATCGTAGACAGGAAGTCAACTTCAGGGTATTGTACGTACGCGTGGGGCAATTTAGTTACATGGCGGAGCAAGATACAAAGTGTCATGGCAAGGAGTAGTGCATAGGCAGAATTTCGAGCCATGGCCAACGGTATTTATGAAGTTCTGTGGGTTCAACGGATATTACAGGAAATAAAGCAGCTTATAACTCAGCCACTAAAACTATACCGCGACAACAAAATTGCCATCAGTATAGCACACAACACCGTACAACATGACAGAACGAAGCATATTGAAGTCGACCGACACTTCATCAAGGAAAAACTGGATGTCGGTACCATCTGTATCCCCTACATTCTGATAAAAGAACAAACTGCAGATATCTTTACAAAGGGACTATTCAAAGCAGTGTTCGAGAGACTCATAAGCAAGTTGGGCATGATGGACATCTATGCACCAACTTGAGGGGGAGTGTTGGAAATAGCCAACAGTAAGATATTTCTCAGATTAGTTAGAATCTGTTTGTAACAGAATCTGTTTATACTTAGTTAGAATCTCTTTGTAACAGAATCTGTTTATACTTAGTTAGAATCTGTTTGTAACTTTCTTATTGTTTTCAAGGCTATAAAAGAGCCTCTCTGTATACTGAATTTAAAGTGAGAAAGAAAGTTCAATTCGCTTATAATTTGTTATATGAAATTATGTTCAGCTCTAAGATATAAATATAGCTAAAAGCGAAATCGAACACAGTTCTTATAAAACAATTTTATTTCAAATTTTATTAATCCGTTTCAACACAATAGTTAAAAGTTTTAAATTTCATTGGTAAGTGTAACATATCTCATGACCTCACAAACCCGAGCTATCTATTTTGCCGTCTCCTTAATGCCATCACTGACAGCTATGTTGAGAATGTGCCCAATATAATGCATATGAAGAAATCGCTCACCAAACAAGCTATCACCTCAATTATTAGTCTTCCTTTTTTTAAATAACATTTCGTTCGAATTTGTGTTATCGATGCTGAAAACATTATTAATACAGTCAAGGTTGCATGGGCATGTCTTCTTGGTTGCCGTATCCGTGTCGGACACATTCGTGCCCGACACTTGCACGACACGTGTCCGACACAGAATTTTCGTATCCCGCTTTGAAATGAGGCGGCTTTGGATTTGGACACGTGTCAAACATATTTTAGTGTAGCCACGAACACAAAATGTGATTTCCGTAGTAGCGGCAACCATATTTTTTCAATTAAAGAAGCGAAAAGGCATGATCTTATTGGACTTTTTTGAGTTGACTTTTTCTTGCTGGTTTACTCAATTTTAATGTTAAATACAATCTCTATAATGAAATTTATAAGGTTTTTGCTAAATATGTTAGAAAAATATATTATATATATTTGTGTCCTCGTATCCTATAAATTGGGATTTTGCCGTATCGCCCGCATCATATCGTGTCCGGTCTCAGTGTCCGTGTCCGTGCATCCTTGAATACAGTCCATTAAACACATACTACCAAGATCCTAACCTTTATAACTCAGCGTCTTTTTTTGAAACCCAATCATTGTCAATTCAATGTGTGCGCCAAGGTTAAAAATTTCAGAATCGGAATCAGGTGGTTGCTTTTTTGGACAGGAATCGACCATCTTGCCCATATCGTCCGTCTCGTATCGTTCGTGTTTTATATCATTTAACAAAACAAAAATTTTAAATTAGGAAATTCTTCGAAGAAAATAGTAGAAGCAACGGTAAACAATTTGAATTTTTTTATAAGTTAATGATATATAACATGGTTATAATTATTATTGTTAAAATCATATGATTCACGATTCGAATTGTATGATTTGATATGATTCAGACAAATTCTGATACGTATCGCAAGGTTGTATCGAGTAGTAATCGAATTGTACGATTCACGATTCGATTCGATTTATACGATTCACGATTCGAATCGATTCAATAAATGGTCCGGGTGTGAAATTTTCAGGTTGGTACTGAATATTTTGAGTCTTATAACAATTTAAGATCTAGTTCGTTGGTAAAATCTCTAATTTACAAACCTCTTTAGTTCTCTCTCGGTCCCCCTCTCGTCTTCGCGAGCGAATCCTTCGAACTTTCTCGTCTTCGAGTCTTGGACTCGATGCCTTAGACTTCCTTGCTGTCATCGAGCCATCGACTTCCTCACTGTCTTGCCCTCTCATCCTCTCCTTAACACCTTAACGCCTAGCCTTCGACTTCTTTTCTCGCTCGGCCTTTCCCTCAACTTCCTCTTTGTTGTATTTTGCACATATTCACATGGATTTTGTTTATCTTATTTATTATGATTGATCACATATTCATAGTACTTTTGTTAAATTATTTATTCTTTGTTGTATTTTGCGCATATATAAACTGTTTATTATGTCAGTTAAGCGACTGTCATATGACTGGACACTATATCTTTATAATGTATTGTCATATTGCTAATCTAGTCATATAACTATTAAATATATAGTTATATGACTATTTGTTAAGCTTTTGCACAAACGAATATTGTATCTTACGATTTACGATTCGATACGATATACGATACGATTTATAAGAAAAACAATATACGATTCATATCATGATTTGACAACTTTGGCTATAAGACCTGGCAAAAATAATTATAATATTTTTGATATAATTTTTCGTAATTAATGATGTCAAATAAATTGTAATTCGGTAACCTTTCATTTAACCACTAACCCATCACTACACTTAATATTAGAACTCTACTAATCAAATGGTAAACCCACTATCACGGTTCTAAATATCGAATATATCGGGTTCGTATCGGATGTGTTTTCAATATCGGATATCGGAAACTGGGCGATATCACGGCGATACGAGTTCGGTGGTCATTTTGGATATCGATATCATATCGGATAGCTATATCGGACGTAAATATCAAACATATTATACAACCAAAGTTGTATATCGTTTTTCTTATGAATCGTATCGTATATCGAATCGTAAAATCGTAAGATATGATATTCGTCTGTGCAAAATCGAAGCAATTAGACATATTGTCATATATATAATAATTATATAATTAGATTAGCAATATAAGACAATACATTATATAAAATATAGTATTTAGTCAATTACCAGTCAAACAACTGACATAATTTAACACTCATATATATGCAAAATCTAATAAAGAATACATGAATCAATAAAAAGTATGGGAATATGCAATTAATCATAATAATTAAGATAATTAGTCAATTGCCAGGCGATAAGGCAATGAGGTAGCAAGGAAAGTCAAGGTCGAGACATCGGGTTAAAAACTCAAAGGCGAGTAAGCTTGAAAGATTGGTCGCAAGAAAGAGGGAGAAACTGAGAAAGGATTGAAAAATTGATGATTTTTCCAATTTGGGATTAAAATGAAACTAAATCTTAAATTATTATAGGACTCAAAATATTCAGACATGACTCAAAAATTTCAAACGCGGTCCATATACTGAATTTCGAATCGGGAATCGTAAAAATTGTATCAAATCGTATGATACGAATCGTGAATCGTAAGATTCGATCGTAATCCGATACAACTTTACGATATGTACCAGAGCTTGCCCGAATCGTATTGAATCGTTGGATTCGAATCATGAATCGTAAGATTTTAACAACTATGTATACGACAATATTGGGCATATTAACATGCAAAATTATGTAATAATGCAATATATTATATTTTCATATACAACATATAAGTATTGTCTAATTTTGAAAATATAAAACTCTATTTAACAGTTGGCAATTATAAATAATAAAATCTTAACTTAGGGATACCTGAAATAGAAGAAGGGGGTCCAAGGCCAGCGATTGAGAGGATGATGCATTGAGAAGAGCAGGAGACGGCGCCGTCGAGAGGGACAACGACATCGAGGAGGGGAAAATGCAACATTGAGAAGAGGAGGAGACGGTAGCGTCGAGAGGAGGATGCTATAGAGCCTAGAATTTAGAGCTTCAAAATTTGGCGGGAGAAGATAATTTAATTGGTAATGTTAATATGTCCGGTTTAAATTTTAAACCAATAAACCAAATCATTTTTATACTATTTTGATATGATATTTAGCTATATGTCTATGAGAAACCCAAGATATCATTCGATATTACATCAGCTCGGCTGACTAGGGTCCAAAACGAGATTTAATCAAAATTTGATGCATCGTATCATTGGCGCACCGATATCGATATATCGCCTAAGATGATCAATATTTAGAACCATGCCCATTATTACTCGGTATTGTAAATTATCGGCATCGAAACTTGGATGATCATTTTTTAGATCGGAATTGTCCATCTCGGATCGATTTTGGCTGAGATTTCAAACCATGGTTTAGATATATAATTAATATCTTTAATTGATGACCATGTATCGGTCGTGAGACACTTTGCATAATATCTCGCAAGTCGCAACATTAATATATCAATTTGGCCTTCTCTTCTAAATATATCTTGTAGAAAACTCTTTTCTAACTGCATTTTGATCAAACACCCATGCCATGTGCCAACTGATCATATTCTTCCATCTTTCCCAAGTTTAAAAGACAAGTAAACTTGTCTAAGTATTTTTCAAATGGCGGTTATGCCGGTATTTATTCATATGCGTAAGTATTCTAGTATTCCATTTATCTTTTTTATTCGAAGTATATACTTCTGCATAATAATTGCATTTTACTTTTTCAAATTTTTTTTAGAGGAATGTGTCAAAAAAACCATGGCCATTTTTCCTGCTGTCAAAAAGTCCTTGGGCCTTTTAGTCTTGTGAAGAAGCCCTCGGGCGGTGGCCTATTTGCTAAATCTTGATAATTCTTTGTTAAACCCCCCAAGTGTAGTTAAAACAATCCATGTGGCTAATTGATGCTATAATTGTACTTTTAACCACACATTAGATCAAATTAACTGCTTAGATATTATAAAAACGACCCTAGATATTACATGCAATTGGATACTACAACTTTGGCAAAAAAAAAAGACATTACAAGCAAACACTTAGATATTACATGCAACTGGATATTACAGGCAAACGTTTAAATATTATAGGAAACTGCTTAGATATTGCAAGCAACTTCTTAGATATTATAGGATACCTCTTAGATATTACTTGCAACTGTTTAGATATTGCAGGAAAGCGTTTAAATATTATAGGCAAATGATTAGATATTGCACGCTAGTTCTTAGAGTCGTGAAGTGATGAGAGAGGATGAGGGAGTGGTGGAGGGAGGACGACTGGAGGGAGGCGGCGTTTCCTCGGAGTGGTGGAGGGAGGAGGAACGATGAGTTGGTGGAGGGAAGGGGGAGAGAGTTGGGCTTTGTTATGAGGAAGAAGGGTTTTTTGACAAAGTATTTGAATAGTAGCTCCTTCCCACAATTTTGGAAAATACTTGGGGGTTTGACAAGTTTGAAATGGGCCGGATTAAAAAAAACAATTTACCCTTTTTTATATTTGGAAAATGATCCTATACTGCTTATCTTTTTTTCGGGATAGAAGAGGAAGCCTCAACGGATTGGTTGATGCAATTATCAACTACTGTATTGGGTGTAGCATCTTGAAATTTTTTCATACATCTAAGAAATTGTGTAATATAATATTCATTATACATTTAAACAATATTATTATTAACAAACAAATTTAAAATAATATGAAGCTTTCAATGAAAATACAACCGAACAATTAACATAGTTTATTAAATTAGGATAAAATTCAAAACAGTAGGCACAAAGCTGGCATAAATGTGAACATTATTGATCAAACTTCAAATCCAATAAAATTGACAACCTTAAATTTCTAATATGAGCTCTTAACCTCCAATAAATACTACATAGGCATAAAAAAAATAGTATTAGAAAATGACTGAAAGAATTTTCAATTTAGGTGCAATATTTGATCTTGGATTTGCGGGCGCACTTCGATTTGGATCATTTAGCCGCGAATTGAAGTTGAGAGTTTGGTTGAATTTAGAACAAAGTATTAAAAGGATTGTCAATTATTTTGTCCGAGATAAGGAGAATAAAAAATCAAGAGAGAAGGAAAAGAGAAGGAAAACAATAAAACAAGAGAGAAGGAAAACAATAAGAAAAGAAAGGGAAAGTGGCCGGCAAGAAAAAAAGGGACGAAAACCACGATCTTGTATGAATATGTTTTGGATCAGTATTCTTATGATATTGATAAATAGGCCGTTGTGAAATTCTATAACAAAAGAGAAAATCTGGACATTATTTCGAACGTGGAGTGAATGGAAGGTACAGTCAACCTATGGTTTTTCTTTATGTGCAGAAAATTATGAGGAATTGTTTTGTTGAGCTAGTTAATGTTGTTTTAAACATTTACTAAAATGTACACATCGATATATTTTGGTGATTAGGGGGTTTATTTTTCTCTTTTTGTTTGGGTCAGGGTTTTGCCAAATTGGTTTGAATTGTTGAGACCGGTTTGAATTGTTGAGAGTAGAACTGATAAGCATTATGCCATTCTACTTGCTCTTGCTAGGAAAATCCCAAGCTAAAAGTCAGGGTTAATCTAAGAGGAGAATTTTAGAACGGTAGAGGGATGGAAAGGCTGATGTTAGGGATTGAGAGAAATTGAGAGGGAAAGAAGATAAGAGGTTAGGGTTAGGGATTGAGAGAGGTCGAGAGAGATCCAGACTCGAGAAAAGAAATTGAGACTTTGAGAGAGATCGGGAGATTGGTGTTAGCTCGTTGAAATAGAGAGAGATCAAGATAGGCGGTGCAGGCTGAGAGATAGAGAGAAAGGATTAGGGTTATGGGTTCACACAAACACATAATATTTGTTATATTTATTCTATTGGTTTGGGTCGGTTTTTAAAAACCCAAACCACAACCGAACCAAATTGATTCAAAAATTGTAGCAAACTGAACCAAGCCAAAAAACCATACCAATAAATTTTGTTTTTTTTGGTTGGTTCGGTCAGTTGCTCGGTTTGCTCACTCTTAGTTCACGGACTAAAAGCCCTCAAATTCTACTCTAAAGACCACTAACAAGCTCTAGAGTTAAATTAGACAATCATTTGAGTTGTTTTGAGTAGACTTTGAATGTCTTCTTGGGTTTTGATCGATGAACAAAGGGGGTGTTCTTGCTAACATCTCACTTGCGGGGGCATAAGCCGCATAATTGTTATACATGGTAAACAAGTGGGGTTTTGTGCAATCGATCTTTTTTTTGTTTTTGTTTTTTTGTAATGCCATATATATGGTTTATCCTCACCGATCATTGTAAAATGTATATTTGCATGAGGATGTTTTCATACAAGGCATATGTGACAGGTTAAATATACGGAGACCTATGTACTTATTCAACCATCTTTTGTGTTTGGTTTCAGGGAATTGCACCACCGACGCTCAATCTTGATAAACCTGATCCTGTTTTCGATGGCGATTTCATGCCTGTGAGTGCCTCAAAGCAGATGCCGATAAGAGCTGCGCTCTCAAATTCTTTTGGCTTTGGTGGCACCAATGCATCCCTTGTCTTTTCTTGCCCATCTTAGCAAGAGTGCAATTACATCAGATTTTCGAGTCTTTAGATAAGCCTACCAAACCAAAATTTTCAGCCGAAGAGGAGCAAATAGCTGCAAAACAAATTTATAATCATAAAGACATTGGAGTGTTTTTTATAACCATTCTTTGTGATTTCATTTATATCCGTATTTGTATTTTATATGATTGCTTTTCTTGTTAGGGGGTAGGCAGATGTATCAATGTATAAAGATAGGTTTACAAGTTAAATTTATTCACTAAAATAACTTTTCTGTTAAATAGTGCTCTCTCCGATCACAATTATTACTTGTCATTTTAAACTTTTGCATTACTTGTCATTTTAAACTTTTGCACGGCAATCAAGGTATGATCTAAAGCCTATTAGAAAGAGAAATTATAATATTGCCATCTTAGTAAATTTTCCTAAATTCCCTTCATTTTAAATGTTCATATTAAATGTACCCTTAATGTTACTTTTCATTTACTTTAGATATTTTACAAATACAAATAATAAATATGGTGAGAGTATGGTGAGAGTCTATACTATTCATAATCATCAAGGATTAGTAATTTCGGGCAAAAAGCCTTTCTACAAGGGTAAGTAATTTTGAATTGAGGGAGTGTAAACCCAATAATTATTGCGGTGACTTTTTCTATTGTTGCGGTATTCCATTTATTTTTATAATGCTTTCATGAAAAAAACTTATTCGGAGATGTAAGGTGATTTATTGCGTCTCTGTTGCGATTGAGCCAGTTTCAAATTTAATATCTGTGAAGTATAATTATACCTGTTATCCATTTTTCATTTCCATCGTGTATTCTGTGGTTTATTTTTTGTACTAGGCATTGTTATGTATGAATCTTTGCTACTTCAAAATAATAGTATTGGTGCTTTTATTCAATCCTGGCCACATGCAAACCAACACTCAATACCCATGCCCTCAGGGTCTCGGGATCCATTGTTTTGGATGCTTAGAGGCATCTATTTTATGTCGTTATATTCTCTATTTTTTTGGTGGAAAATTTTCTAGTATGTCGTAATGGATAGAAAGAATGAATCTAATGGATCTTCGGTCACCTTAGCTTTCAACCCTGGCTGCATTGAACGCAAAAAGAATTACTCTTACATGAGCCGAGTTCAAGGTATTGCAATCAGATCAATTGAGAAGTCATCTGTTTATTCGGAAAATAAAAATGAAAAATCCTTGATGACTCGAATAGCAGGATTGCAACAATAGCATCGACATCTTGTCTTGGTTCTAAAGCGCTAGCTTCAATATTGATTGCATAACAATAATTCAAGATCTAGTAGAATGGTAACAGCTTCAAATAAGCTCACTTTCTATGATAGTTAGATCACTTGAGTTGCAGACAGCAAATTCCACACATCATGAGCAATTAATTACATTTATATTTTCATAATTAGCCCTTGAATCTTAATTATTAAGCAGCATCATTGCTTTTGGTTTCCCCTGTGCACTTTGGTTGAACTTGCTTGTACCTTTTCTCCTCTTGATCTCTAGAAGGGACTTTCTTGTTTACCTATATATAAACCAAAGAGATGACAAAGATCACAAACTGAAGGATTAACCCAGAAAATACAGAGATTAAGAGGGATAGATGAAGAGGCAAGTAAAGAATGCTCACTTTGGTCGATTCGAGCGGCCGATGGTACTCTGACATTGTCTTTCTCCGCGACACAATTCTTGGAGCCTTAAACATGCTCTTAACCTTACCGTATTTAATTCTATCATCAGGTGCATAGTCCAGTTTACTCCCTTCAAATGTAACCGGTACGTCATTAGAGCCACAGCTTTCTTCGACCGATAAATCAAGCCTCTCCTTTGCAATCATCGGCGTTGATCTTTGATCATTATAAATTATTGTCTCTTTCTCGGGAACACGAGTGGCCATCCATCTCTCCAGCCAGGTCCAGCCTGTGTTGGGCTCGGTGGTTGGTTCAGACCAAGCGGCTTTCTTCTTCGTCGTGCATTTTCTTAGCTAGAGATGAACATTATGGAACAAAAAGTTTTAGGAATTTACTTTTTATTTTTTCAGGTTTTGGCATCCAATAATGGTTGTTACCTGTTGTGAGAATGCATAGGCTAGAGCTCGCTCTCGTCTTGATGTTGCTTCGAGCTTGTTTTGGAATCTGAGTCGAACGGTGTCGCTGCTTAGAGTGCTATCATCCCACTCTTCCTGCATTTAGAACAAAGATGACAAGGCTAGTTTTTATATAACCATGTGTGCATGATATGGATGGTAAATAACACAGAACATCATTTTTGTATAGAACACCATCGACTTCAAGAAATTCAAACACACCACTGGCACCGTGTTTAATGTGATTTTTGTATGGTACTTTATGTAGTTTTTGATATATTTTTAAGCATTCGATGGTGCTTCATGTAATTTTTAAGTTTAATGTTGTTCCATGTGAAAGGGAAAATAGTTCAATGGTGTTCTATGTAATTTACCATGAATCGAGCTTGAGAAAATATTCTAAAGTCCTTTACAATAATTTAACCTTTTTTTTATTTACACATCTAAAACTTCATTAGTCTGAGGATATACATGAAAGTGAAGATGAAAGGTTGATGTTGGGTTTTTATTATCCATGTCGAAGGGACAATTAGGCCAAAGACGAATAACGCACCTAGGAATTAATAAAAATACAATCATGTAAATTTTATGTAGTTTCGAAATTGAGTATCGTTCGAATTTGACACCTTTGGATGAAAATGATAACGTTAATATGGAACAATAACGAGGACCGTGCCATTCTATGAAGTATCATGAGCTTTTTTAATTAACAGCAGGATCTTTCGGCTGAAAACAAACAGTGTTTTAAACAACCCTGCAAGCTTTATTTCTTAAATTAGACCAATTTTTTCTTGAAAATGTGAGAATATTAGAGATGCAAAAAAGCATTCTCACCTGAGTTGTGGAAAAATATAATATATAGATATCTATGTATCAGTTAGTTATGAATAGAAATTTGATGAACTATTACAAAATTGTATGGAAAAAGAAAGCAGATATGAGAAAAATGCATCTCTCCGCAATTTAAGCCAGAAAAAGATTGTGAAAACTGTGAAATACTGAAATCATCTCTTAAAATAACTAGAAATGGAAAATAGAAACACTACCTTCAGCCTATAGACTTGACTTCTGGACTTGTGCATCACCCTATGCTGAATCGCACCGTTTTCATCGCGAAGACTGAAATTATCAATAGATTCATCTGCTAAAACTTCAATGGATGCGGCCTCATTAACTCCACTTTGATCTTCTACCTCTTTGCCATCAATTTTTTCGCACTTTCTAAAATCTACATACCGTCGCCTCGCCTGATACAAAATGGCTAAAAAGGCAATGAGATGGTACTAATATATTACATGAGTACTTCATCTTAATCACGCAGAGGGATAAATTATACTAAAATACCATGAAATTTCAGCGTTTTATAAATAAACATCTTGAGCTTCATAATTACACAAAATAGTAGAACCTTTGTTTTTTCTTCCCATTTTAATAGCGTGAACTTTGTTTTAATTCATGACCACTTTAAAATTTGTTTTCGCTTTTACCACAAAATTCTTACCAGAATAGATGCAGTTAAAAACGATATGTTAGTTGTTAATTTGACCGAGGAGACGGTTCATAATAGAGCAGGATTCATATAGCCATCCGCAAAAATTTGGGATGAGGGCTTGTTGTTGGTGTTACAAAATTCTTATCCGAATAACTGAATTTAAACCCTGATAAAATTTTGCACCAAAACCGAAACCAATATTAATGCAGTTCGGAATCAAAACAAAGCTCATGCAATAAAATGGGGGAAAAAAAAGGAAAAAGAGTTCATGATATTTGAATGTTGCGAGTCCAATGTTTTAAAAAAAATCATGAAATTTCATGGTAGTTTACTATACATTTAGCCTTAAGTAGGGAGTTTGGAGATAAACCATATAGCCTCTGAATGCCGATTGAATAAGGATTGCTGGTTCCTCATGACTAAATTTACTTAATGGGTTATCTTCGCCATTCGAAACAAATTCTTCATATTCTGTTTCTTTAGCTACATTGCAACTTTCTTCATCTCCTGAATCTTTTGCTAATGGTTGGATCACATTCGCCTCCGAACTCTTAATAGAAGCCGAGTCATTTTCGACGAGAACCGAATTCAATTCATCTCCACACAAATAGAGTCTCACTGAAGCCCATCTACTCTTGTCTAGGCCAAAGCTTCTCTCATGATGAATCTGAAGGAGTTGACAAATGAAAATTTTCTTTTGAATTGCCGACAAATGAAAAAAATAACATTTGAATGCTAAAATATGACAGTCATGCTGACAATTCAACTAGCTATGAACTTACCCAAAATAAAAATTTGAAAAACATGCATATAATACATCAAATTTGTGATTAAAGGTTATATGCAAATAATCGAAACCAAAACATATTTAAATTGAAGAAATATACTTAATTGAAGAGAATTAAATTCTCTGAAGAATGACCTAAAATTGTGATTAAAGGTTACTATTTATACATGAATGTATTCAATTCATACGACAACCAAAATATTAAGGAGAGCTTATGCAAGCACTTTTATTAACAATCTAAGGAAAGAACAATCAAATTCCAAGTCCAAACTAAGCAAAATTAAATAAAAATTACATAATCAATGGAAGCAAATCGGAGTAAAGATCCTCCAAGAATTACTCTATTTGCCTCTAATACAAATGCTTAAAAACATTACATATTTAAGTTGAAGAACAATAAGAATATCAAATATGAGAAATCAAAAATTCTATAAAGAAAAGAATTTGAAATGAGGATTAGAGATACTATACATACATTCCCAATTGAGGATTTGCTCTTAGAGAAGACTCTCTTAACTAAACCCCTACCCAATCCCATGGCAGAAGAGAAAATAATTTGATGGTGTCTTCCAATTCTATTCAAACTTGTATCAAACCTCAAATTCTAAAGAGTATACATTATTCTCAAATGGGTAGCTTAAAAATGGAGAATTCTGAAATGGGTTCCTCTCCTCCCAATTTTGTTTAGATTCGACTTTGGTACTTTAAATATGTAAGAGGACACCTCATGCTTTTACCCTCATTGTACAATTGACTGCTGGTTCCTCACTAAATTCATATGTTCATCAAAGCCCCCACTCATATATATATATATATATATATATATATATATATATAAAATGAGGTTAATGAAGGAAAGATGCCATAAGAGGGAATTTCCTTCTATGGCGTTGAAAAAATACACCCTAGAGGGAATTTCCTTCTATGGCGTTGAAAAAATACACCCTTCCTCATTTTTTCCGACGATCGGCACCTACCATTCTCATCGTTATCATCTAAGATGTGGGTACACCAAATTTCATGTGATTCTACAATCTTTTCACCGTTGATTTTGTGGGTTCAAAATTAACGGTTTACCGACAATAGAACTTTTTACATTGCTAAATCAATGGTGAAAAAGTTGTAGAATCACATGAAATTTGGCGTACCCTCATCTTAGATGATAACCATGAAGATGATGGATTCCGATCGTCGGAAAACACAATGGAGGGCGTATTTTTTCGACACCATAGAAGGAAATTCCTTTCTATGGTCTCTTTCCTCCATTATTTTAATATATATATATATATATATATATATATATATATATATATATATATATGTGTGTGTGTGTGTGTGTGTGTGTGTGTTAATGGAGGAAAAGTGCGGAATTTCCTCCTATGGCCGGAAAAATGCATCCTCTATGATTCTTTTCGGCGATTGGCATACATCACGTCCATCTTTATCATCTAAGATGTGGATACACCAAATTTCATGTGATTATACCATTTTTTCATAATTGATTTAGTTGGTGCAAAATTAATGGTTTACCGACAATAGAACATTTTACATTCCTAATTCAACAGTGAAAAGGTGGTGGAATCACATGAAATTTGGTGTTTGCACATCCCGGATGATAACGATGATAATGATGGATGCCGATCGTCGGAAAAAATGGTGGAGGTTGTATTTTTTCGACGACATAGGAGGAAATCCTCTCGTAGCCTTTTTCCTCCACTATTCTCATATATATATATATATAGGATTGGCTATAAAGCAAGCACTACGAGAAAATGATTAGGTTAAAATGTAACTGTGACTGGCTGCATGTAACTTAAATGCAGCCGGCAGACAAAGAAGATGGAAATGGAGGACATGCTCCATGAGAACATGGGCCCTCCGTTTCCATTTTTTTTTGTGTTGGCAGTCAGTAAGTTGTCTGTGAGAACCAACTCTTCCCACATGTATTGGGCTATGAAAGTTCAAGACACACAAGTGCACCTCTGCTATGAATAGATCAGTGCACATAATTCAGGTCAAATGAAATAAAGCTTTATCACAGATTTAACAAAGTTTTATAATCACTAAAATTGGCCATCCCTTTCTTAATTAGTGTAAGGGAGCTCATGACAAGAGAGTGACTCGTCATAATCTTAATGACCAGCTGCCAACCGGCAGCCTCAAATTCTCCGGAAAATGTCTAAAGGAGAAGTCAAGATGGTATGTTTGCTGTAAAAAATTATGTCCAAGGCCAAAAGTGAAATATAACATGTTTATAAAAACTAAGTCAACACTACAACCAGAAAAACAGCTATATATAGGTTTGATGCATGTAAGACTTTAAATGCAATAGTAATAATAATGTGGGGGAAGTTAGGTGGAGTGAGGAGAGAGTGGAGAGCTTCCATGTGTTGGCTCACAAGGTGGCAAGAGCCTTTAGAGCTGGAGTTGGGCATTTCATTTCATTTCATTTGTTAAAAAAGCTACTACAGCCCTATAGCCAAGTGAAAAGAGAAGATGGTGGATAGAATTGAAGCTTATTGGTGGTCTCTATGTGTCTACTTTTTAACTTTCTTTTCCTTTGCACATGACTTGTTGCATGGTTTTGCTTGCTTTGGGGGTGTGGAGGAATATATTCCTTTCCTTTAGTTTTGCAGGAAAATAGTACAACCTTTTCCCTTTCAGATGTGATTAGCATCACACCCACACACATCCATGAACCCACGAATTTGTCCCGAAAGCGTTAAATTGTCGCCGTTTTCCCTTGGTGGTGATCAACCCGAAAGCGTTAAATTGTCGCCGTTTTCCCTTGGTGGTGATCAAACCCCCGCCCTCTCCTAGAGAGGGAAATGCCATACCAACTAAAGTATAGCGCATTGGTAATGATTTGCTTAATTGAGTTGTGGTTATGCCCTGAACTAAAATGTGACCGCATCATAAGCTACTGCTTTCATTGTTCCTTGTATAATTGAAGTATAATTATTGTTGCCAAATATAATTGAAGTTTATTATTATATAGTTCCTGTACTTAAATGCGCTCACATTTATTGCACAATAATCCTCATCATTATCATCTAAGACTTTTTTGGCCAAAACTGATGGAGCACAATATTTGTCTATTTGGAATAGAATTAAACACTGATCTTTTGCAGCAGATTACTATATATATATATATATATATATATATATATATATATATATATATAATCAAGACTAATTCCAAACATATCAGGTGATATGCAAGATAGAATACAAGTCAAAGTTATCATACACAATTAACCATTACTTTATAATATGAAGCCAGAGTTTAAAATGGTATAGGGAACAAGAAGCAATGAATCTGTAACAGGATAGAATCTTCATTTCTATATGTATTTCTTGAGTTGCAAGCATGTATATAAAGTTTAATTAAAGCCATGAAAGGACAAAAAGGCAGGCTTAATATAATACTAACCGTATAAAAGTGAATCTGGATATAAATCTATCTAATCCATCAAATACCAACCCAATTAAAGCTCTCAAGGTCACTGAGAAATTGTTCGGTTGAATGAAAATGGAAATGCAAAAAATTAACTACAGTAAATGTGGAAATTACTAGTTTGTAATGTTTGCAAGAGTTGCGGTAAAAGTTAAATTTCAACAAATATTTCACCACAAATTACCAATTGAAGAATGAAGGTGGAAAGATAAATCTCTCATGTTACTGAACTTACAGCTGCAGCAAATAAACACCATGTAATGACATTAAATATCATTGAGACACATGACACCAACATCCTGGAATATATCACATTGCAAGGAGTTTTTGCAGCTTAATACAGAATACAAAGGGGGGGGGGGGGTATTCATAGTTGTATGCCGAGGACATTACGGGGGGCATAAAGGATAGGATTTAGAGGAAATAATCAGGCGGTGGTCTTTGACAGGTAACCCTCTTGATTCCTGCAGTAAAATTCTCCTGTTTAACATTTTAAAGATAAACGGGTTAACAAAAGATAAGAGTAGAGGAGAACGAAGTGGACGATACAAACATGTGGTGCAGCATCCAAAACACAAAATTCCTGGTCGAGGTTTTCGTCCAGCTCGAGTATAGCAGCCACATTACCACACCTGGTATAGATAAAAAAGAAAGAAAGAACGAAGAATCTAGGAAGATGAAACTTACAGCATATAGGTCGATTGCATTTAAACACCCTTCATGTATACTACTTCATTCAGCATTTCTAACTTGATCGGTCGAAAATATTGCATATTTTAACCGGCAATTTCCTTATCATCTGCATCCATATAGAAGTGTACGGTATTCATAATTCACATATTAGCAAATCGGTCGCAAAATATCAGATTACATGTATTAGACCTTAAAACCGGTATTTCTAGGAAAATTGACTGCATTGCATGGCATCGCAATATTTCTATATATCGCAACCCGTGTTTCGAAGTCTGTGCAGGAAAAGGAGAAGCTCGCTCGAATTTACACCGCTCAAATATTGCGCCAACTCAGTGAATTCAAATCTGGTACCAATCCAAAGGAGCAATCACAAATCAATATATCAGAAGAATCCCTAAAATACATCACAAGGCCACACCAGAAAGACCAAGGCCCAAGCCCCTCAAGGAGCCGCGGATCCGCGGCCAGAGCCTGCTAGTGCCGCGGATCCGCGGCCTATTGATGACGTCATCAACTCATTTTGGCTCCATAATTCCTAGCTAAGGGCCCACTGCTCAGAAATGTATCTCAGTTTCCAGAAGACTCCAGGGGTTTCTGCCAGATCAGCAAACTAGGGTTTCCAAGCCTAATTAAACCTAGCTTAAACCCTAAGCTAACTCCTAACAAACTACTTTCTAGAAGACTCAACAAACTTTTGGAGGGAACTACCATTTCAAACCTAAACCTAGGGTTTGGGAGTTCTATAAATAAGACCCTAGACTCAAGGAGAAAAGATCATGAAAAATAGTGAAAAATCTTGGAAAAATCCTTGATTAGTTCATTTTTAGCCACTCTCTTTCTTCATCCCCTTCTTCCACAAATCTTGTGAGAGGATTTGTGGGAAACCCTAACCCTAATTCCAATTAAAATCAAGATCCCGAGTACCCATTAAGCAAGAAGCCCTACAACCTTTATGAGCGAAGCCGATCTTCAACAGAGCAAGCGATCCGAAGCCGATCCACAACTCACGAAGCCGAGCGACGCCCTATCAACAACTTAGATTCATCCTCTTGTAGTTCTTGAGCGAATGTAATCGAAAATTGTTGAGATAAATAAAGATGATATTCTTGTATCTTGTTTTCTTTAAATTCTACATCATGATCTCTTTACAATTTGTGAATATTTTCTGTGTGGTGATGTGTGAATAAAACTCCGCTCGTCGAGGAGTCGAGACGATCTTTAGTATGATGATGTAACATATTTCAAATCGATTCTTGAATCCCACGAGTTTGTAAACCCTAGCAAATTCAAGAATCGACGACCCAATTCGTTGCGATGCATTCTTGATTGATATCGCTCGAGATTGGGGAGTTACGATCGTTTCTTGAAATTGCTAGAGGCTAGAATATAAATGATATCCACGAAAGAACAAGGGTTAAGAGATGAAACCCTAGTTTCATCAAGAAAGCCCTAACTCTCGTCGATCATCATTGATCTAGTATCTATTCTTCGAAGGACAAGAACACGAAATTTTTAGATTACATCACGTCTATAGATCCGATCGATTCCTACGAGCCTCTCTTAGATTCTTGATTGTTGATTGGAAATATTATCGATACACCGATTCTTGATTGTTTATCATTTCTTGATTCTTGAATAAAGAATAGTGACACTTGAATATGAATCATTCTTGAATCATGTTTTCATTTATCGTTACTTAACTTTTCATTTCAAACATATTAAAAATACAAATGAATCGTGAAATCCCTGTGGACGATCCGCACTCACTCACTAATTACAGATGACACTGTAGTTTGATTGCGGTCAAAATATTTTTTTGGTTGTGAAGTTCTTTATAAATTTTCCGAATACTGACACAAGAAACAGTTCGATCAAAATGGTGCCGTTTTAGGAGACCTTTTGATTAGATAAACAAAGTCGGAAAAGAATTAACCCTTCACCGAAAACTATAACAATCAAATGGCCACGTTGCCGTGGACCAATTAAGTTCTTTACACAATCGGAGAAAATATATACAATCAAAATTGGCGCCGTTGCCGGGGATCGCGCTAATTCATTTACATTTTTAGTTTGAAGTGAAAGAATTATTACATTTTACTTCTTGAAATCAAAATTTGTACAAACTCTTATACGTGTGTTGTGATTGATTGCAAGGTGATCTGGAGCATTCTGTGCTGTGGAAATTTTTTTTGGGATATACCAGAGAGCTTAGGGAGCCAAGATAAGCTCCCTGGAGAAAATTGGTGCAGTGATACCACCATAAGACCGCGTTTCCGCGGCCATTGCCTACCATCTGCGGCGGTTCCATGGCTTGGTGAAGGGATCTCTGTGCCAAACTGCTTCAGGTGATTTCTAGCTCTCTCCTCTCTCCTCTTTTTAGCTCCAACTAATCTTTTCTACAGGCTTCTTTGCAAAAATCGCAGCGCCGCTAAAAAGCAAATTAAATTTGTGCGAATTTTTGTTTCGTGGTTGTTTGCATTGCTAATACGGAAATTAAGGGGCAAAGACCAAATCCAATTAGGTGGGGAGTTCATTACCCTTCCTAGGCCCCAAAAATCACAAACCTCCATACGTATTGTCCCTCATTAATTAAAAGAAATCTAGAGAATGACTCTAAGGACCGTCGCGCTCAATTAGGACAGAAGAAGGCCGTGGGTAATCCATTGTTTATCTGCGTTTCTCTTGCGGTGCCCAGAAAAGTGTGTCGAAGGCTAGTGGTTACTTAATTAGGCCCATTACTTACGTAGTGGAGAACCTCCCACTTACCTGGCACTTACCTGGCCGCAGGAGGGACAAAGAGGCAGTGGAGGATTCTATCCTGCATCTTGTCTTCTGGCAGTTAGGAGCGGTCTAGAGATCTGACCTAGGTGACCATTAGATTTTAGGGTTTTGTGTGTTGCATCATTTTTTTCAAAATCCGTCCCTTTTTCAAAAGCAAGCATCGCATTCATTCATTTTTCCCTAATTATAAGTCACGCTGCCACTTGTACTAACCCTTTTTAGTACAAGATAGGCTGGACACGGGATTCTAGTGCCCGTTTAGTCCGCGTACCTCCTATCGACTCCGAAGTCGATATTTCTGCATTTACCTTTTCTTTACCCACCACCACACCCTCATCGATGGATCCGAATCCATCGAACTTCTTTTCCACTAATCTGCCGCCGTCCGTTGGTGCGCAGAATCCACCCCGCATTTCTCTACAGGAGAGATGCTACCCCATTCGAGGTCCTCTTTCGACCTGCTTATCCACACCACCAGCCAACGGGGATAATTTTGAAATTAAGCCCCAGTATATCAATCTTTTACCCAAATTCCACGGTCTCGAGTCTGAGGACGCTTACGTTTTCATTACCAAATTTGAAAACGTATGCGCAATGATGGGTACGTCACAACTTTCAGTGGATGCTATGCGTCTACGACTTCTTCCATTTACTTTGTGCGATATAACCGAGAAGTGGCTATATAACACTACCGCACACTCCATTACGAATTGGGAAGAATTCGTCGCAGCATTCCTTAAGAAATTCTACCCAATACAAAAGACAGCTCGAGTCCATAGCGAACTCAACCAATTTGCCCAACTCCCTAATGAACCATTCTCGAAATGCTTTGAACATTTCAAGGATCTTTTGGTTCAGTGTCCTCATCACGGCATCCCGAGATGGGAGTTTTGCCGAATCATTTATGAGGGCATTAACCCAAGCACTAAACAGAGCCTTGAAAACATGTGTCAAGGTACTTTCATGACCAAAGATGATGGGGAGGCCTGGAAGTACTTAGAAGAGTTCGCAGAAAAATCACTACAGTGGGAGAGTGGAACCCAACCATTGAATAGGGGTGGCGTACACCAAGTAGATGTGTCCATTGGTGTTCGAGCTGAAATGGCAGCAATGCAAAAGAAGCTCGACGCTATGGAACAAAAATTTGCTACAGCCTCCCTAAACCCAATGTCGCTCCCCAAAACTGTTTGTGGGTGCTGTTCAGACCCGTCCTATTTAACGGAAGAATGTCCACTAAACTCTGCGTTTCAAGGTCACGAGCATTCTAATGCTGCATTTCAAAGACCTCGAAACGATCCATATTCTTCCACGTACAATCAGGGTTGGAGGAATCACCCAAATTTCGCTTGGAACCAAAACCAATCTCAAAACACGGTTCCAAACACGAATCAATTTCAAAGGGCACTTCCTCCACCACAGCAACCCCTTCAACTTACTCAGCACCCCCACCAGTCACAAAACTTTCAAAATCAGGTCAACACTCCTACACAGTCTAATCCTGTGACCTGTTCTGACGATTTTTCTCAATTCACTCAAACCATGAAATCACTTTTATCAAATTTCATAAAGGTTTCGACTGAGGTTAGATCTTCCGTCAGCGAGATAAAGAAAAACTCAGCATCCCAAGCTGAGAGTATCCGCTCGATGGAAGCTGAAATCGCACGACTAAAAGCCGAAATGAGTGCGAGAGAAAAGGGGAAACTTCCTTCTCAACCCCTACCGAACCCTGAGCATTACAATGTAAATGCCATCACAACGTTGAGATCAGGAAGAGTGCTGAACAATCATGTCGGGGAAAGTATTGATGATACTGAAAATCATGTAAATACCCCGGCTGAGACCTCCCCCCCCCACACTTCTCCTTCTGATCCTTCTTCTTCTTCTACCACACTACCTTCTCGCGAGCTTATTCTCCATTTCCCATTAGACTCAACACCTTCACCCAACCCTTATAGTTCTCCAAAGACGGTCCCCACTCCTCTTTTGGGATCTCGTCTACCCCCCTTTCCTTCTCCTATGATGGACCCGACGCTTATTGCAAAAACACCTTACCCGAATCGGCTAAGGGCTAACAAAATGAGTCATCATATGGAGAAAGTAATAGAAATGTTCAAACAGGTTAACATTAATATTCCTCTCCTAGATGCTATTCAGCAAGTCCCCGCTTACGCGAAAATTCTTAAGGACTTGTGCACTAGGAAGAGGAAGACCCAAGTGCCGAAGAAGGTCTTTATGTCTAATAATATCAGCACTGCTTTTATCCCACAGTTACCAAAGAAACGAAAGGACCCAGGATGTCCTACTATTTCGATTTCTATTGGGGGTAAAAACATAAATCGTGCTCTTTTAGACCTTGGCGCAAGTGTTAACCTGCTCCCTTATTCTGTATATGAGCAACTAGGGATTGGAGAGTTAAAACCCGCTCACTGCACTCTCCAAATGGCAGACCGTTCGATCACCAAACCTAGGGGTGAGCTCGAAGATGTGTTGATTAAGGTCGGGGAATTTGTATTTCCCGTGGACTTTATTGTTCTCGACACACAACCAGTAGCAAACCCCCGAACCCAAATTCCGGTGATTCTGGGTCGTCCTTTCCTTGCCACTTCCAACGCTGTGATTAACTGTAGAAACGGTTCAATGAACTTATCCTTTGGAAATATGACTATTGAACTGAACATCTATAGAGTTGGAAGTCAGCCATCACTACCCTCTGCTCATATACTAGATGTGTGCTCTGTCCACGAGATCGCTCCCGATAGTTGTGGAGCTGATGATCTTTGCTCTCTAGATCTCGACGACATTACCACATCTCTGCTTGATCTTACACCTGATCTTAGTGAAGACACTTTTCCTACACTTGAGTCCTGCACTCTTGACTTTACTCCACCCGAGTCTGTATCTTACACAGGCTACGAACTTCTTTGTCACTCCGAGAATCACTCGATGATCCCTCCTTCTATCATTTCTCCGCCAGTTTTGGATCTCAAAATTTTACCTTCTCACCTCAAATATGCATATCTTGGTGAGAACGAGTCTTTACCGGTTATCATTTCTGCTTCTCTTGCATCAGAGCAAGAGAATGCACTTTTATCGGTATTGAGATCTAACAAAGAGGCGTTTGGTTGGACCATGGCGGACATCAAAGGGATCAGTCCCTTGATTGTTGAACATCATATAAATGTGATGGATGATGCCAGACTAACCCGAGAACCACAGAGACGGTTGAATCCCGTCATGAAGGAGGCGGTAATGAAAGAGATCGTCAAATGCTTAGATAATGGTATTATATACCCAATCTCCGATAGCCAATGGGTAAGTCCTATACATGTCGTCCCTAAGAAATCTGGCATCACTGTTATAACCAATGAGGCGAATGAGTTGATTCAGACACGCGCCCAAACTGGGTGGCGTGTATGTATTGATTATAGAAAACTCAACGCCGCTACGAGGAAAGACCATTTTCCTTTGCCCTTCATTGATCAGATGCTAGAGCGCTTAGCCGGACGAGAGTATTACTGTTTCATGGACGGTTACTCAGGCTATAATCAGGTTCCCATCGCTAAAAAGGATCAAGATAAAACCACTTTTACTTGTCCTTTTGGCACATTTGCTTACAGTCGCATGCCCTTTGGGCTATGCAATGCTCCCGCTACCTTTCAGCGGTGTATGATGGGGATATTCTCTGATATGGTAGAGAATTTCTTGGAGATTTTTATGGATGACTTCTCGATTTTCGGAGATTCCTTTTCAGATTGCTTATCGAATCTTGACGCTGTTCTTACTCGTTGCAAAGAGAAGAACTTAACCTTGAACTGGGAAAAATGCCACTTCATGGTCCAAGAAGGAATTGTTCTTGGACATGTCATTTCACAGAAAGGCATTGAGGTTGACAGAGCTAAGATAGATGTCATTCAAAACCTACCTCGTCCCAAAAGCGTCAAGGACATTCGATCCTTTCTTGGCCACGCTGGTTTTTATAGGAGATTCATAAAGGACTTTAGCAAAATTGCTAGACCTTTAACATTACTCCTGGCCAAGGACACGACCTTCCATTTTGACTCGGATTGCGAGACAGCTTTCGACTCACTTAAACACTCACTCACCACAGCCCCCATGTTATCGTCTCCAGATTGGGACTACCCATTTGAGCTAATGTGTGATGCATCCGACTTTGCTGTAGGTGCAGTCTTAGGACAGCACATTGATAAGATGCCATACGTGATCTACTATGCGAGTAAGACCCTGAATGATGCGCAAATCAATTATACAACCACAGAAAAGAGCTTTTAGCGGTTCTATTTGCATTAGAGAAATTCAGGCCTTACTTGATTGGCTCACCTATAGTTGTGTACACTGACCATTCCGCTTTAAAACATCTTTTAGCTAAGAAAGATGCCAAAGGTCGACTAATACGTTGGATCCTTCTTTTACAAGAATTCGATCTTGTTATCAAAGATAAGAAAGGATGTGAAAACGTCGTAGCCGACCATCTTTCACGCATCATTTCTTCCATTGTGACCCTGCCGATCAATGACTCGTTCCCTGATGAACAACTCTTGAACATATCCACTGAACCTTGGTTCAGGGATATCGTGAACTATCATGCCACGGGACTGATACCCAGCGATTGGTCAAAACAGGACAAATACCGTTTTCTATCCCAAGTAAAACACTTTTACTGGGATGAACCCTATCTGTTTAAATATTGTCCTGATCAGATCATTCGCCGTTGTGTCCCGAATGAAGAGTTCAAGAGTGTTCTTTCTTTTTGTCATGATCAGGCCTGTGGGGGTCACTTTGGTCCTAGAAAGACAGCGGAAAAGGTTTTGCAAAGTGGATTTTATTGGCCGACCTTGTTCAAGGACGCATTTGAGCATTGCAAAACCTGTACACAGTGTCAGTACACGGGTAGAATATCCCGGAGAAATGAAATGCCTCAACAACCGATCTTGGTTGTTGAAATCTTCGATATTTGGGGCATAGATTTTATGGGTCCTTTTCCCAACTCCTTTGGGAATTTGTATATACTGCTGGCGGTTGATTATGTCTCCAAGTGGGTAGAAGCCATTCCATGTCGCACTAATGACAAGAAAGTTGTCATTAAGTTCTTAAAAGAGAATATCTTTTCGCGATTTGGCCACCCACGCGCTATCATTAGCGATAATGGGACACATTTCTGCAACAGATCCTTCGAGACTCTGATGCGAAAATACGGAATCAACCACCGACTTTCTACACCCTATCATCCCCAAACAAGCGGGCAGGCTGAAATTTCGAATAGACAGATCAAACTTATCCTGGAGAAAACTGTTGCTAAGAATAGAAAAGACTGGTCGACCAAATTGACGGATGCACTTTGGGCATTCAGAACTGCATATAAAACCGACCTAGGAATGTCTCCATATAGGATAGTGTTTGGGAAAGCATGCCATTTACCCGTCGAGATAGAGCATAAAGCATTGTGGGCTATAAAGGAAATAAACTTTGATCTAAAAGAAGCCTGCAACTTTCGGAAGCTGCAAATAAATGAGCTAAGCGAACTCCGCGATGAAGCTTACGATAATGCTGTAATCACAAAGAATAGGACTAAGGTTTTTCACGATCAAAATATTTTGAGGAAAACATTTTCACCTGGTCAACAAGTCCTTCTTTATGATTCACGATTACACCTTCACGCGGGTAAGCTTCGATCTCGATGGAAGGGACCTTTTGTTGTGCGGTCTGTATACCCGCACGGGGCAGTAGAGATAGAAAATGTTAAAAACGGCACATTTTTCAAAGTGAATGGACATAGACTGAAGCCGTATTTTTCCACTGACCCCACGGAGGAGCTCTTGTTCTTACAAGAGCCAGTTTATTTGGATTAAAATTCCTCCGTCTCACCTTCATATCCTGTACGTCCTTGCATTATCTTTTGAATGAAGGTGAGTAAAAAGAATAAGTTTGGGGGAAGATCTTCACTTATATATTTTGCCCCCACTAATAATTCCCCCCAGTCTTACAGATTTTTGTAGGTATAGCGATTGGCAACAGTAAGGACACTGTTGAAAACAAGTTTGGGGGAGGTTTGTGCTTATTTTTGCATCATCTGCATATCATCTGCATAAGCACAAAACATTTTTCTTTTAAAAATCTATAAAAATTTAAAAATTTTCAAAACCCAGAAAAATTAAAAATTTTCAAATATAAAAATAATTTTAATATTTACACTTTTTGTATATAAATAAGATAATGAAAGTTTAGATAGTGAACAATTACATCCATGAGATTAGAAAATTTTTAGAAAACTAAGAAAATTAGAAGTTTTCTTATACGAACTAGTAATAAGTAGTTATGAGCCGTTGTCCCAAAGGTTAGTAAGATGAAGGACGTCACTAATCTGAGGATAAAACTAAGTCTGAAAAATAGTTTATATACTGGAAGCCAAACATTTTGAACGTTGCTACCCTGCTATTCGCACTTACACACGTCTTGAAGCCTGGGATAGTAGAGGATACCTTGAAATGCTCTTGTCTTAAAGCCAATGTATGAAGGAAATAAAAAAAAAGTGAATAAAAAGTATAAAGTGGTGAGAAAAATGGATACTGGTTTTGTTATCACCAAGGGCAGGAAAAATGTATAGCGAGGGTGCTTCTTCACCTAGTGCCCTAAGGCCAACTGGTCTGGGAGTCACTGCTATGCCTAAGGTGGTGCAAAACGAGGAAAATACACCAAATAAGCAAGCACATGAGTAATCGGTCGGTTAGTACCTCAAGAAGTATTAACGGTCGCATGAAAGTGTGTGAGCAATCTCATCTAAATATTCATTAATTAAAAAGTACTGAGGCTGATGGGCAAGAGCATGATAGCTTGAATTGAATTCTCCGGGTGTAGGGATGTCTTTACACACACGCAGGGTGATATGATCGATGTTTGGAAGAAAGATAGAAATGAAGAATAGGATGATGTTTTATTGAGGGAGGGCGTGATTTCTAACATCTTTTCATGACTATTAAGATAGGGCTCATGACAACCGAAAAGCTAGCTTAGTTGGAAACCCTAATTTTCAAGGCTTTTCTTTTACGATTCTTTTCTTTAAATGTAATATTCATGATCTTTCTTTTATTATTGGATTTTGTGGGTGTAATCCGCTGAAAACCCTCAGGAGACAACACTCCTCCTACTAGGGACACCTAGAGGTTTAAAGGCTTGTTGCATGTGCTCAGTGCAATCGTGTTGCCTACGAAAGTGTGCTAGTTAGTTTTTCTCTTTCTATTTTCTCCTTTTTTTAATAAAACATTCGCTCGAGACGATCGAAATTAAGTTTAGGGGTATTTGATTAGTCGAAAATATTGCATATTTTAACCGGCAATTTCCCTATCATCTGCATCCATATAGAAGTGTACGGTATTCATAATTCACATATTAGCAAATCGGTCGCAAAATATCAGATTACATGTATTAGACCTTAAAACCGGCATTTCTAGGGAAATTGACTGCATTGCATGGCATCACAATATTTCTATATATCGCAACCCGTGTTTCGAAGTCTGTGCAGGAAAAGGAGAAGCTCGCTCGAATTTACACCGCTCAAATATTGCGCCAACTCAGTGAATTCAAATCTGGTATCAATCCAAAGGAGCAATCACAAATCAATATATCAGAAGAAGCCCTAAAATACATCACAAGGCCACACCAGAAAGACCAAGGCCCAAGCCCCTCAAGGAGCCGCGGATCCGCGGCCAGAGCCTGCTAGTGCCGCGGATTCGCGGCCTATTGATGACGTCATCAACTCATTTTGGCTCCATAATTCCTAGCTAAGGGCCCACTGCTCAGAAATGTATCTCAGTTTCCAGAAGACTCCAGGGGTTTCTGCCAGATCAGCAAACTAGGGTTTCCAAGCCTAATTAAACCTAGCTTAAACCCTAAGCTAACTCCTAACAAACTACCTTCTAGAAGACTCAACAAACTTTTGGAGGGAACTACCATTTCAAACCTAAACCTAGGGTTTGGGAGTTCTATAAATAAGACCCTAGACTCAAGGAGAAAAGATCATGAAAAATAGTGAAAAATCTTGGAAAAATCCTTGATTAGTTCATTTTTAGCCACTCTCTTTCTTCATCCCCTTCTTCCACAAATCTTGTGAGAGGATTTGTGGGAAACCCTAACCCTAATTCCAATTAAAATCAAGATCCCGAGTACCCATTAAGCAAGAAGCCCTACAACCTTTATGAGCGAAACCGATCTTCAACGGAGCAAGCGATCCGAAGCCGATCCACGACTCACGAAGCCGAGCGACGCCCTATCAACAACTTAGATTCATCCTCTTGTAGTTCTTGAGCGAATGTAATCGAAAATTGTTGAGATAAATAAAGGTGATATTCTTGTATCTTGTTTTCTTTAAATTCTGCATCATGATCTCTTTACAATTCGTGAATATTTTCTGTGTGGTGATGTGTGAATAAAACTCCGCTCGTCGAGGAGTCGAGACGATCTTTAGTATGATGATGTAACATATTTCAAATCGATTCTTGAATCCCACGAGTTTGTAAACCCTAGCAAATTCAAGAATCGATGACCCAATTCGTTGCGATGCTTTCTTGATTGATATCGCTCGAGATTGGGGAGTTACGATCATTTCTTGAAATTGCTAGAGGCTAGAATATAAATGATATCCACGAAAGAACAAGGGTTAAGAGATGAAACCCTAGTTTCATCAAGAAATCCCTAACTCTCGTCGATCATCATTGATCTAGTATCAATTCTTCGAAGGACAAGAACACGAAATCTTTAGATTACATCACGTCTATAGATCCGATCGATTCCTACGAGCCTCTCTTAGATTCTTGATTGTTGATTGGAAATATTATCGATACACCGATTCTTGATTGTTTATCATTTCTTGATTCTTGAATAAAGAATAGTGACACTTGAATATGAATCATTCTTGAATCATGTTTTCTTTTATCGTTACTTAACTTTTCATTTCAAACATATTAAAAATACAAATGAATCGTGCAATCCCTGTGGACGATCCGCACTCACTCACTAACTATAGATGACACCGTAGTTTGATTGCGGTCAAATTATTTTTTTGGTTGTGAAGTTCTTTATAAATTTTCCGAATACTGACACAAGAAACAGTTCGATCAAAATGGTGCCGTTTTAGGAGACCTTTTGATTAGATAAACAAAGTCGGAAAAGAATTAACCCTTCACCGAAAACTATAACAATCAAATGGCCACGTTGCCGTGGACCAATTGAGTTCTTTACACAATCGGAGAAAATATCACCAATCAAAACTCCTTAACTGGGTAATTAACTCTAACACCCTTGAAATTAGTAATTTGAGAGACTGCAACTGCTATTTCAATTTTCATCAAGATTGATTCTCTACGAGCACTTGTGCTAATAAACTAACCGACGTCACGCCCGCGTAGAGAGCGGATCGCCCATTAATGGGGATCGCGGAGGCGTGGAACGTGGGATGTTGTTAGTGGAGAATCCGTGCATAGCGAGATTCGCGGAGCGACGGTTACGCCTGTGAGCGGTGGAGCTGGTCGGAGGGGCCGAGGAAGACGGCCTCGGCTGGAGAGCTCGGAACCAGGCAAGAAGGTCGAGAAATCTTGGTCCTGTGGCGGCCCGGGACGAGCTGAGGGGCCGAGGAGGCAAATATGCAGGGGGCCCCATGGAGGGCCGGCTTGTGCTTGCAGGTCGGGTACAAGGGTGGCCTGGTCGGTCCCTGTGGGTCCTTTCATCCGGGTCCTGGGACAATGTCCGCCATGTGTCCTGATCTCGCATCGCCAATATTGAGCATCATCATTAGCCCCCCACTCTTGTCCGCCATGTATCCTGATCTCGCATCGCCAATATTGAGCATCATCATTAGCCCCCCACTCTTGTCCCGACCAGCTAGTGGGTCGGGTCAGGAGTGGACTACCAAGCCTCCCGAGGTGAGCTCCTTCCCAAGGCTTTGTCGGGACGGGTCCTCGGGCCATCAGTTGTCTTTTCTGCTAGCGAATCAGGGCGAGATCTCAGCATTTAAAGAAAGTATGCCGGTTTATGCACTCTGACACTGAAGCGACGGTCCACGCGTCAAGCATCGATTGGCCGACGTGACGCATGCAGGCCTACGACGTCTGATAGGATGCGGTCCAGCACAGGATCGATACGTGGAGCGATTGGAGCTGCTGGACGCGAGGAGTCATTTCGGCGGAAGATGACGGGCGTCGTTGGATGAGGCCGCTTGCAGCAATAAGTAGGGGTGGGGCTGCCTTCGGGCCCCTACTCTTCCATATTTCCCTCTTCTAAGTCCTGGTTGCTCGGCGTTCGTCTTCTTTCTCCCGCTTTCGGCTCCCGAAGACTCCCTTTTTCAAGGTTAGATGTTTTTCTTTGTAGAGTCAGTAGATGTTATAGAAGTAGGTTCTAGGGACCCTTTAGTTGTGTTCGAGTCCCTCCGGGGAGCAGGGGTCGGATCCTCTCCCCGGGATCGTGCGGCGGGGGCAGCCTCCAGGGAGGAGGAGGCAGATGCGGCCCCCGACTCCTAGTGTTGGGTGAGGCATGAGGACGAGATCGCCAATGCTCGGGCTCGCTTCCACATCCCCTCGCGTTACACACTCCGACTGGCCAAGGAGGGAGAGAGGGCGGATCAAGTATGGGGCAGGGAAATCGCCCTGTATTTGGAAGCTTTTTGGGGCGGAATGTGCCTGCCCTTCTCTCCTGAGGTCGTCGCCGCGCTGAATTTTTTCGGTCTGGCCCCCGACCAGTTAGTGCAAAACTCATGGAGGATCCTTCTCGGGTTCTTGATCTGCCTGAAGTTACAGGCGGTTCCCTTCAGTCTCACCCTTCTCGATTCTTCTCTCGTCTTCAAAAGTCACCCTGGTGGTCGAGCGGGCGACCCGAGATGGGTCTATCTCTCTTTCAGAAAGCGGCCCAGGGCGCTGCCTGGGACCGAGGTCGTGGCCTTGCCCTCTTCTATTCATGATTGGAAGAAGAAATTTTTCTTCGTTTCCCCTCCCGAGGGCGAGGACTGGCCCGTGCCTACCAAGTGGTCGAGGGAGAAATGTTTGCCGGGAAACCATTCCAATGACCCCGCCACGGTGAGAGTGGCATTGTGGGAGCCCATCCCCTGACCTGACGTGCTTCTGTCTGAGAGGGTCCTGAGCTGGGCCGGGCTCAGCCCCGTGGAGTTCGTCGGTAAGTTAGGCTAGCTTTCTGGCTTGTGTTTTGCTCATGTTACTGACTCGTTGGGTATTTGCTTTGTGCAGGATCCATGGACTTCGACTCGCTTAAAGCTTCCATGCGCCAGCCGAGAAAGGTTACGAAAGTTGGGGGCACTGGCTCTTCTCACGCGAAGCCCGCCCCATCTCCTACTGCTCCGGTGGTGGCGTCCCATGAGCATTCGGGGGCGGATCCCGCCCTGGGTCCCAGCAGAGTGTCGGGCCGGAAGCGGGCCCTGGTTCTGGAGGACCCGGACTCGGAGGAGGAGATCGGCTCTCCCTCGGAGCTGCTCAAGAGGAGCTCCCAGAGATCTTCCCGGGGCCGGTCCTCGCCGATCGTGGTGGAGGAAGGGAGCCTCCGGTTCGCGGTGCCATCGGGGATATCCATTGCGGATAGCCTTCTGCATGAGATAGAGGCCTCGGCCGGGGGTAGAGTTCCCGGGGGGACTTTCAGGGCTCAGCGGCCTCCATCGCCCAGGAGTCCGTGCAGGTAAGTGTTTGGTTCATTATGAGATTTGGTGCCTCCTTTGTCTTTCTGATCTCTTTCATGTCTCCCAGGTTTTCCAGCACGTTGCCCTCACCCTGCGTATGGAAGCTGAGGTGGTAGCCCCGGAGCTGGAGGCTGCGGGCCGGCTCGCCTCGCTAGAAGAGAGCTCCAGGCGGGAGCTGGAGGCGGTGACGGCGAGGGTTGCCGCCTTGGAAGGTGAGGTGGAGGCCGGGAAACGGGAGGTAGCCCGGCACCGCGAGGCTGTTCAGATTGCTGAGGTCAAGCTCGAGGATGCCCAGGTGCTTGCCGGCAACCTGAAGAGAACGGTGAAGACCCTCCGGAAGGAGCTTGGGGCGGCGGCCGAGGCGGCCATGTTGGCCGAACTGAAGGCGGTGAAGAGCTATAAGAAGTCGAAGGACTTCTATGATGATCTGGCCGTGGCTACGACCCGCATCTGGCACGATGCCCTCGATGCTGTTAAGGCCCAGATGCCGGAGTTTGCCGACGGAGATCTCCGGGTCGAGTTCCCCATCGCGGACACTGATGAGCAGGGGGAAGAGGTTCCTGGCGAGGAAACCGCGAGGACCCCGCGCTCCATGTGGTGGATGTCGAGGACCTCGAGATCGCACCTGGCCCCGAGGCCTAGAGCACTCGTCTTCCTCCTTTTATTTCTTTGTTTTTGGAATTTTGTACGGCTGGGGAGTGATTATTAAAGAATTTCCGGTTGTGTAAGTAGCTCAAATGGTCCCCGGCAATGGCGCCATTTGATTGTTATGAATTCTCGTTGTGTCGGTATGAAAATTGAATAAAATTCACAATCAAAGAATTATATTTGACCGCAATCAATTACGGTGTCGGTTGTAGATCGTAAGCGAGTGCGGATCGTCCACAGGGATTGTGCGATTCGTTTTTATGTTTGATTTGTTTGAACTGAAAAGTTAATCGAAATGAAAAGAAAACATGATTCAAGATTTTATCGATTGATTCAGGTGTCACTAGTCTAATCAAGAATCAAGAAAATGATAAACAATCGAGAATCGGGTTTCGATGATATTTCCAACCAAAATGTCAAGAATCTAAATGAGGCTCGTAGGAATCAATCGGATCTATAGACATGATGCAATCTCAAGATATCGTGTTCTTGTCCTTCGAAGAATTGATACTAGATTGATGATGATCGACGAGAGTTAGGGCTTTCTCGTGAAACTAGGGTTTCATCATTTAACCCTTGTTCTTTCGTCGATATCATTCACATTCTAGCCTCTAGCAATTTCAAGAAACGTTCGTAACTCCCCAATTTCGAGCGATATCAATCAAGAAAGCATCGCAACGAATTGGGTCGTCGGTTCTTGAACTTGCTAGGGTTTACAAAACTTGTAGGACTCAAGAATCGATTTAAGATATGTTACATCATCATTCTATTGATCGTCTCGACTCCTCGACGAGCGGAGTATTACTCAAACATCACAACAAGAATTACAACTAGAAATTTAGATTGAATCATGATGCAAGAATTTAAAGAAAACAAGATAAAAGAATATCACCTTTTATTTATATCAACAATTTGATTACAGTCGCTCAAGAACTACAAGAGGAAGAACTAAATTGTCGATCTGGCGTCGCTTTTCTCCGTGAGTCGTGGATCGGCTTTGACCGCTTGCTCTGTTGAAGATCGGCTTTGCTCATAAAAGGTTGCAGGGCTTCTTGCTTGATGGGGTACTCGGGATCTTGGCTTTTGATTGGAATTAGGGTTAGGGTTTCACACAAGTCTTCTCACTAGACTTGTGGAAGAAGATGAAGAAAGAGAGTGAATGGATCTAGATTGATACTAGATTGGCTAAGAGATGATTAGATTCATAACCCTAGGTCTAGGCTTCTATTTATAGACTTCCTAAACCCTAAGTCTAGGTTTGAAATTACAATTCCCTCCAAAAGTTTGTTGAGGAGCTTCTAGAATTAGTTTGTTAGGAGCTAGCTTAGGTTTTAAGCTAGGGTTTAGGGAGAAGTTTCTAGAATACAAGGCTAGTTTAGTGTGGCTCCAAGGGTTTGCTGATCTGGCAGAAGGTTCTGGGGTCTTCTGGAATTTGACATGTCTTGCTGAAGTGTGGGATCTGAGAGAAGCATTGTGAACCAAAATTTTAGGGCTGACGTGGCATAACTGCCGCGGTTCCGCGGCAATGGCTGGCTTAGGCCGCGGAATCGCGGCCATTTGGTGGCCTTATGGCTTCAACTTTCTTGTGTTGGTTTCTTATGTCTTCAGGTGTCTTTTGTGATATATTGAATTCCTGAATACCCTTTTGATCATTACCAGATTCCAATTCCTTGAGTTGGCGTATTCTTGTAGCAGTGTAGATTTGAGCAAGCTTCTGATTTTCCTGCACAGACTTCGAAACACGGGTTGCGATATATAGAAATGATGCCATGCTATGAAATGCGGTCAATTTCCCTAGAAATGCCGGTTTTAAGGTCTAACACATGTAATCTGATATTTTGCGACCGTTTTGCTAATATGTGCTATATGAATGCCGAACACTTCTATATGGATGCAAATGATAGGGAAATTGCCGGTTAGAAGATGCAATATTTTCGACTAATCAAATTCCCCCAAACTTAATTTCGATCGTCTCGAGCGAACTGTTTTATTAAAAAGAGAAGGAGAAAATAAAGAAAGAGAAAAACTAGCTAGCACACTTTCATAGGCAACACGATTGCACTGAGCATGTGCAACAAGCCTTTAAACCTCTAGGTGTCCCTAGTAGGAGGAGTGTTGTCTTCTGAGGGTTTTCAGCGGATTGCACCCACAAAATCCAATAATAAAAGGAAGATCATGAATATTACATTTAAAGAAAAGAATTGTAAAAGAAAAGCCTTGAAAATTAGGGTTTCCAACTAAGCTAGCTTTTCGGTTGTCATGAGCCCTATCTTAATGGTCATGAAAAGATATTAGAAATCACGTCCTCCCTCAATAAAACATCGTCTTATTCTTCATTCCTATCTTTCTTCCAAACATCGATCATATCACCCTGCGTGTATGTAAAGGACATCCCTACACCCGGAGAATTCAATTCAAGCTATCATACTCTTGCCCATCAGCCTCAATACTTTTTAATTAATGAATATTTAGATGAGATTGCTCACACACTTTCATGCGACCGTTAATACTTCTTGAGGTACTAACCGACCGATTACTCCTGTGCTTGCTTACTTGGTGTATTTTCCTCGTCTTGCACCACCTTAGGCATAGCCGTGACTCCCAGACCAGTTGGCCTTAGGGCACTAGGTGAAGAGGCACCCTCGCTATACATTTTTATTGCCCTCGGTGGTAACAAAACCAGTGTCCATTTTTCTCACCATTTTATATATTTTTATTCACTTTTTTTATTTCCTTCATACTTTTGGCTTTAAGACAAGAGCATTTCAAGGTATCCTCTACTATCCCAGGCTTTAAGACGTGTGTAAGTGCGAATAGTAGGGTATCAACGTTCAAAATGTTTAGCTTCCAGAATAGAAACTATTTTTCAGACTTATTTTTATCCTTAGATTAGTGACGTCCTTCATCTTACTAACCCTTGGGACAACGGCTCATAACTACTTATTACTAGTTCGTATTAGAAAACTTCTAATTTTCTTAGTTTTTTTCTAATCTCATGGATGTAATTGTTCACTATCTAAACTTTTATTATCTTATTTATATGTAAATATTTTTATCTTTTTGAAAATTTTTAAATTTTTATGGGTTTTGAAAAATTTTAAATTTTTAAAGATTTTTAAAAGAAATGTTTTGTGCTTATGCAAATGATATGCAAATGATGCAAAAATAAGCACAAACCTCCCCCAAACTTGTTTTCAACAGTGTCCTCACTGTTGCCATTTGCTAAATCTGCAAAACCTGTAAGCTTGGGAGGAATTTATTAGTGGGGGCAAAATATATAAGTGAAGAACTTCCCCCAAACTTGCTCTTTTCACTCACCTCCATTCAAAAGATGATGCAATAATATGCTGGACATGAAGGTGAGACGGAGGAATTTTAATCCAAATAAACTGGCTCCTGTAAGAACAGGAGCTCCTCCGTGGGGTCAGTGGAAAAATACGGTTTTAGTCTATATCCATTCACTTTGAATAATGAGCCGTTTTTAACATTTTCTATTTCTACTGCCCCGTGCGGGTATACAGACCGCACAACAAAAGGTCCCTTCCATCGAGATCGGAGCTTACCCGCGTGAAGGTGTAATCGTGAATCATAAAGAAGGACTTGTTGACCAGGTGAAAATGTTTTTCTCAAAATGTTTTTATCGTGAAAAACCTTAGTCCTATTCTTTATGATTACAGTGTTATCATAAGCTTCATCGCGGAGTTCGCTTCGCTCATTAAGTTGCAGCTTCCGAAAGTTGCAAGCTTGATTTAGATCAAAATTTATTTCTTTAATAGCCCACAATGCTTTATGCTCTATCTCGACGGGTAAATGACATGCTTTCCCAAACACTATCCTATATGGAGACATCCCTAGGTCGGTTTTATATGCTGTTCTGAATGCCCAAAGAGCATCCATCAGTTTGGTTGACCAGTCTTTTCTATTTTTAGCAACAGTCTTCTCCAGGATAAGTTTGATTTGTCTGTTTGAGATTTCAGCCTGCCCGCTTGTTTGGGGATGATAGGGTGTAGAAAGTCGGTGTTTGATTGAGTATTTTCGCATCAGAGTCTCGAAAGACCTGTTGCAGAAATGTGTCCCATTATCGCTAATAATAGCGCGTGGGTGTCCAAATCGCGAGAAGATATTCTCTTTTAAGAACTTAATGACAACTTTCTTTTTATTAGTGCGACATGGAATGACTTCTACCCACTTTGAGACATAATCAACCGCTAGCAGTATGTACAAATTCCCAAAGGAGTTGGGAAAAGGACCCATAAAATCAATACCCCAAACATCGAATATTTCAACAACCGAAATGGGTTGCTGAGGCATTTCATTTCTCTGGGAGATTCTACCCGTGTACTGACATTATGTACAGGTTTTGCAATACTCAAATGCATTCTTGAACAAGGTCGGCCAATAAAATCCACATTGCAAAACCTTTTCCGCTGTCTTTTTAGGACCAAAGTGACCCCCACAGGCCTGATCATGACAAAAAGAAAGAACACTCTTGAACTCTTCTTTCGGGACACACCGGCGAATGATCTGATCAGGAAAATACTTAAACAAGTATGGATCGTCCCAGTAAAAGTGTTTTACTTGGGATAGAAAGCGGTATTTGTCCTGTTTTGACCAATCGCTGGGTATAAGTCCCGTGACAAGATAGTTCACAATATCCCTGAACCATGGTTCATTGGATATGCTCAAGAGTTGTTCATCTGGGAACGAATCATTGATCGGCAGGGTCACAGGGGAAGAAAAGATGCGTGAAAGATGGTCTGCTACGACGTTTTCACATCCTTTCTTATCTTTGATAACAAGATCGAATTCTTGTAACAGAATGATCCAACGTATTAGTCGACCTTTTGCATCTTTCTTCGCCAGAAGATGTTTTAAGACGGAATGGTCAGTATACACAACTATAGGTGAGCCAATTAAGTAAGGCCTGAATTTTTCTAATGCAAATACAACCGCTAAAAGTTCTTTTTCTGTGGTTGTATAATTGATTTGAGCATCATTCAGGGTCTTACTTGCATAGTATATCACGTGTGGCATCTTATCGATGTGCTGTCCTAAGACTGCACCTACTGCAAAATCAGATGCGTCACACATTAGCTCAAAGGGGTAGTCCCAGTTTGGCGATGATAGCACGGGGGCTGAAGTGAGTGCGTGTTTAAGTGAGTCGAAAGCTGTCTCGCAGTCCGAGTCAAAATGGAAGGTCGAATCCTTGGCCAGGAGAAGAGTTAAAGGTCTAGCAATTTTGCTAAAGTCCTTAATGAATCTTCTATAAAAGCCCGCATGGCCAAGGAAAGATCGAATATCTTTGACGCTTTTGGGATGAGGGAGGTTTTGAATGACATCTATCTTAGCTCTGTCAACCTCAATGCCTTTCTGTGAAATGACATGTCCAAGAACAATTCCTTCTTGGACCATAAAATAACATTTTTCCCAGTTCAAAGTCAAGTTCTTCTCTTTGTAACGAGTAAGAACAGCGTCAAGATTCGCTAGGCAATCAGAAAAAGTGTCTCCAAAAATCGAGAAGTCGTCCATAAAGATCTCCAGAAAATTCTCTACCATATCAGAGAATATCCCCATCATACACCGCTGAAAGGTAGCGGGAGCATTGCATAACCCAAAGGGCATGCGACTGTAAGCAAAGGTACCAAAAGGACAAGTAAAAGTGGTTTTATCTTGATCCTTTTTGGCGATGGGGACCTGATTATAACCTGAGTATCCGTCCATAAAACAATAATACTCTCGTCCCGCTAAGCGTTCCAGCATTTGATCAATGAATGGTAGAGGAAAGTGGTCTTTTCTCGTGGCAGCATTGAGTTTTCTATAATCGATACATACACGCCACCCAGTTTGGGCGCGTGTCTGAATCAACTCATTCGCCTCATTGGTTATAACAGTGATGCCGGATTTCTTAGGAACGACATATATAGGACTCACCTATTGGCTATCGGAGATGGGGTATATAATACCATTATCTAGGCATTTGACGATCTCTTTCATTACCACTTCCTTCATGACGGGATTCAACCGTCTCTGTGGTTCTCGGGTTGGTCTGGCATCATCCATCACATGTATATGATGTTCAACTATCAAGGGACTAATCCCTTTGATGTCCGCCATACTCCAACCAAACTCCTCTTTGTTAGATCTCAATACCGATAAAAGTGCATTCTCTTACTCTAATGCTAGAGAAGTGGATATTATAACCGGTAAAGACTCATTCTCACTTAAATAAGCATATTTCAGATGAGAAGGTAAAATTTTGAGATCTAATTCAGGCGGAGAAATGATAGAAGGAGGGATCATTGAGTGATTTTTGGATTTACAAAGAAGCTCAGAGCCTGTGAAAGAGGCAGACTCGAGTGGAGTAAAGTCAGGAGTGCATGACTCAAGTGTAGAAAAAGTGTCCTCACTAAGATCTTGTGTGAAATCAAACAGAGATGTGATAATGTCATCGAGATCAGTAAAGCAAAGTTCCTCAGCTCCACAACTATCGGAAGCGATCTCATGGACGGAGCACACATCTAAAATATGAGCAGAGGGTTTTGATTGCTGACTTCCAACTTTGTAGATATTTAGTTCAATGGTCATATTTCCAAATGATAAATTCATTGAACCGTTTCTACAGTTTATAACAACGTTGGAAGTGGCAAGGAAAGGACGACCTAGAATCACCGGAATTTGGCCCCGGGGGTTTGCTACAGGCCGTGTGTCGAGCACAATGAAGTCTACAGGGAAAACAAATTCCCCGACCTTTATCAACACATCCTCTAGTTCACCCCTTGGTTTGGTGATTGATCGGTCTGCCATCTGGAGAGTGCAGTGAGCAGGTTTCAGCTCTCCAATCCCTAGTTGCTCATATACTGAATATGGAAGTAGATTAACACTTGCGCCAAGGTCTAAAAAAGCACGATTTATGTTTTTACCCCCAATAGAAATCGATATTGTAGGACATCCTGGGTCCTTTCGTTTCTTTGGTAGCTGGGGGATAAAAGCAGTGCTGATATTATTAGCCATGAAGACCTTCTTCGGCACTTGGGTCTTCCTCTTCCTAGTGCACAAGTCCTTAAGAATTTTGGCATAAGCGGGGACTTATTGAATCGCATTTAGGAGAGGGATGTTGATGTTAACCTGTTTGAACATTTCCATAATTTTCTCCATATGAGGACTCGTTCTATTACCCTTTAACCGATTCGGGTAAGGAGCTTTCACAATAAGCGCTGGGTCCATCATAGGAGAAGGAAGAGGGGGTAGACGAGATCCCAAAAGAGGTGTGGGGACCGTCTGTGGAGAACTATAAGGGTTGGGTTGAGGTGTCGAGCCTAGTGGGAAATGGAGAATAGGCTCTCGAGAAGGTGGTGTGGTAGAAGAAGAAGGATCAGAATTAGAAGTGTGTGTGTGAGGAAAGGTCTCAGCCGGGGTGTTGATATGATTTCCAATATCATCAGCTTCTTCCCCAACATGGTTGTTCAGCACTCTTCCTGATCTCAACGTCGTGACGGTATTTACATTGTAATGCCCAGGGTTCGGTAGGGGTTAAGAAGGAAGTTTCCCTTTTTCTGCCGCACTCATTTCGGTTTTAAGTCGAGCTATTTCAGCTTCCATCGATCTGATACTCTCAGCTTGGATGCTGAGTTTTTCTTTATCTCACTGATGGAAGATCTAACTTCAGTCGAAACCTCTATGAAATTTGATAAAAGTGATTTCATGGTTTGAGTGAATTGAGAGAACTCGTCAGAACAGGTCATAGGATTAGACTGTGTAGGAGTGTTGACCTGATTTTGGAAATTTTGTGACTGGTAGGGGTGCTGAGTGAGTTGAAGTGGTTGCTGTTGTGGTGGAGGAAGAGCCCTTTGAAATTGATTCGTGTTTGGAACCGTGTTTTGAGATTGGTTTTGGTTCCAAGCGAAATTCGGGTGATTCCTCCAACCCTGATTGTACATGGAAGAATATGGATCGTTTCTCGGTCTTTGAAATGCGGCATTAGAATGCTCGTGACCTTGAAACGCAGAGTTTAATGGACATTCTTCCGTTAAATGAGACGGATCAGAACAGCACCCACAAACAGTTTTGGGGAGCGACATTGGGTTTAGGGAGGCTGCTGCAAATTTGTGTTCCATAGCGTCAAGCTTCTTTTGCATTGCTGCCATCTCAGCTCGAACACCTATGGACACATCTATTTGGTGTACGCCACCCCTATTCAATGGTTGGGTTCCACTCTCCCACTGTAGTGATTTTTCAGCGAGCTCTTCTAAATACTTCCACGCTTCCCCATCATCCTTGGTCATAAAAGTACATTGACACATGTTTTCAAGGCTCTGTTTAGTGTTTGGGTTAATGCCCTCATAAATGATTCGGCAAAGTTCCCATCTCGGGATGCCGTGATGAGGACACTGAACCAATAGATCCTTGAAACGTTCAACGCATTTAGAGAATGGTTCAGTAGGGAGCTGGGCAAATTGATTCAGTTCGCTACGGATTCGAGCTGTCTTTTGTATTGGGTAAAATTTCTTAAGGAATGCCGCTACGAATTCTTCCCAATTCGTGATAGAGTGTGCGGTAGTGTTATATAGCCACTTCTCGGCTATATCGCACAATGTAAATGGAAGAAGTCGTAGACGCATAGCATTCACTGAAAGTTGTGACGTACCCATCATTGCGCATACGTTTTCAAATTTGGTAATGAAAACGTAAGCGTCCTCAGTCTCGAGTCCGTGGAATTTGGGTAAAAGATTGACATACTGGGGCTTAATCTCAAAGTTATCCCCATTGGCTGGTGGTGTGGATAAGCTGGTCGAAAGAGGACCTCGCAATGGATAGCACCTCTCCTGGAGAGAGATGCGGGGTGGATTCTGCGCACCAACGGACGGCGGCAGATTAGGGTCAAAGAAGTTCGATGGAGGTGGATCCATCAGTGTGGGTGTGGTGGTGGGTAAAGAAAAAGTAAATGGAGAAATATCGACTTAGGAGTCGATAAAAGGTACGCGGACTAAACGGGCACTAGAATCTTATGTCCAGCCTATCTTGTACTAAAAAGGGTTAGTACAAGTGGCAGCGTGGCTTATAATTAGGGGTAAATGATGTATGCGGTGTTTGCTTTGAAAAAGGAACGGATTTTTGAAAAAATGATGCGACACAACAAATGCAACACAAAAACCCTAGAATCTAGTGGTCACCTAGGTCCGGCTCTAGACCGCTCCTTACTGCCAGAAGACAAGACACAGGATAGAATCCTCCACTGCCTCTTTGTCCCTCCTGTGGCCAGGTAAGTGCCAGGTAAGTGGGAGGTTCTCCACTACGTAAGTAGTGGGCCTAATTAAGTAACCACTAGCCTTCGACACACTTGCCTAGGCACCACAAGAGAAACGAGGAATAAGCAATGAATTACCCACGGCTTTCTTCTGTCCTAAGTGAGCGCGACGGTCCTTAGAGTCATCTCTAGATTTCTTTTAATTAATGAGGGTCAATGCGGATGCAAGTTTGTGATTTTTGGGGCCTAGGAAGGGTAATGAACTCCCCACCTAATTTGGATTTGGCCGTGCCCCTTAATATTCGTATTTAGAATGCAAACAACCAAGAAACAAAAACACGCACAAATTTAATTTGCTTTTTAGCGCGCTGCGATTTTTGCAAAGAAGCCTACAGAAAATTATTAGTTGGAGCTAAAAAGAGGAGAGAGGAGAAGGTAAGAAGCTTACTGTGGAAAATTTGCATTGAGATCCTCTCACAGAGGCGCGGAACCGCCGCAAAAAGGTGGTCAACACCGCGGAAACGCGGCCGTATGTGCTGCTCTCTGCTTCAATTTTCAACAGCAAGCTGCTGTTGATTTCTACAGCTCTCTGGAAATTTCCAAAAAATTTCTCCAATTGCACAATAGCTCCAGATTTCCTTGCAATGAACCACAACAAATCGTTTAGATTTTGCGCGAATTTTGATCTCAAAATAACAATGGAATAAATCTTTCAATTCAAACTTCAATATAAAACGAATTAGCGCGTAATCCCCGGCAACGGCGCCATTTGATTGTTAAAGAATTTCCGGTTGTGTAAGTAGCTCAAATGGTCCCCGGCAATGGCGCCATTTGATTGTTAAGAATTCTCGTTGTGTCGGTATGAAAATTGAATAAAATTCACAATCAAAGAATTATATTTGACCGCAATCAATTACGGTGTCGGTTGTAGATCGTAAGCGAGTGCGGATCGTCCACAGGGATTGTGCGATTCGTTTTTATGTTTGATTTGTTTGAATTGAAAAGTTAATCGAAAAGAAAAGAAAACATGATTCAAGATTTTATCGATTGATTCAGGTGTCACTAGTCTAATCAAGAATCAAGAAAATGATAAACAATCAAGAATCGGGTTTCGATGATATTTCCAACCAAAATGTCAAGAATCTAAATGAGGCTCGTAGGAATTGATCGGATCTATAGACGTGATGTAATCTCAAGATATCGTGTTCTTGTCCTTCGAAGAATTGATACTAGATTGATGATGATCGATGAGAGTTAGGGCTTTCTCGTGAAACTAGGGTTTCATCATTTAACCCTTGTTCTTTCGTCGATATCATTCACATTCTAGCCTCTAGCAATTTCAAGAAACGATCGTAACTCCCCAATTTCGAGCGATATCAATCAAGAAAACATTGCAACGAATTGGGTCGTCGGTTCTTGAACTTGCTAGGGTTTACAAAACTCGTAGGACTCAAGAATCGATTTAAAATATGTTACATCATCATTCTATTGATCGTCTCGACTCCTCGACGAGCGGAGTATTACTCAAACATCACAACAAGAATTACAACTAGAAATTTAGATTGAATCATGATGCAAGAATTTAAAGAAAACAAGATAAAAGAATATCACCTTTTATTTATATCAACAATTTGATTACAGTCGCTCAAGAACTACAAGAGGAAGAACTAAATTGTCGATCTAGCGTCGCTTTTCTTCGTGAGTCATGGATCGACTTGGACCACTTGCTCTGTTGAAGATCGGCTCTGCTCATAAAAGGTTGCAGGGCTTCTTGCTTGATGGGGTACTCGGGATCTTGGCTTTTGATTGGAATTAGGGTTAGGGTTTCACACAAGTCTTCTCACTAGACTTGTGGAAGAAGATGAAGAAAGAGAGTGAATGGATCTAGATTGATACTAGATTGGCTAAGAGATGATTAGATTCATAACCCTAGGTCTAGGCTTCTATTTATAGACTTCATAAACCCTAAGTCTAGGTTTGAAATTACAATTCCCTCCAAAAGTTTGTTGAGGAGCTTCTAGAATTAGTTTGTTAGGAGCTAGCTTAGGTTTTAAGCTAGGGTTTAGGGAGAAGTTTCTAGAATACAAGGCTAGTTTAGTGTGGCTCCAAGGGTTTGCTGATCTGGCAGAAGGTTCTGGGGTCTTCTGGAATTTGACATGTCTTGCTGAAGTGTGGGCTCTAAGAGAAGCATTGTGAACCAAAATTTTAGGGCTGACGTGGCATAACTGCCGCGGTTCCGCGGCAATGGCTGGCTTAGGCCGCGGAACCGCGGCCATTTGTTGGCTTTATGGCTTCAACTTTCTTGTGTTGGTTTCTTATGTCTTCAGGTGTCTTTTATGATATATTGAATTCCTGAATACCCTTTTGATCATTACCAGATTCCAATTCCTTGAGTTGGCGTATTCTTGTAGCAGTGTAAATTTGAGCAAGCTTCTGATTTTCCTGCACAGACTTCGAAACACGGGTTGCGATATATAGAAATGATGCCATGCTATGAAATGCAGTCAATTTCCCTAAAAATGCCGGTTTTAAGGTCTAACACATGTAATCTGATATTTTGCGACTGTTTTGCTAATATGTGCTATATGAATGCCGAACACTTCTATATGGATGCAAATGATAGGGAAATTGCCGGTTAGAAGATGCAATATTTTCGACTAATCAGGGAGCCCCAAAGTATACCCTTTGTAAAGCCTTTGTCTTTGGTAGTAATAAAATTTTTCTTTGGTTTCATCGAATCATGCTCTACCATCTGTTTGTGAAGAATGCTCGTAAGATATCTCTGCTTGCACCGTTGTGTTTTCATGTCCGGCTGGCCATCTGTCTAGCGATCGTCCGTCGAGTTGATTTCGATCACTTGCCGGCGAGCATGCCAAGCGCTGCCGAGGGGGTATTCCCATGGGTCCTGAAGTCGAGGGGAGATCGTTTAGACCTGGATAAACTTGATGTCCCTAACTGGGGCCTCGGATCCTCTGCGGGTGACGGGCAGAGCGCTGTTCGTTGTATTTGTGCCGAGCGTGAGTGGGAGGCCCCATGGGGGGTGCCATCTTTTGACTTCTGGCGATGCAACCATCGACCGCCGATGACCGAGCAGGGCAGCTGCTCGGTTGCCTTTTGCGAGGGCTTTGATCCTCCAGGACATGGATCGAGCGGGGTTACCGCCCGGCGCCTCTTGGCGAGGACTTCGGTCCTTAACACGGGAGGGGCTGTAGGAAGCTTGCCAAGGACCCTTGGCCGGGCAAGTTTCTGCCCGGTGCCTCTTGGTGAGGGCTTTTGTCTTGACGGATAGACGAGCGAGGGATTCTCAGGTTCAACTGCCTCTGGGAGGGCTTTCTGATCCCCGGCGTTGTGGTAGGGGAGCTACCCGCCAAGGACGACCGAGCAGGGTAGCTGCTCGGTTGCCTCTTACGAGGGCTTTGATCCTTAACATTGGAGGGGATGTAAGAAGCCCACTAAGGATGACCGGGCAGTGAAGCTGCGCGGTTGCCTCTTGGCGAGGGCTTTGACTTCTGGCGTCGTGGGTAGGCAACTACCAGCCTGGGATGAACGGGCGGGGCAGCTGCTCGGGTGCCTCTTGTATGGTCTTTGATCCCTGGCGTCGTGGGTAGGGAGCCACCAGCCGGAGTTGACCGAGCAGGGCAGCCACTCGGTTGCCTCTTGTAAGGGCTTTGATCCTTCAGGACAGGGACCGAGCGGGGTTACCGCCCAGTGCCTCTTGGCGAGGACTTTGATCTCTGTCGGTTGTGGTAGGAAGCTACCAGCCGGGGATAGCCAAGCAAGGATCCGACTGCCTCTGGGAGGACTTTGGTCCTTGGTGCGGGAGGGGCTGTAAGAAGCCTACCAAGGACCCTTGGCCGGGCAGGGTTACTTCCCGGTGCCTCTTGGAGAGGGCTTTTGTCCTGAAGGATAGCTGAGCGAGGGATCCTCGGGCTCGACTGCCTCTGGGAGGGCTTTCTGATCCCTGGCGTTGCGGTAGGGAAGCTACCCGTCAGGGATAGCCGAGCAGGGAAGCTGCTGAGCTGCCTCTAAGGAGGACTTTCTGGTCCCTGGCATTGTGGTAGGGAAGCTAACCGCCAGGGATAGCCGAGCAGGGCAGCTGCTCGGCTGATGCTTCATGAGGTCGGACCTCGCAAGGCCCCGGCTGGCGGAGATCTTTACCGAGTATCACGAGCAGTGCTTCCTGCACCCCCTTCCCCCGCTGTTGTAATTTCCTTTTCCTTTTTGCGTGTATGGCTGAGGAGCCCATAATACCTTTTGAATAAACAAGGTTTTTGTTTCTTCTTCGCAATTTTCCATTAATCTTTATTATATTAACAATAGACCCTAGGAAGAGTTTACATTACCCTAAAAGAAAAGTATAAGCTAGTAGATGATTTTATTGGCTCGGCCCGAGCTCCCTGGAGGACTGTTGGCCTCCGTGCTTGGCACAGGGCACGGGGCTCCTTGAGTTCCGTGCTGGCCATCCGCCGAAACGAGCATGATCTGATCGATGGTCAGGTCAGCGGGAGGGCGATGCTGATCCTGCTCACGGTCGGTCTGCCGTTTGTCCCTCAAGTATACGGCGAGGTGTCCTGATCGGATGGGCTCTTCGATGTAGTCCCTGAGTTGCTTACAATCCTCCGTGGCGTGGCCCAGTGTCCGGTGGAAAGCGCAGTAAGGGCCTCGGGTTCGCTTTGCGGCCTGACGTGGGATCGGAGGGAACTTGAAGAACCCCTCATTCTGGGCCTCCTCTAGCAATACTGCGAGGGAGACGTTGAGGAAGGTATACACCTGGAACTTCGGGTGATAGGGCTGCTGACGCTCCGGCCTCTCCTCCCGAGCCCTCTTCTTCTGGTCGAATCGATCTACCCGGGGGAGGTTTGCGTTCACCTCGGACTCTAGCTGAACCTCGTGCTCTGTCCACGCCTTGACCTCGGCCATGGTCTTAGGCTGTGCCAGCACAAAGGAGCGCAGCCACTCCTTGTGCCTCAGACCAGATCTGAGCGCCGTGATGACGGTCTCATCCCGGTGCTCGGAAACATCGAGGAGGGCATTGTAAAAGCGGGTGATGTAAGCTTTGAACGTCTCCTTGTCTCCACTCTTAATTGTGAAGAGGTAGTCGATCGTGCGCTTTTGCTGACGGTTCCCCATGAAGTGGCCGAGGAACTGAGTAGCCAGCTCATCGAAGGTCGAGATCGAGCGAGGCTCGAGTCCTCGGAACTAGTCCCGACTAGAACGAATGAGGGTGGCTGGGAAGGCCGTGCACTGGGCAGCATCAGAATGGTCCTGGAAGCTCATTCCCACGGTGAAAGCATCCAAATGGTCCTTTGGGTCGGTTTTCCCATCGAACAGAGAGACCTTCGGGGGTTTGTTGCGCGAGAAGACGCGGACAGCGAGTAGTTCCTCAGTGAATGGTTTGGTGAGCGAGTTTGCGGCGTACTCGGCCCCGCCGACTGAGAGGTGACCTTCCCGGCGCATGCCCTCGATCTTCTTCTCGAGGGCGTCAAGTCGGCCGTGGTACCCTGAGGACTCATGCCTCGTGATCCCTGGCCTCCGCTGTGGGAGACCTACGTCTGAGCACGGCTCCGGTTCCTCTCGATGAGGTTCCTCAGATCCCCGGGCGCGGTGGCTCTCGAGCCGTTGTGGCGAGCTCCTCCTGTGTGTCCCCGTCGGGGGAGAGGGTGCCGGTCATGCCTGTGGGCAGGCGAGGTTGTTGGAGATAGTGCCCTCAGAGTCAATTATTGGATCACAGGCACGTGATTGCAATGATTGAGGGAGGACCTATCCCGGTAAGACAGTCTTACTCGAGATGATAGTATGCTATCTGGTTTACCTTTATCATCGTGTACTGCTTCAGGTGACCTTACATGTCACTATTACACGTTGATAGAGCCCATAGGATTCTTGCTTGATGACCAGCAGTATGATGGCGATCATATACGTGGGAGCTGGGGTCTATAAGCACATCCTTAAAAGGTCCCTAGTCGTAGGAGTTTCGAGACAGGGCATCGATACTCCATTAGTAGACTAGTGTATACAGTCGAGACCCCGACGAGGGGCGGTGGCCGGTCTCACAAGCCACTAGTGTCAGTTGGTTCACCTAAGATGTATACAGGTGCTCATTGGGTTATGAGTACACCGGACAGGACTCGCCGGGAACCTGCTAGTTGGGCTTATACCTGACGTCAGATAGCAGTTCCCTGGTGACATGTGTACAGGTTAGTTCATCGACCTGAGGATCGTCATTTGTCTCGTGTGAGTTCCCACTGTGCTTTGATTACTATCCTACCACGGCTCAAAGGAGTCGTGCAAACAGGTTTTAGTTGGGTACAGTCCCGAGCCACATGGAGGCAGTGAGCGGATCTTCAGGGGTTCGTCTCTCCCGGTATTGGGGGTGAGGTCGCGCTGTGTCTAGGAGAGCCATTACGCAAAGCCCTCGGCCGAGGCAGGAGATTTACTGGTAGGTATTCCAGTAGTATCTCAGGGCGTTCTGGGCTACACTCCGACACGACTTGTACCGCTTTTGGGGGTCTGACTTTTACCAACCCCCTAGGCCCGACATGCGATGCTCATAGACGAACGGACCGGACTGTACGGATATTGTCACTGACAGGCTCAGTAGGGTGTCAGGATGAGTTCGCTCATCGACGTCCCTTTTGGTCAATAGCTGGTGGCCCGTTACGTATTGGTTTATACCTCTGACGTGCTAGTGGTTAAATCCACAGCCATTGTATTGACGAGTCTTTAGAGTCCACCACACTTTCAGTTACTCAGCTTTCGGGTGAAACGCTGTAGAGGCCGTATGGAGATATGGCAGGGTCCGATCAGATACGCGCGGTATTGCACGGATCAGGATCGGACAGTTTTGTACTAGTGGCCGTATAGTTATATGGCAGGGTTTGATCTGATACGTGCGGTATTGCACGGATTAGGATCGAACGGATTTTACTAGCCGGCTTTGGTTTAAGCCGGATCCTAGTTTAGTACAGTGTAGATTTTGTCTCATTGCATTTGTATCCGGTCGGAATACAGATGCGGGTGTGTATGCACAGTATCGGGGTTTTTCCTGTAATTTATTACGGGACCAGTTTTCTGGAGTTGCCAGTTTGTATTCCGTTCCGGCCGGTTTTCCTTTGTTCTTTTCCGGCCGGACTTTTCTGTTGGAGGGGGTAATTTGCAGTTTTGCAAATTACATTTGGTGGAGGTTTAATTTGTAAGATGATTTATTATGAAAGCATCTTTTGATACCTTTCTTATCATTTGCTTTTTGTTGATGAGAAAGGATTTGATTCTTGATTAGAAGTGATGTGAGATTGTTATCATGATGGTTTAGGATGTGGTCACCACTTGTGCTCCTACCATCACCTCCCTTCATGCTTGATATTCATTCCTCCACCATTCTTCTACTCACTTGATGAAAATGATAAGTTTTTCATGAGAAAAAAAAAAGAAAGAGAGAAGAAGAAGAAGAGAGCTTCATTCTTGAGAGTTTCTTTCTTGATCTCATTTTCATGCAAGAAAAATGTAAGCACCATTTTTCTAATCCTTGTTTCCTCCATCATCCTCAATGGTAACAACATAACCCCAAAGAGACAAGTATTCTCTACACTACACTTCCTACAGCATATCTTGAGCATGTCGAGTTGCCGGCTTCATGCCCGAGTTGCCTCGGTATTGAGGCGGGAGCCCGTAAAAGACGAAGGCGATGTGGTGCCCTTTCCGGCGAGGAGGCGACGATGTGGAGGCAAGACTTTCCGCGGGAGATCGGGACGATGAAGAGAAGACCGGAGGACTCGGATCACTCGGTATACTTCTCACCCTATCTCTTGATTGCTAGCATTAGGTTAATGGTTACGATCCGGGTTTTCATTGTCCGCGGTAGCGCCGATTTCCGAGTAAGGAAAATTTTTGATTCCGCATTTTGGCCTCGAGTACGAGGTCGGGGCGCTGCCATGGCGCAACATGGTATCAGAGCCACGCCATTAACCTTACCTAGCTTCGTTTGATGTGTTTGCGTTTCCGATCGACCGAAATTTCCAAAAACCGTATTTTTCTAGCACATCAGTTTCTGTCGAAATTTTTTGAAGTCCAAAAATTTTTCAGGTGGTCTCAGAATGATGTGCAGGGAGTTCTAAGAAAACTGCAAAAATTTGGTGACACGACTCTTCCGTACGACCGCGGAAGGGCGGCCAAAACCCCCTTTTGGCCGCGCTTCCGCCGCAGGATTGTGGGGTCGTATGATTTTTTTTTTGCAGTGGGCTTATGGGCTAAAATTAGGGGTTTTGGAATATTAAAATTGGGCCCAGGTTTTCTGTGAGTGCTACAGTTTTGATTGGGGGCCCACTTGTTAATTTTTGGGTCAATCGGAAAATTTTAAACACATTTTTCACAGTATTTACATTATATCTGCGACCGTGAATGTCACTCGATCGGTAAATCCGGTCTAACTGTTATAGCCCGGTTAGACGGATTTGCGAACGTGACTTTCACGTTGATGTTCTATGTTTATGCTGTGATGTTGCGGATCGGTCGTGGGGGATAGCCTGGATGCAATGCTAGTACTGTGCTGTTGTATTATGTACATTTGATATTGCGGGGCGAGCGTCCGACATGTGGACTGCCGTCACTGCCAGTTTGTATTATTCTTTTGGGGCACGACCTGGTTGCGGTCGATGTACCCGGTGTATGTATATTTTACTTTCTGTACTAGGATTACCCCGCGCGGGGGTGCACGGATAGCCGGGTTCTGGAGGGCAACAAGCCCGCATCTCATGGCATTGGGACGGAGGGGGCTTCAGTCTGGAATTGGCGGGCTGTTCGACGCACTCGTAGGGGGTACAGGTTGACCCAGGAGGGGTGCCCAAGTTACCGGATTCCGTGAAGTGCTGGGTGGTCCATTCACGGTGCTGAAGGGGGCTGCCTCGCTTCAGGTTTTGGCGGGTGACTTGCCGCGCCCGTAGGGGTCTAGGTTTTCATTGCACAGGCTATCCACACGACCAGGGGAACGTCGGGTTTCAGCAGCGGCTCTGTGAAACCCGGGGTTTCCAGATATCTGTATTGTTCTGTGATGCTGTACATTTCTGTGATGTTGCATTTTATTCACGCCTTGAGCGAAATACTATATATTGGTATATATATTAGTAGATGTTGTATATGTTTTTCATCCGCGCTAGTCCAGTCCCCGCTCTGTCGTTAGTAAGCTAACCTAACGAGTGATGACGGGACCCAGTGGCGAATGCGGATGGCATATACGTACGTCAGTATATTTTCGTTCTTTGTGGTGTGATTAATTGATGGGACTGCGTTGATTCGGATTAATGCAAGATAAACAAACCTATTCTGATGTTGTTGGAACACTTTTCAAAAAACTGTTATTGCAAGGACGTTCACTTTTGTTTTGCATCGTGGTATTCATTTGGAATATCCTGCTCCTCAGTCGACGAGGCAAGGGCCGAGATCCCTTCACCGGGAGTGACCCCTTGGACAGAAGTTTGCGTCAGGGCATTAACTTCACTATAGCCGATTACCTTTGCTTTGCATCGTGGTATTCAGTTGGAATATCCTGCACCTCATTCTACGGGGAAAGAGCCGAGATCCCTTCACCGGGAGTGACCTCTTTAGTAAAGGTTTTCGTCACTATATTTTACAAAAGGTTGTGCAGTTCCTTCAACGATATCAAGTTCATTACGTTAAAGGTTTTTCGCCAAAAACCAGTCGTAGCCCTCCGTCATTTCAGATTGGTATTACTTAGTATTCGTGCTGCGTATGTCGTGCTTAGCCGAGGCGTAGTGTTCGGTAGCTATGTAGTGTCTTTCTGTTGCATGGATATGTGATTGGTTAGGACAGTCGTACGGTCATTTTGGCTCAGTCAAGGACTCGTGCGGGTGGGTCTAATGCAATCAAGATAATGACGGGTTGAACTTGACTAGGATCCTTTGATATGTTGGCTCAGTCAAGGTCACTTGGGTCCTAGGGGTAAAAATCACATCGGGAGTTTCAAAAGAACTGAAACTTGCCAGGCATGCGCATACCTTTTGGAGTGTGGTGGCGTGAGTGGATTCCGTCACGTTATCATGCGATAATAGTTGGATCCCGATTCCCACTGATGAGTTGGTTTACTCCTCGGATGATCCCGACTAATTCTTCTTTCAGGTTTGGAGGAGAATTTGAGGTACAGTGGGAGGTTTCCAGATTAGACAAAGTGATAACCATTCTGATCTAGGTTAGAGTGCACGCTGAGTGTTTCTTTTCTCTCTCTCTTTGGCAGCGACCATTGACCCGACCCTGGACTTTGACTCAGTGACCAAGTTGACCGAACCTTCTTAAACACCGGCTTTTGGATTGTCAGAGTTGCGGACCTCATTGCCACTCCTACTTTTACCCTTTTCTCCAAGACACCCCGTTTTACTACGAACGTCCACTTCCATTGGACAAAACCATCGTATGGTTAGATACGAACTCGAAGGACTTCGAGGATGGTTTCTGGTTCTGGAGAAAACGAATAGGACTATTCAGTTGTCTTTTCTTTTCACCTTCTCTCAGGTTGCGAGTACTCCTTGGTTTAGGAGTAGTACACCTATTACGCCTTTTGGATAGTCTTCTTCCAAACCTTAGGCTGGTGCCGACCGGTAGGGAATGAAGAAAACCAATTAGCATAACGATGGTGTGCAGAAGGTATTAAGTTAAGACAAAGCAAGGGATTAGTAGGAGGGCAAAGCAAATTGCGACTGATATTCACGACCAAACCAAGTATTTCTTCGCCAATCCTAAATCACCTTTGTATTTCTCCAGGACACTCCGTATCACTACGAAGATCCCATTTTATTGGATACTCCATCGTATGGTTATATACGAACTCGAAAGGAACTTGTTCCAGTTCGGGGATGGATCCTGGTTCAGGAGAAATAGGAATAAAGTACATTCAGGTGTCTTTTATCTTCACCTTCTCTCGCATTGCGAGTGTTCCTAGGATTAGGACAGTACACCCTTTATGCCTTTTGGATAGTCTTCTTCCAAACCATAGGCTGGTGCCGAACGGTAGGGAAGGAAGAAAACCATTTGGCCTAAAGGGGTGTACAGAAGGTAATGACTAAAGACATATGAAGGGATTAAGAAAGATGGCAAAGAATTATACGGTTACAGTTGTGAATCTGGATAATGGAAGAGGCATTACTAGGAATACCAGGATACCCCGACGAAACATTCCAATGTTTCAGTTTCACTGTGTACTGTTAATAGAAAACTGATTTCCCGATTAGACACTTACTCCAGGGTATGTATTTACCAGGTATGGTTCTCACATTTGTATGGTTTTACAGATGTTGAGTGGGAGTAAGTTATTGGGAATTGGGTGATCATCCTCATTATATCAGGATTCGTTGTAATCGGTGATATTTGAGGAAGTCACCTGGGTTGTTTGCCGGACGGCAATTATTTGGTTTTGAATATCCGCGGTTATGCACCAATTTCAAATTGATATATCTGTACGTCTATTTTCATAGAGTGAGATATACCTTTTGATATTATGTCGATCACATTTACCTATATCAGTGGATGGTTAGGTAAGGAGCATTAAACAGCGGTGTAATTCTTCTCAACCATAAGTACAGTTTTCAACCTACGACACACAGTGAAAGAGTTGTTAGACTCAGCGGACTTATACAGAGTATTGTATGTTTTCCAGTGTCCATCAGGACAGAGGGGTAGGTCCTCGTACTATATTCGGTTTACTTATGACTTCTCTAGTTTTTAGACAGGTGTTTCGTGGAAACACAGGGTCTAAGTTTTGAGGAGTTATAGGTATTTGAATAGAGTAGAGAACCAGATGTAGCAAGTATCGGGATTCTTCAAAGTGATCGAAGATGTAGATACTTGTGTATGGTGTTCAGTTGATAGTAATGATTAAGAGAACTGGATTCTCTTTCAGGTTACTCATAATTGGAAATATTCCTAAGTTGAGTAACGCTGATCGGCCTCCTTCCATTTAGTTTACATGCACTGGAGATAGCTGCATGATTTGAATCTGGTTCAATTAAATCAGTGCCTCTGTTTCTATATTGGATATAGAACAGTTCATATCTTGACATTGTTAAGGTACGGGGAGTTGTCCGGCTTATGCTTAAAACCAGACACTGGACAACTCAAGGCACGTTTCTGTAATGGCTGTTTGTGGGTTGACCCAGGCTATGACGAGGGTTGACTTTCTACCATCTGGATGAACGATAGCAATATTGTTCTAGACTCGCCACAGTTTTTATTAAAAATGGATTTTTTCAGAAAAAGTAGTGGGAGTATGGTAGAACTGGAAGTGATTCCAGAACCGCAAACGATTACTGAAGATTTGATAAGCAACCTAAAGATTCAATCTGATTTGACATTCCATTGGCCACTCCGCAGATAAGGTGGGTAACTTCAGGCACCCGAGAGGTACTACGGTAGCCTCAAGGACGGTGACAGGGAAGTTCTTGTTTACCCACAATTACCATTGCTGTTGTTCCAGGCTGCGAGACCCGGCAGGAGGATGAGTATAGCGTCGTTCTAAACTAGCTTTAGAAGTGCACGTCTGTATGACTCTGCCAGAAGGTTGTTGTAGTCAGTGGGAGCAGCGGAAGCATTGGTAGACATCAGGCTTATGTCTATTTATAGACTAAAGCAGATGTAGCGGAGATAGATCATCCATTTCTGATGTGACAGTCATAGGTTTGACGTCATCAGAATAGGGGATGGATCTGTTGAGAAGGTAGTAGGAAGTGATATTCCTATACTACGATCGGTTATACTTTGGTAGTCACACAGTGGTTTCTCCACAAAGGACTTGGACATTATATCAGACATACTGGTTACTAGATCTATGGTTTTAGATCTAGATTTGGGTGGTTTCCCAATCTGGGTACCTTGACAGCATTCTATGAGTATTTAGAATGGACGACTCCTGGCACGGTAGTACACCTGCAGGTATTGGAGTCACCCTCTCTAAAGGTGTCTTATAGACTAAAGGGGAGAGGGATACTCATGATTGGCAGATCACTTGCTTAGGCAATTGAGTCAATCATGAGATGTCAAGTACCACACCAGATGTTGTTCTTGCACTAGATGCAATAAGTTGATATTGATCCAATCCTGGAGAAACAGTCGGAAGCAGTCTTAGAACATAAGTGGATGTTCTAGGGATATGATAACGACAGCCTCATTTGGGAGACAGTTATCATTCCAGGCTTCCAAGGTGACATAGACGACAAGGAGGTTGTCAGAGTTATAGTTTTCCTTCTGACGAGGGGCAGTATTTTGGACAGGTGGTCCAAGGCAATACTGAGGGTGGCATGGCGCAGGATACTGATTAAGTTCAGTTGGCGATACAGTCTAAGAAGTTTGGATTTGAAGTTCATTTATGAGCTAGGTCCCATCAGACATTCAGACGTTCTAAGACAGGTATTGCTCATTTCGGGAGATGGCTTTCTCCGCGAACTTGAGATATAGAGAGACATAGAAAGAAACATCACAGCGGATCCACTCACTGAGGCTATTCCTCGAACGCAATAGTTTCGCAAATGAGCTTTGTGAGACTGACTAGTAGAGGAGTTGGGTGTTCGGTATCACACGGGCTGTGAGTATGCGGCATCGCAATAATTAGCCTTGAGTGCAAGTGGGAGATTGTTGGAGATAGTGCCCTCAGAGTCAATTATTGGATCACAGGCACGTGATTGCAATGATTGAGGGAGGACCTATCCCGGTAGGACAGTCTTACTCGAGATGATAGTATGCTATCTGGTTTACCTTTATCATCGTGTACTGCTTCAGGTGACCTTACATGTCACTATTACACGTTGATAGAGCCCATAGGATTCTTGCTTGATGACCAGCAGTATGATGGCGATCATATACGTGGGAGCTGGGGTCTATAAGCACATCCTTAAAAGGTCCCTAGTCGTAGGAGTTTCGAGACAGGGCATCGATACTCCATTAGTAGACTAGTGTATACAGTCGAGACCCCGACGAGGGGCGGTGGCCGGTCTCACAAGCCACTAGTGTCAGTTGGTTCACCTAAGATGTATACAGGTGCTCATTGGGTTATGAGTACACCGGACAGGACTCGCCGGGAACCTGCTAGTTGGGCTTATACCTGACGTCAGATAGCAGTTCCCTGGTGACATGTATACAGGTTAGTTCATCGACCTGAGGATCGTCATTTGTCTCGTGTGAGTTCCCACTGTGCTTTGATTACTACCCTACCACGGCTCAAAGGAGTCGTGCAAACAGGTTTTAGTTGGGTACAGTCCCGAGCCACATGGAGGCAGTGAGCGGATCTTCAGGGGTTCGTCTCTCCCGGTATTGGGGGTGAGGTCGCGCTGTGTCTAGGAGAGCCATTACGCAAAGCCCTCGGCTGAGGCAGGAGATTTACTGGTAGGTATTCCAGTAGTATCTCAGGGCGTTCTGGGCTACACTCCGACACGACTTGTACCGCTTTTGGGGGTCTGACTTTTACCAACCCCCTAGGCCCGACATGCGATGCTCATAGACGAATGGACCGGACTGTACGGATATTGTCACTGACAGGCTCAGTAGGGTGTCAGGATGAGTTCGCTCATCGACGTCCCTTTTGGTCAATAGCTGGTGGCCCGTTACGTATTGGCTTATACCTCTGATGTGCTAGTGGTTAAATCCACAGCCATTGTATTGACGAGTCTTTAGAGTCCACCACACTTTCAGTTACTCAGCTTTCGGGCGAAACGCTGTAGAGGCCGTATAGAGATATGGCAGGGTCCGATCAGATACGCGCGGTATTGCACGGATCAGGATCGGACAGTTTTGTACTAGTGGCCGTATAGTTATATGGCAGGGTTTGATCTGATACGTGCGGTATTGCACGGATCAGGATCGAACGGATTTTACTAGCCGGCTTTGGTTTAAGCCGGATCCTAGTTTAGTACAGTGTAGATTTTGTCTCATTGCATTTGTATCCGGTCGGAATACAGATGCGGGTGTGTATGCACAGTATCGGGGTTTTTCCTGTAATTTATTACGGGACTAGTTTTCTGGAGTTTCCAGTTTGTATTCCGTTCCGGCCGGTTTTCCTTTGTTCTTTTCCGGCCGGACTTTTCTGTTGGAGGGGGTAATTTGCAGTTTTGCAAATTACATTTGGTGGAGGTTTTATTTGTAAGATGATTTATTATGAAAGCATCTTTTGATACCTTTCTTATCATTTGCTTTTTGTTGATGAGAAAGGATTTGATTCTTGATTAGAAGTGATGTGAGATTGTTATCATGATGGTTTAGGATGTGGTCACCACTTGTGCTCCTACCATCACCTCCCTTCATGCTTGATATTCATTCCTCCACCATTCTTCTACTCACTTGATGAAAATGATAAGTTTTTCATGAGAAAAAAAAGAAAGAAAGAGAGAAGAAGAAGAAGAGAGCTTCATTCTTGAGAGTTTCTTTCTTGATCTCATTTTCATGCTAGAAAAATGTAAGCACCATTTTTCTAATCCTTGTTTCCTCCATCATCCTCAATGGCAACAACATAACCCCAAAGAGACAAGTATTCTCTACACTACACTTCCTACAGCATATCTTGAGCATGTCGAGTTGCCGGCTTCATGCCCGAGTTGCCTCGGTATTGAGGCGGGAGCCCGTAAAAGACGAAGGCGATGTGGTGCCCTTTCCGGCGAGGAGGCGACGATGTGGAGGCAAGACTTTCCGCGGGAGATCGGGACGATGAAGAGAAGACCGGAGGACTCGGATCACTCGGTATACTTCTCACCCTATCTCTTGATTGCTAGCATTAGGTTAATGGTTACGATCCGGGTTTTCATTGTCCGCGGTAGCGCCGATTTCCGAGTAAGGAAAATTTTTGATTCCGCATTTTGGCCTCGAGTACGAGGCCGGGGCCCTGCCGTGGCGCAACAGAGGTGACTGACATCTCCTCAGGGGGGCAAGGGTCATGAGGAGGTTCGAGGAGTGGTGCTTCGACGGCGGACCTCGGGGTGGAGCCGCGAGGCGCCCAACGGGCCTCAGGGAGTATTGGTCCGTGAGATCCGTGGTCGGGAGTCACAGCCTGCTGGTGATCAGCCGCGCCGACGGGGACAGAGCGTTCCGGGGGCGGAGGGGCGGCGATCTGGAGCCCAGGCCCCGCCGTTTGGGCGTAGACGAGTGCCTCCACAAGGGACTGTAGCCGATCTATTCGGCTGGCGAGGGCATGGATGATAGTCGCCGGAGGGGGTTCATCCGCGCCTCCGGTGAGGGGGAGGCGGCGGTTGGTACCTGAATCTTCTGGATGGTCGCTTGCCATGTTGACGGAGATCGGAAGGCCAACTTTGTTTTTTGTGGAGTTTGGCTTCCTACAGAATGCTCTAACTGATGGAGGTCCTTTTCAGGTCTCCGTCAGATGTTGTCTTCCGTTGATCTCCTGGTGGGTTTTGGTGGTGATCTTCTGTTGCGTGTGGATCTCAATGGGTTTTAGTGGGATTGGTGATTTGAGGAGCTTAGCGCCGAGTACCTACAAAGAAGTCTCGGGGTGGTTTGGTACCACCGAGGACCCTCCGACGATCAAGTTAGTGCTAGATCCGAGCAGAGTAACGGCTAAGTGGAATAAAAAAGGGCTTACTTAACTCCTCTGTGATGGGGGTTTATATAGCGGTGATGGCACGCAGCAGCAGGCGCGAGAATCTCGCCAGCAGTTATGCTCCCGACGTCATGCCCGCGTAGAGAGCGGATCGCCCATTAATGGAGATCGCGGAGGCGTGGAACGTGGGATGTTGCTAGCGGAGAATCCGTGCATGGCGAGATTTGAGAAGCGGCGGTTGCGCCTATGAGCGGTGGAGCTAGTCGAAGGGGCCGAGGAAGACGGCCTCGGCTGGGGAGCTCGGAACCGGGCAAGAGGGTCATGGAATCTTGGTCCTGTGGCGGCCCGGGGCGAGCTGAGGGGCCGAGGAGGCAAATATGCAGGGGGCCCGTGGAGGGCCGGCTTATGCTTGCAGGTCGGGTACAAGGGTGGCCTGGTCGGCCTCTGTGGGCCCTTTCATCCGGGTCTTGGGACATGTCGTCCGCCACTTGTCCTGATCTCACATCGCCAATATTGAGCATCATCACCTACCATGCTAAGCCCGAGTCAGTATACAAGATAAAATTAATTTTATATATGATAGGCATAAGATGTGCATTTCTTTTTAAAAATTCGAGTTGAATGTATAGAGATACCGGGTAATCCTCAATCTCCATTTACCTCCAATCGCTTCAATGAAAAGACATGAATTGCTTAGTTTTGAACCTCATGCCTATAACTCAAGAAACAAAAATATGTTGCTCAATGTATTTTTGCTCCCTGAGATGTAGTGGATGGGTCCTTAATAGTAACTTCATATAAGGCTCTTTAAGAGAGTAGATGGATCCTAAACATGTTATCAGGTTTGTGTTATGGGCCTCTTCGCATGCCAACAAAATGGTAGGTTTTCTGCCTCGACATACAACCGCTATATGTTTGCTACAAGATCCATTTCACTTCATCGCAGGCTCTTATATATTACGATTACGAATACAAACATAATGAACATGTAATGTCAAGAACCACTTTATCATAAATCTTAACCCATCGGTTTCTGGCTGACAAATTATATCAAACTAAGTGAGTAAAATAGCACTTAACACTCGGCCTCATGTAGGCCTTAGGACCATGTGGAAAGACCTTTTGTGGAAACACTCGCTGGTAAAGGGAGAAAAAAAGAGAGTTAAATATATCATTTGTATTCTCTTTTCCTGAGAAAATATAAATTTGATAAGGCTTAAACCTAGGACCTTTTAAAAGCCCGGTGTTCTGATACCTTGTGTAACACCTGAGTTTAGGGTTAGTAGTAGTTAAGTGTTGATGTGGGATTTTTGGTAAAAAGTTTACTAAAACGGGATTCTAGTAATTTATCTGGTTTTATGGTTATTTTTGTAGAATTTTATCTCGACCACACACACTTGTGCACGTTAACTAGGGTTAAGATTAGGGTTGCCATATAATTGAGCTTGTGGGTTAACTATGTTTAAGTTAACCATGGTGGGTTAGGTCCATGGTTAAGGTAATTGAGTTTTTTTTGAGCTAATTAGTTTAATTAAGGGTGGTTGGTTTTGACCATGGGTATTTAGAGGGTTTTAAGGTTGACTTGAGAGGGATGTGATGTGTCATGATGGTTTAAGGTTAAGTCACCCTCTTTCACCTCAAATCTTTTTGAAAGTCTTCTCACACTCAAATCCCTCTCACTCATATACAATTCAGCCCAAATTTTATCAAATCAGCCCCCCCAAACCACCACCTATTGCTGCTAAAGCAGCTGATGATTCCCATCAGCCCAATCTCAGCTCTTTCCTTCACACCAACTGTTGCAACAACAGCTGTTTCAGCCACCAAAACAGCAGCATCAGCCCAAAACATCAGCCACATATCACCATCTCAGCCCCTATCATCATTACAACAGCCCACTTCATGAACTCACACACACAACCCTCTTCAAATAACCTTGCTCTACCACAAAATGATAGCCTCAGCTTCAGCTCCTTTCAGCATCAGCATCAGCTGAAACAGTAATATTTTCAGCCAACACCACACCAACTACATGCCACCAACGCCACAACCCACACACCAACTACACAACATCAGCACCACAATACCAACACAACCCCAACAACAGCAACAGCTCAACCCAGAACCAAACAATCAGCAACAGCTTCAGCAACAGTGAAGATCAGCTCTCTTCTAGCCCTAGTTGCAGCACCTGGAGCTGTAGCAGCAGCACCCACACCCTTCTTTTTCTCCTTCTCCCCGTTTGAAAGGTTCCTAGGGGGTATAATTCCTTAACTCTTTCCATATTGCTTAGATTACGTGTTTGTTAGCTAGTTTAGTGTTTTAACGGAGTTTTAGTACTAGATTTGTGTTGTGATGTTAGATCTGGTTTCAATAGAGTGCTTGTAGCTTAATGAACCCTTTTTGGTGTTAGTTAGTCTGTGTTAGCGTAGTAGTGTCATTAAAATTAGATAGATAACATTAAATTGCTAAAATGATGGTAATCTAGCATGATTGGTGTTTATTGCATGCTTTAGTAGTGATTTTGGGTGAATTAAGGGAATTTTGGCTAAAGTAAAGGTAGTGTTGGTTAGAATAGCCCTTTTAGGTTCTGTTGAGACCAGTTAACCAGAGGATTGCCCCAGATTTTGTAAGTCTACGCTAGCGCCCCGGCCGTCAACAGACGCCAAATGCGGAACAAAAACTTTTTATCTGGCGCTATCGTATACTTTAACCCGGATCTTCCATTATTGCTAAACTAAAAAACTGTAAAGAGTGTAGAAAGGTTATACCGAATGATCCGAGTCCTTCGTTCTTTAACCATCATCCCACGCTCCGTTGCGGCTGCTCCGATCTCTTCGATCTCCGATCTGCTCGTCCAGGTGGCACCACATCACTGATTCTTTAAACGGGCTCCCGCCTCTGACTTGAGGCAACTCGGTCGTCAAGTTTGCTAGAAGAGACGACCAAGAATGATGTAGAGAATGAGTGGATGACTTTGTCTCGTTCCGTCCAAAGCTATGGACGGACGGTTAATGAAGTTGCCGTGGGAATCGGGTGTTGGAATGAAATGAGCTTTGAATTCCATACACCGAAAACTATCATAATCTTTTGCAAATGAAAACTCAAGTGAGAGAGAGAGGAGGGGGGGCGGCCACTTATAGAAGTGGGGAGGGGGGTGAGTGTAGGAGAGGGGAGAGTAACCTTAAGCAAAATATCTTAATGTGAACACATGAAAATATCTTAAGGAAAACAAAACCTCATTGAAATCAAAGCATGAGTCATTAACCTTGTCATCAAATTCTAGAACCTTCTAGAACCTTCTAAAAGCATGACTCACCCTCATCCAAGAAAAGATAAATCCGTCTTTAACCAAATGTTAAAAGACGGCTGATAGAAAACTGGAAACTGGCAACTTCCAAAAGTGATCCTGAAACAACTTTCAGGATAACCCCGAAACTGTATAAATATACCCGCATTTGTATTACGACCGAATACAAATGCAACTGAGACAAAGATATTATACCTACTCAATATAATACTCGGATCCGGCTTAAACCAAAGCCGACCAGTATCATCTGCCCGAAAAATAACACGTGCGTAAACGCACGTGCATTTTCCGAACCCTGCCATAAAACCATACGGCCTCTACAACGTTTCGCCCGAACTTGGGAAACTGTTTGTGGGGGACTCTAATGACTCGTCAGTACCCTGGCAGTGGGTTTAACCACAAACCGTCAGCGGCACTAGCTATGCGTAACGGCTGCCCATGGACTGACCTCAAGGGAGGCCGATGAGCGAACTCAAGGGAGGCCGATGAGCGAACTCATCCGGAAACCCTACTGAGCCTAACAGTGACAATGTATATACAGTCCGGCCCGTTCGTCTATGAGTATCGCATATCTACTTAGGGGGCTAGTAACGTTAGACCCCTAATAGCAGTATAAGTCATGTCGGAGTGTAGCCCAATAACACCCTGAGATACTACTGGAGTACCTACCAGTAAATCTCCTGCCATGGCCATGGACTATGTGTAATGGCTCTCCTAGACACAGCATGACCTCGCCCCCAATACCGGGAGAGACGAATCCCCTGCCGATCCGCTCACGTGCCTCCATATGGCTCGGGACTGTACCCAAAAGCTACCTGTTTGCACGACTCCTTTGAGCCGTGGTAGGGTAGAAATCAAAGCACAGTGGGAACTCACACGAGACAAATGACGACCTCAGGACGATGAACTAACCTGTACACATGTCACCAGGGAACTGCTATCTGACGATAGGTATAGTACTAACTAGCAGATTCCCGGCGAGTCCTGTCCGGTGTACTCATAACCCAATGAGCACCTGTATACATCTTAGGTGATCCAACTGACACCAATGGCTTGTGAGACCGGCCACCGCCCCTCGTCGGGGTCTCGACTGTATACACTAGTCTACTCCGGAGTATCGATGCCCTGTCTCGAAACTCCCACGACTAGGGACCACAATTAAGGATATGCATATAAACTACCCAACTCTCACGTATATGATCGCCATCATACTGTTGGTAGTAAAGCAAGATCCTAAGGGCTCTATCAAAGTGTAACATGCAATCAGTCACCTGAACATGTACACGACTGATAAAGGCAAACCAGATAGCATACTATCATCTCGAGTAAGACTGTTCTACCGGGATAGGTCCTCCGCAATCATTGCAATCACGTATCTGCGATCCAATAATTGACTATGAGGGCACTATCTCCAACAATCTCCCACTTGCACTCAAGGCTAATTATTGCGATGTCGACTACTCACAGCCCGTGTGAAACCGAACATCCAACTCCTCTACTAATCAGTTTCACAAAGCCCGTTTGTAAAACTATTGTGTTCGAGAAACAGCCTCAGTGAGTGGATCCGCCTAGATGTTTCTTTCTATATCTCTCTAAATCTCAAGTTCGCGGAGAAAGCCATCTCCCGAATCGAGTAATACCTGTCTTAGAATATGTCTGGATACCTGATAGGACCTAGTTCATAAATGAACTCCAAATCCAAACTTCTTAGACTGTATCGATCACTGAACCTAATCAGTATCGGGCACCATGCCTCCCACAGCATTCTCTTGGACCACCTGTCCATAATACTGTCCCTCTTCGTCAGAGGGAAAAACTGTAACTCTGACAATCACTCTGTCATCCATGTCACCTTTGAAGCCTGGAATGATAACCGTCTCCCGAAAGAGGCTGCCGTTATCAAATCCGTAGAACATCCACTTATGTTCTAAAACTGCTTCCTTATGTCTCTCCAGGATTGGATTAATACAAACTTATCGCATCTAGTGCAAAAACAACATCTGGTGTGCTACTTGACATCTCATGATTGACTCAATTGCCTAAGCAAGTGATCTGCCAATCATGCACATCCCTCTCCCCTTTAGTCTATACGACACCTTTAGAGAGGGTGACTCCATCACCTGTAGGTACACCACCATGCTAGGAGTCAACTATTCTAAAAACCATTAGAATACTGTCAAAGTACCCACATTGGGAAACTACCCAAATCCAGATCTAAAACCATAGATCTAGAAACCAGAATGTCAAATATTATATCCATATCCTGTCTGGAGAAACAACTGTGTGACGACCAAAGTACAACCGATCGTAGTATAGGAATTTTACTTCCTACTCTGTGTATGTCATCCAAATACCATGACATCACACCCTACTACCTTCTTAACAGATCCATCCCCTATTCTGATTGAAGTCAAACCCATGACTGTCATATTAAAATTTGATGATCTATCTCCGCTATAACTGCTCAAGTCTATAAATAGACATAAGCTACTTGCTCACTTGCTTCCGCTGCTCCCACTGACTACGACAACCCTCTGGCAGAATAATATACACGTGCACTTCTAAAGCTAGTTTAGAACGACGCTATACTTATCCTCCTGCCTGGTCTCATAGTCTGGAACATCAGTAGTGTCAAGTCTGGGTAGATAAGAACCTCCCTGTCACCGTCCTTGAGCCTACCGAAGTACCTCTCGGGTGTCTGAGGTTACCCACCAAATCTGCGGAGTGGCTAATGGAATGTCAAACCTGATTGAATATATAGGTCCTATTAAATTTTCCGTAATCGTTTGCGGTTCTGGAATCACTTCCAGTTCTACCATACTCCCACTACTGTTTTCTGAAAAAGATCCATTTTACTAAAACTGTGGCGAGTCAAGAACAATATCACTATTGATCTTCCAAATGGTAGAATATCAACCCTCGTCATAGCCAGGGCAGCCATTACAGAAACGTGCCCTGAGTTATCCAGAGTCTGGTTTTAAGCATAAGCTGGACAACTCCCCGTACCTTAATATCTTTTAAGGTACGAACTATTCTATATCCAATATAGAAACTTTGGCACTTATTTAATTGGAACCATATTCAAATCATGCAGCTGTCTCCAGTGCAAATCAACTTAATGGAAAGAGGCTAATCAGCATTACTCAACTTAGGAATCCATCCAATTATGAGCAACCTGAAAGAGAAACAAGTTTCTCAAAACCATCACTATCATCTGAATACCAATCACAAGAATCTACATCTTCGATCTCTTTGAAGAATCCCGATACTTGTGACACCTGGTTCTCTACTTTATTCTTATACCCACAACTTCTCAAAACTTAGACCTTGTTTTTCTACGAAACACTTGTCCAAATACTAGAGAAGTTATAAGTAAATAGAACATAGTACGAGGACCTGCCCCTTTGTCCTGATGGACACTGGACAACATACAATACTCTGTATAAGTCCGCTGAGTTGAACAACTCATAACCTGTGCGTCGTAGGTTGAAAACTGTACCGTGGCGATTTCCTCAAATATCACCAATTACAACGAATTCCGATATAATGAGGAAAATCACCTAATTCCCAATAAATTACTCCCACTCATCATCTGTAAAACCATACAGATATGAGAATGAAACCTGGTAAATACATACCCTTGGAGTAAGTATCCAATCGGGAAAACAGTTTTCCTTTAACAATGCACTGAAACATGAAAATGTTTCGTAGGGGTATCCTGGTATTCATAGCAATGCCTCTTCCATAATCCAATTCGTGACTTCAACCGTATATTTTATTGCCATCTCTCCAAATCCCTTTATTTGTCTTTAGTCGTTACCTTCTGTACACCATCATTAGGCTAAATGGTTTTCTTCCTTCCCTACCGTTCGGCACCAGCCTATGGTTTGGAAGAAGACTATCCAGTAAGCATAATAGGTGTACCCTCCTAAACCAAGGAGTACTCGTATCTTGAGAGAAGGTGATGATAAAAGACAACTGAATAATACCTTATTCTTTTAAAGGTGAAATAGGAGTGGCGATGAAGTACGCGGTTTTGGTCGTGAATGATATCAGTCGCAATTTACTTTGCCCTCTTTCTAATCCCTTTATTTTGTCTTTACATATTACCTTCTGCACACCCTACTTAGGCTAATTGGTTTTCTTCATTCCCTACCTTTCGGCACCTGCCTATGGTTTGGAATAAGACTATCCAATAAGCGTAATAGGTGTACTCTCCTAAACTAAGGAGCTCTCGCAACCTGAGAGAAGGTGATAATAAAAGACAACTGAATAAACCAATTCTATTTCTCCTGAACCTTGATCCATCCTCGAAGAAGTCCCTTCGAGTTCGTATATAACCATACGATGGATCTATCCAATGGAAGTGGATATCCGTAGTAATACGGGTGTTCTGAGAAATGCAAAGGGTAAAAGAAGGAGTGGCAATGACTTATGCAACATAGACAATCCAAAAGCCAGTATTTTAAGAAGGTTCGGTCAACCTGGTCACTGAGTCATAGTCTAGGGTCGGTCAAAGGTCGCTGCCAAAGAGAGAGAGAAAAGAAACACTCTGCGTGCACTCTAACCTAGATCAGAATGGTTATCACTTTATCTAATCCGGAAACCTCCCACTGTCCTGTCAAATTCTCCTCCAAACCTGAAAGAAGAATCAATCGGGATCACCTGAAGAGTAAACCAACTCATCAGTGGGAATCGGGATCCAACTCTCATCGCATGATAACGTGATGGAATCCACTCGCGTTATCACACTCCAGAAGGTATGCGCATGCCTGGCAAGTTTCAGTTTCTTTAGAAACTCCCGATAAGATTTTTACCCCATGTTCTTATGACCTTGGCGAAAGTCAACAAATCATAAGTCACATGTCAAGTTCTGTCCGTCATTATCTTGTTAATTTGAACCCACCCGTACATACCCTTGACGCAAGCCAACAAGGTAATACGACTGTCCCAAACCAACACATCTATCTATGCAACAAATGAATACCCCAGCAACTACCAAACACTATGCCTTGACGAAAGCCAACAAACATAGCTTGAATATTACTGACCATCCATAAGAAACGACGGAGGGCTACGGCTGGTTTTTGGCGAAAAACCTTTAGCGTAATGAACTTGATCTCGTTGAAGGAACCTGATAGCTTTTTAAAATATAGTGGCGAAAACCTTTGCTAAAGAGGTCACTCCCGGTGAAGGGATCTCGGCTCTTTCCTCGTGGAATGAGGTGCAGGATATTCCACTGAATACCGCTATACAAAGCAACATGTAATCGACTATAGTGAAGTTATTACCCTGACGCAAACTTCTGCCCAAGGGGTCAGTCCCGGTGAAGGGATATCGGCCCTTGCCCCGTCGAATGAGGTGCAGGATATTCCAACCGAATATCTCTATGCAAAACAAAAGGAAACGTCTTTGCAATAACACTTTTTAAATTGTTCCAACAACATCAAACAGGTTTGTTTAACTTTTTGCATTGATCAGAATCAACGCAGTCCCATCAATCAATCACACCAAAAAAGAACGAAAATAAAATGTATGTATATGCCATCCGCATTCGTCACTGGGTCCCGTCATCACCCGTTAGGTTACTTAACTAACGACAGAGCGGGGACTGGACTAGCGCGGGTGTAAAACATATACAACATCTAATAGTATATAAACCAATATATATAATCGCTCTAGGCGTGATAATATGCAACATTACAGAAAAGTAATAAGCATCACAGAACAATACATATAATCTGGGATCCCCGGGTTTCACAGAGCCGCTGCTGAAACCCGACGTTCCCCCTGTCGTGTGGATAGCCTGTGCAATGAAACCTAGACCCCTACGGGTGCGGCAAGTTACCCGCCAAAACCTGAAGCGAGGTAGTCCCCTACAACATAGTGAATGGAACACCCGGCACTTCACGGAATCCGGTAAATTGAGCACCCCTCCTTGGGTCAACCTGTACCCCCTACGAGTGCGGCGAATAGTTTGCCAATTTTAGAGTGGGGCCCCTCTGCCTCTCAAAGCCATGAGATGCGGACCCATTGCCCTCCAGAACCCGGCTATCCGTGCACTCCGTCGCGGGGTAAAACCTAGTACAGTAATGAAAAATAGTACAACAGGTACATCGACCGCAACCTGGTCGTGCCCTAAAAGAATATTATACAACAGGAAGTGACGGCAGTCCACATGTTGGACGCTCGCCCCGCAATATCAAATGTACAAATAAACTCAAACTGCACTATCATTGCACACTGCTATCCACCACGACAAATCCGCAACATCACAGCACAACACAGAACATCAACGCGAATGTCACGTTCGCAAACCCGTCTAAAAGAACTATAGCAATCAGACGCGGTTTACCGATCAAATGACATTCCCGGTCGGAGATATAATGTAAGCACTGTAAACTAACATGTTTAAATTTCGATCGACAAAATATCATAAAGTGGGCCCCACGCAAATCTATAGAACAGTAACAAAATCTGGGCCCAAAAGATATATACCAAAAACCCCAATTTCCAGAGGAGAACACACTGTACAAATTTGGGGGCATGATCTCCCAGAACGGCCGCGGATGCGCGGCCAAACCATGGGTTTGGCCGCGTTTCCGCGGCAGTATTGTCGATTCAGGCATCTAAATTTGTACGGCGTTCTTATAAAACCCTGCACAGTTTTCTGAGATGTGTGGAATATTTTTAGGACACCGTTTAAAATCAACAGAAACTGTCAAGCTTGGATTTTGCAGTTTTTGATTTCCGGTTCGATCGATATTTTAAACGCGTTAGCACAAGTTAGTATAGCAAAATGGTGAGGCTCTGATACCACTGTAAGTCTACGCTAGCGCCCCGGCCGTCAACAGACGCCAAATGCGGAACAAAAACTTTTTATCTGGCGCTATCGTATACTTTAACCCGGATCTTCCATTATTGCTAAACTAACAAACTGTAAAGAGTGTAGAAAGGTTATACCGAACGATCCGAGACCTTCTTTCTTTAACCATCATCCCACGCTCCGTTGTGGCTGCTCCGATCTCTTCGATCTCCGATCTGCTCGTCCAGGTGGCACCACATCACTGATTCTTTAAACGGGCTCCCGCCTCTGACTTGAGGCAACTCGGTCGTCAAGTTTGCTAGAAGAGATGACCAAGAATGATGTAGAGAATGAGTGGATGACTTTGTCTCGTTCCGTCCAAAGCTATGGACGGACGGTTAATGAAGTTGCCGTGGGAATCGGGTGTTGGAATGAAATGAGCTTTGAATTCCATACACCGAAAACTATCATAATCTTTTGCAAATGAAAACTCAAGTGAGAGAGAGAGGAGGGGGGCCGGCCACTTATAGAAGTGGGGGGGGGGTGAGTGTAGGAGAGGGGAGAGTAACCTTAAGCAAAATATCATAATGTGAACACATGAAAATATCTTAATGAAAACAAAACCTCATTGAAATCAAAGCATGAGTCATTAACCTTGTCATCAAATTCTAGAACCTTCTAGAACCTTCTAGAAGCATGACTCACCCTCATCCAAGAAAAGATAAATCCGTCTTTAACCAAATGTTAAAAGACGGCTGATAGAAAACTGGAAACTGGCAACTTCCAAAAGTGATCCTGAAACAACTTTCAGGATAACCCCGAAACTGTATAAATATACCCGCATTTGTATTACGACCGAATACAAATGCAACTGAGACAAAGATATTATACCTACTCAATATAATACTCGGATCCGGCTTAAACCAAAGCCGACCAGTATCATCTGCCCGAAAAATAACACGTGCGTAAACGCACGTGCATTTTCCGAACCCTGCCATAAAACCATACGGCCTCTACAACGTTTCGCCCGAACTTGGGAAACTGTCTGTGGGGGACTCTAATGACTCGTCAGTACCCTGGCAGTGGGTTTAACCACAAACCGTCAGCGGCACTAGCTATGCGTAACGGCTGCCCATGGACTGACCTCAAGGGAGGCCGATGAGCGAACTCAAGGGAGGCCGATGAGCGAACTCATCCGGAAATCCTACTGAGCCTAACAGTGACAATGTATATACAGTCCGGTCCGTTCGTCTATGAGTATCGCATATCCGCCTAGGGGGATAGTAACGTCAGACCCCCAATAGCAGTATAAGTCGTGTCGGAGTGTAGCCCAATAACACCCTGAGATACTACTGGAGTACCACCAGTAAATCTCCTGCCATGGCTATGGACTATGTGTAATGGCTCTCCTAGACACAGCACGACCTCGTCCCCAATACCGGGAGAGACGGATCCCCTGCCGATCCGCTCACGTGCCTCCATGTGGCTCGGGACTGTACCCAAAAGCTACCTGTTTGCACGACTCCTTTGAGCCGTGGTAGGGTAGAAATCAAAGCACAGTGGGAACTCACACGAGACAAATGACGACCTCAGGTCGATGAACTAACCTGTACACATGTCACCAGGGAACTGCTATCTGACGATAGGTATAGTACTAACTAGCAGATTCCCGGCAAGTCCTGTCCGGTGTACTCATAACCCAATGAGCACCTGTATACATCTTAGGTGATACAACTGACACCAATGGCTTGTGAGACCGGCCACCGCCCCTCGTCGGGATCTCGACTGTATACACTAGTCTACTCCGGAGTATCGATGCCCTGTCTCGAAACTCCCACGACTAGGGACCACAATTAAGGATATGCATATAAACTACCCAACTCTCACGTATATGATCTGTTGGATATATGTATGCCCTAGAGGCCATTATGTGATAGTGGATGTATCTATACATGTATATATATTCAGTTTGCATTCTTGCTCGACATGATAGTATGCTATCTGGTGCTTCTTTATCTGACATGTTTATTTGATCATGCTTCTATTCATTCATACATGCTGATAAAGCCCTAAGGATATCGGCTTGACTACTCTGATTATGATGGAGATCATACTAGTGGGACATCTGTAGTCTATAAGCATATCCTGAAATGTCCCTAGTCGGAGGTGTATCGAGACGGGGCATCGATATACCAGAGTAGACTAGCGTATATGACTCTAGACCCATGTGATGGGCGATGGATGTTCCCACATTCATCGATGTTTGACATCAAGATCATATACGGGTGCTCAGTGGTGACTGGGTACACTGGACGGACTCTCCGAGAACTCCTATATGGAATTATATCTATCGTCGGATAGCAGTTCTTAGGAGACACTGGTACAGGTTAGTCTGTAGACCCGAGATCGTCATAGAGCCTTGTGTGTTCTCCCACTATACTTTGATTACCACCCTACCACGGCTCTACTGAGTCGTGCAAGCAGGTGGCCGTTGGGTACAGTCCCGAGACACACGAAGGCAATGAGCGATAGGAGGGGTTTCGTCTCTCCCGATATTGGGAGAAGATGCTGTACTGTGCCCGACTGGTTATAGCAGCAAGTCCCTGGCCAGGGCTGCTGAGATTTGCTGATAAGTGTTATCAGTAGTTTCTCGAACTGTTATAGACCATTCACCGGCACGACTTATTGAGTTATTGGGGTCGACGTGACCATCCCTAGGCTCGATATGCAGCATATCTGACGAAGAGACCGGACTGTACGGTAGTGTTGCCGGATGGCTCGACGGGAGTTGTAACAGGTTCGCTTGTTGTCTTCTGATCGCTCAATACCCGGGTGGCCGTTACGTTTAGCTGACCGCTTGCGGCTTGAGGGTACTTGATATGATCATTACCCTCTGCCGGCGTATTGACGAGTCTTAGAGTCCCACAAAGGAGTTGCTCAGTCCAGGCGAAACGTTGTGGTGCGCGTATGCGATATGCGCATGCACCCGATTGAAATATGCGTATATGATACTGTACATTGATCGGGCGGCTTGCTTTTGGTAGGGTCATATGTGATATGGCCGGATTGATAAATCAAGAGTTGATTTATCATTTAACCATTAGTTTTTCTCACTTGAAAACCTTTTCAAGGATGATGGATGTGTGCATGCATGTGTGTTTATTTTTCTTTCTTTCATGCTAGTTTCTTGCACATAAGGATGTGCATACATACACACATACATACAACCATCCATCATGGTTGTTAGCATATGGAAATGGTGGCAATGAAAGACTCACACTATAGATTATTTAATGGATTATTATTTGATTATGGATTTAAAAAGAAAATGAAAAGGAAAGGATAATTATGCTAGTTTCTACATGCTTCTTCTAACCTAACCATGCTCACCTACCACTAAACTATGGTTATCCTTTCCTTTATCATTCTAAACCCAAGTTAAATTAATCATCTATCATTTAATCATGGTTGGAGTCAAGAAGGAATAAATATATATAGTGATATTTATTTCTTTTGCAAGCTTAACCTTATGGTTATCATTTTACCTCTTTAAAAGAAATAGCCATCATTTTCATCCTCCTTCATCTTCTCCTCTCTAGTTTTTTTTCTAGTGAGTCAAACACAATCAAAGAAAGGTTTTTGAAGTGAGATCCAAAGCCACAACAACATTCTACACAAGCTTAGCCGTTTTGTTTAGAGTGTTATCTTCGGTTTGACGAAGTAGCGAGCTTGGACGGAGATCTCCGCGGTGGATCGTCGTGGACACATGGAGAGTTCAAGAGGACCTCGATTCAACACCCAAGACACCAAGGAGTCTTGCAAAGGGGAGCTACAAAGGTTGTAGCCTTCAAACCCTAGATTTTTCTAGTTTAAAGTTTACTAAACCTAATTTTCTAGGATCGATCCACTTGCGTGTTTGTTTAGCACAATAAAAATCATAACTTTTGGACATGTGATGCTTCAAAACTCTTCATAGGGTGCTAAACAAACCCTTCATTGGTATCAGAGCCAGGTTGCGATCCTGGGACCTGTGGGCTATAGTTGCTCCTAGGAGAGTTTTACAGTTTACAATTAGCTAACTCATTAGGTGTCTAGAAAGGTGTTAACGGGGCTCCGCCTCTGGGAAAACGAGGTTTGCTCTAATTAGGTCCGTGCGAAAGCACGGGGAACCTCCCTCAAAGTACCGACACTGGCCTGGCTGAACGGTTAGCGAAGTTGTAGACTGTAATTAATCCTGGCTAGTTTTTCTTTTTAAGGTTTGAAAGAGAAACTTGATAAAAAGCAGTGGGAAACATCGATTAGACAAGATAATAAACCAATCTAATCTATGCAAGAGCTTTCGCTGAGTGTATTCTTTTCTCTCTCTTAATGGCAGATACCAATGACTGGACTTAAGCTTCTACTAGATAAAAACAAACTGAATGGGACCAACTATAAAGACTGGCTAAGGAATCTGAAGATCACCTTGACTTATGATAATGTATTATATGTCCTCACGGCTTCAGCCCCGCCCGTCCCAGGCCCAAAATCCTCAGTTGCGGACATTGAAGTCCGCAAGACATGGGACGCTGACTGTGCCACGGCAAAATGCCTCGCGCTTGCATCGATGGACAACACACATCAAAAGCAGCACGAGGACATGGACATTCACGGGATACTGCTCCATACAAAGGAGTTGTATGGGGAGCAGTCCCGCGTATTACGATACGAAGCATCAAGGAAACTGTTTCACATGCGAATGGCCCCTGGCGCACCAGTAGGAGACCATGTGTTGAAGATGATAGCTCTTATAGAAGAGCTTGAGGACCTTGGATGGACAATGGACAATGAACAATATATAGATATTATTCTACAGTCCCTCCCCTCCACCTTTGCTCAGTTCATAGTGAACTTCAACATGCATGGCATGGAGAAGGACCTCCCTGAACTCCTTAATATGTTAAGGAGTGCAGAGAGCACTATGAAGTCAGCAAAGATTCCCGTTATGACCATTGGACAGTCTTCTTCTTCTCGCCCAAAAGCTAAGGCCAAGGGAAAGAAAAAGAAGAAACCCACTAATCCTAAGGGCGGAGTCAAAAAGGTGAAGGGAAAGGGAAAGTCCACGGCTGGAGACCCAGGGAAAGGCGAGTGTTTTCATTGCCACAAGACAGGACATTGGAAGCGCAATTGCACGGAGTACCTAAATCTCAAGAAGAAGCATGGTGATGCTTCTGCTTCAGGTGCGTTTGTGACTGAAAACTGTTTTTCTATAAACTCTGCTTCCTGGGTATTGGATACCGGTTCAGGTTCTCACATTTGCAATTCTATGCAGGGGCTGAGAAATAGCAAGGTTTTGAAGACAGGTGACCATACTCTCCGCGTTGGAAATGGTTCCAATGTACATACAGTCGCAGTGGGAGAGTATCACTTGGGGTTGCCATCTGGATGTATTTTGATTTTGAATCCATGTTATTTTGTACCAAGTATGCTATGTAATATAATATCCGTTTCTTTGTTGGACAATGAAGGATATAATTTTGTATTGCAGAACAATGTTATGAACATTCACCTAAATCAAATGTTGGTTGGGTATGGTACGCTTAATAACGGAATATATGTCCTAAATCAACACACAGTTTTCAGTATACAACACACTAATAAAAGAAAAATTTCAGAATTAAATGAAGCTTTTCTTTGGCACTGTAGACTTGGTCATATTAACGAAACAAGATTAAACAAGTTACATAAAGATGGATATTTAAACCCTTTTGAATATAAATCTTATGCGACTTGCCAGTCTTGTATCAAGGGTAAAATGACCAAAACTCCGTTTACTGGACACGGAGAAAGAGCTACTCAGCTCCTTGGCCTCATACATAGTGATGTATGTGGGCCAATGTCTACACATGCTAGAGGCGGTTTTTCATACTTCATTACATTCACCGACGATTTCTCAAGATTCGGTCATGTATTTTTATTAAAGCACAAGTCCGAAGCTTTCGAGAAATTCATTGAATATAAACAAGAAGTAGAAAAACAAACCGGCTTGAGTATTAAGATGCTTCGATCAGATCGAGGTGGAGAGTATCTCAGTACAGAATTTGCAAACTTCCTAAAAGAGAATAGGATTCTCTCTCAGCTCACTCCTCCTTACACACCACAACACAACGGTGTGTCAGAACGACGGAATAGGACCCTATTAGATATGGTCCGGTCCATGATGAGTGACGCTGAGTTACCAGTCTCGTTTTGGGGACATGCATTGGAGACTGCAGCGTTTCTGCTAAATAGGGTTCCAACCAAAGCCGTGTCTACCACGCCATATGAGATATGGAATGGGAAGAGACCATCTCTTAAAAGAATTAAGATTTGGGGTTGCCCGGCCTATGTTAAAAAGCAGAATCCAGACAAACTCGAGACACGGTCAGTCATGTGTAACTTTGTGGGATATCCAAAGAATTCTTATGGATATCTGTTCTACCACAAAGAGGAACAAAAAGTGTTTGTTTCTCAGTATGCCACATTCTTGGAAAAAGAGTTTTTCACAGATAGAGATGATGGCAAGGTGATAGATCTAGAAGAGGTTCTGGAGACACAAACTACAAATGACGATTTGGTTGAACCGGCTGTTGCAACAGAAACTGAAGAACCTCGGCCACTCCGTAGGTCTGGTAGGACTTCTCGCCCACCGGAGAGGTACTACGGTTTCCTCATTGATGGTGACAGAGAAGACTGTATCATGGAAGATGATGATCCTACCAGTTTTCAGCAAGCTATCACGAGTGGTGACTCTGTGAAGTGGCTGGATGCCATGAGATCCGAAATGGAGTCTATGTACACCAACAAAGTATGGACTTTGGACGTTGTACCCCCTGGGGTAAAACCTGTAGGGTGCAAATGGATCTTTAAAAGAAAGATTGGTGTGGATGGGCAGGTAGAGACCTATAAGGCAAGACTTGTGGCGAAAGGTTTTCGTCAAAGACCAGGTTTGGACTATGACGAAACTTTTTCGCTCGTAGCCATGCTTAAATCTATTCGGATCCTACTTGCTATTGCTGCTCACTACGACTATGAAATCTGGCAGATGGACGTTAAAACAACATTTCTAAATGGAGATTTAGAAGAATGTGTTTATATGGATCAGCCGGAGGGCTTCATTGACAGTGGGAGCAGCGAGAAAGCATGTAGATTGCTTAAATCCATATATGGGTTAAAGCAGGCATCTCAGAGTTGGAACATCTGTTTCGATGATGTTATCAAAGAGTTTGATTTCATAAAAAATCCGGATGAACCTTGTGTTTATAGGAAGGCTGTAGGAAGAGCTGTCACATTCCTCGTATTGTACGTGGATGACATTCTTCTGATAGGAAATGACATTCCTATGCTACAGTCGGTCAAATCATTCTTATCACTGAGGTTCTCCATGAAGGACCTGGGTGATGCCACATACATCCTGGGCATAAGGATCTATAGGGATAGATCCAAAAAGTTATTGGGATTGTCCCAAACCAGGTACATCAACACCATCTTAAAGAGGTTTAGTATGGAAGACTCCAAGCGGGGTGCCTTACCCGCTTGCCATGGAGTCACTCTCTCCAAGGATTCTTGTCAAAAGACCGATGAAGAGAGAGCTCGCATGAGCATTATACCTTATGCTTCGGCAGTAGGATCTATAATATATGCGATGTTATGTACACGCCCAGATGTAGCTTATGCACTTAGTGTTGTAAGCAGGTATCAATCCAACCCAGGGGAGAACCACTGGACAGCTGTGAAGAACATTCTTAAGTACTTGCGAAGGACTAAAGAATTGTTCTTGGTGTATGGTAATAAAGATCTCCAAATGGAGGCCTTTACCGATTCGAGCTTCCAGAGCGACAAGGATGACAGCAAATCTATCTCAGGGTTTGTATTTACCCTCAATGGAGGGGCGGTAAGTTGGAAGAGTTCCAAACAGGATACCGTTGCAGACTCTACGATGGAAGCTGAGTACATTGCTGCAAATGATGCCGCCAAGGAAGCCGTCTGGATGAAGAAGTTCGTCTCGGAGCTAGGAGTAGTTCCAACCATTATTGATCCAATACCCTTTTATTGTGATAATAATGGGGCTATGGCGTTAGCCAAGGAGCCCAGATCCCATCAGCGGTCCAGACACATCCTGAGGCGATTTCATTTGATCCGGGAGATTGTAGATCGCCGCGAGATCGAGATTAAGAGAGTTGACACAAAGAACAACGCCGCGGATCCATTCACCAAGGCCCTCCCTCAGCCGCAGCATGAGCGACTTTTTGAGATGTTGGGTATGAGATACGCCAATAACTGGCCTTAGTGCAAGTGGGAGATTGTTGGATATATGTATGCCCTAGAGGCCATTATGTGATAGTGGATGTATCTATACATGTATATATATTCAGTTTGCATTCTTGCTCGACATGATAGTATGCTATCTGGTGCTTCTTTATCTGACATGTTTATTTGATCATGCTTCTATTCATTCATACATGCTGATAAAGCCCTAAGGATATCGGCTTGACTACTCTGATTATGATGGAGATCATACTAGTGGGACATCTGTAGTCTATAAGCATATCCTGAAATGTCCCTAGTCGGAGGTGTATCGAGACGGGGCATCGATATACCAGAGTAGACTAGCGTATATGACTCTAGACCCATGTGATGGGCGATGGATGTTCCCACATTCATCGATGTTTGACATCAAGATCATATACGGGTGCTCAGTGGTGACTGGGTACACTGGACGGACTCGCCGAGAACTCCTATATGGAATTATATCTATCGTCGGATAGCAGTTCTCAGGAGACACTGGTACAGGTTAGTCTGTAGACCCGAGATCGTCATAGAGCCTTGTGTGTTCTCCCACTATACTTTGATTACCACCCTACCACGGCTCTACTGAGTCGTGCAAGCAGGTGGCCGTTGGGTACAGTCTCGAGACACACGAAGGCAATGAGCGATAGGAGGTGTTTCGTCTCTCCCGATATTGGGAGAAGATGCTGTACCGTGCCCGACTGGTTATAGCAGCAAGTCCCTGGCCAGGGCTGCTGAGATTTGCTGATAAGTGTTATCAGTAGTTTCTCGAACTGTTATAGACCATTCACCGGCACGACTTATTGAGTTATTGGGGTCGACGTGACCATCCCTAGGCTCGATATGCAGCATATCTGACGAAGAGACCGGACTGTACGGTAGTGTTGCCGGATGGCTCGACGGGAGTTGTAACAGGTTCGCTTGTTGTCTTCTGATCGCTCAATACCCGGGTGGCCGTTACGTTTAGCTGACCGCTTGCGGCTTGAGGGTACTTGATATGATCATTACCCTCTGCCGGCGTATTGACGAGTCTTAGAGTCCCACAAAGGAGTTGCTCAGTCCAGGCGAAACGTTGTGGTGCGCGTATGCGATATGCGCATGCACCCGATTGAAATATGCGTATATGATACTGTACATTGATCGGGCGGCTTGCTTTTGGTAGGGTCATATGTGATATGGCCGGATTGATAAATCAAGAGTTGATTTATCATTTAACCATTAGTTTTTCTCACTTGAAAACCTTTTCAAGGATGATGGATGTGTGCATGCATGTGTGTTTATTTTTCTTTCTTTCATGCTAGTTTCTTGCACATAAGGATGTGCATACATACACACATACATACAACCATCCATCATGGTTGTTAGCATATGGAAATGGTGGCAATGAAAGACTCACACTATAGATTATTTAATGGATTATTATTTGATTATGGATTTAAAAAGAAAATGAAAAGGAAAGGATAATTATGCTAGTTTCTACATGCTTCTTCTAACCTAACCATGCTCACCTACCACTAAACTATGGTTATCCTTTCCTTTATCATTCTAAACCCAAGTTAAATTAATCATCTATCATTTAATCATGGTTGGAGTCAAGAAGGAATAAATATATATAGTGATATTTATTTCTTTTGCAAGCTTAACCTTATGGTTATCATTTTACCTCTTGAAAAGAAATAGCCACCATTTTCATCCTCCTTCTTAGTAAACTTTAAACTAGAAAAATCTAGGGTTTGAAGGCTACAACCTTTGTAGCTCCCCTTTGCAAGACTCCTTGGTGTCTTGGGTGTTGAATCGAGGTCCTCTTGAACTCTCCTTGTGTCCACGACGATCCACCGCGGAGATCTCCGTCCAAGCTCGCTACTTCGTCAAACCGAAGATAACACTCTAAACAAAACGGCTAAGCTTGTGTAGAATGTTGTTGTGGCTTTGGATCTCAGTTCAAAAACCTTTCTTTGATTGTGTTTGACTCACTAGAAAAAAAAGGTTTTTGAAGTGAGATCCAAAGCCACAACAACATTCTACACAAGCTTAGCCGTTTTGTTTAGAGTGTTATCTTCGGTTTGACGAAGTAGCGAGCTTGGACGGAGATCTCCGCGGTGGATCGTCGTGGACACAAGGAGAGTTCAAGAGGACCTCGATTCAACACCCAAGACACCAAGGAGTCTTGCAAAGGGGAGCTACAAAGGTTGTAGCCTTCAAACCCTAGATTTTTCTAGTTTAAAGTTTACTAAAACTAATTTTCTAGGATCGATCCACTTGCGTGTTTGTTTAGCACAATAAAAATCATAACTTTTGGACATGTGATGCTTCAAAACTCTTCATAGGGTGCTAAACAAACCCTTCATGATCGCCATCATACTGTTGGTAGTAAAGCAAGATCCTAAGGGCTCTATCAAAGTGTAACATGCAATCAGTCACCTGAACATGTACACGACTGATAAAGGCAAACCAGATAGCATACTATCATCTCGAGTAAGACTGTTCTACCGGGATAGGTCCTCCACAATCATTGCAATCACGTATCTGCGATCCAATAATTGACTATGAGGGTACTATCTCCAACAGATTTCATAAAGGCACCGGATTTACCCGACTTGGCGTAATTTAGCAGTTTTAGTGACTTTTTAGCCTCTGTTGGATCTGCTGTTGACCCGAGCCCTTCAGACTTAAATTGTGAAGACTGTAGCATGGTGAGACTAGTAAGAACACACACACAGAGCACGGGGACCCACCTCACCTTTGAGGCCGCCGGTTTAATCTTTCTGGCCGCAAATTGCGGCCAGAGTAGGGGATGGGGTGTGGGGATTTTGGGTGTAGGGTCCTTCTGGGTAGGTTAGTCTGTTTGTACCTGCAAGTTTTTAAGTTGGGCCCAGAGGCAAAATCTGGAGCTATTTGCGTGTTTTCGATGTTTTAAGTATCGTGCGACACGCGCGTGATACGTGTGGTTCTGTGGCGCGCTGCGCGACACAGCGCGTCGGAGTAGGTTTTGGTGGGTTTGTGCGCGTCGCGACGTGTCGTGTGCACGCGCGTTTAGTTTCACGCACGCGTATCCTTTTATCAATATATCGTGTTTTTGCAGGATTTTCCTGATGTATGTGACTTTGTAAATTCTAGGTTCGCCGGCGGGGACTCTAAGCGCAGCGGAGAAAGGAAAGCAGGTGGTCGGACACACCTAGCACAGGATCATGGGTGAGTAGATTTAACATCTATGGGGGACGATCGTTTGGATGGCGCGACTCGCCCGATAGATTTAGAAAACTTGAAAATAGTCAACTTGATATTTACTTGTGATATTTGAATAATAACATTTGCATGATATATGCTGCAGTAGGATCTACATGTTGTACCCATATACACAAACTCATTCTGTAAGACATATGCACCATTACCAGGATTTTATATGCAGCACGAGCACTATTCATGTATACACACACCCTGGTAATTGCCATGTCACGACACTAGATAACTATACATGTGAAACATGTTAATTTCTTAGACCTGGGCTATTGCTGTAAAATATTTAAAATGAAATCATAAGAATCGCTATTCTCGTGAATATATATACCCTTATATCACTTGCTCATGCCTAGTATAAATCATACATTGCAACTTGAACATTGATATCATTTGCATTCATTATCATTGACATATGCACCATGATGATTTCATGAGATTTATGATATTTCAGGATTTCGGGGGAAAGCCGCAAGATTTCAAACTTATAATCTTTTAAAATGCAAAAATTGCGGTTTTCTAGTGATGTAAAGTGTCGTCCACCATGAGTTTGCTGTGGTTTTCGAGATCCGTGTTGAGGAGTGGAGGAACCGTCACGGGTACATGGTGGGCCCGGTAAGGTACTCTGGGGCAAGAGGATCGCAGATGATGGCGTTGAGCCTGGCAGGGGACTGATTACCTACCGGTGACTTCATTTGGCACGGCGGATATCCAGAGGATACCGACCGTGGCCGCTGGATTGAGATAGTGATATTTGACATGGATCAGCTGGACGGCTGAGGCCAGAGATACTTGACATGGATATATGAGATTTGAGACAGTTTTGAGGTGTCGTTGCTGGACAAGGATTTTGTTGATTTTCATGGATATTATGCCGATATTTGAAAGGAGTTTCAAAAAAAAAAAACAAAGGAAGAATATTTCTTATACCTACATGATGAGATCTTGAGTTGACTCATTCAGCATACATACATGATAGTATATTCATGTGGCATACATACCTGTTATTACACCCATGTGACATACATACTTGTTAGTACACTGATGATACATACATACCTGCTAGTATATATAGCCATACCTGTTTTAGGGATGCCAGGATACTTGTGTGCATGCATACGATAGTCTTAGTAGATGTTATCTATTACTCACGAGCTGGCAACTCACCCCCGTTGTGCCACAGCTTTTCTGCAGGTCCGTTCCGTCAGCACGGTAACGGCGGATACTTTTGCCTCTTTTGCTCTTTTTACCTGGACTCGAGGCTTTTGCTCTTAGGTGGGCTTGTTATCATTTTGTACCACCTTATTTATGTCCATTGTATCTAGAATACTCCATCTGCTACTACTATTTCAGCTGTACCAGTCTTATTTGGATTACTGTATATTGACCTAGAGGCGAGATTGTGAGACTTGGGGATTTATTTTATGTTATATCTGGGGTCGAGCTCACTTGAGTCGACATGCTATTTCTTATGCTTCATGCTTATTTATGCACATTGTTATTTTATATTGCGTGGGATTTGTGACCGTCTTGAGGCGAAGAGCTAGCTCCCGCTTTGGGATGCCATTTTCATGTTATTCATTTATATTCCTGTTGTACTCGTTTGGAGCTTGTTTTACAAAGGAAACTCTGTTGGAATTTTTGGAAAAAGGGAAAGTTGTTTTAAAAAGAAACTAGATGTGGTTTAATGGAGTTAAATGTTGCAAATAATTGGTTTTTTCTTCACTCAAATTCGTAAGTGGGTTTTGTATTCTGGGCTTCGGCTTACTTATTTTACGGACGCCTTGAGACGTTTCGTAACTTAAGTGCCGGTCGCATTCCGTACCTTGCGGGTCATGACAGTTAGTATCAGAGCGATAGGTTTCATCTTTCCGAGTGTAGGATGACCCTTAGTAGATGGAGTAAGTGACTTAAGCAGGGTAGCATAGCGTACGTATGTTCGCGGCATACTTGCGATACGGTACTCCGCCTAAGTGACTTTAGGATATACTTGCTTGAAATTCCTTCTTCGATTCCCTGTATCCTATGGTTCTACTGCACCGTCTTATTGTCCTGTTTCCTGTACCAGTCACTATGCCGCAGAGGGCTACCAGAGCGCAGAGGACTGCCGCCCGAGACGAGATTCGAGCTGGCTCGTCCGAGACTAGGACCAAGCAGGGTGGTATGCCTATGCCGCAGGGACAGACTGATCCGCCTTCCCCAGGCCGTATGAATAGGCTTGAGTCCGGTATGCAGGAGCTACGTCAGATGGTGGAATCCTTAGTGGGGGTCAATTGAGCACGGAGATCGGATACTACTCCCCCTACGGTCGTTTCGAGACCAAGTCGGATTCGCACTGACATGTTGGCACCTAGGAGGGTTCGCAGAGGCCGTGGCGGATTCTTTAGGGGCCAGTTGTATCGCCTTCACCCATATGGTCAGCAGCCTTGGTTAGGATGTTTTTGGTGTGGTAGCCTGCATCATCTTGTCAGAGACTGTCCAGCGAGATGACAGGGAGCGGCGACAGCTCCGCATGTGACTCTACCTCCATCACCGCCCCCTCCTCAAAGAGCTCTACTTCCTGCCACAGGCGATGCTCCACGCCAGTTAGGTGCACCCAGAGGCCGTGGGCACGGCGCACCGATCCAGAGAGGACGAGGAGGCAGAGGCCGAGGCCGAGGTCAGCCCGCTATTGGAGGAGGACAGGCCTGAGTATTTGCATTGACACTGCAGGATGCACAGGCATCCAATGCCGTCGTGAAAGGTACCCTATCAGTATGCTCTGTAGATGCACACGTGTTGTTTGATCCCGGATCCATGCACTTTTATGTTTCCACACACTTCGTACCGAGTTTGGGTAGAGAGTCCAGTTTGCTTGATCAGCCGCTTGTTGTCACCACTCCTGTAGGAGAGTCTTTTGTTGCTAGGCACGTGTTCCGATCCTGTATCGTCCGTATTGGCGAGCGAGAGCTGCCTGTCGACTTGATCCTTCTTGAGATGTTGGACTTCGACGTTCTTTTGGGCATGGATTGGTTAGCCACGTGCTATGCGTCGGTGGACTGCCGCGAGAAGACAGTTAGATTTTATTTTCCCGGCGAGTCGGCTTTTGTTGTGCAGGGGGACCGTGGTGCCGCCTCTCACATATTGATTTCTTCTCTTCGCGCTGATCAGCTGTTGAGGAAGGGATGTCGGGGATTTCTAGCCTATGTTTGTGATACTGGAGCTACAGATATTCCATTGGACCAGGTTCCGATTGTATGCAAGTTCCCCGATGTTTTCCCTGACGAGCTGCCAGGACTGCCGCCTGAGCGCGATGTCGAGTTCTGTATTGATTTGATTCCCGGCTCGGGGACTATTTCTATACCGCCTTATCGGATGGCCCTGGCAGAACTTTGAGAGTAGAAGGTTCAGCTGCAAGATTTGTTAGATAAGGGACTTATTCGACCCAGTGTTTCTCCATGGGGTGCTCCGGTCCTGTTTGTCAAGAAGAAGGACGGAAGCTTGCGCTTATGTATCGATTACCGCCAGCTGAACAAGGTTACCGTGCGAAACAGATATCCGTTGCCGCGCATTGATGATTTGTTCGACCAGCTCCAGGGTGCGAGGTATTTTTCGAGGATCGACTTACGATCAGGATACCACCAGCTGCGAGTCCGACAGGAGGATATACCGAAGACGGCGTTCCGTACACGCTATGGCCACTATGAGTTTTTGGTGATGTCGTTCGGACTCACCAACGCCCCCGCAGCATTTATGGATTTGATGAACCGTACATTCAGGCCGTATCTTGACTTGTTCATCATCGTGTTCATCGACGATATTTTGGTATACTCCTGGAGCCGAGAGGAGCACGAGCAGAACCTGCGGGTTACGTTACAGACTTTGAGGGAGCACCAGCTGTTCGCGAAGTTCTCTAAGTGTGCATTCTGGCTGGACAGCGTCGGATTCTTGGGTCACGTGATTACGAGAGACGACATATGTGTGGACCCGAAGATGATTGAGGCCGTCCAGCAGTGGCCCCGACCGACATCGGTTACGGAGATCCATAGTTTTCTAGGCCTGGCGGGCTACTACAGGCGATTCGTTCAGAATTTCTCCCGTATTGCTGCACCTTTGACCGGTTTGACCCAGAAAGGAGTTCCCTTCGTTTGGACGGAGGAGTGCGAGCGTAGTTTCCAGCAGCTACGGACTTGTTTGACTACGGCGCCGGTATTATCATTGCCTTCAGGATCAGGTGGATTCATGGTTTATTGTGACGCTTCGCGGGTAGGGCTAGGATGTGTTTTGATGCAGCATGACAGGGTGATCGCGTATGCTTCGCGACAATTGAAGAAACATGAACAGAACTACCCCACTCACGATTTGGAGATGGCTGCAGTGGTCTTTGCACTTAAAATCTGGCGACATTACCTATACGGCGAGTCGTACTAAATATTCACTGACCACAAGAGCTTAAAGTATATATTTCAGCAGCGAGACCTGAACCTCAGACAGCGTCGTTGGATGGAGCTGGTGAAAGATTACGACTGTGAGATCTTGTACCACCCGGGCAAGGTGAATGTAGTGGCGGATGCTTTGAGCAGGAGGCCCGGGGGTAGTCTATCCTGTTTGCGCGCAGTGCAGAGGCAGTCGTCAGCAGATTGGCAGATTTTATGCGACAGCCGAGTTGAGTTCGAGTTCACTCCGACAGGGGGACAACTTGCGCATGTTCGTGCACGCCCACAGTTGCTTGACCGTATATATGAGGCACAACGCAGAGATGACCGTTGCTCAGAGATCATGGCACAGATGGGACAGGGCAGATTTTCCGAGTTCGTGATCGACGATCAGGGGGTACTACGATTTGGGACTCGATTGTGCGTACCAGATTCAGAGGGACTGCGACGTAAGATTCTTGAGGAGGTGCATAGATCTACATACAGCGTTCATCCAGGTTCCACCAAGATGTACCGCGATTTGAGAGATGTCTATTGGTGGGACGAAATGAAGAGGGATGTCACCGACTTCGTGTAGGCTTACTAGGTACCCTAAGGAGGCTCTACAAGGCATCGACCATGCCGGAATAAAAAATTTAGGTGCCTAACAACCCGAAAGAAGATCGTTAACTAGAGATTAGGCGAAACATAAAGCTAGTAGATAACAGTTATCACTAAGGGAAGGGACTACAACCTTTGTAGATCCGGTCCACCATTTCCAAAATTCCGTGACGACGTACCTTTGCTGCGATCAACCAACTCCCAGACTCTCGGACGGCTCCATGAGGAAATTGCAACGGGATCGCTTGAAGTCTTCGGTGCCGAAGATGATCTACGTCGAAGGAATACGGACTCAAGCTTCTACCTCACTAACCATAGAATTAGTGAAGTAAACACCCTAAACTAAAGTGATAGTCTAGTAGAGGATGGTGAGATAGGAAGTGGGTACTCTTTAGATTTTGATTTCTCACTCTAAATATTCACTTAAAATTTTCTAGCAAGCTATCTCTTTTTCTTCAAGAAGAAGAAGAAGAAGAAAAGAAAAGAACGAATGAATAATATCTTAAAACCCATAATAGAAAATCAAGTGAAGACTTATCATAATGTAACCATGGGTGAGGATAACTCATGTAGAGAATAAACTAGGGTTTAGGTTGATGGTTAGGTTAAGGATGAAACAAAATGGCAAGACTTTTTCAAAGATGCTAGCATGCTTCATGAAGCTTCTAGCAATGAAACAAAAAAGCCACCATTTAGTTTTTCCAAAATCAAATAAATAAATAAAACCTCAACCATTAACCTAAACTATGGTTTAAAGCATACACACCCAAGTTTGCATGTATCATCAAGCATGATACAATCTTGTGCATAAAAATATATCACATATACAACTTGTGCACATCAAGTGAGAAAATCAATCTTAAGTGAACCAATACTAGTTAATGTAAAGTAATATATCAAATATATAATTATACATTAAATCATTAAATCAACACTTGATTTAACGATCTGGTCATATCGCATATAACCGACTAATATCAATGTATCGACTTATCGAATCAATCCTCGATTCGATAACTAGGTTATATCGCATACAACCAATCGATACAATCATCGCGAGAATTGAATACGGTATCACATACCTATATCATTCTCGGTCCCGCACATATCACATATGCGCTCCTATGTCGTTTTGCCTGAGCCAGTACAACCTCTATGTAGGACTCTAAAGACTCGTCAATACGCCGGCAGTAGGTGATGATCATATCAAACACCCACAAGCCGTCAGCGGTACTAGCTGAACGTAACGGCTACCCGGGTATTGAGCGATCAGAAGATCAGCAAGCAAGCCCACTCCAACTCCTGCAAAAGCCTGACAGTGACACTACCGTACAGTCCGGTCTTCTCGTCTGATATGTCACATATCAAGTCTAGGGGTGGTAAACGTCAGACCCCAATAACCGATAAGTCGAGCCGATATGAGGCTCATAATGGGTCGAGAAACTACTGGTAACACTTACCAGTAAATCTCTAAACCAGCCCTGGCCAGGGACTTCCCTATTATGGCCAATCGAGCATAGCGCAACATTAACCCCCAATACCGGGAGAGACGAAACCCCTCCTATCGCTCATTGCCTCCATGTGACTCGAGACTATACCCTAAAACCACCGTTTTGCATGCCCTCTTAGATGTGGTAAGGTGGAAATCAAAGTACAGTGGGAATCACACAAGACTCTATGACGATCTCGGGTCTACAGACTAACCTGTACCAGTGTCACCAGAGAACTGCCATCTGACGTAAGGTATAATACCATCTGGGAGTTCTCGGCGAATCCGTCCAGTGTACCCAGTCTCCACTGAGCACCCGTATATCATCTCTGATGTCAAACACCAATGGATATGGGATTATCCATCGCCCATCTGTATGGGTCGAGAAGGTATACGCTAGTCTACTCTGGTATATCGATGCCCCGTCTCGATATACCCATGACTAGGGACCTTGAAGGATGTACTTATGGACTACCATGTCCCCACTAGTATGATCCACACCACAGTCCAGGTAGTCAAGTACACATCCTAAAGGCTTTACCAACATGTAACAGAGAGACAATCAATGTACACGTTAAGGTAAAGAGCAACCAAATAGCATACTATCATGTCGAGCAAGAAAGTCCTCCCTATATATGTCCAAGCATCCACTACAATATACAACACATGTATAGTAATGGCCTCTAGGGCATACATATAACTAACAATCTCCCACTTGCACTAGGGCCATCTGATAACAGTGGTTGTAGTATCTCATACTTAACCATTCCATAATAGTCTCTCTCTGGGAAAAAGCCTTCGTAAGTGGATCCGCCGTGCTGTCCTCTGAGTCTACTCTCCTAACCTTGATCCCCTGGAGATCAACCATCTCCATAATCAGGTGACACTTGCCTTAGAATATGTCTGGATCACTGATGGGACGGGCGTTCCTCGGCATAAGCCACAACTCCATTGTCACACAATAGAGGGAACAAAGTTCATCTCATGAACTAGTATACATCTAGACTGCCTCTTTGGTAGCATCTTAAGTAGCGATGTATCCAGCCTTTATCGTCTAGTATGCCACGGTATCTAGCTTGGAACTCTTCCAATATACCGTCCCTTTACTGAGGGTAAAGACAATGCCTGTGACTGACATTCAGTCGTCCTTATCACCCTGGAACCTTTCTAATGATTCTCCCAGGATCAATTGATACCATCTCACTACAACTAGTGAGTATCCTAATATCCAATTAGATCTATCTCATAGATCCAAAACCCAGGATTTAGTAGGTATCACTTTGATCCTATATGGAGAATTATTATGATAAGCGGAGATTGACTGAGCGTAGCATAGGAAACTCCTTCCCTATCAAGAGTATGTCATCCACGTACTCTACGAGGATCTCCACCATACACTCTACTACCTTTTTGTATATACAAGGTTCATCTACCATTTTGATGATGTCAAACTCTTTGACCAACATATCAAAACAGACGTTCTAACTCCGCGATGCCTGCTTTATCACATAAAACATCTTGCATACGTTTCCGCTGCTCCCACTGTCTACGAAGTCCTCTGACTGTGTACTTATAGACTCTTTCTTCTAAAACATCATTTAGAAAAGCAGTCAAGACACCCAACTGCCAGATATCGTAGTCATGGTATGTAGCCGTGGCAAGTAGGATCTGGATAGACTTAAGCATAGCCACTTAGAAAAGGTTTTATCATAATCCATACCTGGTTAATGATGCCAACCTTTAACAAGTCTAGCTCTGAAAGTCTCAACTTTTTCATGTACACCAAGTAATCTTCTCAAGATATACTTGCTCCTGATGGGGATTTAACCCTTCAGATAAGGCAACCAAAGTCCATACTTTGTTGGTGTATAAGGATTCCATCTCAGATCGATAAGCATCCAGCCATTCTTACAGAGTCCCACTCCTGATGGCCAGCTCGAAACTAGTTGGGTCATCATCTCATGATGCAATCCTCGCTCCCACTGTCATAGAGAAACCATAGTATCTCTCAGGTGGGTGAGAAACCCTACTAGATCGGCGGAGAGGCTGAGGTTCGTTGGTTGCAATTGAATCCTTTGGTTCTGCCAAATCATCAGCTGCAGTTTGTATAGCTGGAACTTCTTCCAGTTCCACCCCATGACCACTCATTTCTTCATAAGAAATTCCCTTTCACAAAGGTGGCATGCTGAGAAACAAAACATCTTTTGTTCCTCGGTTTGGTAGAAGATATTCCCTTGCGAATGCTTGGGATATCCAACAAACTTCTACAGATCTGACTTTGCCTCGAGCTTGTCCGGATTATGCTTTTAGACATAGGCTGGACAACCCCAAATCTTAACAGACTTAAGATATGGGCTCTTCCCTTTCCATATCATATATGAAGTGGTAGGCAACTGATTTGATCGGAACCCTATTCAATAGGTATGCAACTTCATAAGTGCATAACTCCCTTAAAAGGAAATAGGAAACTCAGTAGTACTCATCATAGAGCACACCTTATCATATAGGGTGTGAGTGCTCCGCCCCGATACACCTGCGTGCTATGGTGTATACGGAGGAGTAATGCTGAGAGAGAGTCTCATTCTTAGAATAGTCCAGGAATCCCGTGCTCAAGTATTCTCCTTCCTGATCACATCTAAGGATATAATACTTATACCTGTTTTTGGTTCTCTACTTCTAAGTTATATTCTCTGAATATCTCAAAAGCTCTGAACTTGTGTTTCAACAAGAACATATGTCTGAACCTTGAGAGATCATCAGAGAATGTAATGAAGTAAAAAGAACCGGTCTTGGCATGTGTAGACAGGGGACCTTCATACATCAACATGTATCATCCCAACAGTTCATTAACTCTTTCTCTGTTTCTAATAACCAGAGCTATGGTCATCTTATCTCTGTGACATGACTGGCAAGTTTCACAAGATGTAAATTCAAACTGATTTAAATATGCATCTTAATGTAACTTAAGCTAGTCGGGTCGCATTGATATGACCTAGTCTACAATACCTCAAGAAGAATCCGTTCATTTCTGAACTCTTCCTCTTGTGTATGTTCTGTATACTAAGAACTGTATTTTGATTTAGAACGTTAATGCTTTTAGATAACGTGCCTGAACCGATCAACTCTTGATTTGGGAAATGTTCAAAACATTATCCATTAATACAAAATTATATCCTTCTTTGTCTAAATAAAGAGACTGATATGATTTTGTATATCAGGTTCGGTATCTAATAACATTTGTTCAGAATCAATGTATTCTGGTAACACAGGGTGACAGTGACTAACAGACTTGGATGCAACACTTGCACCGTTTTCTGTCTCATGAAACTTATCACCCATCCTCAGTTCTTTACCTATCTGTAGCCCATGTAACAGATTACATATGTGGGATCCTGATCCAGTATCACATACTCAGGACGTAAAGGATATTGAGAAACAGTTTTATGTAATGAACACACCCGAAGATGATGCATCAACATGCACTTTCTTCGTTTGGGTGGCACGGGAATTCTGGTAATCCCCAATTTCCTGTTCTGTCTTATAACAATTATAAGTTGGAGCGGGACCAACGTTTCCCAGCTCAGTATAATAAGCGGGTTCGGTCAATACATCCATATTATTATCTTGATTAAGGCGTGACATGGTCGCTACCTGGAGAGAGAGAGAGAAGAAAACACTCTGCGTGCGCTCTTGCAAGATCAGATTGGTTATTATTTTATCTAATTAGGATGGCTCCCACTGTTTTTATCAAATCTTCCTTCAAACCCTAAAAGGAAAGACTAGCAGGGATTAATTACACGCTTCAAGTTCGCCAATCTTTCAGCCAGGCCAGTGTCGGTACTTTGAGGGAGATTCCCCGTGTTTTCGCACGTACCTAATTAAAATAAACCTCGTTTTCCTAGAGCCGTAACCCCGTTAACACATTTCTAGACACCTACTTGATTGGCTAATTGTAATGTGTAAAACTCTCCCAGGAGTAACTCTTACTCGCAGTGGGTATCGGGATCCAATTATCTCAAAGAAGGTATGCAATCTCATTGCAAATTTCAACACTTGAAATTCCCAATAATATTTTGCCCCTAGCAGCTATATGACCTTAATATAGTCAACAAATCATAAGTGCTAGTCAAGTTCAACCCGTCCTTTCCTGATTGAATTAAACCCACCCGCACGACCCTTAACATAGTCAACAAAGTCGCACGACTACCCTAATCCAATCGCATCATATGCTTATACAGATAAGCACAATTGGCTACCGCACACTACGCCTTAACATAGTCAACAAACGTAGCACGAATACTAACTAGTACTTATCTAAAATGACGAAGGGCTACGACAGGTTTTTCTGAAAACCAATTGTGTAATGAACTTGATATCGTTGTAAAATCAAATGATTTTGAAATGGAGTGTTTTTGAGGCTTTTCTAGTTTTGCTAAATGGGTCACTCTCGGGTGAAGGGATCGTCGGCCCTTTCCTCGTCGAATGAGGTGCAGGGTATATCATATATACCGCTGTGCAAAGCAAGAACTATAGGAGCAATCAAAAGACAAACCGAGGGGTGTAGCATCTGCCAGTTATTGCTAAAGGGGTCACTCCCGGTGAAGGGATCTCGGCCCTTTCCTTATCGAATAAGGTGCCGGATGTTCTACAAGGAACACTGCGATGCAAAGCAAGAACTGTAGCTACCTGTTTTGAAAATTCGATTCCACAACATCTTAGGTTTCTTTTCTTTCATTAATCACATTAATGAAGTCCCATCATTAATTCACCTAAACATCACAGATAAATACGACGTACACTTATGCCATCCGCATTCGCCTCGATGTCCCCTCATGCACTGTTAGGTTAGGTAACTAACGGCAGAGCGGGGCAGGGCTAGCGCGGGTGTAAAACATAAGTAACGTCTATATAATATATCATATATACTATATACAGTATCCATCACAGAACATCAAATGATCACATCACAGATATCGCAGCAGAAGAAAACATATGAAACATTGGATATACTAGGACGTCCGTGTTTTTAATACGAGCCAGTATAAAACACGGATTCCATGGTCGCGATGAATAGCCAAACCCACACCCCTAGACCTCTACGGAAAGCGGCAAGCAACCCTACCAATTCTAGAGTTAGGAGACCCGGACTCGACTCCTTGAGTTGGTCTCCACTGGACTCTAGAACCCGGTTACTTGTGCCCTCCTCCTTGGGTCTATCCTAGTGCGGAAAAGTAAATAATATACAAAAGGTGACATCTTTCGCAACCTGGAAGTACCCCAATAAAAGAATATTACATACAAGTTTTTACATGAATGAAAATGAAAAAACACTCATCTCACATAAAAACCCCCCGGCTATTCAAAACGCGACGATCCAATATAACATATCCAGCAACACATAACATCATATGTCATCAACGTAAGTAAATATGCGCATCCCAATTGTCGTTGACATATAGCAACGAAACCGGTGATATCATATATTACACTTACGGTCACAGAAAAGAAAGTGTAAAACTACAATAGTTGGAATCCTCAAACTCTTTAGACATCGCATGCCTAACCAAATGAATTGTTTAGACATCGCATGCCTGACTATTATAAACCCCGCATTTTAGTCTCTATATCGAAAACACTTTTCAATATCTAGTCGGGCAATTCAACAAGATTCCCGATATGAGATCGAATGCTCGTCGCAAACTTTAGTAGACGGCCACACCCCTGGACACCGTCGACGAAGTGCACTAAGGCGGAACACCGCTGCCGCGATCACCCGAACGGATGCTTTTGGCTACGGGGTTCTCCTACAGTCACTTGGTCGGGGCTATGGGGCGTGGCTGTCTATTAAGTTTACCGGCGACTATCCGCGTACGCTACGTGATTGCGACGGACTTTTGATCACATCAAAATTCCGTGGCAACCGATCAAATGAGACTAAACTGCTATGTTTATAACATCCATATTAGTTATCTCATAACTACTTGTGAATTCCAAATATCGTATCACATTCCATATAAACAGAAAATGTTAAACTTTCCGATCGAATAATCAAATACCCAAGTTTTTCCCGAATGGTTCTCAACACTTGAGGGAGGTTTAAAAGCATCCATCACATGCCACAGTACCAACGGTCCAGCCGTAGAAGGGTCAAGCTAACGCCTCACATGTGGCACGCTGCACTGCCCCAAACCCTAAGGTTCAAAGGGCAGTTCAAGACGGTCACATAATCGAGTTAAGGTTTGTTGTCTTCTACAGGGTCCATTGCGTAACTTGCACGATCTAGACGTTCTTAAACAAGCGGAAAAATCTAACACTTGGAAATTTTCCGGATCGGGGAAAAAGTGAGTTATTGATGTCGGATCGAAATTTTTAACAGTTTCTAAATATCCGGAAAATCCAACGAAATTAAAAATTCCGATCGAAACAACGACTACAAAATAAACCCCAAAATACTCAACTGTTGAGTCAGTTTTAAAAATGCCCAGAAAATAGCAACAACAGAGCTAAGTATTACTGTGCAAAAAACCGTCGCTAATTCCATTACCCTGCCGTGGAACCGCCGCCAAAGGTGGGTTATTGCCGCGGTTCCGCGGCCATGTAGAGGAGTTAGGGGCTCGTTTTTCATGGTAATTCTTAGAAAATGTAATATCTCAAAAATTAATAATAATAATAAAATATTATTTTGGGAATTTTTATAATTTAATATTAATATTTATTGAATATTTTAATATTTTAGTATTATTAAATACAAATAAATGGTAAAAATTTTAGAAAAATTATGAAAAAATTCTAAAATAGGATAATTTATAGAATTATGCCATTTTTAAGTTTTTGTGATTAATTATATGATAATTAGTGTTAATCGCGATTAAAAATCGCTAATTGGATTTTTGGCTTTTTTGTGCAAAAATGTGCACATATCATTTTCCACACTTGTTACACTTGTGTTACTTTTCTATTGCCATGGTGGTTCTTTTGGGGTCACTATTTGAGTGAGAAGAAAAAGAAAAGAAAAGATAAAGGAAATGGAATGATGATGAGAGAGAGAGGGTAGGTATAGGTCAACCTTTCCCTTTTGAAGCCATGCTCCCATCATTCCTTCACCCTCATTTTTCTCTCCCCTTTCTTGAGCTGCTGCTGCTGCTCCTGCTTCTCCTCTCATTTCCCTCCTCTTCAATCCCCAAAAACATCTTGAATCCAACCCCGAAACCCCATTTCATCTTCACAAAACATGCCCACAAGCTTGAGAGGATCGCATTGGACTAAGAAAGGGTTGATTTTGAGGACTTTGAGCAACTCAAGAATTTTCTTGAGTTGCCAAAGAAGGTAATTTCTGCACCCTAGAGTAGTATTTCAATTTCCTTATGCATCTATACTAGTTTCGTATCGATATTGTGTCGTTTTGTGGACTTTGGAGAATTCAAGTTAGGCTTTAGGTGAGATCTGAAATCAAAGGTGAATTGAGGTGTAATTAGAGGTGATAACCCCTGGTGTGATGTTGTATTGGATCAAACCTGAAGATAAAACCCAGAATACGGATTTAGCAAATCGATATCGGGGAAAAACTGGAATCTGTCACTGTTTTTAAGAATCTGCTAACACCCCGAGACCCCTAAAATAAAATTGAGTTGACAATGAGATGTGCAGGTACTCTAGAACCAACACCCAAAGCCCTAGCCCTAACCACCATGTTCTGGCCGCCAATTAATTCCTTCTGGCCACAAATTGCGGCCAGAGCAGGAGGGAATTGTCTCGTTTTTTGTGCATGGCTCTATTTCCAGTAGATTAGACCCCTGGTATATATAGATTTGTCTAATTTGACCTAGGGTAAAATCTGGAACATATTTCCTAAGTTGCTGTTTTGGATTTGTGTTTCCGTATTCCGTATTTTTATTTCTGCATTGGTGTGCCTCGTTTTACCTCGACTAGTTGGCGTTTATACGACGATATCGAGGATTGATTGATGGTTTTGAAGGCGTGCTCATAGGTTCTAACCTATATGCCCCTTATCGTATCGTTTTGGGATTCGTATGCCGTTTTAGTTTTAAATTGGTTTTGATACGCATTTGCGATACGTTAATGTGTAGGTACCCCATGAAGGCTTTGGGACGACAAGAAAGCGCGTGGCGACGTCGACAATTGAAGACCCAAGGTAAGTAGATTATATCTACAGTGGGAAGTCGGGTGGATGGCGTATAGCACCCCCGCAGTCCGTAGTTAGTATACTATGTAGATTATATATGATAGTTATAGTGTGTTATGGTTAGTTAGGGGTAGAAATAACTAGCGTAGTTCCTAGTTGCGAGCTTTAGGATAGATTTACACCCACACGCATACACTTGTATGTTCCTTATACTTGCACTTTGTTGATGATATTGGACGACATTGGTGATGAGTCGATGATATTGGGCCTTGTGCCGCAAGATCGGTGATGTGTTATGATTCATATTTGGGATATGACATGTGATTCTTGCGGGCTTGGGATGTGTGTTTACCCCCGCATTCATACTTTGTAGATGGTATCAGATGTACTAGACTTAGATCAGTACCCCAGATTATGTGATATGATGATAATGATACCTGATATTTAATAAGAGGAATGCGATTTTGACCCGTACCCAGCTATTGGGATGCCGTACGATGATTTACCGTACGAGCTTTACATTGATGATCGATCCGCACTCATGACTTGAGAAGGTCATATGATATATTGTATCGTACGCGATACCACTGAGGCGGGATCACCGACAATATATATACATATCGGCTCAGATTTAGGTGGTTTCCATACCCCCCGATTGACCTGATACTTAGATCAGTAGTTTGCATAGTAGATGTTAGACTAGACCCGAGTCATACCTATTTCAAAAACTACGAATCAGGAATATCTTAAAGACAAACAAAGGGATTCTACGGATACTTTAAAAGGCGTATCTTTTCTTAAAAACACCGTAGCCCTTATTTTACTAAAAACCCTGATTCCTCTTATTTCAAAAGGCATAACTGCATGACATATACATATTGATGTAGTTTCTTCACTGTGGTGTTGATTATTTGATTTCCGCATACTCATGCTATTCATACTGCCTGCATATGTTACCATCATGCTGTTAGGACACCAGCACCATTATCGATGATGCATATGTTCCACGTACACTCGCTTGCCGGCTCACACACTTCATCATCGATAATTGCCATGTCACTATACTGTAGTACTGTCGCAGTCAGTATACGACCATTGCATTGCATACTTATATACATACTCATTGTACACTTATATTTGTACACATACTTGTTGCACATACACAGATGATATTTCTAGAATTGGGAACCGCAAAATACTCTTTAAAATGGATTCTTTTTAAAAGAGCGGCTTCCCCAATATGTGCATATCACTTTTCCGTATTGCATGATATATCGATATGCTTACATTCTTTTATATGTTGCATACATCATGTTTTCTGATCATACGCATTGAGATATGTTGTTTCCATGATATTTCTGGATTTGGGAACCGTGGCTATTTCAACTGAGATTATGTATTGTCTTTGGAAAACCGGTTTCCCTTGATTTGATATTTCAGTGCGTCCACCATGTGTTTTCTCGATTCTGAGAGTGGCATATGAAACCCGATTCGAGGAGCGGTAGGCACCGTCTGCGGGTACATGGTGGACCCGGTAAGGTACCCCGGGACAAGAAGACTCGTATATGTTAGACGGTGAGCCTAACAGGGGAGCACTACCTACCGGTGATAGTATCTGGACTCGGTGGTTATCGTGGGGATACCGACTGGAGTATGTACGTATGGATACGTCGAAATTCGAGGGTCGAAGCTGGGCACTCGAGTTTTCGAGATAGCGTATGATACGTACCTATCAGGGCCAGTCTTGGTGACAACGCCTGATAGACGAGGATTTACGTGCCGATGCTAGGCACAGGTTTCATGATGTTTTACGATATTTCCATGATTGTTTATATCCTCATATTTCCATGCATATGCTTTACGATATTTACATGCATGAGGCTTATTGTCATTGGGTGACAGGTGGACGGGATCCACACATATACAGACATTGATCACATACAGACTGGATTTACATTGATCATACTTCATTTGTATATATAACAGGGTTGAGGGCGCTGTTATATATACCCTTACACCAATATTAGTGGTATGGGACGCTAATATATGTGTATTGATCTTCATTCGATACTTCATTATATTTACTTCATGCAGCATACTTTACATTCATGACATGTTATTACCTGAGTACTTGGCACGACATACATGTTTAGAGGTTACCTTGCCACCTTATCATGCTTCAGACGTACTTTTGAGGTTTACATTATACTGATCGTATTGACCTAGGTTTATGTCTTGCATTCGGTTTCTGCTTGTAGATGTTTTCTATTGACGAGTTGGTAACTCACCCCCGTTGTGCCACAGTTCTTGCAGGTGTTGCCGTACAGGTTCCATAGCGGCATTTCTGGCACACTGCCTTCCTTTGTGGATGATTTGCTTGGTAGGTGGGTCCTTTGCATCAGAACAACCCTTGTACATGTATTTTTCATTGTATCTAGAATTCCATCAACCAAAAACTTGTATTTCGCTTCAGACTTAGACATTATTGCTGTATTATTTCGACCTTAGAGTCGCGCTTAGTAGTATTACGGTTTTCATGCTTTTGGAGCTTTCTTTTTGACTGTTGATCCTCGCCGTTCGGCGTGGTATATTATATTGCTTGTGTGGTTGTGACCGTCGTTTGACGAAGAGCTAGCTCCCGCTTGGGGATGCCTTTTATCACTGCATGTATATATATATTGTTCTTGTTGTACCCCGTTCGGGGCCAGTTTTTACAAAAGAAACTCTGCCGAAATTTTTAGAAAAGACTTTACTTTTTTTTAAATCCATTTTCGGCTTAGTTATTTAAAAACCTTGGCTTCAAACATGTTTTTCTTCACTTCTTAAAAATCAGTTTTCTTATTTACTCTTAAAATGGTTTTAGATTTCTGGGCTTTTGGCTTACTTGGATCAGATGAAGTCCTATAGACTTCATATGGTTCAGGTGCCAGTCACGTGCTCTTTTCGGGTCGTGACAGAAAACCGTGCTGAATTTTTAAAGCTTTTTTAATTTGGAAAAATCCCAGATTTTAAAAAATGTCCAGAGAGGGGGTTGATTTTGCGTTTCGGGTTTCGATCGGGGTTTTAACTCCGTAAACACATCGCCTAATGCTCTAGCTAGGCTCTGATACCACTGTAGGGTTACTAGGCACCCTAAGGCTCTACAAGGCATCGACCATGCCGGAATAAAAAATCTAGGTGCCTAACAACCCGAAGGAAGATCGTTAACTAGAGATTAGGCGAAACATAAAGCTAGTAGATAACAATTATCACTAAGGGAAGGGACTACAACCGTTGTAGATCCGATCCACCACTTCCAAAGCTCCGTGACGATGTACCTTTGCTGCGATCAACCAACTCCCGGACTCTCAGACGGCTCCATGAGGAAATTGCAACGGGATCGCTTGAAGTCTTCGGTGTTGAAGATGATCTACGTCGAGGGAATACGGACTCAAGCTTCTACCTCACTAACCATAGAATTAGTGAAGCAAACACCCTAAACTAAAGTGCTAGTCTAGTAGAGGATGGTGAGATAGGAAGTGGGTACTCTTTAGATTTTGATTTCTCACTCTAAATTTTCACTTGAAATTTTCTAGCAAGCTATCTCTTTTTCTTAAAGAAGAAGAAGAAGAAGAAAAGAAAAGAATGAATGAATAATATTTTATAACCCATAATAGAAAATCAAGTGAAGACTTATCATAATGCAACCATGGGTGAGGATAACTCATGTAGAGAATAAACTAGGGTTTAGGTTGATGGTTAGGTTAAGGATGAAACAAAATGGCAAGACTTTTTCAAAGATGGTAGCATGCTTCATGAAGCATCTAGCAATGAAACAAAAAAGCCACCATTTAGTTTTTCCAAAATCAAATAAATAAATAAAACCTCAACCATTAACCTAAACTATGGTTTAAATCATACACACCCAAGTTTGCATGTATCATCAAGCATGATACAATCTTGTGCACAAAAATATATCACATATACAACTTGTGCGCATCAAGTGAGAAAATCAATCTTAAGTGAACCAATACTAGTTAATGTAAAGTAATATATCAAATATATAATTATACATTAAATTATTAAATCAACACTTGATTTAACGATCCGGTCATATCGCATATAACCGACTAATATCAATATATCGACTTATCGAATCAATCCTCGATTCGATAACTAGGTTATATCGCATACAACCAATCGATACAATCATTGCGAGAATTGAATACGGTATCACATACCTATATCATTCTCAGTCCCGCACATATCACATATGCGCTCCTATCTCATTTTGCCTGAGCCAGTACAACCTCTATGTAGGACTCTAAAGACTCGTCAATATGCCGGCAGTAGGTGATGATCATATCAAACACCTACAAGCCGTCAGCGGTACTAGCTGGACGTAACGGCTACCCGGGTATTGAGCGATCAGAAGATCAGCAAGCAAGCCCGCTCCAACTCCTGCAAAAGCCTGACAGTAACACTACCGTACAGTCCGGTCTCCTCGTCTGATATGCCGCATATCAAGTCTAGAGGTGGTAAACGTCAGACCCCAATAACCGATAAGTCGTGCTGATATGAGGCTCATAATGGGTCGAGAAACTATTGGTAACACTTACCAGTAAATCTCTAAACCACCACTGGCCAGAGACTTCCTTGTTATGGCCAATTGAGCATAGCGCAACATCAACCCCTAATACCGGGAGAGACGAAACCCCTCCTATCGCTCATTGCCTCCATGTGACTCGAGATTGTACCCAAAAACCACCGTTTTGCATGCCCTCTTGGACGTGGTAAGGTGGAAATCAAAGCACAGTGGGAATCACACAAGACTCTATGGCGATCTCCGGTCTACAGACTAACCTGTACCAGTGTCACCAGAGAACTGCCATCTGATGTAAGGTATAATACCATCTTGGAGTTCTCGGCGAGTTCTTCCAGTGTACCCAGTCTCCACTGAGCACCCGTATATCATCTCTGATGTCAAACACCAATGGATATGGGATCATCCATCGTCCATCTGTATGGGTCGAGAAGGTATACGCTAGTCTACTCTGGTATATCGATGCCCCGCATCGATATACCCATGACTTGAGACCTTGAAGGATGTACTTATGGACTACAATGTCCCCACTAGTATGATCCGCATCACAGTCCAGGTAGTCAAGTACACATCCTAAGGGTTTTACCAACATGTAACAGAGAGACAATCAGTATACACGTTAAGGTAAAGAGCAACCAGATAGTATACTATCATGTCGAGCAAGAAAGTCCTCCCTATATATGTCCAAGCATCCACTACAATATATAACACATGTATAGTAATGGCCTCTAGGGCATACATATAACTAACACTTCGTATTGAGATGCCTGACTTGTCAGCAAGTCAAGGCCGAGCACCAGAGGCCCGCAGGAGAGCTACAGCCGTTACCCATTCCGGAGTGGAAATGGGAGCAGATTTTGATGGACTTCGTTATGGGTCTACCCAGGACCAGTCGGGGGTACGACTCTATCTGGGTGATCGTGGATCGATTGACGAAAGCGGCTCACTTCCTGCCAGTGAAGACCACTTTCAGTTTTGCTCAGTATGCTCAGATTTACATCGATGAGATCATACGGTTGCATGGCGTACCGACTTGCATAGTATCAGATCGAGGCACCCAGTTTACCAGCCGACTATGGCAGAGGCTTCAGGAGGCTTTGGGCACTCGTTTGAGTTTCAGCACAGCATTTCATCCGCAGACCGACGGACAGTCAGAGCGGACCATTCAGACTCTCGAGGACATGCTCCGAGCGTGTGTTTTGGACTTTGGTGGTAGCTGGGATCGTCATTTACCTCTAGTGGAGTTCTCCTACAACAATAGCTTCCAGGATACTATTCAGATGGCGCCTTTCGAGGCGTTGTATGGGAGGAGATGTAGACCACCCGTCTGTTGGATTGAGCTGAGCGAAAGCAGCATTTTCGGGCCGCAGATCGTGCAGGAGACGACCGAGAAAGTACAGTTGATTCGAGTCCGGATGAAGGCAGCTCAGAGCAGGCAGAAATCGTATGCGGACAGGCGCCGTCGCAGGTTAGAGTTCGCAATTGGCGATCATGTTTTTCTGAGGGTCTCTCCGATGAAGGGCGTGATGCGATTTGGGCGAAAGGGGAAGCTTAGCCCTAGATTCGTAGGTCCCTTCGAGATCCTCGAGCGTGTCGGCGCTGTCGCATATCGTTTGGCTCTTCCACCCAGCTTTTCAGATGTTCACCCCGTCTTCCACGTGTCGATGCTACGCCGATATCTTCAAGACACTTCCCATATGATTCGGCATCAGACCGTTCAGCATGAGCCCGACCTTTCGTTCACTGTGCAGCCAGTTGAGATATTGGATCGGCAGGTGAAGAAACTTCGATCAAAGGTCCTGCCGTCGGGGAAAGTTCTTTGGCACAACCCGGATAGTGAAGAGGTCACTTGGGAGGCCGAGGGAGAGATGCGGAAGAAATTTCCTCATCTTTTTGAAGGTACGCGTAGTTGCATATTTTAAAATTCGGGGACGAATTTTCTTAAGGGGGGAAGACTGTAACACCTGAGTTTAGGGTTAGTAGTAGTTAAGTGTTGATGTGGGATTTTTGGTAAAAAGTTTACCAAAATGGGATTCTAGTAATTTATCTGGTTTTATGGTTATTTTTGTAGAATTTTATCTCGACCACACACACTTGTGCACGTTAACTAGGGTTAAGATTAGGGTTTCCATATAATTGAGCTTGTGGGTTAACTATGTTTAAGTTAACCATGGTGGGTTAGGTCCATGGTTAAGGTAATTGAGTTGTTTTGAGCTAATTAGTTTAATTAAGGGTGGTTGGCTTTGACCATGGGTGTTTAGAGGGTTTTAAGGTTGACTTGAGAGGGATGTGATGTGTCATGATGGTTTAAGGTTAAGTCACCCTCTTTCACCTCAAATCTTTTTGAAAGTCTTCTCACACTCAAATCCCTCTCACTCACATACAATTATCAGCCCAAATTTTATCAAATCAGCCCCCCTAAACCACTACCTATTGCTGCTACAGCAGCTGATGATTCCCATCAGCCCAATCTCAGCTCTTTCCTTCACACCAACTGCTGCAACAACAGCTGTTTCAGCCACCAAAACAGCAGCATCGGCCCAAAACATCAGCCACATATCACCATCTCAGCCCCTATCATCATTACAACAGCCCACTTCATGAACTCACACACACAACCCTCTTCAAATAACCTTGCTCTACCATAAAATGATAGCCTCAGCTTCAGCTCCTTTCAGCATCAGCATCGGCATCAGCTGAAACAGCAATATTTTCAGCCAACACCACACCAACTACATGCCACCAACACCACAACCCATACACCAACTACACAACATCAGCACCACAACACCAACACAACCCCAACAACAGCAGCAGCTCAACCCAGAACCAAACAATCAGCAACAGCTTCAGCAACAGTGAAGATCAGCTCTCTTCTAGCCCTAGTTGCAGCACCTGGAGCTGTAGCAGCAGCGCCCACTCCCTTCTTTTTCTCCTTCTCCCCGTTTGAAAGGTTCCTAGGGGGTATAATTCCTTAACTCTTTCCATATTGCTTAAATTACGTGTTTGTTAGCTAGTTTAGTGTTTTAACGGAGTTTTAGTACTAGATTTGTGTTGTGATGTTAGATCTGGTTTCAGTAGAGTGCTTGTAGCTTAATGAACCCTTTTTGGTGTTAGTTAGTCTGTGTTAGCGTAGTAGTGTCGTTAAAATTAGATAGATAACATTAAATTGCTAAAATGATGGTAATCTAGCATGATTGGTGTTTATTGCATACTTTAGTAGTGATTTTGGGTGAATTAAGGGAATTTTGGCTAAACTAAAGGTAGTGTTGGTTAGAATAGCCCTTTTAGGTTCTGTTGAGACCAGTTAACCAGAGGATTGCCCCAGATTTCACAAAGGCACCCGATTTACCCGACTTGGCGTAATTTAGCAGTTTTAGTGACTTTTTAGCCTCTGTTGGATCTGCTGTTGACCCGAGCCCTTCAGACTTAAATTGTGAAGACTGTAGCATGGTGAGACTAGTAGGAACACACACAGAGAGCACGGGGACCCACCACACCTTTGAGGCCGCCGGTTTAATCTTCCTGGCCGCAAATTGCGGCCAGAGTAGGGGGTGGGGTGTGGGGATTTTGGGTGTAAGGTCCTTCTGGGTAGGTTAGTCTGTTAGTACCTGCAACTTTTTAAGTTGGGCCCAGAGACAAAATCTGGAGCTATTTGCGTGTTTTCGATGTTTTAAGTCTCGTGCGACACGCACGTGATACGTGTGGTTCTGTGGCACGCTGCGTGACACAGTGTGTCGGTGTAGGTTTTGGTGGGTTTGTGCGCGTCGCGACGTGTCGTGTGCACGCGCGTTTAGTTTCACGCACGCGTATCCTTTTATCAATATATCGTGTTTTTGCAGGATTTTCCTGATGTGTGTGACTTTGTAAATTCTAGGTTCGCCGGCGGGGACTCCAAGCGCAGCGGAGAAAGGAAAGCAGGTGGTCGGACACACCTAGCACAGGATCACGGGTGCGTAGATTTAATATCTACGGGGGACGATCGTTTGGATGGCGCGAGTCGCCCGATAGATTTAGAAAACTTGAAAATAGTCAACTTGATATTTACTTGTGATATTAGAATAATAACATTTGCATGATATATGCTGCAGTAGGATCTACATGTTGTACCCATATACGCAAACTCATTCTGTAGGACACATGCACCATTACCAGGTTTTTATATGCAGCACGGGCACTATTCATGTGTACACACACCCTGGTAATTACTATGTCACGACACTAGATAACTATAAATGTGAAACATGTTAATTGCTTAGACCTGTGCTATTGCTGTAAAATATTTAAAATGAAATCATAAGAATCGCTATTCTCCTGAATATATATACGTTTATATCACTTGCTCATGCCTAGTATAAATCATACATTGCAACTTGAACATTGATATCATTTGCATTCATTATCATTGACATATGCACCATGATGATTTCATGAGATTTATGATATTTCTGGATTTCGGGGGAAAGCCGCAAGATTTCAAACTTATAATCTTTTAAAATGCAAAAATTGCTGTTTTCTAGTGATGTAAAGTGTCGTCCACCATGAGTTTGCTGTGGTTTTCGAGATCCGTGTCGAGGAGTGGAGGAACCGTCACGGGTACATGGTGGGCCCGGTAAGGTACCCCGGGGCAAGAGGATCGCAGATGATGGCGTTGAGCCTGGCAGGGGACGGATTACCTACCGGTGACTTCATTTGGCACGGCGGATATCCAGAGGATACCGACCGTGGCCGCTGGATTGAGATAGTGATATTTAGCATGGATCAGCTGGACGGCTGAGGCCAGAGATACTTGATATGGATATATGAGATTTGAGACAGTTTTGAGGTGTCGTTGCTGGACACGGATTTTGTTGATTTTCATGGATATTATGCCGATATTTGAAAGAGTTTCAAAAAAAAACAAAGGAAGAATATTTCTTATACCTACACGATGAGATCTTGAGTTGACTCATTCAGCATACATACATGATAGTATATTCATGTGGCATACATACCTGTTATTACACCCATGTGACATACATACTTGTTAGTACACTGATGATACATACATACCTGCTAGTACATATAGCCATACCTGTTTTAGGGATGCCAGGATACTTGTGTGCATGCATACGATAGCCTTAGTAGATATTATCTATTACTCACGAGCTGGCAACTCACCCCCGTTGTGCCACAGCTTTTCTGCAGGCCCGTTCCGTCAGCACGGTAGCGGCGGATACTTTTGTCTCTTTTGCTCTTTTTGCCTGGACTCGAGGTTTTTTCTCTTAGGTGGGCTTGTTATCATTTTGTACCATCTTATTTATGTCCATTGTATCTAGAATACTCCATCTGCTACTACTATTTCAGCTGTACCAGTCTTATTTGGATTACTGTATATTGACCTAGAGGCGAGATTGTGAGACTTGGGGATTTATTTTATGTTATATCTGGGGTCGAGCTCACTTGAGTCGACATGCTATTTCTTATGCTTCATGCTTATTTATGCACATTGTTATTTTATATTGCGCGGGATTTGTGACCGTCTTGAGGCGAAGAGTTAGCTCCCGCTTGGGGATGCCATTTTCATGTTATTCATTTATATTCCTGTTGTACTCGTTTGGAGCTTGTTTTACAAATGAAACTCTGTTGGAATTTTTGGAAAAAGGGAAAGGTGTTTTAAAAAGAAACTTGATGTGGTTTAATGGAGTTAAATGTTGCAAATAATTGGTTTTTTTCTTCACTCAAATTCGTAAGTGGGTTTTGTATTCTGGGCTTCGGCTTACTTATTTTACGGACGCCTTGAGACGTTTCGTAACTTAAGTTCCAGTCGCGTTCCGTACCTTGCGGGTCGTGACACCTTGTCAAGTATTACTCTTCCCAACAACTGACGATGTAATCAAGCTAACATAACACTTATCAACTAATATGACCTTTTTATTTATCCTTGATGTAAAATGCAAAGCTACAAGGATAGAAAGTTGAAGGTTGCAATAATAACTCAAAAGGAATTTGCATCTTTATCCTGAGGTAAAATTATTTGGGAAGTACCTGTGACAGTAATTTGGTGCGGAACTGACGCGACCCTTATCACGTCGAGATGTTGCCTTCCGTTGATCTACTGATGGCGACGATCGACGGCTGAGATTTGGATCTGGAGGCTGGCTCCTGAAGCGTGTGGATCTCAATGGGTTTGTTTTCGCCGAGCTACCTGCAAGGAAGTCCCGGGGTGGTTTGAACACCGAGGACCCTCCGACGATCAAGTTAGAGAGGAAGTCCGAGCAGAGTAACGGCTTAGTGGAGTAAAAATGACTTACTTGAACCGTCTGGAAGAGTGGTTTAAATAGCGATGGCAGCAGGCAGGGCAGGCACGAGAATCACGCCGGCTGTTACGCTCCCGACGTCACGCCCGCGTGATGAGCAGGATCTCCCATTAGTGGCGAGACAGGCTCGTTAATGGGGGATCGTGATGGCGTGGAACGTGGGATGTGGCCGGCGGATATCTCGTGCATGGCGAGATTCGCGGGATGGCGGTTGCGCCTGTGAGCGGTGCCGTTGGTCGGTCAACTAAACCGAGGAAGATGACCTCGGCGGGAGAGCTCGCGGACAAGTGGGAGAGCCGAGGTATCTTATTTCTTCGATAGCTCGGAGATGAGCTGGATGGCTGAGGAGGCCAATTGTGCTGGGGGCTCGGAGGTGAGCCAGCGTTTGTTTATAGGACGGGCATGGGAGTGGTCAGATCGGCCACAGTAGGTCCTTTCTTTCCTGCTTTGGGACACGTCATCTGCCACGTGTCATGATCTGGGAGATCACCGATATCGAGCATCATCATTAGTCCCCCACTCTCGTCCCGACCAGCTGACGGGTCGGGTTGAGAGTGGTCTGTCGGGTCGCCCGAGGTGAGCTCTTTTTCGAAGATATCGTCGAGCGTGTCCCTGGGCAGTCTGCTGTATTTTCTGGATGATGCCAGCGAATCAGGGTGAGATCTTTTGCATTAAAAGAGGATGCGCCGGATCATGCGTACGTTTACTGAAGCGAAAGACCACGTGTCGGGCATGGGTTGGCTGACGCGACGGGTCGCAGACTTCTGGCGCCTGATGGGATCTGGCCAATATGCGTGCAACAGGTGGAGCGATCGTGGCCGTTGAATGCGAAGAGTTGTTTTTGGGGGAGTCGACTGCCTTCAGGGCCCGAATGGAGGCTATCGTACATGGGGCAGTTCAGGTATGTACTCCCTCGTGTGTTATTTCGAGCGCCCTTTCTTTAGTTCGGGTGTCTCTAAGTCTCTCTGCTGCTTTTCGCCAGGTCCTTCAGCACTGCGCCCTCGTTACTCGTATGGAGGTCGAGGGGGCTATCCCTGCCGCGAGGTCAGCAGAAGAGTCTTCTTCGGAGGCCGAGGATCTGCAGCTTGAGCTCCGTCTGGAGAGGGAGAGGATGACCGTCCTTGAAGCCCAGTCAGCCGTCGTGGAGGTCGCCGTCTCGAGGTGCCGGGAGTCCTATCACCGCCTGAGTGAGTCCCACCGAGTCATCGAGGCGAGGTTGATGGAACTGGCCGATCGCTTTGCAGCTATGAAGAGGGCGAGGGATACCAGCAGGCAGGAGGCCGATGCGGCGCTTCAGGCGGCGGAGGTTGCCGAGATTCGGGCTAGAAAGGCGGTGGCCGATTACAAGGGGTCGGACCAGTTTTACGTTGACCTCGGCGAGGCCTCCGCCATTGCTTGGAACAAAGCTCTTGATGCCGTCAAGGAGAAGTTCCCGGAGTTTGCCGATGGTAAGCTTCGTGCTCGGTTCCCACTTTTAGTGGTCATGCCTCTGGCCGATGGTGATGAGGGAGGCGAGGTGTAGGCACGGCCTGCGGCCCAAACTTTATGGTTTCCTTCTCTCTTTTGTAAGCCTTCGGGTATTTTGATAAGGTTGGGGAGCCCACAATACCCTTGTACAGAATTTTTGGCTTTGTGAATAAAACTTTTTGCAGTTGTGTTTGCACGCAATTTTTCCTTCGTGTTATGTTGGTTATTCGTCTGGCGATTATGCGTCGAGTTGAATCTGATCATTTGCTAGATATACAAGGACTGGCGGAAAGATGGTATCTCCATGGCCTCGAAGTTGAGGCGGAGATCGTTCAGACGTAGATAGACCGGATGCCTCTTGGTGAGGTCATGTTCCTTAGTTGTTGGAGTGGCCGTAAGAGGCCTACTAAGGACGGGCGGAGCAGGGTAGCTGCTCGGTGCCTCTTGGCGAGGGCTTTGATCCTTGGTGTGTTGGGGTTAGGGATCTACCAGCCAGGGATAACCGAGCAACGGCGGTCCCGGTTGCCTCTTGTGAGAGCTTTTCATCCTTAGTGATGGAGGGGCCGTAAGTGGCTACTAAGGATGGGCCAAGCAGGGTAGCTGCTGGCCTGCCTCTTGATGAGGGCTTTGATCCTTAGTGTTGTGGGGTAGGTGAGCTACCGGCCAGGGATAGCCGAGCAGGGTAGCTGCTGGGCTGCCTCTTGGTGAGGGCTTAGATTCTTAGCATTGGAGGGGCTGTAAGTGGCCTACTAAGGATGGACCAAGCAGTGAAGCTGGTCGGTTGCCTCTTGGCGAGGTCTTTGTCCCTGGTGTGTTGGGGTAGGGAGCTACCAGCCAGGGATAACCAAGCAAGGGTGGGCCCGGTTGCCTCTTGCGAGGGGTTTCGATCCTTAGCGCGGGAGGGGCCATAAGTGGCCTACTAAGGACGGGCTGAGCAGGGTTAATGCCCGGTGCCTCTTGGTGATGGCTTTGATCCTTAAGGACGGGCCGGGCAGGGTTGCTGCCCAGTGCCTCTTGGTGAGGGTTTTGATCCCTGGTTTGTTGGGGTAGGGAGCTACCAGCCAGGGATAACTGAGCAAGGGTGGGCCCGGTTTCTTCTTGCGAGGGCTTTTCATCCTTAGCACGGGAGGGGCTGTAAGTGGCCTAGTAAGGATAGGCCAGGCAGGGTTACTGCCCGGTGCCTCTTGGCGAGGGCTTTTGGTTTAAGGATGGCCAAGCAGGGTTGCTGCCCGGTGCCTCTTGGCGAGGGCTTTGATCTCTGGCGTTGTGGGGTAGGAAGCTCCCAGCCAGGGATAGCCGAGCAGGGTAGCCGCTCAGCTGCCTCTTGGTGAGGGCTTTGATCCCTGGCGTTGTGGCTGGGAGCTACCAGCAAGGGATAGCCGAGTAGGGTAGCCGCTCGGCCACCTCTTGGTGAGGGCTTTGATCCCTGGCGTTGTGGTAGGGAGCTACCAGCCAGGGATAGCCGAGCAGGGTAGCTGCTCGGCTGCCTCTTGGTGAGGGTTTTGATCCTTGGCGTTGTGGTAGGGAGCTACCAGCCAGGGATAGCCGAGCAGGGTAGCCGCTCGGCTGCCTCTTGGCGAGGGCTTTGACCTCTGGCGACTGGGGCGGAGGTCCGAGGCCGCGAGGGCTCGGTCGGTGGTGACATTCTCGGAGTACACAAGTATAGAAATCTTCTTTTTGCAATGTTCTAGCGTTCCCTTCTTGTTATTTGAATGGAATGGACATTTTGGAAAAATTTACATCGTCTCTGTTGTAAGGAGAGGTACACACTCGTAGGTATTGATTTCACAGGTACAACTTGAGCTTCTCAGCGTTGTAAGGCCACGGAAACTTGCGCTCGTCCGTGTCCTGTAAGCGGTAGGCTCCATAGGGAAGCACCTCGGAAACGAGGAAAGGATCGTCCCATCTCGGGGAAAACTTGTGCAGCCTGCCTTGATCGACGAACTAGTTTCGCCGTAGGATTAGATCTCCGGTCTTGAAGTAGCGATGCTTGACTCGCGCGTTACAGTATCGGGCAGTTTGCTGCTGATAGGCGGCAGCCCTGATCTGAGCCTGGTCTCGTATCTCTAGCAAGATGTCCAGGTTGGTCCGTAGGGCCATGGTGTTTGCTTCGTCGTCAAAGTGTTCGACCCGATGACTGGGTAGCCCGATCTCCACTGGGACCATTTCCTCGGTCCCGTAGCAGAGGCTGAAAGGGGTTTCCCCGGTGGGGGTCTTCTTTGACGTGCGTAGGGCCCATAGGACCCGGGGCAATTCCTCGACCCAATTGCCTTGGCATCCTTCTAGGTGGGTTCGGAGACCTCGGAGGACGTCCCGGTTGGCAACTTCGTCCTGCCCATTGCATTAGGGATGAACGACTGCGGCAAACTTCATGAGGATATGGTACTCGTTGCAGAATTCCTTCACTTTCTCGTTTTCGAAGTTCGTCCCGTGGTCGGTGATGATACACTTTGGGATGCCGAACCGGAGTATCAGGTTGTTCTGCATGAACTTGATGGTAGTGGCGGCATCCGGTTTCCTGATGGGGACGGCCTCGATCCACTTCGTGAAGTAATCTACCGTGATGAGGACATATTTGTGCCCGCCCGCACCGGTAGGGAACTAGCCTATCATGTCCAATCCCCACTGGGCGAACGGCCACGGGGAGGTTAAAGCAGTTAGCTCGGTAGCCGGGAGGCGAGGTATGCTTCCGTGGAGTTGGCAACTTTTGCATCTCCTGACGATCTTCTGGGCATCTTCGTGAATAGTTGGCCAGTAGTACCCCAGGAGCAACGCCTTCTGGATTAAGGTTCGGGCCCCTTGGTGTGCGCCGCCGACCCCTTCATGGATGTCACGGAGGAAGTAGTCGTCTTCGTGGGGGTCGACGCACGAGAGCAGGGGCTGAGTGAAGGATTTCTTATAAAGGTTCCCATTGCTCCGGACGAAGTGACGGGCTTTGGCCCAGAGACGGCGGGTTGCCCCCCATTCTTCTGGGAGCGTACCGTCCCTTAAGAATTCCATAAGGGGCTTCCTCCAGTCTTTGTTGTTTTCCTGCGCCGTATATACATAGAGTATTGTCACCTCGTCTTCCACGCTGGTTCTTGGCAAGGTCTCGAAGAGGATAGATCGCTTGTTGTTTGCCGAGTAGGATGAAGCCAGCTTGCTCAGGGCGTCGGCTTGGGCGTTGAGCTGCCTAGGTATTTGCTCTATCTGGACTTCGTCGAAGTTCTTTCAAAGTTTTCTTACCTCATCCAGATACTTCACCATCAGAGGTTCCCGGGCCTCGAAGTGGCCGGTCACTTGGCCGACGACCAGGGCTGAGTCACTGCGGATTCGAACTGTTTTCAGCCCCAGCCTGGAGGCCATGCACAGTCCAGCCAGGAGGGCCTCGTATTCTGCCGCGTTGTTTGAGGCATTGAATCCTAGCTTTAGAGAGTACTCCATTTCTGCCTCGTTCGGGCCCCGAATGATGAGGATCGCGCCACAGCCTTCTTCGGTTGAGGTTAGCCTCGATCCTACGGTGAGTAACCATGAAACTGAGGAACTTTCCCCATGTGACCCCGAACGCGCACTTGGCGGGGTTCAGTTTCATCTTGAATTTTCGGAGTACCTCAAAGGCTTTGCCGAGGTCTTTAGCGTGGTCGGTCGATGAGACTAATTTTACGGGCATATTGTCGACGTAAACTTCCATGTTCCTGCCGATATGTGGCTTGAACATGGGGTTGACCAACCATTGGTACGTAGCCCCGGCATTTTTTAGGCCGAAGGGCATCACCTTGTAGCAGTATACCCCCCGGTCCATTGTGAATGCGGTAAGATCTTCGTCTGCCGGATTCATACGGATCTGATTGTAGCCGGAGAAGGCATCCACGAAGCTCAATAGCTCGTGGCCTGCCGAGCTGTCGACGAGCTGTTCTATCCGAGGTAGGGGATAGTTGTCCTTGGGGCAGGCCTTGTTGAGGTCGGTGAAGTCGACGCACACGTGCCACTTCCCGCTTGACTTCTTGACCAGGGCTACGTTCGCTAGCCACTCCGAATAGGGCACATTCTGAATGAAGTTGGAGGCGAGGAGCCGATCTACCTCATCCTCGATAGCCTTCTGTTTGACTGGAGCGAAGCTTCGCTTTTTCTGTCTGAGGGGTAGGGCCGTAGGATCTACCTCGAGTTTGTGAGATATAACTTTGGGGTCGATCCCAGGCATGTCAACAAGCGCCCAGGCAAACATTGTTAGTTGTATGTATGCCCTAGAGGCCAGTATTGTACAGATGATGTATATTATATTGGATACTTGGACATATATAGAGAGGACTTTCTTGCTCGATATAATAGTATGCTATCTGGTTGCTCTTTATCTTAACATGTATACTTGTCTCTTGATACTGTCTTATAGTTACATGTTCGTAAAGCCCTTAGAATGTGTACTTGACTACCAGGACTATGATGCAGATCATACTAGTGGGGCCATGGTAGTTCATAAGTACATCTTTTAATATTCCTAGTCGTAGGTGTATCGATACAGGGTATCGATATACCAGAGTAGACTAGTGTATACGCTTCTCGACCCATGAGATGGGCGATGGATGATCCCATATCCATTGGTGTTTGACATCAGAGGTGGTATATGGGTGCTCAGTGGAGACTGGGTACACTGGACGGACTCGCCGAGAACTCCCAGATGGTATTATACCTCACGTCAGATGGCAGTTCTCTGGTGACACTTGTTGCAGGTTAGTCTGTAGACCCGAGATCGTCATAGAGTCTTGTGTGATTCCCACTATGCTTTGATTTCCACCTTACCACGTCCTAGAGGGCGTGCAAAACAGTGGTTTTTGGGTACAGTCCCGAGTCATACGGAGGCAATGAGCGATAAGAGGGGTTTCGTCTCTCCGGTATTGGAGGTTGATGTTGCGCTGTGCTCTATTGGCCATAACAGGGAAGTCCCTGGCCAGGGCTGATTTAGAGATTTACTGGTAAGTGTTACCAGTAGTTTCTCGACCCGTTATGAGCCTCACATCGGCATGACTTATCGGTTATTGATGTCTGACGTTTACCACCCCTAGACTTGATATGCGACATATCAGACGAGGAGACCGGACTGTACGACAAGTGTTACCGTTAGGCTTTTACAGGAGTTGGAGCGGGCTTGCTTGCTGATCTTCTGATCGCTCAATATCCGGATAGCCGTTACGTCTAGCTAGTACCGCTGACGGCTTGTCGGTGCTTGATGTGATCATCACCTACTGTCGGCGTATTGACGAGTCTTTAGAGTCTTACATAGAGGTTTTACTGGCTCAGGAAAAACGAAATAGGAGCGATCTGTGATATGTGCGGGACCGAGAATAATGCGTGTATGTGATACCGTATTCTATTCTCGCGACTTTTTGTATCAGTCGGTTATATGTGATATAGCCGGGTTATCGAATCAAGGGTTGATTCGATAAGTCGATACATTGGATGTTAGTCAGTTATATGAGATATAACCGGATTATTAAGTCAAGTATTGATTTAATAATTTAGTGTATAATTGTATATTTGATATACTAATTTACATTAACTAACATTTGTTCACTTAAGGATTTTTCTCACATGTGCACAACTTTAATATATATATGATATATATTAAAATGTGTTTTCTTTTTGTATCATGGTTGTTGATACACATAACATGAGTGTATAAGACATACACCATTCTAATTTTAGTGGAGGGTTTTTTATATTTAAAGTAAATCTAAATTGGTTGATATTTGTTAAGTGCATGAAGCTTGTAGAAGCTTTTTAGTGCTTTGACAAATTCAACTCAATTTGTTTTACTTAAGATATTTAGTTAACCCAACCATTAAAATTAGCCATGGTTATGTCTCTACATGAGTTAGTATATGATACTTATTCACCCATGGTTAGCTTACTCACTTGATCATTATCCTCATCTCATTTTTGTTCATCTTCTTCCTTGAGCTAAAAAACTCTCTAGGGTTTGGTCCAAAGTGAGAAACATTGTGAGAAAATAAATTCTAAAGTGAACTCACTTCCTATTTCTCCATCCTCTACTAGACTAGCACTTTAGTTTAGGGTGTTTGCTTCACTAATTCTCTAGTTAGTGAAGTAGAAGCTTGAGTTGGTATCCCCTCAACATAGATCATCTTCGGCCTCGAAGACTTCAAGAAAGGACGCTCCTTTAGCCTCGTGAAACCATGCAAGAGTCCGGGAGAACCATGATTGAAGCAAAGGGACTTCAACAAGTAGCTAATAAAGTGAAGGACCGATCTACAAAGGTTGTATTTTCTTCTTCACTTGGATAGTAAAGATGTTTACTTGCATATGAAACCCTAATAATCTAGCAAAGATCCCATCTTTGGGTTGTTCGGCACGTCTAAAATTTTATCCGGGCATGGTTGATGCCTTATAAACCCTTTTATGAGTGCCAAGGAACTCTACAGTGGTATTAGAGCCTAGCTAGAGCATTGGGCGACGTGTATACGAAGTTAAAACTCCGATCGAACCCCGAAACGTCGAAATAAACACCTTTCTGGAAATTTTGTAAAAATGTGATTTTTTCTGCATTAAAAATACTCAAATAAATTAGCAGGGAATTCTAAGGATTACCATGAAATACGAGCCCAAATTACCATGAAGTCGCCGTGGAACCGCGGCAGTAACCTGCTTCCCGCGGCGGTTCCGCGGCCGAACTTTGGTTTTGTGGACACGTGTCTTCAGGGTACATCCGTAGGTAATTGTACATGATTCTGGGTATTTTTAATCTGACTCAAGTGTTGAGTGTTCTGGGGATTATTTTGAATTCGTTGATTCGATCGGAAAATTTAATTTCGTTCTGTTTCCGGATAATTTAGAAAGTATTAAAATGTTCGAACGGATATCATTAACTCACTTTTTCCCGACACGAAAAACTTTCAAGTGTTGAATTTTTCTTGAGTTTAAATCTTTCGAAAAAATGTGCATTGATTGATACGAAAAAGTGTTTGTAGTTTAACCACAATCAATAACGGTGTCGCACGTAGCTAGACCGAGATGAGTACGGGTCATCCTTTGGGAAACGTGGAACCCTTTTACTTTTATTTTAGATGTGTTGAGAAAGAGAGGAGTGATAAAGAATTTTATAGAAAGATTTCTAGATCTACGTTAAACAAGAATGTAAAATATAGATCTAGATTATTTTAAAGATCTAATTAATATAAAAAGAGGGCTTGTAGGGTTCGTTAGGTTTTGGTAGTTATGGACGATTAATTAAAAGTTACCCTTTTTATCCATTAATAGATTTAGAACTAGAACGACGGTGATGCGTGTAGATTAGGGTTTCTGGAGGGAAAAGGAATCCCACTCTTAACCCTTATCTCGACACGGAACTCCGTTCATATCTAGCCTTTACCAAAATAATCATTAATCTAATCTCTAATCGCGGTCGGAACTAGCAAAGAATTGCTAGCGCGCCCGATTAGGATGTTAATGATTCTTTTGATAAAGTTCGTAAACTTTATAGGACTTAAAAAGGGTTTAGTTATTTTCATCGTCCATTAGCCTACCCTAATCCTACGAACCCTAACAAGCGGAGAATTACTCGCGCATGTTGGTAGAAGAAGATGAAAAGACAGAGAGGGAAAACATAATGTAAAAGTAAAAAGAATTAAATAAAATAACTACCTTTATTAATCAACTTGAACAATTTACACTTTTATTCCGTAGGAAATGATTACAAAACTAGTTGCTTCTCGATCTTTCCTAAGGAGGTAGTCGAACAGTCGATGATCAGCCTGGATGCGTGAGTGTCTGGGGCTTCGTGATCTCTTCGGCTTGATAGCCTTTCTAAGAGGCTCTCGGTGCCTTTTTATAGTGCAAACCCAGAATCTTTTGCTTCAAAAGTTGGTAAAATATAGCAGAGAATCATGCCCCAAAATCTTGCCTCCCAATTCCCTATTATTGCGGCGGATCAGTGGCCAAAGGGGGGTATGGCCGCGGATCCGCGGCCAATGGTGAAGATCTCTTCATCAATTTTCTTGGGCTCTCTGGTTGTGACATTTGGCAATCTTAGGCACCTTTAGAATTCAGAAATCTTCTCTCGGTTGCTTCCAGACTTGGTCTCCAAGTTTTGCTTCTTAATTTGGCAAGTTTTCTTCAACAACTTGATTTGTTTGATAAATTCTGCATAACAAGTTGGAAAATTCTGCACAATAATCTCAAATAATATTTAGTAGACTTAGTTCTACTAGGATTTGGTCAATAGATTTATTTGCATACATTTTCCTACCAAATGATAATTAAAATATATTAACACATGGAAAATGGTGTTTTCACACATAAACCCTCATATGTATAATATATTATATTAAAGTCCTTTTTTAATATGAAAATGGTAGGAAAAATGTAATACAAATGTGCAGTTTTATCAACTGAACAAATACCCCTAAACTTATCTTTGATCGTCCCGAGCAAACTAGTTTATTTAAGAGGAGAAAAAGAAAGGAGAAAACTAAGCACACTTTCGTAGGCAGACACGATTGCACCGAGCATGTGCAACAAGCCGTTAAACCTCTAGGTGTCCTTAGTAGGAGAAGTGTTGTCTCCTGAGGGTTTTCAGCGGATTACACCCACAAAATCCAATAACAAAAGAAAGATGGTGAAATTTACATATAAAGATAAGAACTATAAAAGAAAGGCCTTGAAAAGAAGAGTTTCCAACTATACTAGCTTTTCAGTTGTCATGAGCCCTATCTTAATAGTTATGAAAAAATGTTAGAAATCACATCATCCCTTAATAAAACATCGTCTTTATTCTTCATTCCTACCTTTTATCCAAATATTGATAATATAACCCCACGTGTGTGTAAAGAACATCCCTACACTCGGAGAATTCAATTCAAGCTATCATACCTTGTCCATCTGCCTTAGTACTTTTTAATTTAATGAATATTAAGATTTGCTCACATATTTTCATGCGACCGTTAATACTTCTTGAGGTACTAACAGACCGATTACTTATGTGCACACATTTTTATGCGACCGTTAATACTTCTTGAGGTACTAACAGACCGATTACTTATGTGATTGCTGATTAGGTGATAATATTTTCCTCGTCTTGCACCACCTAAGGCTTAGCAGTGACTTCCAGACCAGTTGGCCTCAGGGCACTAGGTGAAGAGGCACCCTCGCTATATTTTTTTATTACTGCCTTGGTGATAACAAAACCAGTGTTCATTTTTTCTTTTCACCATTTTTATATTTTCTTCAATTTTTATTTTTCATTTCCTTCATACTTTAGCTTTTAGACAAAAGCATTTCAAGGTATCCTCTACTATCCCGAGTTTCAAGACGTGTGTAAGTGCATATTGTAGGGTATCAACATTCAAATGTTTGGCTTCCAGAATAGAAATTATTTTTCAGACTTATTTTTATTCTCAGATTAGTGACTTCCTTCATCTTACTAACCCTTGGGACAACGGCTCATAACTACTTATTACCAGTTCGTTTAAGAAACTTCTAATTTTCTTGGTTTTCTTAAACTATTCCTATCTTTTGGATGTAACATTTCACTTTCTACTCTTTTGTTATAAATTTTTTTTTAATTTTTGAAAAAGTTGTGCTTATGCAAAATATGATGCAAATTGATATGTAAATAAGCACAAACCTCCCCCAAACCTGTTTATAGCAGTGTCCTTACTGATGTCATCCGTTAAGCTCAAAAACCTGTAGACTTGGGAGGAAATTATTAATGGGGGCAAGAATATAAGAAAGTGAAAATCCTCCCCCAAACTTATTTTAGGCTCACAATTTTGTAAAAATCATTTTCTTTCAAGAGCCAAAATATACCACCCCTCCCCCAAACGTGAGTTAAATAATTTTAATCTTTTAAAAATCATATGAGGGGGTCAAGGTTATTGGTCAATGCCAAGCTTTGCAAAGACCGAAGGTCAACACCAACCATTCAAAAATTTTATCGATTAAACACGAAGGTTGGTGGAAGAACATGTCACCTTTTGACGTGAAGAAGTGGGGAGGTGACAAGAGGTGTAATGGAAAAGGATTGCGTCTCAATTTGGAGAGACGACACAGTGATAGTAATGATGGATTACTCGCATTATCATGATTGTCCAAAAGAGGGGGTGGAGGTCCAGTTTCTTCATCTTGGAGTTGATTTATCTCAACGTCCGTATCTTTTAAAAATGCGAGTTCATCAGCAAAAATTTTCTCAAAACTTTCATCGATACCCCGAAGAATAATATCATCAGAAAAAATGGGGTGATCGTCAGACTCAATATAAGGTTCCTCATTAGATGTTGACCCGGACAACTCGGGGGAAGAGTAAATGGTTGGGTCAAACAACAACATATGAAAAGAGTATGTATCATGAGTTTGATCAAATTCGCTGCTGTCGACATCCATTAATTCGACAGAACACACATGAGCATAGGGTTCGGAGGGTTCACTTTCCAACTTGTAAATGTTAAGCTCAATTGACTTCTTTCCAATGGATAGGGTCATAGAGCCGTTTCTACAATTGATTACTGCGTTGGAAGTGGCCAAAAAGGGTCGACCGAGTATCACCGGGATTTGATTGCGTGGGTTTGCTACAGGTTGTGTATCTATAACAATAAAGTCCACAGGGAATATGAATTCCCCGACTTTGATTAACACATCCTTTAGCTCACCCCTTGGTTCGGTGATAGATCGATCAGCCATCTGAAGAGTGCAATGCACAGGTTTTAACTCTCCGATCCCTAATTGCTCATAAACAGAATACGGAAGCAAGTTAACACTAACACTTAGATCGAGTAGAGCACGATTAATATTTTTACCCCCAATAGAAATTGAAATTGTAGGACTTCCGAGGTCCTTTCGTTTCTTGGGAAGTTGTTGTGTAAAAGCAATGCTCACATTACTCGCAAGGAAAACTTTTTTAGGTACTTGAACTTTTCTTTTCCTAGTGCACAAGTCCTTTAGGATTTTCGTATAAGACGGAACTTGTTGAATAGCATCTAGGAGTGGAATGTTTATGTTAACTTGCTTAAAAATTTCCACAATCTTCTCCATTTGTGGACTTGGTCTGTTGCCCCTGAACCTGTTTGGATAAGGTGGTTTATCAATAAGGGTTTGGTCCAACATTGGAGAGGATTGTGGGGACGGATTCGATCCCAAAACTAGAGTGGGAATCAACTTATATAGATTTAGCAAAATGGGCGAAGGGTTCGAGCCTTGGGGAAAACGGAGAATAGGCTTGGGTGAAGGTGGGAGACTAGACGAATTAGGGGAAGAAGAAGAAGAAGGGGTATCATTGGTGTCACTATCATCACATTGCTCACCCTCTCGGTTATTCAGCACTTTTCCCGATCTCAACGTGGTAACAGCACTCACATTATAACTTTATGAGTGGCCAGGATTAGGTATGGGTTGAGATGGGAGTTTCCCTTTCTCTCTCGCACTCATTGTGGCGTTTAACTGTGTGATTTGGTTTTCTATTGATTTAATACTCTCACCATGGGAGGCGGAGTTTTTCGTTAAGGTATCAATAGAAGACCTCATCTCAGCCGAAAATTGCATGGATTGTTTCATGAACATATCCAAAGTTTGTGCGAGTGAAGAGTTATCAGTACCGGCCATTTGTGGTGTAGAAGTGTTGGCCGGATTTTAGGAATTTTGTGACTGAAAGGGGAGCTGATTCTGTGGTTGTGGTTGCTGTGGAGGTCTTTGAAAATTACTTTGTTGGTTTTGGTTCCAAGCAAAGTTAGGATGATTCCTCCATCCTTGATTATATGTTGAAGAATAAGGGTCGTTTCTAGGTCGCTGCTGAAAAGCAGCATTAGCTTGAAACAATATATTCATAGGACATTCTTTCGTTAAGTGTGAAGGATCCGAACAGCAACCACAAACGGTCTTAGGGAGCGTGACCTGATTTAAGGGGAATGATGAAAATTTGTTCTCAATAGCATCGAGTTTCTTTTGTATCGCTGCCATTTCGCCTTTTACTGCGATAGAAACATCGAGCTGGTGAATACCTCTCTTAGTTGAAGGTGGTCTTACGCTTTCCCACTGCAAAGTGCTTTCTGCGAGATCTTCCAGATATTTCCATGCTTCACCGTCATCTTTAGACATGAAATTGCATTGACACATTGTTTCAAGCATCTGCTTTGTCGTTGGATTAATGCCCTCATATATAATCCGACATAAATCCCATCTTTGTATTCCGTGATGGGGGCATTGGACAAGCAGATCTTTGAAACGTTCAAAGCACTTCCAAAATGGTTCATTGGAAAGCTGGGTGAACTGGTTGATCTCGCTCCTAATGTGGGCAGTCTTATGATTTGGGTAAAACTTCTTAAGAAATGGTACGACAAATTCATCCCAATTAGTGATAGAGTGTGCGGCAGTATTATAAAGCCATTTTTCTGCTAAGTCGCACAGTGTGAATAGGAGAAGACGTAAGCGCATAGCATCTTCAGTCAATTGTGAAGTACCCATCATTGCGCATACGTTTTCGAATTTGGTGATGAAAACGTACGCGTATTCCGACTCAAGCCCGTGAAATTTGGGCAGCAGATTGATGTAGTGGAGTTTAATTTCGAAATTATCCCCGTTAGGTGGTGGAAGAGATAGACAAGTAGGAAGAGGACCACGAATAGGATAGCATCTCTCTTGGAGAGAGATGCGCGGTGGATTCTGCTCACCTACGGGCGGTGGCAGCGTGGTGTTATAATTAGATGGAGTGCCGTCCATCACGGTCGATGTGGTGTGTGGTGGGGGAAAAGAAGATGAAGAAGTACCGACTTCGGCGTCGATAGCAGGAACGCGGACAAGACGGGCACTAGGATCCCGTGTCCAGCCGAGCATGCACTAAGCGGGTTTAGTGCAAGTGGCAGCGTGTGTGTGGTTTAAAAATTGGTTTGTTTTTGAAAAATTGGGACTCAAGACAAATCACCCTACGATGCATAAGCAACCCTAGAACTAAGGTCACCTAGGTCCAGTTTCTAGACCGCTCCTAGACTTCCAAAGGACAAGCCGCAGGATAAATCCTCTACCGCCTCCGTACTACCCTTGTAGCCAGGTAAGTGCCAGGTAAGTGGGAAGGAACCACGTCGTGGGCCTAATTAATAACCACTAGCCTTTGACACACTTGCCTAGGCACTACAAAAGTAATGCAGATAAACGATAGATTACCCACGACCTTCCTCTGTCCTTATTGAGCGCGACAGTCCTTAGAGTCTGGTCTAGATATTTTTTAAATTAATGAAGGGTTGATCTATATGCTCAGTTTGTGATTTGTGGGGCTTAGGAAGGGTGATGAAATCCCCACCTAATCTTGATTTGGTCTTTGCCCCTTAAAGTTCGTATTAAATATGCAAAATAGAACCAATCACAAAACTTTTGCAAAAAGATTTTTTTAGCGGCGCAATTTTGCAAAGAATCCTGCAGAAAATAGATTTTATTGGATTTAGAGGAGAGAGAAGGAGTTAAGAAATATACCAGAGAAGTTCAGAACCCTAGATCTCCTGCTTCCTCAAATCTGTGACTCCAGATCTCCTTGCAAAATTTCACGCATAAATCGTTAAATATGCAATTTGCAGTTTTGTGTTAATAATGATATGACTCGTCTAAGAAATCAACACAAATAGTAAAAATAAAAAATTACGCACGTATCCTCGGCAGCGGCGCCATTTGATTGGTACAAAAAAGCGTGTGTTTGTAGTTTAACCGCAATCAATAACGGTGTCGCACGTAGCTAGACCGAGATGAGTACGGGTCGTCCTCTGGGAAATGTGGAACCCTTTTACTTTTACTTTAGATGTGTTGAGAAAGAGAGGAGAGATAAAGAATTTTATAGAAAGATTTCTAGATCTACGTTAAACAAGAATGTAAAATATAGATCTAGATTATTTTAAAGATGTAATTAATATAATAAGAGGGCTTGTAGGGTTCGTTAGGATTTAGTAGTTATGGACGATTAATTAAAAGTTACCCTTTTTATTCATTAATAGATTTAGAACTAGAACGACGGTGATGCGTGTAGATTAGGGTTTCTGGAGGGAAAAGGAATCCTACTCTTAACCCTTATCTCGACACGGAACTCCGTTCATATCTAGCCTTTACCAAAACAATCATTAATCTAATCTCTAATCGCGGTCGGAACTAGCAAAGAATTACTAGCGCGCCCGATTAGGATGTTAATGATTCTTTTGATAAAGTTCCTAAACTTTATAAGACTTAAAAAGGGTTTAGTTATTTTCATCGTCCATTAGCCTACCCTAATCCTACGAACCCTAACAAGCGGAGAATTACTCGCGCATGTTGGTAGAAGAAGATGAAAAGACAGAGAGGGAAAACATAATGTAAAATGTACAAAGAATTAAATAAAATAACTACCTTTATTAATCAACTTGAACAATCTACACTTTTATTCCGTAGGAAATGATTACAAAACTAGTTGCTTCTCGATCTTTCCTAAGGAGGTAGTCGAACAGTCGATGATCAACCTGGATGCGTGAGCGTCTGGGGCTTCGTGATCTCTTCGGCTTGATAGCCTTTCCAAGAGGCTCTCGGTGCCTTTTTATAGTGCAAACCTAGAATCTTTTGCTTCAAAAGTTGGTAAAATATAGCAGAGAATCATGCCCCAAAATCTTGCCTCCCAATTCCCTATTATAGCGGCGGATCCACGGCCAAAGGGGGGTATGGCCGCGGATCCACGGCCAATGGTGAGGATCTCTTCATCAATTTTCTTGGGCTCTCTGGTTATGACATTTGCCAATCCTAGGCACTTTTAGAATTCAGAAATCTTCTCTCGGTTGCTTCCAGACTTGGTCTCCAAGTTTTGCTTCTTAATTTGGCAAGTTTTCTTCAACAACTTGATTTGTTTGATAAATTCTGCATAACAAGTTGGAAAATTCTGTACAATAATCTTAAATAATATTTAGTAGACTTAGTTCTACTAGGATTTGGTCAATAGATTTATTTGCATACATTTTCCTACCAAATGATAATTAAAATATATTAACACATGGAAAATGATGTTTTCACACATAAACCCTCATATGTATAATATATTATATTAAAGTCCTTTTTTAATATGAAAATGGTAGGAAAAATGTAATACAAATGTGCAGTTTTATCAACTGAACATGCATGTAACGCGATGGACCCTCTAGAAGAACACAAACCTTAACTCGATTATGTGACTGTCTGAACCGCCTCTAAACCTTAGGGTTTGGGGCAGTACGGCGTGCCACACGTGAGGCGTTGGTTTGACCCTTCTACGGCTGGACCATCGGTACTGTGACGTATTCTGGAATTTTGGACTTCGCTCAAGTGTTGAGCTATTTAGGAAATCTTGGGTGTTTGATTATTCGATCGGAAAGTTTAATACTGTCTATTTATCTGGAATGTGATACAATATATGGAATTCATATAGTTAGGCATGAAATGCGAAGTATGTGATATTTCGGATTTACGATACCTAAAGAGATTGTGGATTCCAAATGTTGTAGTTTTACACTTTCTTTTCTGTGACCGTAAGCGTAGTATATGGTGTATCGCCGGCTTCGTTGCTATACATCAATGACAGTCGGGATACGCATGCTTGCTTACGTTGATAATATGAGATATTATGTGTTGCTATGATATGTTATATTGGATCGTCGTGTTCTGAATAGCCGGGGGTTTTATGTGAGATGAGGTTTTTATTTTCATTCATGTAAAATTTATTGTATGTAATATTCTTTTATTAGGGCACTTCCGGGATGAGGATGATGTCACCATTGTATATTATTTACTTTTCCGCATTAGGTAGACCCAAGGAGGGGAGCACAAGTAACCGGGTTCTAGGGTCTAGTGGGAGACCAACTCGAGGAGTCGTGTCCGGGTCTCCTAACTCTAGAATTGGTAGGGTTGCTTGCCGCTCTCGTAGGGGTCTAGGGATGTGGGTTTGGTTATTCATCGCGACCGTGGAATCCTTGTTTTATAGAGGCTCAAAATAAAACACGGACCTCCTAGTATATTCATTATTTCATATGATTCTTCTGCTGCTATATCTGTGATGTGATCATTTGATATGTTGAGATGGATACTGTATATAGTATATATGATATATTATATAGACGTTACTTATGTTTTACACTCGCGCTAGCCCTGCCCCGCTCTGCCGTTAGTTACCTAACCTAACGGTGCACGAGGGGACATCGAGGCGAATGCGGATGGCATAAGTGTACGTCGTATTTATCTGTGATGTTTAGGTGACTTAAATGATGGGACTTCATTAATGTGATTAATGAAAGAAAAGAAATCTAAAAGATGTTGTAGAATCAAACTTTCAAAAAGGGTAGCTACAGTTTTTGCTTTGCATAGAGATATATATGATATATCCTGCACCTTATTCGATGAGGAAAGAGCTGAGATCCCTTCTCTGGGAGTGACCTCTTTAGAAAAACTGGCAGATGCTACAACACTCGGTTTGTCTTTTGATTGCTTTTAGAGTTTTGCTTTGCATAGTGATATATATGATATGTCCTGCACCTTATTCGATGAGGAAAGAGCCGAGATCCCTTCACCGGGAATGACCTCTTTAGCAAAACTAGTGAAAGCCTAAAAAACACTCCTTTTCAAAATTGACTCGATTCTACAATGATATCAAGTTCATTACGCAATAGGTTTTCAGAAAAACCTGTCGTAGCCCTCCGTCATTTCAGATAAGAACTGTTTAGTATTTGTGCTGCGTTTGTTGGCCTTTGTCAAGGCGTAGTGTGAGGTAGCTGAATGGTGCTTATCTGCTTATGCATATGATGCAGATTGTTTTGGGGTAGTCGTACAACCTTGTTGGCCTTTGTCAAGGGTCGTGCGGATGGGTTTGATTCAATCAAGAAATGACGGGTTGAACTTGACTAGCATCCTATGATTTGTTGGCCTTTGTCAGGGTCATAGAGGTTAGGGGCAAAATATTATCGGGAATTTCAAGCGTTGAAATTTGCAATGAGATTGCATACCTTCTATGAGATAGTTGGATCCCGATACCCACTGTGAGTAATTGTTACTCCTGGGAGAGTTTTACACAGGACAATTAGCCGATCAAGTAGGTGTCTAGAAAGGTGTCAACGGGGTTACGCCTCTGGGAAAATAAGGTTTACTTTAATTAGGTCCGTGCGAAAGCACGGGGAACCTCCCTCAAAGTACCGACACTGGACTGGCTGAAAGATTGGCGAAATTGTAGGTGTAATTAATCCCGGCTGGTCTTTCCTTTTAGGGTTTGAAGGAAGATTTGATAAAAACAGTGGGAGCCATCCTGATTAGATAAAATAATAACCAATCTGATCCTGCAAGAGCATACGCTAAAGTGTTTTCTTCTCTCTCTCTCCAGGTAGCGACCATATCATGCCTTAATTAAGATAATAATATGGATGTATTGACCGAACCCACATGTTATACTGTGCTGGGGAACGTTGGTTCCGTTCTTTCTTATAAAAGTTATAAGACTGAACAGGATATAGGGGAATACCAGGATTCCCAAGCCACCCGAATGAAGAAAGTACATATTGATGCATTTTCTTCGGGTGTGTTCGTTACAGAGAACTGTTTCTCCATTTGCTCTACGTCCTGGATATTAGATACCGGGTCAGGATCCCATATATGTAATCAGTTATATGGGCTGAGAAAAGGAAGAGAACTTGGAGAAGGTGATAAAGACATAAGGGTTGGAAATGGTGTTGCAGCTAAAACCGTCGGGGAATATCACCTTGTATCGCCAACAGGTAATACATTGATTCTGAACGAATGCTGTTACATGCCGAACCTGATATGCAACATTATATCGGTTTCTTTGTTGAGTAAAGAGGGATATAATTTTGTATTACAGGATAATGTTATAAACATTTTTCTAAACCAAAAGTTGGTTGGATCAGGCACGATGTGCAATGGCATTTATGTTCTAAATCAATCAACAGTTCTGAGCATAACAAACACACACAAGAGGAAGAGTTCAGAACTGAACGAATCCTTCTTGTGGCATTGTAGAATAGGTCACATCAATGCGACACGGCTAGCTAAGTTGCATAAGGATGGATATTTAAAGCCATTTGAATTTTCATCTTATGATACTTGCCAGTCATGTCTCAAAGGAAAGATGACCAAAACTCAGTTTACGGGACACAGAGAAAGAGTTACGGAACTCTTGGGACTGGTACATAGTGATGTATGCGGTCCAATGTCTACACATGCCAGGGATGGTTCTTCGTACTTCATTACATTCACTGACGATCTCTCTAGATTCGGGTATGTGTTCCTGATGAAACACAAATCAGAAACTTTTGAGAAATTTAGAGAATATAAACAAGAAGTCGAGAACCAAACCGGAAAAAGTATTAAAATCCTTCGATCTGATTGAGGAGGTGAATACTTGAGCAATAAATTCCTGGACTTCCTAAAAGAGAATGGGATTCTCTCTCAGCTAACTCCTCCATATACACTACAGCACAATAGTGTATCGGAACGGAGGAAGCGCACCCTATTAGATATGGTGCGCTCTATGATGAGCACAACTGAGTTACCTATTTTTTTCTGGGGGTATGCGCTGGAGACAGCAGCATACCTATTGAATCAAGTTCCATCTAAATCTGTACCTACCACATCATATGAGATATGGAGTGGGAAGAGACCATGTCTTAAACGAGTTAAGATATGGGGTTGTCTGGCCTATGTCAAAAGGCAAAATCCGGACAAACTCAAGGCACGGTCAGTTCTATGCAAGTTTGTGGGATATCCCAAACATTCACATGGATATCTTTTCTACCATAGCGAGGAACAAAAGGTGTTAGTTTCTCGACACACCATCTTTTTAGAAAAGGAATTTCTTATAAAAGAAATTAGTGGCAACGAGGTAGAACTGGAAGAAATTCCGGCTACACAAACTCAAACTGAAGATTTAGTGGAACCAGAGGATTCGGTAGTTCCCAACGAACCCCAGCCACTCTGCCGATCTAGTAGGGTTCCTCACCCACCTGAGAGATACTACGGTTTTCTCATGGATGGTGGGAGCGAGGATTGTATCATGGAGGATGATGACCCAACTAGCTTCGAGCAGGCCATCATGAGTGATGACTCAGTGAAATGGTGGATGCAATGCGGTTCCAGATGGAATCCATGTACACCAACAAAGTATAGACTTTGGAAGATGCTCCTGAAGGGGTAAAACCCATTGGGAGCAAGTGGATCTTCAAGAAAAAACTTGGTGTAGATGGGAAAGTGGAGACTTTCAAAGCTAGACATGTTGCAAAGGGTTTTCATCAAAGAACAGGTGTGGACTATGACGAAACCTTTTCTCCAGTGGTTATGCTTAAATCCATCCGGATCATGCTTGCCATCGCTGCATATCATGACTACGAAATCTGGCAAATGGATGTTAAGACCTCCTTTCTAAATGGTGATTTAGAAGAGAGCATGTACATGACTCAGCCAGAGGGCTTCGTAGCTAGTGGGAGCAGAGGGAAGGTGTAAAAGCTGCTTAAATCCATTTATGGATTAAAGCAAGCATCGCGGAATTGGAACATCTGCTTTGACGTCGTTATCAAAGAGTTTGATTTCGTCAAAAACGTAAATGAACCTTGTATCTACAAGAACGTGGCAGAGAGTAAGGTTTTCTTCCTCGTATTGTACGTGGATGACATACTCTTGATAGGAAATGACATTCCTATGCTGCACTCGGTCAAGCTCTTCTTATCACAAAGATTCTCAATGAAAGATCTAGAGGATGCCTCCTACATCTTGGGGATTAAGATCTATAGAGATAGATCCAAACGGATACTGGGATTGTCCTAATCTAGGTACATTGACAGCATACTAAAGCGGTTTAGTATGGAAGAGTCCAAACGTGGATTTTTACCCACGATCTCAGGGCTCACTCTCTCCAAAGAGATGTCTCCCAAGACTGATTTGGAGAGAGCTCGCATGCAAGGGATACCCTATGCTTCGGCAGTAGGCTCTATCATGTACGTGATGCTATGTACCAGACCCGATGGAGCACACTCACTAAGTATAGTGAGTAGGTATCAAGCTGATCCTGGAGAGACTCACTGGACAGCTATGAAGGGCATTCTCAAGTACTTGCGAAGGACTAAAGAGATGCTCTTGGTGTATGGTAACGGAGAACTCCAAGTGGAGTCCTTTACTGATTCAAGCTTCCAGAGTGATAAGGACGACTCTAAGTCGCACTCGGGATTTGTCTTTACCCTTTACGGAAGGGCGATTAGCTGGAAGAGTTCCAAGCAGGAAACCGTGGCAGACTCGACGATGGAGGCTGAATACATCGCTGCCAACGATGCTGCCAAAGAGGCTGTATGGATCAAGAAGTTCATTACAGTACTTTGAGTGGTTCCATCCATTGAGCATCCAATACCTTTGTATTGTGATAACAATGGGCGATGGATTTGGCCAAGGAACCCAGGCCCCATCAGCGATCCAAGCATATTCTGAGGCGGTATCACCTGATCCGGGAGATAGTTGATCGCCGAGAGATCGAGGTCAGGAGGGTTGACACGAAGAACAATACTGCGGATTCACTCACGAAGGCCATTCCCCAGATACAGTTTGAGAGACTCTTCGGGATGCTTGGTATGCGATACTACAGCAGCTGGCCCTAGTGCAAGTGGGAGATTGTTAGTTGTATGTATGCCCTAGAGGCCAGTATTGTACATATGATGTATATTATATTGGATGCTTGGACATATATAGAGAGGACTTTCTTGCTTGATATGATAGTATGCTATCTGGTTGCTCTTTATCTTAACATGTATACTTGTCTCTTGATACTGTCTTATAGTTACATATTGGTAAAGCCCTTAGGATGTGTACTTGACTACCAGGACTATGATGCGGATCATACTAGTGGGGCCATGGTAGTCCATAAGTACATCCTTTAATGTTCCTAGTCGTAGGTGTATCGAGACAGGGCATCGATATACCAGAGTAGACTAGCGTATACGCTTCTCGACCCATGAGATGGGCGATGGATGATCCCATATCCATTGGTGTTTGACATCAGAGATGGTATACGGGTGCTCAGTGGAGACTGGGTACACTGGACGGACTTGCCGAGAACTCCCAGATGGTATTATACCTCACGTCAGATGGCGGTTCTCTGGTGACACTTGTTGCAGGTTAGTCCGTAGACCCGAGATCGTCATAGAGTATTGTGTGATTCCCACTGTGCTTTGATTTCCACCTTACCACGTCCAAGAGGGCATGCAAAACGATGGTTTTTGGGTACAGTCCCGAGTCACATGGAGGCAATGAGCGATAGGAGGGGTTTCGTCTCTCCCAGTATTGGGGGTTGATGTTGCGCTGTGCTCGATTGGCCATAACAAGGAAGTCCCTGACCAGGGCTGATTTAGAGATTTACTTGTAAGTGTTACCAGTAGTTTCTCGACCCGTTATGAGCCTCACATCAGCACGACTTATCAGTTATTGGGGTCTGACGTTTACCACCCCTAGACTTGATATGTGACATATCAGATGAGGAGACCGGACTGTACGACAAGTGTTACCGTTAGGCTTTTACAGGAGTTGGAGCGGGCTTACTTGCTGATCTTCTAATCGCTCAATACTGGGGTAGCCGTTACGTCCATCTAGTACCGCTGACGGATTGTGGGTGCTTGATATGATCATCACCTACTGCCGGCGTATTGACGAGTGTTTAGAGTCCTACATAGAAATTTTACTGGCTCAGGCAAAACGAAATAGGAGCGCATATGTGATATGTGTGGGACCGAGAATAATGCGTGTATATGATATCGTATTCTATTCTCGCGACTTTTTGTATCGGTCTTATATGTGATATAGCCGGGTTATCGAATTAAGGGTTGATTCGTTAAGTCGATACATTGGATGTTAGTCAGTTATATGAGATATAACCGGATTATTAAGTCAAGTGTTGATTTAATTATTTAGTGTATAATTGTATATTTGATATACTAATTTACATTAACTAACATTGGTTCACTTAAGGATTTTTCTAACATGTGCACAACTTTAATATATATGTGATATATATTAAAATGTGTTTTCTTTTTGTATTATGGTTGTTGATACACATAACATGGGTGTATAAGATATAAACCATTCTAATTTTAGTGGAGGGGTTTTTATATTTAAATTAAATCTAAATTGGTTGATATTTGTTAAGTGCATAAAGCTTGTAGAAGCTTTTTAGTGCTTTGACAAATTCAACTCAATTTGTTTTACTTAAGATATTTAGTTAACCCAACCATTAGAATTAGCTATGGTTATGTCTCTACATGAGTTAGTATATGATACTCACTCACCCATGGTTAGCTTACTCACTTGATCATTATCCTTATTTCATTTTTGTTCATCTTCTTCCTTGAGCTAAAAAGCTCTCTAGAGTTTGATCCAAAGTGAGAAACATTGTGAGAAAATAAATTCTAAAATGAACCCACTTCCTATTTCTCCATCCTCTACTAGACTAGCACTTTAGTTTAGGGTGTTTGCTTCACTAATTCTCTAATTAGTGAGTAGAAGCTTGAGTTGGCATCCCCTCAACGTAGATCATCTTCGGCCTCGAAGACTTCAAGCAAGGACGCTCCTTTAGCCTTGTGAAGCCATGCAAGAGTCCGGGAGAACCACGATCGCAGTGAAGGGACTTCAACAAGGAGCTAATAAAGTGAAGGACCGATCTACAAAGGTTGTATTTTCTTCTTCACTTAGATAGTGAAGATGTTTACTTGCATATGAAACCCTAATAATCTAGCAAAGATCCTGTCTTTGGGTTGTTCGGCATGTCTAAAATTTTATTCGGGCATGGTTGATGCCTTATAAACCCTTGTATGAGTGCCAAGGAACCCTACAAACACGTCGGAGTTGCTTCTGAGGAAATGAACCAGGTCATCTCGCTGAGGTCCTGTCAGAAGTGACCCGATCTGAACGAGTTTTTCATCGTCCCCTTCTACAAGGGGGCCTCTATCAGAGGCTCCACCGGGGTACCTCGGACCTCGTTCTACTTGTCTTGAGTGTCCAGAGAACCCCTGATGTCACATTCACCTTCTACATCGTCGACCGACCTCTCCGATGAAGATGTTTCGGTGAAGCAAACCCTTGCAATTCGCTGGTCTCCATAGACCCGACCTATACCGCCCCGGTCGAGAGGGAATTTCATCGCCAGGTGGTAGGTCGATATCTGGGCCTGGAGGGAGTTCAGCGTGGGGCGGCCGAGGAGGATGTTGTAGGCTGATGGAATTCTCGCCACGATGAATTCTACCGGCACGGTTCGCGTATGGCCGGCCTCCCCGACGTTGAACTGCAGAGTGACTACCCCTTCTGACGGGATGGAGTGGTTGGTGAATCCTGAGAGGATGTGAGAGGTCGGCCTTAGGTCTGCTGCGGTGAGGCCTATGCGCAGAAAGCAGTCGTAGAAAAGAATGTCTGCCAAGCTTCCCAAGTCGACCAGGATCCTGTGCACTTCGTATTGATGGACTCGAGCCGTAATCACCAAAGGGTCATTGTGGGGCAGGGATATGCCGTGAAATTCCCTGTCGTCAAAAATGATCGGCTTGGTCTCCTTGGCCTTCTTCCTCGGGCGGTTGTCGGCCTCCACGGCTGGCGTGGGGTGCTGAGTCTCGCAGGTACTCGACGTAACCCCCTCCATCATGACCATGATTTTTGATGAGCCTTGGTTCCTTTCGGTGAGGTTCCTTATGCCTCACGGTAGGGTTTTTTCTGAGCTGCCGTGGCGAGCCTTGCGTGCGCGACCCCGTCGAGGGAAGGGGTGCCGGTCATGCTGCGAACAGGCTAGCTGACCGCTACCGCCTCGGGAGGGACATGGGTGCGACGAGACCCGGGGTGAAGCTCTCTGGCGTAAGACTTCGGGGCCGAACGAAGTGGTGCCCTCTGGGTTATTGAATATGTCAACCCGAGGGTCCTGCGGCTGTCGGAAACAGTGAGGCGACGATCGACCGTGCCCGCATGAGCGGAGGCTTCTCTCCCTCTGTAGCAGTCCCGGTCCCGCGGAGGGAGACCGGCGGTTTGGGGACCTTGCCCTGCCATTTGGACGCGTATGAGCGCCTCCACGACGGACGCGAGTTGGTCTATCCGGCCGGCTAGGGAGTTGATGGCATTCGGTGGAGGAGGGTCGTCCGTGTCTCTGTTGAGGGGGAGGTAGTGACTAGTGCTTGGATCGTCGTTGTGACCGCTCGCCATTTGGGTGGTATCGGAAGACAAACTTTCGTTTTTGTGGAATCAAGCATTCCTACAGACGGCGCCAGCTGACGCGACCGGTATCGCGTCGAGATGTTGCCTTCCGTTGATCTGCTGATGGTGGCGGTCGACGGCTGAGATTTGGATCTGGAGGCTGGGTCCTGAAGCGTGTGGATCTCAATGGGTTTGAGGTTGTTTTCGCCGAGCTACCTGCAAGGAAGTCCCGGGGTGGTTTGACCACCGAGGACCCTTCGACGATCAAGTTAGAGAGGAAATCCGAGCAGAGTAACGGCTTAGTGGAGTAAAAATGGCTTACTTGAACCATCTGGAAGATGGGTTTAAATAGCGATGACAGCAGGCAGGGCAAGCGCGAGAATCACACCGGATGTTACGCTCCCGACGTCACGCCCGCGTGATGAGCGGGATCTCCTATTATTGGTGAGACAAGCTCGTTAATGGGGGATCATGATGGCGTGGAACATATGATGTGGCTGGCGGATATCTCGCGCATGGTGAGATTCACGGGATGGCGGTTGCGCCTGTGAGCGGTTCCGTTGGTCGGTCGATGAGACCGAGGAAGATGACCTCGGCGGGAGAGCTCGCGGATAAAAGGGAGAGTCGAGGTATCTTAGTTCTGCGATAGCTCGGAGACGAGCTGGATGCCCGAGGAGGCCAATTGTGCTGGGGGCTCGGAGCTGAGCCAGCGTTTGTTTGTAGGATGGGCATGGGAGTGGTCAGGTCGGCCACCATAGGTCCTTTCTTGCCTGCTCTGGGACACGTCACCTGCCACGTGTCATGATCTGGGAGATCACCGATATCGAGCATCATTAGGAACAGACAGTTACAATCTGGTGATTGTACATCCATTTGAATCCTTCAATCACTAACTGATATGCGCGACATATGTAATTGATGTTATTTGAGTGGTTGAAAGACGAAACCATGTTTTCACCAAAGAGATAGCCGCTCCTCTAGGACTCAGTCTCCAGCCCTCAACAACTTCTTCAGGATCTGACCATAATAGGTCGCACATGGCTCCATCATGAGGCACTTCTTGCTTCCGATCTATCGATCGAATCTGTTTACAAATGAAATTTCTCATCTTGTTCATTCACGGCCTTAAAAGAGAAGTAATTGAAAGCCATTCAATAGAAACCTGATCAAATATGAATGGCTAAGGGTTGATGATAATGAAGCATATATTAAATCAATAATGAATCAACCATGCTTCAATAGTCATCAAAACAATGAGTCACCCAAGTAGCCATGCTTCAATCATGTACTTAATAACACCTAATACCTCCACCTCATTAGACATTTAACTAAATGGATTAAACCACAAATGTGGTGTCTTCTTCTAGAATCACTCTTGTAAAATTACAAGAATACCCCTCACCGTATATACATACCCGTATTCGTATTCCGAAAAATACGAATACAAAGAGATGAAAATAATCCAATAATCTAATACTAGGATCTGGCTTAAACCAAAGCCCAATAGTATTATCCATCCGAACATCATCTGTGCACAAGTACACGTATATGATCGGAACCCTGCCGTAAAACCATACGGCCTATACATCATTTCGCTCGAAGCAGAGAAACCCTCTGTGTGGGACTCTAAAGACTCGACAGTATGCTGTCAGTGGGTTTAACCACAATCACGTCAGCGGTACTAGCTGCACGTAACGGCTATCCAAGTATCTATCGATAAGAAGGCCGATAAGCAAACTCATCTGAACTCCTACTGAGCCTATCTGTGACAATCTTCGTACAGTCCGGTTTGTTCGTGTAAGATACTCGCATATCGGGCCTAGGGGGATGGTAAACGTTAGACCCCTAACAACGCAAGAAGTTATGCCGGGATAGAGCCCAATACACCCTAAGAAACTACTGGAGTACCTATCAGTAAATCTCGCTTGCCCTGGTCAGGAACTTTGTGTAATGGCTTTCCGAACACAGCGCGATATCAACCCCTAATACAGGGAGAGACGAATCCTATCTAACTACTACTGCCTCCAAGTGCTTTGGGATTGCACCCAACTACTACCTATTTGCATGACTCCTTTTGTTAGTGATATGTATGCCCTAGAGGGCATTACTGTACATACGATATATATTGTAGTGGATGCTTGGACATATATATGGAGGACTTTCTTGCTCGACATGATAGTATGCTATCTGGTTGCTCTTTATCTTAACATGTACACCGATTGTCTTTATGTTACATGTTGATAAAGCCTTTAGGATGAGTACTTGACTACCAGGACTATGATGCAGATGATACTAGTGGGGACAGAGTAGTCGCTAAGTACATCCTTCAAATGTTCCTAGTCGTAGGTGTATCGAAACAGGGCATCGATATACCATAGTAGACTAGCGTATAGCTTCTCGACCCATGCAGATGGGCTATGGATGATCCCATATCCATTGGTGTTTGACATCAGAGATAGTATACGAGTGTTCAGTGGAGACTGGGTGCACTGGACGGACTCGCCGAGAACTCCCAAATAGTATTATACCTAATGTCAGATGGTAGTTCTCTGGTGACACTGGTACAGGTTAGTCTGTAGACCCGAGATCGTCATAGAGTCTTGTGTGATTCCCACTGTGCTTTCCACGTTCAAGAGAACGTGCAAAACGGTGGCTTTTGGGTACAGTCCCGAGTCGCATGGAGGCAATGAGCGATAGGAGGGGTTTCGTCTCTCCCGGTATAGGGAGTTGATGTTGCTCTGTGCTCGATTGGCTATAACAGGAAGTCCTTGGCCAAGGCTACTTCAGAGATATACTGGTAAGTGTTATCAGTATTTTCTCGACCCGTTATGAGCCTCATATCGGCACGACTTATCGAGTTACTGGGGTCTGACGTTTACCACCCCTAGACGAGATATACGCATATCAGACGAAGAGGCCGGACTGTACGGTAGTGTTACTGATTGGATTCGCATGAGTGTGAGCAGGCTTGATTGTTGATCTTTTGATTGCTCAATACCCCGGTGTCTGTTACGTTTAGCAGACTGCTTGCGGCTTGTGGGTGTTTGATAGGATCATCACTTACTGCGGCGTATTGACGAGTCTTTAGAGTCCTAAACAGGGGTTTCCTGGCTCAAGCGAAACGGAATAGGAGCACATAAGTGATATGTGCGGGACCGAGATTAATGCGATATGTGATACCGCATTCTATTCTCGCAATGTGTGACATGGATGGTTATATGTGATATAGCCGGGTTATCGGATCAAGTGTTGATTCGATAAGATGTTACATAATGATATTAGTCGGTTATATGTGATATAGCCGGATTATTAAATCAAGTGTTGATTTAATAATTTAATGTATAATTATATATTTGATATATTACATTACATTAACTAATATTAGCTAACTTAAGATTTCTTTTCTCACTTTGGATACATTGATGTATATGTGATATATGTTAAATGTATCATGCAAGGTTACAAATGCAACTAGGGTTAATGAGGGTTAAACCATGCTAGGGTTAAGATTAGGGTTTAGATTTATCATTAAGTAATTCAAATATTATGGATAATAGCCATGGTTGATATTTGTTGAAAGCTTGCAGAAGCTTGTAAGCATCTTTGACTTTGTCCATTTTCTTTGTCTTGCTTAAGATATTTTTGACCTAACCTTTAACCATAGCACATGGTTAACTCTATACAAGAGTTAGGCATGACATGCTTAACCCTTGGTTGCATTATTAACCTTACCAATAATTCATTTTGATGAGTTAGTTCTTCATCTTCCTCAAAGCTTACTAGCTTCAATGGAGTTGTAAGAAAAAGTGTGAGAAAATGAAATCTAAAGTGAGCCCACTTCCTACTTCATCATCCTCTACTACTTGCCATTTAGCATAGGGTGTTCTCTTCACAAATTTCTTGACCTAGTGAAGAAATAGCTTGGGTTAGTGTCTCCTCGACGTAGATCATCTTCGGCCTCGAAGACATCGAAGCAAGCTTGTTCGTTTCTTCATGGGAGCCTCTCTAGAGTCCGGAATTCACGATCGCAGCGAAGGGACTACTACATGGAGCTATTGAAGTGAAGGACCGGTCTACAAAGGTTGTATTCCTTTCTCACTTCTTATTGCAAAGTGTTTGCATTTGATATTCCGTCGATTTCTAGTTAACGATTCTTAGTTAAGGTTAGCTAGAACGGCAAAATTTTGAATTTGGCATGGACGATGCCTCCCGAAACCTTGCTGCCGTCTTAGGTAACCCTGCAGTGGTATCAGAGCCATGCTAGAAATTAATACGGATTTTGTTAAGATTACAAAACCGAAATACTCCAAAACTTGCATCGCCAAAACCTGCTTGCTGTCGATTTTAAAATGTTGTCAAAATTTTTTTTAAACAAGTGCAAAATGTTGTATGGGATGCAACATGAACACACAAGAAAATTTAGCCCATCTCGCCAGAATTGGGCCGAGCACAATGCTAGGGTTTCTGAGCTCGCCGACCATTTAGTGGTGTTTGGGGCTTAATTTTTTGGTGTGTTCCAGTGGCTTGGTTTTGGTGTTTCAGCAGTTGTTTGTTTTTGCTAATTTTGCATGTGATGTAATCTTACACTATAAACAATTCGAAGTGTTTCGTATTCGTATTTTTAACATTGTTTCGGGTTATTTGCATGTTATCTAGGCGAAGTTAAAAAGTTCGATCGAATGTCAAAAACCCATCTTTCCAAATTTAACGTATTCGGAAAAACATGCAAGTATGTCTATGAACCCTCTAGAATAATGAAACCCTAACTTGACTTTTGGATAGCGGAACCGCGGTCAAACCCTATGGTTTGTCGTAGTTCTGTGGCGACATGAGTGAGGCTTCGGTTTTGTTTCCCCCAATTAGAGTGAAACTCTATTTCTAAGACTGAAAAGTAAAGCAATGCTTTATAAAAAGAGGCTAAGCACCAAAGACACTTTATCCTTGCAAGAATCACCTGCACCTAATAATAGCAAATTAAAATATGCGATGCACAAGAATAACAGAGGGCTAAAATAAAAAGGAACCCTTAACGGATAATAAAATACTCGATTAAAACACTTGTTCATTATTATTATTATTACATTGAAAAAAGATCACCAAATATGGGATCGAAAGGACAAGGGTTCGCAAAGATAAGAAGAAGATTCTCCAGTTCCCTTTCCGTCTTCTCCACCATGTTAAAGCGGCAGTCCTCCCGAGAGGTAGACATCCAACGATCGTCGCCGCATTCATCAGAAAAGGTGGCGATGACAACCCGACGAGCCCGTATTTGGCTCAACAAGTGGAAAGAGCAGTCCCTCAGGGCTTTAGTGATCAAGTGCGCTCGAAGAAGCACTCGATCTTATCCTCGGCGGCATCAAGCATTGCCGAGGACATCTCTACCGGAGGAGGGGGAAGATCGGCGAGCATCGATTCAAGGATCATCCGAAGACAAATGGAGTGCGGAGGGAGAGGAGACCCCACACGAGTCAAAAGCTCGTACATTGTAGCATCGCATTGCTCATCCATAAGAGAAGAATCCACCAAGCGCGCAGCAAAGCGGGGAACAATCTCCTGAATGGGCACTTCCCATGGTTGTCGACGGGCATGAGGGCGGTTGCAAGCCATGATTAAAAAGGTTCTTTGAAGATGAGAGAAGAAAAGGCTCGGCTTTGAGTTATATAGACCAAGCACAGAAAATTCTGTGCACAGTGGAGTTATTTCCAAGACTCGGGAAATGAAAATTCTGGGAAATACAAGTCTGACTTGAAAAAGGAAGATGAAAATACACCTCAGGTGAAGCAACGCTTCCGATTCCCCCTAATCAGAGCAAAGCTCTACTTTGAAAATTTAAATTTTAATAAATGAAGCAACGCTTCAAATCCCGTGCACTGCCCGCAACGCGCCATGTGTCAGAGGTTGATACGTCAACGCAGCACCCAAGGCAGCGCGCCCAATTAGAGCAAGGCTCTATTTAAAACCAAAATTAAAGGAAGCAACGCTTCAGTTGCGCAAGCACTGCGCTGCATGACACGTGTCAGCGCAGTTGCGCAAGCGCTGCGCTGGGCGACATGTGTCAGCGCAAACGCAGTTGCGCTGCGCTGTGCGCTGCGCGACACGTGTCAGCGCAGTTGCGCTGCGCTCTGCGCTGCGTGACACGTGTCACGCGCTGGGGCGTTTGAGCCAAACAGATTTAAAATTCTAGTAAGATCTTTCTGTTCTTGTTAAAACAAGAAGATTGTCCTCTGTAAAACAGAAGCCCTTGGATCAAAAATCCAACGGTGGAGAAAATTCCCCAAATCACTCAGAGAATGATCTCTTTAACAAACTTAACAAATCTATGGGCACTATATAAAGACCCCTAGACCCCAACTCAAAACATGATCAACATCAAGAATCATCAAGAACTTCAACTCTGAAGAAACTTGAAAAGAGACTCAAGAAAAAGGTAAAAACCTTTAAAATAGAAGAATTTCTTCTGAATAGATCATTGATCTAAGAACAAGATCAATGATCTTCAATAAAAAATAAATAATAATAGTGCCTTGCACTTTTTATGAACCATTGGTTCTGGAATCTTAAAGATTCTTTTCTTGGATCCAAAATTGGATCAAGATTTTGAAATAGTGCCTTGCACTTGCAAAACTGCACTGTTGCGCTCCTGGGTTGGCGCAAGCCACCAGAGAGCGCCACGTGTCAGCACCAGAACCACTTGCGCCATGCGCTTTTAAGATAGAGCATTGCTCTCTGAAATTGGTGCAACTCACCAGAGCGCGCCACGTGTCAGTAGCGCAACAGCGCAGCACACTAGCGCAGCGCACCGCGCTTGCGCGACACGTGTCACCACCACAAGCGCTTGCGCTCAATGATTGGCGCAAAGCGCCTGACAAATGCACTGCATTGTTTACCGAAGGGCCAGGCCCAAATCAAAAAGGTCTAGCAGGCCAAACAAAATAAAAATGCAATGCATTAAAAGGGCAGAGCCCAAACAAGATAGATGCCCTACATCATTTATAAAAAAAGGCAGAGCCCAAACAAAATAAAATGCAATGCATTAAAAGGGCAGAGCCCAAACAAAATAGATGCTCTACATCATTTATAAAAGGGCAGAGCCCAAACAAAACAAAAATGCAGTGCCTTATTTAAAAAGGGGCAAAGCCTTAGCACAGGCCTAATAAGCGAAAGATAAATAAAAACGTTGAATATTCCCAACTGGACTTAGCCCAATCATGGCCGTAAGTTCTCAAATTAAATTGACTGAGCACGGCTGCTCTCCTAAATCAATTTACATCCGGTTCGAGGGTACATATCCGAACTCCTCTGATTTCTATCGTTGTAATACTTCAACGACGTCAGAGAGGCGACGGGTCCCGACAACCACACATCAACACGGACTGTGGGTCCTTAAAACCCGTCCTTAAACTAAGATATAGACTGTGGGGTCTTTAAACCCACGGACTTATGCGTCCTTAAACTACCTATGGACCACCATGTCCCTAAACTGGAATATGGACCGAAATGTCCTTAAACTACCTATGGACCACTACGTCCCTAAACTGGAACAATAGAGCCTCCAAATGATCTTTTGTCGGATCCAAACGATCTCGTTAAGTTGATCTTAGTCTCAAATCAGACTAACGTATCCTTAACGAACGTTTAAGTTGATCTTAGCCTCAATATGGCTAACGTATCCTCAAACTAAAACACCAAACCCAAATCTAAGTAAATACAGACTCGGACTAATCCACGTCCTACGGGTGACGACATAACTTAGTCTCCGTATACAATCCACGGGCATCCACAAACAAAACAAACACACACGACACGAAGTGAAATTCTGGAGAAGGAGAAAGTGGTTACCGCGATGTGGTAGCGTAATTAACTGCAGGGGCTTGCGCCTGCAGGGAAGAGCGTCCCCATAATAAAAAAAACCCCTCAAACGAGGGGGAATCTGACGAAGTCTGCTATATCGGCCGCATCCGTCTAAACCTCCGATACACGGTGCCATAAATCAACTTGGCATCTTCGGAGAGGTAGACGGATAAAACCATATAGCATTTGCTCCGAATCTCAGGCAAGACGCACTCACGTCGTCGCCGCCATTCGGAGGGAAACAGATTCTGGCACGCCCGGTGGGACCTTTTCCTCTTTCCACTCCACACTTCGTGTGTCGTCTTCGCGAACGAATCGCGGTTTGTTAATGGTTGCCTTTGGATTTCAAGTTACTAAGATTTGGTCTTTTGCATGGCGAAGAAATCAAGCATCAATGGCCTCAAATTGCTCGAACTGCTCGAAGTGCCAATGCAACCGACGCTCTGCCTCACCTGGAGGAGTAGCATATGGGCCTCAAGCGGCTTCCGTCTTTACTATGCCTGTGGAGCAAGTGACTCAGGCTACCACTGGCATGTTTTTCGGAACCATGATCCTTCCAGCAGTGAAGAGTGCAAAGCTTTCAATAGATGGTGGCAAGGACATGTTTGCACCCCACTGAAGAGTGCAAAGCTTTCAATAGATGGTGGCAAGGACATGTTTCTCATCGACAACATTTTAAGCGGGAGAAGCGCAAAACTCGTCGGGAGCGGAAAAATACGATCGAAGGGCTTAACAGAACTACCGGTGATTGTCGCATGGTTAACACCGAGGGATCACAAGTGCTTACATTCGGGAGCTATTCTGACGAGGAGCTGGCTCTCAGCCCCCTCTTTAAAGAGTCCACCTCGGGAAAAGAGGAAGAGCCGAAGGTCTGCGAAAATATCCGGCTGCGTAATCGGATGCTGCCCGAAAAGAATCTCGGACCCTCAAACAAAAAAGATAAAGGGAAAGAAAAGGTCTCTGAGGATATCGCCCTACATGACCAAGTCACGGAAGAGCTAACTGCCAAGGACCCGCCGAAGAGAAATAAGGTGGACTACAACGTTCTGGCACACTTGAGGAAGCTACCCTCGCAGCTTAGCATTCTTGACGCCCTTTTACTATCAAAAGAGACGAGAGATTCGTTAATCACGGACCTACAGGATCCGGAGCAATTCTAAGCTTTCCTGGCCGAAGAAAAGATAAAGGATGAATTGGAGGAAGTGCATACGGCCGATGTCACTTTTGGCGATGATGACCTTCTCCTTGGGACGTACGAACACAATTGCCCCCTCTATGTCTCAGGATACTGCCATGATATAAAGATAGGAAAAATCCTGATCGACAATAGATCCTCCGTTAATCTCCTCATTGTGCGGGTGTTAAAAGAAATCTGCATGAGCGTCTAGCACCTTGGTCGGGACAAGATTGTTGGAGATAGTGTCCTCAGAGTCAATTATTGGATCACAGGAACGCGATTGCAATGATTGAGGGAGGACTTGTCCCAGTAGGATAGTCTTACTCAAGATGATAGTATGCTATCTGGTTTATCTTTATCATCGTGTACTGCTTTAGGTGACATTACTGATCGCTATTACACATTGATAGAGCCCCTAGGATTCTTGCTTGACTACCAGCAGTATGAGGGCGATCATATATGTGAGAGCTGGAGTCTATAAGCACATCCTTAAAAGGTCCCTAGTCGTGGGAGTTTCGAGACAGGGCATCGATACTCCATTAGTAGACTAGTGTATACAGTAGAGACCCCGACGAGGGGCGGTGGCCGGTCTCACAAGCCACTGGTGTCAGTTGGTTCACCTAAGATGTATACAGGTGCTCATTGGGTTATGAGTACACCGGACAGGACTCGCCTGGAATATGCTAGTTGGTCTAATACCAGACGTCAGATGGCAGTTCCCTGGTGACATGTGTACATGTTAGTTCATCGACCTGAGATCATCATTTGTCTCGTGTGAGTTCCTACTGTACTTTGATTACTACCCTACCACGGCTCAAAGGAGTCGTGCAAACAGGTTTTAGTTGGGTACAGTCCCGAGCCACATGGAGGCAGTGAGCGGATCTGCAGGGGTTCGTCTCTCCCGGTATTGGGGGTGAGGTCGCGCTGTGTCTAGGAGAGCCATTACACAAAGCCCTCGGTCGAGGCAGGAGATTTACTGGTAGGTATTCCAGTAGTATCTCAGGGTGTTCTGGGCTACACTCCGACACGACTTGTACCGCTTTTGGGGGCCTGACTTTTACCAACCCCCTTGGCCCGCCATGCGATACTCATAGACGAACGGACCGGACTGTACGGATATTGTCACTGACAGGCTCAGTAGGGTGTCAGGATGAGTTCGCTCATCGACGTCCCTTTTGGTCAGTAGCTGGTAGCCCGTCACGTATGGCTAATACCTCTGACGTGCTGGTGGTTAAATCCACAGCCATAGTATTGACGAGTCTTTAGAGTCCACCACACATTCAGTTACTCAAGTTTCGGGCGAAACGCTGTAGAGGCCATATGGAGATATGGCAGGGTTCGATCAGATACGTGCGGTATTGCACGGATCGTGATCGGACATATTTTACTAGCCGGCTTTGGCTTAAGCCGGATCCTAGTATTAAACAGTGTAGATTTTGTCTCTTTGCATTTGTGTTCAGTGGGAATACAAATGCGGGCATGTATATGCAGTAGCGGGGTTTTTCTGTAATTTATTACGGGATCAGTTTTCTGTAGTTGCCAGTTTGCATTCCGTTCCGGCCGGTTTTCCTTTGTTCTTTCCCGGCCGGACTTTTCCGATGGAGGGGGTTATTTGCAAGTTTGCAAATAATTTATTGTGGAGGGGTTTCTTGCTTTTGTAGCATTATGATTGATAAAGCATCTTTGCTTTTCTTATTCTCATCATGGTGCATTAAATGAGATTAGTATTGATTTGGTGGTGTTGTGACATTTATACCTCATTATCATCTATTTGGATGTGGTCACCCCTTCATGTTTCCTACACTCACCTCCCTTGTTCCATTATTCTTTTTCTTCCACCATTTGATCAAAAAAAGGGGGGGGCGGCCACTTCAAGAGATGAGGGAGAGTTCATTTTTGTGAGGGTGTCATTCATCTCATTTGATTCTATGCTTGCCCCAAAAATCCCTCACCTCTCCAAAGTTCATATTGATTCCTCCATCAATGGCAACTACATAAACCCCAAGAGACAAAGTTTCTACACAAGTCTATAGCACTCCTTGGACGCGTCGGCTAGCCAACTTCACGCCTGAGTTGCCTCGGTCCAGAGGTGGGAGCCCATAACAGAATCCGGCTACGTGGTGCCCTTTCCGGCGAGGAGATGAAGATCGGAGATTCCGCGGGAGATCGAGACGACGACGAGAAGACCGGAGGACACGGATCACTCGGTATATCTCTCACCCTTTCTCTTGATTGCTAGGATTAGGTTAATGGTTACGATCCGGGTTTTATTGTCCGCGGTAGCGCCAGTTTAAAAGTTAAGAAAAATTTTTGTTTCCGCATTTTGGCCTCGGATAGATGGCCGGGGCGCTGCCGTGGCGCAACATGGTATCAGAGCCATGCCATTAACCTAGTCTAGCTTGGTCTAATGTGTTTTACATTTCCGATCGAACAAAATTCCAAAACCGCATTTTCCAAAAGCTTCAGATTCTGTCGAAATTTTTTGAAGTCCAAAAATTTTTCAGGTTGTCTCAGAATACTGTGCAGGGAAGTATAAACCTACTGTAAAAATTTGGTCGCGAGATCTCATTATTCGACCGTGGAACCGCGGCCAAACCCATGCTTGGGCCGCGGTTCCGCCGCTGTTTTAAGTGATCAGTGCACCAATTTTTTACAGAGGCCTCCTGACTTGAAAATAGGGTTTTTGGAACATTCTTTTTGGGCCCAGAATTTCTTGATGTGCTACAGTAGTACTTGGGGGCCCACTTGGTAAAATTTGATCGATCGGAAAATTTTAAACACATTAGTTCACAGTATTTACATTATATCTGCGACCGTGAATGTCACTTGATCGGTAAATCCTGTCTAACTGCTATAGCCCGGTTAGACGGATTTGCGAACGTGACATTCATGTTGATGTTCTATGTTGTGCTGTGATGTTGCGGATCGGTCGTGGGGATAGCCTGGATGCAATATAGTATAGTTTTGTTTTATATGTACATTTGATATTGCGGGGCGAGCATCTGACATGTGGATTGCCGTCATTGCCTGTTTGTATTATTCTTTTGGGGCACGACCAGGTCGAGGTCGATGTACCCGTTGTATGTATATTTTACTTTCTGTACTAGGATTACCCCGCGGAGGGGTGCACGGATAGCCGGGTTCTAGAGGGAAACGAGCCCGCATCTCATGGCATTGAGACGAAAGGGGCTTTACTCTAGAATTGGCGGGCTATTCGCCGCACTTGTAGGGGGTACAGGTTGACCCAGGAGGGGTGCCCAAGTTACCGGATTCTGTGAAGTGCTGGGTGGTCCATTCACGTTGCTGAAGGGGGCTGCCTCGCTTCAGGTTTTGGCGGGTAACTTGCCGCGCCCGTAGGGGTCTAGGATTTCATTGCACAGGCTATCCACACGACCAGGGGAACGTCGGGTTTCAGCAGCGGCTCTGTGAAACCCGGGGTTTCCAGATATCTGTATTGTTCTGTGATACTGTACATTTCTGTGATGTTGCATTTTATCACGCCTTGAGCGAAAATTATATATTGATATATATAGTAGTAGATGTTGTATATGTTTTGCATCCGCGCTAGTCCAGTCCCCGCTCTGTCGTTAGTTAAGTAACCTAACGGGTGATGACGGGACCCAGTGGCGAATGCGGATGGCATATACGTACATCATTATTTTCGTTCTTTATTGGTGTGATCAATTGATGGGACTGCGTTGATTCGGATCAATGCAAGCTAAACAAACCTATTCTGATGTTGTTGGAACATTTTTCAAAAAGCTGTTATTGTAAGGGCGTTCTCTTTTGTTTTGCATCGTGGTATTTAGTTGGAATATCCTGCTCCTCAGTCGACGAGGCAAGGACCGAGATCCCTTCACCGGGGGTGATCCCTTGGACAGAAGTTTGCATCAGGGCAATAACTTCACTATAGCCGATTACTTTTGCTTTGCATCGTGGTATTCAGTTGGAATATCCTGCACCTTATTCTACGGGGAAAGAGCCGAGATCCCTTCACCGGGAGTGACCTCTTTAGCAAAGGTTTTCGTCACTATATTTTTATAAAAAGTTATCCGGTTCCTTCAACGATATCAAGTTCATTACGTTAAAGGTTTTTCGCCAAAAACTAGCCGTAGCCCTCCGTCATTTCAGATTAGTATTGCTTAGTATTCGTGCTATGTATGTCGTGCTCAGCCGAGGCGTAGTGTGCGGTAGCTCTGTAATGCTTTTCTGTCTTATGGATATGTGATTGGTTAGGACAGTCGTACGGTCATTTTGGCTCAGTCAAGGACTCGTGCGGGTGGGTCTAATGCAATCAAGATAATGACGGGTTGAACTTGACTAGGATCCTTTGATATGTTGGCTCAGTCAAGGTCACTTGGGTCCTAGGGAAAAAAATCACATCGGGAGTTTCTAAAGAAACTGAAACTTGCCAGGCATACGCATACCTTTTGGAGTGTGATAACGTGAGTGGATTCCATCACGTTATCATGCGATGATAGTTAGGTCCCGATTCCCACTGATGAGTTGGTTTACTCCTCGGGTGATCTCGACTAATTCTTCTTTCAGGTTTGGAGAAGAATTTGACGGTACAGTGGGAGGTTTCCTGATTAGATAAAGTGATAACCATTCTGATCTAGGTTAGAGTGCACGCTGAGTGTTTCTTTTCTCTCTCTCTTTGGCAGCGACCATTGACCCGACCCTAGACTATGACTCAGTGACCAAGTTGACCGAACCTTCTTAACACTGGCTTTTGGATTGTCAGAGTTGCAGAACTCATTGCCACTCCTACTTTTACCCTTTTTCTCCGGGACACCCCATATTACTACGAACGTCCACTTCCATTGGACAAAACCATCGTATGGTTATATACGAACTCGAAGGAATTCGAGGATGGTTTCCGGATATGGAGAAAACGAATAAGACTATTCAGTTGTCTTTTCCTTTTACCTTCTTTCTCAGATTGCGAGTATTCTTAGTTTAGGAGTAGTACACCTATTACGCAAATTGGATAGTCTTCTTCCAAACCTTAGGTTGGTGCCGAACGGTAGGGAATGATGAAAACCAATTAGCCTAAATGGTGTACAGAAGGTATTAAGTTAAGACAAAGAAAGGGATTAGTAAGAGGGCAAAGTAAATTGCGACTGCTATTCACGACCAAACCAAGTATTTCTTCGCCAATCCTAAATCACCTTTGTATTTCTCCAGGACACTCCGTATCACTACGAAGATCCCAGTTTATTGGATAATCCATCGTATGGTTATATACGAACTCGAAAGGAACTTGTTCCAGTTCGGGGATGGATCCTGGTTCAGAAAAAATAGGAATAAGGTTCATTCGGTTGTCTTTTATCCTCACCTTCTCTCGCATTGTGAGTGCTCCTAGGATTAGGACAGTACACCCTTTATGCTTATTGGATAGTCTTCTTCCAAACCATAGGCTGGTGCCGAACGGTAGGGAAGGAAGAAAACTATTTGGCCTAAAGGGGTGTACAGAAGGTAATGACTAAAGACATATAAAGGGATTTGGAGAGGTGGCAAAGAATTAAACGGTTACAGTTGTGAATCTGGATAATGGAAGAGGCATTACTAAGAATACCCGGATACCCCTATGAAACATTTCAATGTTTCAGTATCACTGTGTACTATTAAAATAAAACTGATTTCCCAATTAAACACTTGCTCCAGGGTATGTATTTAACAGGTATGATTCTCACATCTGTATGGTTTTACAGATGATGAGTGGGAGTAAGTTACTGGGAATTAGGTGATCATCTTCATTATATCGGGATTCGTTGTAATTGGTGATATTTGAGGAAGTCACCTGGGTTGTTTGCCGGACGGCAAATATTTGGTTTTGAATATCCGTTGTTATACACCAATTTCAAATTGATATATCTGTACGTCTATTTTTATAGAGTGAGATATACCTTTTTGAAATTATGTCTATGACATTTACCTATATCAGTGGATGGTCAGCTAAGGAGCATTAAACAGCGGTGTAATTCTTCATAACCATAGTACAATTTTCAACCTACGACACACAGTGAATGAGTTATTAGACTCAAGGGACTTATACAGAGTATTGTATGTTGTCCAGCGTCCATGATAACAGAGGGGTTGGTTCTCGTACTATATTCGGTTTACTTATGACTTCTCTAGTTTTTAGACAGGTGTTTCGTAGAAACACAGGGTCCGAATTTTGAGAAGTTATAGGTATATGAATAAAGTAGAGAACCAGGTATTGCAAGTATCGGGATTCTTCAAGGTGATCGAAGATGTAGATACTTGTGAATGGTATTCAGTTGATAGTAATGATTAAGAGAACTAGCTTCTCTTTCAGGTTGCTCATAATTAGAAGTACTCCTAAGTTGAGTAACGCTGATCGGCCTCCTTCCATTTAGTTGATATGCACTAGAGACAGCTGCATGATTTGAATCTGGTTCAATTAAATCGGTGCCTCTGTTTCTATATTGGATATAGAACAGTTCATATCTTGACATTGTTAAGGTACGGGGAGTTGTCCGGCTTATGCTTAAAACCAGACTCCGGATAACTCAAGGCATGTTTCTGTAATGGCTGTTTATGGGTTGACCCGGGCTATGACGAGGGTTGATATTCTACCATCTGGAAGATCAATAGTGATATTGTTCTAGACTCGCCACAGTTTTAATAAAAATGTATTTTTTTCAGAAAACAGTAGTGGGAGTATGGTAGAACTGGAAGTGATTCCAGAACCGCAAACGATTACTGAAGATTTGATAAGAACCTAAAGGTTCAATCTGGTTTGATATTCCATTGGCCACTCCGCAGATAAAGTGGGTAACCTCAGGCACCCGAGAGGTACTTCGGTATGCTCAAGGACGGTGGCAGGGAGGTTCTTGTTTACCCAGACTTGCCATTGTTGTTGTTCCAGACTATGAGACCCGGCAGGAGGATGAGTATAGCGTCGTTCTAAACTAGCTTTAGAAGTGCACGTGTATATGACTCTGCCAGAGGGTTGTCGTAGTCAGTAGGAGCAGCGGAAGCATTGGTGGATAAGTGGCTTATGTCTATTTATAGACTAAAGCAGATATAGCGGAGATAGATCATCTATTTATGATGTGACAGTCATAGGTTTGACTTCATCAGAATAAGGGGATGGATCTGTTAAGAAGGTAGTAGGGTGTGATGTCCTGGTATTTGGATGACATACACAGAGTAGGAAGTGAAATTCCTATACTACGATCGGTTATACTTTGGTCGTCACACAGTAGTTTCTCCACATAGGACTTGGATATTATATCAAGACATTCTGGTTACTAGATCTATGGTTTTAGATCTAGATTTGGTTGGTTTCCCAATCAGGGTACTTAGACCGCATTCTAAGAGAATTTAGAATGGACGACTCCTGGCATGGTGGTGTACCTGCAGGTAATGGAGTCACCCTCTCTAAAGGTGTCTTACAGACTAAAGGGGAGAGGGACGTGCATGATTGGCAGATCACTTGCTTAGGCAATTGAGTCAATCATGAGATGTCAAGTACCACACCAGATGTTGTTCTTACAGTTGGTGCAATAAGTTGATATTAATCCAATCCTGGAGAAACAGTCGGAAGCGGTTTTAGAACATAAGTTGATGTTCTAGGGAATTGATAACGGCAGCCTCCTTTAGGAGACGGTTATCATTCCAGGCTTCCAAGGTGACCTGGATGACAGAGTGACTGTCAGAGTTATAGTTTTCCCTCTTACGAGGGGCAGTATTATGGACAGGTAGTCCAGGTGGATACTGAGGGAAGGCATGGCGCAGGATACTGATTAAGTTTAGTTGAAGATACAGTCTAAGAAGTTTGGATTTGGAGTTCATTTATGAGCTAGGTCCCATCAGATATCCAGACACATTCTAAGACAGGTATTGCTCATTTCGGGAGATGGCTTTCTCCGCGAACTTGAGATAAAGAGAGACATAGAAAGAAACACCACAGCGGATCCACTCACTGAGGCTATTCCTCGCATGCAATAGTTTCGCAAACGAGCTTTGTGAGACTGACTAGTAGAGGAGTTGGGTGTTCGGTATCACACGGGCTGTGAATATGCGACATCGCAATAATTAGCCTTGAGTGCAAGTGGGAGATTGTTGGAGATAGTGCCCTCAGAGTCAATTATTGGATCACAGGCACGTGATTGCAATGATTGAGGGAGGACCTGTCCCAGTAGGACAGTCTTACTCAAGATGATAGTATGCTATCTGGTTTATCTTTATCATCGTGTACTGCTTTAGGTGACATTACTGATCGCTATTACACGTTGATAGAGCCCCTAGGATTCTTGCTTGACTACCAGCAGTATGAGGGCGATCATATACATGAGAGCTGGAGTCTATAAGCACATCCTTAAAAGGTCCCTAGTCGTGGGAGTTTCGAGACAGGGCATCGATACTCCATTAGTAGACTAGTGTATACAGTCGAGACCCCGATGAGGGGCCGTGGCCGGTCTCACAAGCTACTGGTGTCAGTTGGTTCACCTAAGATGTATACAGGTGCTCATTGGATTATGAGTACACCGGACAGGACTCGCCGGGAATATGCTAGTTGGTCTAATACCAGACGTCAGATGGCAGTTCCCTGGTGACATGTGTACAGATTAGTTCATCGACCTAAGATCGTCATTTGTCTCGTGTGAGTTCCCACTGTACTTTGATTACTACCCTACCACGGCTCAAAGGAGTCGTGCAAACAGGTTTTAGTTGGGTACAGTCCCGAGCCACATGGAGGCAGTGAGCGGATCTGCAGGGGTTCGTCTCTCCCGGTATTGGGGGTGAGGTCGCGCTGTGTCTAGGAGAGCCATTACACAAAGCCCTCAGCCGAGGCAGGAGATTTATTGGTAGGTATTCCAGTAGTATCTCAGGGTGTTCTGGGTTATACTCTGACACGACTTGTACCGCTTTTGGGGGTCTGACTTTTACCAACCCCTAGGCCCGCCATGCAATACTCATAGACGAACGGACCGGACTATACGGATATTGTCACTGACAGGCTCAGTAGGGTGTCAGGATGAGTTCGCTCATCGACGTCCCTTTTGGTCAGTAGCTGGTAGCCCGTCACGCATGGCTAATACCTCTGATGTGCTGGTGGTTAAATCCACAGCCATAGTATTGACGAGTCTTTAGAGTCCACCACACACTTAGTTACTCAAGTTTCGGGCGAAACGCTGTAGAGGCCGTATGGAGATATGGCATGGTTCGATCAGATACGTGCGGTATTGCACGGATCGTGATCGGACGGATTTTACTAGCCGGCTTTGGCTTAAGCCGGATCCTAGTATTAAACAGTGTAGATTTTGTCTCTTTGCATTTCTGTTCAGTGGGAATACAAATGCGGGCATGTATATGCAGTAGCGGGGTTTTCTTGTAATTTATTACGGGATCAGTTTTCTGTAGTTGCCAGTTTGCATTCCGTTCCGGCCGGTTTTCCTTTGTTCTTTCCCGGCCGGACTTTTCCGATGGAGGGGGTTATTTGCAAGTTTGCAAATAACTTATTGTGGAGGGGTTTCTTGCTTTTGTAGCATTATGATTGAAAAAGCATCTTTGCTTTTCTTATTCTCATCATGGTGCATTAAATGAGATTAGTATTGATTTGGTGTTGTTGTGACATTTATACCTCATTATCATCTATTTGGATGTGGTTACCCCTTCATGTTTCCTACACTCACCTCCCTTGTTGCATTATTCTTTTTCCTCCACCATTTGATCAAAAAAAGGGGGGGGGGGCGGCCACTTCAAGAGATGAGGGAGAGTTCATTTTTGTGAGGGTGTCATTCATCTCATTTGATTCTATGCTTGCCACAAAAATCCCTCACCTCTCCAAAGTTCATATTGATTCTTCCATCAATGGCAACTACATAAACCCCAAGAGACAAAGTTTCTACACAAGTCTACAGCACTCCTTGGACGCATCGGCTAGCCAACTTCGCGCCCGAGTTGCCTCGGTCCAGAGATGGGAGCCCGTAATAGAATCCGGCTACGTGGTGCCCTTTCCGGCGAGGAGATGAAGATCGGAGATTCCGCGGGAGATCGGGACGACGACGAGAAGACCGGAAGACACGGATCACTCGGTATATCTCTCACCCTTTCTCTTGATTGCTAGGATTAGGTTAATGGTTACGATCCGGGTTTTATTGTCCGCGGTAGCGCCAGTTTAAAAGTTAAGAAAAAATTTTGTTTCCGCATTTTGGCCTCGGATAGATGGCCGGGGCGCTGCCGTGGCGCAACAAAGATCACCATCTCCGGGTTCGACTCCCAGTCATCAATAACTCTTGGGTCTGTAATACTGACTCTACGCTTTGGGCTACTCGTCATGGACATTAAGTTCCACGTCATAGACGCCAAGACATGCTATAATGCTCTGCTCGGCCGACCATGGTTACACGAATACAATATCATCCCTTCTACGCAACATCAGTGTATGAAGTATTTTAAGGATGGTCTTGAGTATACCGTGATAGGATAACTGAACCCGTTCTCTGTGAACGAGGTCCGCAAATATGAAGATGCTAAATACTTCTTACCGGATTTCAAGGATACGGAGAGGTGTCACAAGCCGGAGAACAAAGCTAATGCCACCATCCCTGTCTTCAGCAGTGATACCGAGGAGGAAGAGGAGATGATTTATTCGGGTCCACCCCAACACAACAAGCCAGGACCATCCGCTCCTACGTTGATCTTCGGTAGCGACTTGGAAGATGAGGTCCATGTTGTATTCTCTGCTCGACCTTCAATACAAACATCCGCTGACGAAGAGCAAAGTCTGCAAGTCGCCATGGTACCGCTTAAACACCATAAAGAACTGGATGAACTTGATATCTACAGTGTAGATGAGCTGCGGACGTTCTACGTCCCTCCCAGGCGAGAAGGCAAAAAAGTAATTCTATTTTACCGCTCTGAAGAAACCAAAGTGGAGAAAGAAATCTGGCACGGTATGGATCCTACGCTTGACAGGCTTCAGCCCATCCGTCTACCTAGATATTATACAGAAGGCTTGAAGAGACTGTTAAAGCGCCAGGGGATATCCTTTAAACAGACCGCTCGAAAAGTCAAATTCTATGACAGGGTCTGGAATGTTCCCGGGACTCAGCACAAGTTACCTAATCGGAGAATGGAAACAATCGGGCTTGGATACATTCGGTCCAAGAAACGAGAGCTACTCCACGGTTGCTACGTCGTGCATGACTTCGATGAAAAAGCGGATGGTCAATAGGAGGACGCTAATCCTGAACCAGTAAAAGTTCCAGATACAAAAGTGCCCAGCCCGTCGTTCAAAGAACAAATGGATAAGCTTATAAGGGAAGCTGGTCAAAAAGTCCGAGACGAACATAACCGCGAAATGGCCATCTTCGAGAAAGCCAAAACGCAACGCCTCCTCCAACAGGCTATGGAAGATGAAGATGCCGTTTCCTGTCAACCTGTTATAAAAAAGACTCGACGTAGAGGCAGAAACAAGTCGAAAAGCGAAAAAAGGCGCTCAACAGCAAAAAAGCGGGACTAAGAAGCCACGCAAGCGGGAATCGAGCGGTTCCGATCTATCCCTCATAAGGAAAATGGGTCGAGCATACTATTTTCCTTGGGACAAGATGAAGAAAATACTTGACCTCGCTCTAAAACATCAGATGCTTACACTGCCGGAGTCTAAACACCCCGAACAAGCAAGCGAAGTCTCTCACCCGGACTATTGCCCTTATCACCGAGTGATAGGGCACCCTCTCGAGGACTGCTTCACCTTCAAGAATTGGGTCGAAGATCAGTATCAGCTCGGTAAGTTCGCTCTGTCTGACAACTGGAGGGTAACGCCGCCACAGAAGCACGAACCCAAGGCCACGAAAGCAGAACCAGTTCCACATTGGGCTTGGAAGCGAATTCTTACTTGTCACATGATAACAATATCAAAAGAAGAGCCTGAGAATATGGATGACCTTTCCTGGTGCTTCAAAAAAAGCAGCGATGAGGTGATCTCAGAATTTCCGCCAGCACACAAAGAGCTGGAAGATGGAATACATACCACTGCAGATAACCTCAAGAAAATTGAGTTGGGAACGGCGAACGACCCGCGACCAACATTCATTAGTGAGCTGCTATCTGAAGAGAGGGTGGCTTCATTAAAAGACCTGCTTATGCAGCATAAAGATTGCTTCGCATGGAACTATTCCGAAATGCCGGGACTAGATCCAGAAATTGCTGTGCATAAATTGGCGATATCCCTGGACGTTAAACCAATCAAACAAGCACCAGGAAGAATGCGGCTCAAGCTTGAGATGAGTATCAATGCTGAGGTCAAGAAGCTGATCGATTCTGGCTTCATCCAGGAAGTTCAATACCCTGAATGGATCGCCAACATCATCCCGGTGATGAAGAAAAATGGGACAGTGCGCATATGTGTGGACTTCCGGGATCTCAATAAAGCCTGCCCGAAGGACAATTTCCCAGTGCCAGTCACCGAACTGATGATAGACAATACGTCCACTCATGAGGTTTTCTCCTTCATGGATGGCTCATCAGGGTATAATCAGATAAAGATGCATCCCGAAGACCAGAAGCACACCGCCTTCAGGACCCCTTTGGGTATATTCTGCTATAAGGTGATGCCCTTCGGTCTAAAGAACGCCGGTGCCACCTATCAGATGGCCATGACGAAGATCTTCGATGACCTTATACATGAAATTGTCGAATGTTATATCGACGACCTCGTGGTGAAAAGCAAATCATACGAGGAACATCTTGAGCATCTGAAGACCGTATTTCAATGCCTTCGACAATACAACTTGAAGATGAACCCTCTCAAGTGTGCATTCGGAATTTCCTCGGGAAAATTACTGGGATTCATCAGCCGACACCGAGGTATTGAGATAGATCCGTCAAAGATTAAGGCGAACATGGAAATGCCTCAGCCAAGGACTCTCAAACAACTGCGGTCTCTCCAAGGGAAGCTCGCGTATATACAGCAATTTATAGCCAACCTTTCAGGCAAGTGTCGTCCTAACAGCCACCTGATGAAGAAGGGAACCCCGTTCGTATGGGACAAAAAATGCCAAAGTGCGCTAGACGAGATCAAGCAATACCTGCAGAACCCGCCAGTGTTGGCTGCTCCGGTCAAGGGAAAGCCCCTCATTCTTTATACAACCGCCCTCGAAGGTTCCTTTGGCGCATTATGGGCGCAAGAGAACGACAAAGGGAAAGAAAGAGCACTCTACTACTTAAGTCGAGTTCTATTGGAGGCAGAAAGCAACTACTCCCCCATTGAAAAACACCGCCTGGCGTTGATCTTCGCGATAACAAAGCTCAGGCACTGTGTGTTGGCGCATGAAATCCGTCTCATTTCGAAGGTGGACCCCCTTAAATATTTGATGTCGAAGGCCATAGTGACAAGTCGGCTCGCTAAATGGGCCTTACTCTTGATGGAGTTCTCGTTAACCTATTAGCCTCTCAAGGCAGTGAAAGGCCAGGCCATTGCCGACTTCCTCGCTGAACATCCGATACATGCCGATTCTCCTCTGAATTACGATCTGCCAGACGAACATGCGTTTGATGCGATCGACGGTGGTGATACCCATTGGGAGCTTTATTTCGATGGAGAATCTTCTATGAAAAAGCGCAAACAAAGTACCCCTACAATCAAATCGGGGGTAGGACTCATCTTTGTAACTCCACAAGGAGGGATAATGCGCTTTGCTTTCTCCCTAACAGAGCCGAGGACAAACAATGAAGCCGAATACGAAGCTTTGATAGCAGGCCTCGAGATCGCCATCGACATGGGAAATGAAAACCTCCTCATATACGGAGACTCTCAATTTGTCGTTAGTCAAGTAAACGGTGGCTACCAAACGTGCAAACCAGAATTGGTGAAGTACGGCGAAAAGGTGCAACAATTGTTGACCCAAATTCCTTCATACACTTTGGAAAACATACCGCGCACGGAAAACAGCAAAGCGGACGCGTTGGCCAAGCTCGCTAAAGAACTGGCTGTTGAGAACTTCGATGACGTAAGAATCGTGGTACAAAACCGTCGGGTACTTGCCCCAGCGGAAATATCTCCGGAATCATACAAAGAAAAGGAAGCGACTGAGCGGACGAACCTGCAAATAAGAGATCGGGAAAATACCGAGGATTGGAGAGAAGTCTTTATAGACTACTTCAAATACCGTCGAACGCCCGAAGATGCGTCCTCAAGACATCAGCTTATGAAGCGAGCTCTGTCTTTCGCCTTCGTCGATGATACTCTGTATAAGAGGTCATTTGATTCTCTGTGGTTGAGAGGTTTGGAACCTGAAGAGGCAAAAAGGGTCGTTCAGGAAGTTCATGACGGACTCTGCGGTTCTCACCAAGCAGGCCCAAAGATGAAGTTGAAGATCAAACGGATGGGCTACTACTGGCCCACGATGATTCAGGACTGCCTCGAATATGCGAAGAAATGCCACTCATGCTAAATCCACGGAGACTTCATCCACCAGCATCCAAATCCACTACATCCGACAGTGGCTAGCCGGCCGTTTGAAATGTGGGGAACTGACATGGTTGGCCCTATCGAACCAGCATCGTCTAGAGGATATCGTTTCATCCTGGCGACGACTGACTACTTCTCCAAATGGGCAGAGGCAGTACCATTAAGAGAAGTGAAGACGGAGAATATCCTCCACTTCTTCAAGACGCACGTCATATATCGGTTTGGAACTCCGCGACGGATCATCTCCGATAACGGGCCAGCTTACAGAAACCACAAGATCAGTCGCTTCGTGCAACAACGCAATATAGACTGGAGATATTCCTCAGTTTATAATTCGTGAGCTAACGGTCTAGCTGAAGCCTTCAACAAGACCTTGACAAAGATCATGAAGAAGACGGTGTCCTGAAATAAGAAGGACTGGCACGAGAGGTTGCAAGAAGCTCTTTCGGCGTATCGAACTACGTTCAAGACGGCCACGAACGCAACGCTATATGCGTTGGTATTCGGTACAGAAGCAGTACTCCCCCTCGAGATAGAGTTACCCTCTCTACGAGTGGCAGTCCACTATGAGCTGATGGACGAAGAAAATGCTCACCTTCGGCTTGAGGAGCTTGATGCCATTGATGAAACCCGGCTCATAGCGCAACAAAATCTGGAGGCTTATAAAGCAAAGATGACGTGCTCATATGAAAGATTGACCCGTCCGAGGACATTCCACCAAGGCGAACTCGTGCTAGTGGTCAAAAGGCCTATGATCCCGCGCCAACCAGGGAAAGTTCGAGCCAAACTATGAAGGCCCGTACATCATAGACAAGGTCTACCAGGGTGGAGCCTATCTATTCATGGATATGCACGGTGAAAGGCCTTACAGGCCAATAAATGGTCGATTCCTAAAGAAATACTACGCTTAGCGAGTTACTGCCTAGGTCAATGATAGATGAAGACGACTATGTTCGCTCACTATCTTTCTAAGCTCAAACTTTATAAACAGTAGCCAGCCTTCTCTTGGGCGGACCGAAACATCCTTAAACTGATGGCGGACCGAAACGTCCTTAAACTAATGAAGGACCGAAACGTCCGTAAACTAATACCGCAGCATCCTTAGGCTGACGAGATAAATAAAAAAAAATATATATATAAAAAATATATAATAAACGGTATGTCCATAAGCAAAATGGATACGGATGAAAACCCAAAAGGGCTCCGTGAGTAAAAACAACAGGGCTACCGGTGAGTGTTCGTGAAAACCCTAAAGGGCGCGATCTCGTAAAAAAAAGAAGAAGAGAATAAAAAGAATAAAAAAAAGGTATGTCCATAAGCAAAAAGGGCACGGATGAAAACCCGAAAGGGCTCCATGAGTAAAAACAGTAGGACTACCGACGAGTGTTTGTGAAAACCTGAAAGGGCACAATCTCGTTAAAGGACACTTACAGGGTCATCTCGACCTTGTAAGGAGAAACCACCCGCGTGACATCCTTACGACTCACAAGGGAGCAACACACTTAGGGATCCCCACGATTCCTAAGGAGAAAATACACTTGCGAGATCCTCACGACTCGTAAGGAGAACTCTCTTATGGAACCCTCACGGCTCATAAGATTTGAAAGTCTTAAGTTACAGAGACCTAAACCTGTGCTTAAGCAACCCCTACAACCTTTGATATTGCCCTACAAGAGGCTCAATGCTGACCCTTGTATACAATCCACGGGCACGAATAAACATTTCCCTAACCAAGTCCCATCCGTGACTGGGGATATGTACGCATGATGAACAACCCTTGTAAGTCCTCTCTACTTAAAAGGAGAAAACCTTCTTGTAGGATCCTTACGACTTACAGAGGAACATACACTTTGGAATCCTCACGATTCCTAAGGAGAAATACACCTACGAGATCCTCACGACTCGCTGGGAGAAATACTTTTATGGGACCCTTACGGCTCACGAAGTCAAAAAGCCTTAGTCGACAGGACCTTAACCCTGTTCGCTAAGCCACCATTGTTCAACATCGACAGAGGAAAATGATGATTCGCTCCTGGCAATATCCCAGTTGTAGCGGTGCTGATGCCGAAATCGGTGTCTAATTTCAGATTTATGGTAAAAAGCCAGCAAGCCGCACATGCATGCGTAATAGTCGAAATGATGGGGCAACTTGCAATAAAAAGCAGCAAGTAAAAAACGTATGCATATAAAACAGCCTAAATGATTGGGCAACTCGCAATAAAAAGCAGCGAGTAAAAATAAAATAAATAGTCGAAATGATTGGGTACCGCGAAAAATAGCCAAAATGATTGGGCAATCGCGACCTTCGTGATATAAAAGTTGAAATGATAGAGCATCGCGGAAATAAAATAATAAAAATGAATGAAACTTTTGCCCTACAGTTGAGATCACACCGATCCATGTATACAATCTAAGGGCACAAACAAAGAGGGAACCATACCTTTCCAACAGGCTCCGCCAAAAAGCTAAGCTAAATCTCGACGGTTCACCAATGGCCTGGAGACAACCGCGACATTTGTCTCAATACAGCAGACGCAGTGCTAGCAAACGAAGCGAAGATCAAATTCCTAACTTCACGGTCTTGACGGTAACTTATATAAAACCTGAAAGACCACCACAGATCAGTTCAACTCAGGGAAACTAGCATCCTTGATAAGAGCCTCCTGATTCGCATCAGCTTGCAGAGAAACCAGTGTTTCCACGAGAAATTCCCGGTTCGTTTCAACCTCGAAGAAACCAGTATCTTCGGCAAAATCTTTGACTCAGGGAAACAAGTGTCCTTGACGAAGAAAATCCTGATTCGCGTCGACCCACAGAGAAACCAGCGTCTCCGCGAGAAATTCTCGATTTGTTTCAACACCAGGGAAACAAGTGTCCTTGGCAAATACCTCAATTCAGGGAAATTAGCGTCCTTGATAAGAGCCTCTTGATTCGCATCGGCTTGCAGAGAAACCAGTGTCTCCGCGAGAAATTCTCGGTTCGTTTCAACCTGGAAGAAACCAGTGTCTTCGGGAAAATCCTTCGACTCAGGGAAACAAGTGTCCTTGACGAAGAAAATCCTGATTCGCGTCGACTCGCATAGAAACCAGCGTCTCCACGAGAAATTCTCGATTCGTTTCAACACTAGGGAAACAAGTGTCCTTGGCAAATACCTCAATTCAGGGAAACTATCATCCTTGATGAGAGCCTCTTAATTCGCGTCGGCTCGCAGAGAAACCAGTGTCTCCGCGGGAAATTCTCGATTCGTCTCAACCCCGAAGAAACCAGTGCCTTCGGCAAAATCCTTTGACTCAGGGAAACAAGTGTCCTTGACGAAGAAAATCCTGATTCGCGTCGACTTGCAGAGAAACCAGCGTCTCCGCGAGAAATTCTCGATTCGTTTCAACCCCGAAGAAACCAGTGTCTTCGGCAAAATCCTTCGACTCAGGAAAACAAGTGTCCTTAACGAAGAAAATCCTGATTCGCATCGACTCGCAGAGAAACCAGCGTCTCTGTGAGAAATTCTCGATTCGTTTCAACACCAGGGAAACAAGTGTCCTTGGCAAACTCCTCAACTCAGGGAAACTAGCGTCCTTGATGAGAGCCTCCTGATTCGCGTCGGTTCGCAGAGAAACCAGTGTCTCCGCGAGAAATTCCCGATTCATCTCAACTCCGAAGAAACCAGTGTCTTCGGTAAAATCCTTCGACTCAGGGAAACAAGTGTCCTTGACGAAGAAAATCCTGATTCGCATCGACTCGCAGAGAAACCAGCGTCTCCGCGAGAAATTCTCGATTCGTTTCAACCCCAGGGAAACAAGTGTCCTTGGCAAATACCTCAATTTAGGGAAACTAGCATCCTTGATTAGAGCCTCCTGACTTGCATCGGCTCGCAGAGAAATCAGTGTCTCCACGGGAAATTCCCGATTCGTCTCAACTTGCAAGATAAAGCCTCAGGCAGCAGGGATTAAAAAACTTGTTTCCTGAGCCATGGGACCTTGCAAGTCAGTCTAAAATGGTCTCTTGCATACTATTCACGGGTCTCACTCTCCAAAGTCGAATCTCGACAAGGAGGGAAACAACCGCTTACGGGTCCTCTCGACTCGTAAGAGGGAAAATTCACTTATAGGATCCTTACGACTTATAAAAGAAAATGCACTTAGGAATCCTCACGATTCCTAAGGAGAAAATACACCTACGAGATCCTCTCGATCCGGAGGGAGAAAAGTCTCTATGAGACCCTCACGGCTTATAGAGTTGAAAAGTCTTAGGCGGCAGATCTGAACCTGCGGCCTAAGCCATCGCTATCTCTTGAAGAAACCCAGACGCTTACTCTATTATCTGTCAACCATGTTTATCAAGACAGCATGCCGAGAATAAAAGAAAGAAGAAAGCGACGGAAAGAACATCTGAAAGGCATTTGATCAAGCATTCAAGACACACTCATTCATGCATGCGCAAAAGACTCAGAGCGAGAAATAAGACAAGCTGAAAGGAGAAATATTCCTATTACAAAGGGTTCTTACAATCCTAAAGAAAATAAGCAAAAATATTATTCAAATTATTACAATGGTATAATCTCAGATCCGGGGCATGGATTGAGGAATTCAAAAGTAAAGCCATCTAGAGTTCTTCTGGCCTTTCTGATTATTCTCGTGCGCAGCCTCTCATGCTCACGGGTGTCAAGATCTTCGGCAAGACCCCCTATCCTTTGATAAGCAGCGATTATCATCGTCTGCTGAAAAACTTGATGAAGAATGTCGACGAGGCTATCCCGCCGTTTCTTCGAGATCAGCCCCAATAGGTGCACTGAATGCACCTTGTCTTCGGCATCATCTAGCACGTTAAGCAGCATGGCTTCGTGGAACCCCGAGAGTGCCCTCCAGATTGCTCCCAGCACGACTTTCAAGAGAGCAGAGCGGCGAGAGAGCAGCCAACCAACGCGTGCCTTTATGTTAGTGTATATGCCCTAGAGGCCATTACTGTATCATACTAGTATGTATATTACTTGATGGAAGCTTGGGATATTCACAGTTGTACAGACAATCTTGCTCAATATAGTAGTATGCTACTTGGTTCGTCTCTGCTTTAATGTATACTTGTGTGTTTATTTATTATTTCACCTATACGCATTAGTAGAGCCCTTAGGATCTTTGCTTGATTACCGACGTTGTGATGGCGACCACACTCGTGGGGGATGGGTAATCTACAAGCACATCCTTATACACGTCCCTGGTCGTGGGAGTATCGAGATAGGGCATCGATGCTCCAGAGTAGACTAGCGTATGCGCCTCTCATCCCAGCACGGGAGACGGTCTGTCCCACAGCCGTCGGTACGTCGTACTTGAGATAGTATGCGGGTGCTCGTTAGGTTACGAGTACACTGGACAGGACTCGTCGGGAACTGATGGTTGGTATTATACCTATCGTCAGTTATCAGTTCCCAGGTGACATGAGTACAGCTTAGTCCGCTGACTTGACACTGTCACTCCGCCTCGAGTGTGTTCCCACTGTTCTTTGATTACTACCCTACCACGGCTCTTCTGAGTTGTGCAAATAGGTAGTAGTTGGGAGCGGTCCCGAAGCACTTGGAGGCAGTGACGGTTAGACAGGATTCGTCTCTCCCGGTATTGGGGGTTGACATCGCGCTGTGTCTAGGAGAGCCATTACACAAGTAGTCCCTGGCCAGGGCAAGCGAGATATACTGTTAGGTTCCAGTGCTATCTCAGGGTGTTCTGGGCTTCACTCCGACACGACTTGTACCGCTATTAGGGGTCTGACGCTTGCCGCCCCCTAGGCCCGACATGCGATGTATCAGACGAACAGACCGGACTGTACGGAGAATGTCACATTCAGACTCAGTAGGAGTTCAGATGGGTTTTACCTCGTCAGTCTTCTTATCGGCATCTACCTGGGGACCGTTACGCACAGCTAGTGCCGCTTGCGGTCTGTGGTTAAACTCACTGCCAGCGTAGCGTCGAGTCTTTAGAGTCCCACACAGAGGGCTATTCGCCTCTGGGCAAAACTGAGTAGAGGTCGTATGGTTTTGCGGCAGGGTTCGTTCTCATCCGCGCACTTGTGCACGTTTGGAGTCCGGAAGGATTATACTGGCAGGCTCTGGTTTGAGCCAGATACTGGTATATGTTTTGGGGTTGCTTTTATCTCTCAGTATTCTTGTTCCTCGGAACGAGAATGCAGGTGTGTATGCACAGTTGCTTGAGGCGGAGGATGAGCTCTTTCATTAGGGTTTCGGAACGGGTGCGTATGCACAGTTGACAGTCGTCTTTTTCCAAACCCTAATGGATTTATGAAATATCAATTAATAATAGTGATTAAATGAAATAATGTTATGGTTGATTTTGTTGACTTGTTGACCATGGTTGACTTGTTGACCATGGTTGAATGTTGACCATCATCATTGCTTTGCAAGGATACTCCTTGATTCTAGCTTACATTCATTTAATGAAGTGATGATGGTGGTCATTCCAAATACAACCATCAACTATTTCATTTTGATTTATTATTATTAATTAGATAAATCATTTTCCTTTTGTTATGGTTGCAAGAGGAAAATAGCTCATTCTATCATATTGATTCTTTCTCCTCACTTCATCTTCTTCCTCCTCTTGTTCAAGGAGAGCAAATCTCATGTGTTGAGAATCATCTCCTTGAAGATATAACACCCCAAAGCACACTCTACTCACTCTAAGGTAGAAGGTCTAGCAAGCCGAATACCTTAGTTCTCTCAAGATCGAGAAAGGAGCCCAAGGATGAAGCCCTCAGGTGGATCTATCTTCGGCAAAGAGGAGACGAGGAGGGGAAGCCATTCAAGCTACTACAAAGAGCAAGAAAGAAGAAGAACACCAAGAAGAGAAGGAGTTCAAGTTGAGGTATAACCACTTTGCCCAGTAGTTAACTCTTCTTTGCAAGTATGCTAGTTTAGTTTAGCAAAGATCCGGCTTTTACGGTCCATGTTACAAAGTTTAGAAAATTTTTTGTTTTACCGTTTCCGCATCCCCAAAAGTACCGGGAGAGGTAACGTGGACCTAACTGTGGTATCAGAGCCTAACTAAACTTAAACTAGCTTGGTAGCGAAGTGTATGGAAGTTCGAAACAAAAAAATCGCAAAACCGGAAAATCAAAAACCCTAAGTTTCTGTTGAAATTTTTTGTGCTCTAAAAGTAAAAAGTTTCACTCCTAAAATCGGCTCAGAGTTTTGTGAGAACACCCACCAAAAACGATCCCATGAATCCTTCAAACCGCCGCGGATCCGCGGCCTCAGGTATTCTTCTCGCCGCGGATCCGCCGCCGTTTGGGCTCTTCATGTGATCGTGTTTTGTGCAGTGTTCTTCTGGTAGGGTTTTGGGATTTTTAAAATATATTATATGTGCCCAGATTTTCCAGAATAGAAATTTGTTTTTGGGGGCCTATAATTCCGTATTTTTTTTCCGAACTTCACTACACCTTGACTATGTTGGTTATATCTGTGATGTTTGTGTGTATTGAACGTCGGCTAATCGCTATAAGTCGATTAGTCGGGGTTATACATCTCTGTGATCTGTGTTTGATATTGGAATGTGTATATGAATGTGTTGGACTGTCGCGGGTGAATAGCCGGGGTGGATGTGAGATGAGCTTTTGTTTTTCTTTCATTCATTTGTAATATGTAAATTGATGTAATAATATTATTTGTATGGCCGCACAACCGGGTCGGGGTTGTATCCGTCATTGTATAATTCTTTTTACTGTTTTTGCTCCTAAGATAGACCTATGGAGGGGTGCACAAACTACCGGGTACTTGGCGGGTAGTTTGCCGCACCCGTAGGGGTCTTGGGTGGGGTTTTGGCTATTCACCGCGACCGTGTAATCCGTTTTTCGTTGCAGGCTCGAACGGATTGCGGATTCCTAGTATATCCAATGTATTCATCTGTGATCTGTAATGTCTATCATTGCTTTATATTTAGGCGTTGCTTATGTTTTACAGCCGCGCTAGCCCAGCCCCCGCTCTGTCGTTAGTTAAGTAACCTAACGGGTGATGACGGGACCCCGTGGCGAATGCGAATGGCATAAGCGTACGTCATATTTTGGTTGTTTTCTGCAATGGTAGGATTTAAATGATGGGACGCATTAAAAGAACTAATGCAAGAAAATAAACCTAAAAGACGTTGTTGGAACAAGTTTTTCAAAAAGCTGTTATTACAAGGACGTTCATCTTTTTGTTTTGCATCGAGGTATTCGGTTATGAATGCCCAGCACCTCAATCGACGAGGCAAGGGCCGAGATCCCCTCATCGGGAGTGACCCCTTGGACAAAAGGTTTGCGTCAGGGTAATAACTTCACCATAGTCGATTATTCTTTCTTTGCATCGAGGTATTCATCTTACGAATGCCCAGCACCTCACTCGACGAGGAAAGAGCCGAGATCCCTTCACAGGGAGTGACCTCTTTAGCAAAAAGTTTTCGCCACTATATTTTCAAAAGTGTATCACGTTCCTTCAACGACATCAAGTTCATTACGTTAACGGGTTTTCGCCAAAATCCAGTCGTAGCCCTCCGTCGTTTTGGATTGATATTGCTTAGTATTCGTGCTACGTATTTCGTGCTCAGCCGAGGCGTGGTGTACGGTAGCTATGTAATATTTTTCCGTAGGATACAAAGTGATTGGTTAGGACAGTCGTACGGTCATTTTGGCTCTGTCAAGGACTCGTACGGGTGGGTCTAATGCAGTCAAGATAATGACGGGTTGAACTTGACTAGGATCCTTTGATATGTTGGCTCAGTCAAGGTCACTTGGGTCCTAGGGGAAAAAACCACATCGGGAGTTTCAAAAGTACTGAGACTTGCAGATTTAGCATACCTTCTGGAGTGTGGTGACTAGAGTGGATTCCATCTAGGTCATCACACAATGATAGTTGGATCCCGATCCCACTGATGAGTTGGATTACCCTCGGGAGATTATTTCACTTAACAATCAATGCTATAAACCTAGTAGGTGACTAGAAAGGTGTTAGTGGGGTTACGCCCCCAGGGAAAAGAGGTTCTTGAATTAAGGAACTTCGCGAAAGCGTTGGAAAACCTCCCTCGAAGTACCGACATTGGCCTGGCTGAAAGGTTAAGCAAGTATTGTGACGTGAATTAAATCCCGGCTAGTTCTTCTTTTAAAAAGGTTTTAAGAAGAATTTGAGTAAACAGTGGGAGACATCCTGGTTAGATAAATTAATAAACCAATCTAATCTTGCAAGAGCATACGCTGAGTGTTTCTTTTCTCTCTCTCCAGGCGGCAACCTTTTCACGCCCTAATCAAGATAATAAAATGTATCGCTTGACCGATCCGAATTCTTATTCGGGACTGGGGAAAGTTGGTTCAGCTCTAACTTGTGACAACAGTCATGAGTATGAAAATGGGATAGAGGAAAGTATGGATTTCCAGGATACCCAGTTGAAGAAGAAGCATGGTTTTGCATCTACTTCAGGTGTTCTTGTAATTGAGAACTGTTTTACGGTCAGCCCTACCTCCTGGGTACTTGATACCGGTTCAGGATCTCATATCTGTAATTTATTGCAGGGACTGAGAAAAAGTAGGAAAGTTGCACCGGGTGATATGTCGCTAAGAGTAGCGAACGAAGCACAAGTTAATGCGGCAGCCGTCGGTGAATATCACCTAGTATTGCCAAATGGCAAGACTATGATTTTGAACGATTGCTACTATGTACCCTCCATGGTTTGCAACATCATATCAGTTTCTTTACTCGATAAAGATGGATATAACTTTGTTCTTGAAAAGAATATCATGAACATTTACCTTCATAAGGTACTGGTTGCAGAGGGTACACTGTGTAATGGTATCTACGTTCTAAATCAGAATACAGTTCTCAATATACAAAACACACGCAAGAGGAAGAATTCAGATACGAATGAATCCTACTTGTGGCATTGTAGACTTGGTCATGTCGGAGAGAAAAGACTGAGTAAGTTGCATAAAGATGGACTCTTGGATGCGTTCGAGTTTTCATCTTATGAAACCTGTCAATCTTGTCTCAAAGGGAAGATGACCAAATCTTCGTTCACCGGACATGGAGAAAGAGCAGCAGAGCTCTTGGGACTCGTACATAGTGATGTATGTGGTCCGATGTCTATACATGCAAGGGGTGGGTTCTCGTACTTCATCACATTCACTGACGATCTCTCTAGGTTCGGATATGTGTATCTGATGAAACACAAATCTGAAGCTTTTAAGAAATTCAAGGAATTCAGAAACGAAGTAGAGAACCAGACAGGCAAAAGTATCAAGATCCTCCGGTCTGACAGGGGAGGGGAGTACTTAAGCACGGAATTCCTAGATTACTTAAAAGAGAATGGTATTCTCTCTCAGCTTACTCCTCCTTATACACCACAGCACAACGGTGTATCGGAGCGGAGGAATCGTACCCTACTGGATATGGTTCGCTCCATGATGAGTAATGCCAAGTTACCTCTTTCATTTTGGGGACATGCGCTCTTAACAGCAGCATATCTGTTGAATGATGTTCCGTCTAAATCTGTGCCTAAGACACCGTTCAAGATATGGAATGGTAAAAAGCCGTATCTTAAACGTATTAAGGTATGGGGTTGTCCGGCCTATGTAAAAGTACAAAATTCGGAAAAACTTCAGGCACGTTCAGTTCTATGTAAATTTATGGGATATCCTAAGAACTCCACAGGATATCTGTTCTACCACACCGAGGAACAGAAGGTGTTTGTATCTCGCCACGCCACCTTTTTAGAGTGGCAATTTCTTGCAAAAGAAACAAGTGGGAGTTCGGTAGAACTGGAAGAAATTCAGCGACCACAAAATGAAACTGAAGATTTGACAGAACCTCAGAATTCAATAACCCCAGAAGAACCTCAGCCACTCCGCAGATCTGGTAGGATTTCTCATCCGCCCGAGAGATACTACGGTTTTCTCATAGACGGGGATCAAGAGGATTGCATCTTGGAAGAAGATGACCCTACCAGTTTCAGGCAGGCCATTATCAGTAGGGACTCTGATAAGTGGCAGGAAGCAATGCAATCCGAAATGGAGTCCATGTACGCCAATAAAGTGTGGACCTTGGATATTGCTCCACCTGGGATAAAACCCGTTGGATGCAAATGGATCTACAAAAGGAAACTTGGTGTAGATGCAGGGTTCCTAGGCACTCTAGTGAGGTCTCCCAAGCCATCTACCATGGCAATTTCAAATTATTATGGTGCCTACAAACCCTAAAGTACGGATCGTTTGCTAGATTTCTAGGCGAACAATGAACTAGTTAACAAATTAACTAATGAGATACGGAAATTACAACCTTTGTAGATCCGGATATCCACCTCCATGGCTCCGCAACGAGGTCATCTCCGCTGTCCAAATCAAATCCGGGCTCTAGAGTCGACTTCGTCGGAGAATGGGCAAGCTAGGTCGTCGATGTCCATGCCGAAGATGATCTACGTCGAGGCATCGCTAGATCAAGCTCCTCCTTCACCAAACCCTAAAATCTTGTGAAGGAAACACACTCTACTACTTGGCAAGAGGTAGAGGATGAAGAAATAGGAAGTGGGTAGACTTTAGAATTGGATTTCTCACTTGTTTCCAACAATCACCATTGATGGACTTCAAGCTTCTTCACTTGAAGAATGAAGAAGAAGAAGGAAAAAGGTTATGATAAGTTATTAGAAAAATGAATAAGTAAATCAATACTTATCATATCTTCAACCCTAGTTAAGTGTAGAGAAAAGACCATGGTTAATTGAATGGTTAGGGTTAAGGATAAGAACAAAATGGTCACTAGGTCAAAGTCTTCAAGAAGCTTCAAAATGAAACAAAAATAGCCACCATTTTCTTCTTATGCCTTTTCTTTATTTCCAAAATAAATAAATAGATAAATAAATAAATAAGAAAAGGAAATAAAACCCTAATCATATAAATAACCATGGTTTATTCTTAACTTACACTTAAACAATCATGTATCATCAAACATGATACAAGCAAATGTACAAATGTATATCACATATACAATATGCACATAACAAGTGAGAAAATCCATATAAAGTGAACCAATACTAGTTAACGCAAAGTAATATATCAAATATATAAATATGCATTAAATCATTAAATCAACACTTGATTCAATGACCCGGTTATGTCTTACACAACCGACTAGTATACAATATATCGGCTTATCGAATCATCGCTTGAATCGATAACTAGGTTATATCGCATACAACCATTCGATATATTTATCGCGAGAATAGAATACGGTATCACATACACGCATTATTCTCGGTCCCGCACATATCTCATATGCGCTCCTATTTCGTTTCGCTTGAGCCAGGAAACCTCTGTGTAGGACTCTAAAGACTCGTCAATACGCCGGCAGCAGATGATGATCATATCAAGCATCCACAAGCCGCAAGCGGTCTGCTAAACGTAACGGCCACCCGGGTATTGAGCGATCTGAAGATCGACGAGCAAGCCCGCTCACACTCCAGTGAATCCGACCAGTAACACTACCGTACAGTCCGGTCTGATCGTCTGATATGTCGCATATCTCGCCTAGGGGTGGTAAACGTCAGACCCCAATAGCTCGATAAGTCGTGTCGATATGAGGTCTATAACTGTTCGAGAAACTACTGGTAACACTTACCAGTAAATCTCAGCAACCCTGGCCAGGGATTTCCTGTTATAGCCAATCGAACACAGCGCAACATCAACTCCCATATACCGGGAGAGACGAATCCCCTCCTATCGCTCATTGCCTCCATGTGACTCGGGACTGTACCCAAAAACCACCGTTTTGCACGCCCTATTGGACGTGGTAAGATGGAAATCAAAGCACAGTGGGAACCACACAAGACTCTATGACGATCTCGGGTCAACAGACTACTCTGTACCAGTGTCACCAGAGAACTGCCATCTGACGTGAGGTATAATACCATCTGGGAGTTCTCGGCGAGTCCGTCCAGTGTACCCAGTCTTCTACTGAGCACCCGTATATCATCTCTGATGTCAAACACCGATGGATATGGGATCATCCATCGCCCATCTGTATGGGTCGAGAAGGTACACGCTAGTCTACTCTGGTATATCGATGCCCCGTCTCGATACACCCTCGACTAGGGACTTTGAAGGATGTACTTATGGACTACCATGTCCCCACTAGTATGATCCGCATCATAGTCCAGGTAGTCAAGTACAGATCCTAAGGGCTTTACCAACATGTAACAGAGAAACAATCAGCATACACGTTAAGGTAAAGTTCAACCAGATAGCATACTATCATGTCGAGCAAGAAAGTCCTCCCTATATATGTCCCAGCATCCACTACAATATACATCCTATGTACAGTAATGGCCTCTAGGGCATACATATAACTAACAATCTCCCACTTGCACTAGGGCCATCTGTAGCAGTGGTTTGAAGTATCTCATACTCAACCATCCCATAAAAGTCTCTCTCTGGGAACAGGCCTTTGTGAGTGGATCCGCTGTGTTGTCCTCTGAGTCTACTCTCCTAACCTCGATCACCCTGGAGATCAACTATCTCCATGATCAGGCGATGCTGCCTTAGAATATGTCTGGATCACTGATGGGACCGTCGTTCCTTGGCATAAGCCACAACTCCATTGTCACACAATGGGAGGAACTAAGTTCATCTCATGAACCAATATACACCCAAACAGCCTCTTTGGTAGCATCTTAAGTAGCGATGTATCGTGCCTTTATCGTCTAGTATGTCACGGTATCTAGCTTGGAACTATTCCAACATACCGTCCCTTTACTGAGGGTATAGACAATGCCTGCGACTGACATTCAGTCGTCTTTATCACCCTGGAACCCTTCCAGTGATTCTCCCCAGGATCGATTGATACCATCTCACTACAACTAGTGAGAATCCTAACATCCAATTAAATCTATCTCATAGATCTAAAACTCTGGATTTAGGAGGTATCATTTTGATCCTGCACGGAGAATCATTGTGATAAGCGGAGATTGATCGAGCGTAGCATAAGAAACTTCTTTCTTATCAAGAGTATGTCATCCACGTACTCTACGAAGATCGTCACCATACTCCCTACTACCTTTTTGTATATACAAGGTTCATCTACCATTTTGATGATGTCAAACTCTTTGACTGCTTCATCAAAACAGACGTTCCAACTCCGCGATGCCTGCTTTATCCTATAAAGCATCTTGCACACGTTTCCGCTGCTCCCACTGTCTACGAAGCCCTCTGGCTGTGTACTTACAGACGCACTCTTCTAAATCATCATTTAGAAAAGCAGTCAAGACACCCAACCACCAGATATCGTAGTCATGGTATGTAGCCGTGGTAAGTAGGATCTGGATGGACTTAAGCATAGATCCTTGAAAAGGTTTCATCATGATCCACACCTGGTCAATGAAGAAAACCTTTAACAAGTCTAGCTTTGAAAGTCTCAACTTTTCCATCTACACCAAGTAATCTTCTCAAGATATACCTGCTCCTGATGGGAATTTAACCCTTCAGATATAGCAACCAAAGTCCATACTTTGTTGGTGTATAAGGATTCCATCTCAGATCGATAAACATCCAGCCATTCTTACAGAGTCTTACTCCTGATGGCCAGCTCGAAGCTAGTTGGGTCATCATCTCATGATGCAATCCTCGCTCCCACTGTCACAGAGAAACCGAAGTATCTCTCAGGTGGGTAAGGAACCCTTTTAGATCGGCGGAGAGGCTGAGGTTCGTTGGTTTCTACTGAATACTTTGGTTCTATCAAATCATCAGCTGTAGTTTGTATAGCTGGAACCTTTCCAGTTGTACATAACTGACCTTGCCTCGAGCTTGTCCGGATTTTGCTTTTAGACATAGGCCGGACAAATCCAAATCTTAACTGGCTTAAGACATGGGCTCTTCCCTTTCCATATCTCATATGGAGTGGTAGGCAACTGATTTGATTCGAACCCTATTCAATAGGTATGCAACTTCATAAGTGCATAACTCCCAGAAGGAAAAAGGTAACTCAGTATTACTCATCATAGAGCACACCTTATCATATAGGGTGTGATTGCTCCGCCCCGATATACCAACGTGCTGTGGTGTATACGGAGGAGTAATGCCGAGAGAGAATCTCATTCTCCTTTAGAATAATCCAGGATTTTCGTGCTCAAGTATTCTCCTCCTTGATCACATCAAAGGACATAATACTTATACCCGTATGTTAGTTCTCTACTTCTAACTTATATTCTTTGAATATCTCAAAAGGTTCGGACTTGTGTTTCAACAGGAACATATGTCTGAATCTTGAGAGATTATCAGAGAATGTAATGAAGTACAAAGAACCAGTCCTGGCATGTGTAGACAGGGGACCTCACATACATCAACATGTATCATCCCAAGAGTTCACTAACTCTTTCTCTGTTTCCAATAAACAGAGCTGTGGTCATCTTATCTTTGTGACATGACTGGCAAGTTTCACAAGATGTAAATTCAAACTGATTTAAATATACATCTATATGTATCTCTAGCCAGTCGGGTCGCATTGATCTGACCTAGTCTACAATGCCTTAAGAAGAATCCGTTCATTTCTGAACTCTTCCTCTTATGTGTGATCCGTATACTAAGAACTGTAGTTTGATTTAGAACATTAATGCTTTTAGATAACGTGCCTGAACCGATCAACTTTTGATATAGGAAATGTTCAAAACATTATCCAACAATACAAAATTATATCCTTTCTTTACTGATAAAGAGACTGATATGATTTTGTATATCAGGTTCGGTATCTAATAACATTCGTTCAGAATCAATGTATTGTAATACAGGGTGACAGTGACCGACAGACTTGGCTGCAACATTTGCCCCGTTTTCTGCCTCATGAAACTTATCACCCGTTCTCAGTTCTCTACCTTTCTGTAGCCCTATGTAACAGATTACATATCTGGGATCCTGATCCGGTATCATATACCCAGGACGTAAAGGATACTGAGAAACAGTTCTGTATAATGAACACACCCGAAGATGATGCATCATCATGCACTCTCCTCGTTTGGGCGGCACGGGAAATCTGGTATTCCCCAATTTCCTGCTCTGTCTTATAACAATTATAAGTAGGAGCGGGACCAACGTTCCCCAGCTCAGTATAACAAGCGGGTTCGGTCAATAATCCGTATTATTATCTTGATTAAGGCGTGATATGGTCGCTACCAGGAGAGAGAGAGAAGAAAACACTCAGCGTGCGCTCTATCAAGAATAGATTGGTTATTATTTTATCTAATCAGGATGGCTCCCACTGCTTTTTATCAAATCTTCCTTCAAACCCTAAAAGGAAAGACTAGCCGGGATTAATTACACACTACAAGTTCGCCAATCTTTCAGCCAGGCCAGTGTCGGTACTTTGAGGGAGGTCCTCCGTGCTTTCGCACGAACCTAATTAATGTAAACCTCGTTTTCCCAGAGGCGTAACCCCGTTGACACCTTTCTAGACACCTACTTGATCGGCTAATTGTAATGTATAAAACTCTCCCAGGAGTAACTCTTACTCGCAGCGGGTATCGGGATCCAACTATCTCATAGAAGGTATGCAATCTCATTGCAAATTTCAACACTTGAAATTCCCGATAATGTTTTGCCCCTAGCTCGCTATGACCTTGACGGAGGCCAAACAACCCATAGTCCGCTAGTCAAGTTCAACCCGTCATTTCCTGATTGAATTAAACCCACCCGCACGACCCTTGACGGAGGCCAAACAACGCCGTACGAATACCCTAATCCAATCGCATCATATGCTAGCAGATAAGCACTAGTTAGCTACCGTACACTACGCCTTGACGGAGGCCAAACAACCGCAGCACGAATACTAACTAGTACGTATCTGAAATGACGGAGGGCTACGACAGGTTTTTCTGAAAACCTATTGCGTAATGAACTTGATATCGTTGTAGGATCGAATGAATTTTGAAATGGAGTGTTTTTGAGGCTTTTCTAGTTTTGCTAAAGGAGTCACTCCCGGTGAAGGGATCGTCGGTCCTTTCCTCGTCGAATGAGGTGCGGGATATATCATATATATCACTGTGCAAAGCAAAAACTCTTAAAAACAATCAAAATACAAACCGAGTGTGTAGCATCTGCCAGTTATTGCTAAAGGAGTCACTCCCGGTGAAGGGATCTCGGTCCTTTCCTCATCGAATAAGGTGCAGGATATATCACATATACCTCTGTGCAAAGCAAGAACTGTAGCTACCTGTTTTATTTTGAAATTCGATTCTACAACATCTTAGGTTTCTTTTATTTCATTAATCACATTAATGAAGTCCCATCATTTAAGTACCTAAACATCACAGATAGATATGACGTACACTTATGCCATCCGCATTCGCCTCGATGTCCCCTCGTGCACCGTTAGGTTAGGTAACTAACGGCAGAGCAGGGCAGGGCTAGCGCGGGTGTAAAACATAAGTAACATCTATATAATATATCATATATACTATATACTGTATCTATCACAGAACATCACATGAACACATCATAGATATCGCAGCAGAAGAAACATATGAAATATTGGATATACTAGGACGTCCGTGTTTTCAATACGAGCCAGTATAAAACACGGATTCCACGGTCGCGATGAATAGCCAAACCCACACCCCTAGACCCCTACGAGAGCGGCAAGCAACCCTACCAATTCTGGAGTTAGGAGACCCGGACCCGACTCCTCGAGTTGGTCTCCCACTGTACTCCAGAACCCGGTTACTTGTGCTCCCCTCCTTGGGTCTATCCTAGTGCGGAAAAGTAAATAATATACAACAGGTGACAACTTCCGCAACCAGGAAGCGCCCCAATAAAAGAATATTACATACAAGTTTTTACATGAATGAAAATGAAAAACACTCATCTCACATAAAAACCCCCGGCTATTCAAACACGACGATCCAATATAACATATCCAGCAACACATAACATCAGATGTCATCAACGTAAGTAAATATGCATACCCCAATTGTCGTTGACATATAGCAACGAAACCGGCGATATCACATATTACACTTACGGTCACAGAAAAGAAAGTGTAAAACTACAACAGTTGGAATCCGCAATCTGCATAGACATCGCATGCCTAATCAAATGAATACCTTAGACATCACATGCCTAACAATTATAAACCCCGCATTTTAGTCTCAAAATCGAAAACACTTTTCAATATCAAGTCAGGTAATTCAACAAGATTCCCGAAAAACTGATCGAATGCTCGTCGCAAACTTCAGTAGACGGCCGCACCCCCGATACCGGCGACGAAGTGCACCAAGGCGGAACACCGCTACCGCGAGCACCCGGAGGGATGCTTTCGGCGACGGGGTTCTCCTACAGTCACTTGGTCGGGGCTATGGAGTGAGGCTGTCTATTAAGTTTACCCGGCGAGTATCCGCGTACGCTACGTGATTGCGACGGACTTTTGATCACATCAAAATTCCGTGGCAACCGATCAAGTGAGACTAAACTGCTACGTTTATAACATTCATTTAGTTATCACATAACTACTTGTGAATTCCAATTATTGTATCCCATTCCAGATAAACAGAAAATGTTAAACTTTTCGATCGAACAATCGAACACCCAAGTTTTCCCGATACAGATCAACACATGAAACAAGTCTAACAACATTCCGTTCGTGCCTCAGTACCAACGATCCAGCCGTAGAAGGGTCAAGCCAACGCCTCACATGTGGCACGCCGTACTACCCCAAACCCGAAGGTTCAAAGGGCAGTTCAAGACGGTCACATAATCGAGTTAAGGTTTGTGTCTTCTAGAGGGACCATCGCGTTACTTGCACTACTTAGAACGTCGTTAAACTACGGAAAAATCCAACACTTGGAAATTTCCCGACAGGGGAAAAATTGGGTATTTATATCTGGTCGAACTTTTTAACATATTCTAAAATTTATCCAGAAAGCCACACGGATAAAATTTGATACCCCGATCGAAACACCGAATTCCCAAAACAACTGCAGAAAAATCAACTCTTGAAAATATATTAAAAATTCCCAGAAACACCAGCACAGTACAATAAGAATTACTGTAGAAGACAAGTTGCGCAAGACGACAAAATGGCCGCTCTTCCGCCGCACAAGCCTAGCTCGTGCCGCGGAAGCGCCGCGATTTTACTGAATTGGGTGCACGAATTTTACAGTATTTCTTAGAATTTCCTGCTGATTTTTCTGAATATTTTTAATGTTGAAAAATCCCAGATTTTAAAAATTGTACAGAGAGCTTGTTTTGGGTTTCGGTTTTGTGTCGTTCGGACTTCAAATTCCGTCGGGACTTCGCCTAAGGCTCTAGCTAGGCTCTGATACCACTGCAGGGTTCCTAGGCACTCTAGTGAGGTCTCCCAAGCCATCTACCATGGCAATTTCAAATTATTATGGTGCCTACAAACCCTAAAGTACGGATCGTTTGCTAGATTTCTAGGCGAACAATGAACTAGTTAACAAATTAACTAATGAGATACGGAAATTACAACCTTTGTAGATCCGGATATCCACCTCCATGGCTCCGCAACGAGGTCATCTCCGCTGTCCAAATCAAATCCGGGCTCTAGAGTCGACTTCGTCGGAGAATGGGCAAGCTAGGTCGTCGATGTCCATGCCGAAGATGATCTACGTCGAGGCATCGCTAGATCAAGCTCCTCCTTCACCAAACCCTAAAATCTTGTGAAGGAAACACACTCTACTACTTGGCAAGAGGTAGAGGATGAAGAAATAGGAAGTGGGTAGACTTTAGAATTGGATTTCTCACTTGTTTCCAACAATCACCATTGATGGACTTCAAGCTTCTTCACTTGAAGAATGAAGAAGAAGAAGGAAAAAGGTTATGATAAGTTATTAGAAAAATGAATAAGTAAATCAATACTTATCATATCTTCAACCCTAGTTAAGTGTAGAGAAAAGACCATGGTTAATTGAATGGTTAGGGTTAAGGATAAGAACAAAATGGTCACTAGGTCAAAGTCTTCAAGAAGCTTCAAAATGAAACAAAAATAGCCACCATTTTCTTCTTATGCCTTTTCTTTATTTCCAAAATAAATAAATAGATAAATAAATAAATAAGAAAAGGAAATAAAACCCTAATCATATAAATAACCATGGTTTATTCTTAACTTACACTTAAACAATCATGTATCATCAAACATGATACAAGCAAATGTACAAATGTATATCACATATACAATATGCACATAACAAGTGAGAAAATCCATATAAAGTGAACCAATACTAGTTAACGCAAAGTAATATATCAAATATATAAATATGCATTAAATCATTAAATCAACACTTGATTCAATGACCCGGTTATGTCTTACACAACCGACTAGTATACAATATATCGGCTTATCGAATCATCGCTTGAATCGATAACTAGGTTATATCGCATACAACCATTCGATATATTTATCGCGAGAATAGAATACGGTATCACATACACGCATTATTCTCGGTCCCGCACATATCTCATATGCGCTCCTATTTCGTTTCGCTTGAGCCAGGAAACCTCTGTGTAGGACTCTAAAGACTCGTCAATACGCCGGCAGCAGATGATGATCATATCAAGCATCCACAAGCCGCAAGCGGTCTGCTAAACGTAACGGCCACCCGAGTATTGAGCGATCTGAAGATCGACGAGCAAGCCCGCTCACACTCCAGTGAATCCGACCAGTAACACTACCGTACAGTCCGGTCTGATCGTCTGATATGTCGCATATCTCGCCTAGGGGTGGTAAACGTCAGACCCCAATAGCTCGATAAGTCGTGTCGATATGAGGTCTATAACTGTTCGAGAAACTACTGGTAACACTTACCAGTAAATCTCAGCAACCCTGGCCAGGGATTTCCTGTTATAGCCAATCGAACACAGCGCAACATCAACTCCCATATACCGGGAGAGACGAATCCCCTCCTATCGCTCATTGCCTCCATGTGACTCGGGACTGTACCCAAAAACCACCGTTTTGCACGCTCTATTGGACGTGGTAAGATGGAAATCAAAGCACAGTGGGAACCACACAAGACTCTATGACGATCTCGGGTCAACAGACTACTCTGTACCAGTGTCACCAGAGAACTGCCATCTGACGTGAGGTATAATACCATCTGGGAGTTCTCGGCGAGTCCGTCCAGTGTACCCAGTCTTCTACTGAGCACCCGTATATGATCTCTGATGTCAAACACCGATGGATATGGGATCATCCATCGCCCATCTGTATGGGTCGAGAAGGTACACGCTAGTCTACTCTGGTATATCGATGCCCCGTCTCGATACACCCTCGACTAGGGACTTTGAAGGATGTACTTATGGACTACCATGTCCCCACTAGTATGATCCGCATCATAGTCCAGGTAGTCAAGTACAGATCCTAAGGGCTTTACCAACATGTAACAGAGAAACAATCAGCATACACGTTAAGGTAAAGTTCAACCAGATAGCATACTATCATGTCGAGCAAGAAAGTCCTCCCTATATATGTCCCAGCATCCACTACAATATACATCCTATGTACAGTAATGGCCTCTAGGGCATACATATAACTAACAGTAGATGGGCAGGTAGAAACCTATAAAGCTAGACTCGTTGCAAAAGGTTTCCGTCAAAGACCTGGTTTGGACTATGACGAAACTTTTTCTCCGGTGGCTATGCTCAAATCCATTCGGATCCTACTTGCCATTGCTGCCTTCCATGACTATGAGATCTGGCAGATGGATGTTAAAACGGCTTTCCTAAACGGTTGTTTGGAAGAGTGCGTTTACATGGATCAACCAGAAGGTTTCGTAGACAGTAGGAGCAGCGGGAAGGTGTGCAAGTTGCTTAAATCCATTTATGGATTAAAGCAGGCATCGCGGAGCTGGAACATCTGTTTTGATGAGGCAATCAAGGAATTTGATTTCATCAAGAACGAAGATGAACCCTGTGTATATAAGAAGATTGTAGGACGAACTGTCGTATTCCTAGTCTTGTACGTGGACGACATTCTTTTGATAGGAAATGATATTCCTATGCTACAATCGGTCAAGCTATTTTTGTCACAAAGGTTCTCCATGAAGGACCTGGGTGATGCCTCGTACATTCTGGGGATCAAGATCTATAGAGATAGATCCAAGAAACTATTGGGACTTTCGCAGTCCAGGTACATAGAGACCGTACTAAAGAGATTTAGTATGGAGGGTTCCAAGCGCGGTAACATACCCGCATTGCACGGAATTACCCTCTCCAAGAAGATGTCTCCTAAGACTGACGAGGAGAGGGTTCGCATGAGCACTATACCCTATGCTTCGGCGGTAGGATCTATAATGTATGCGATTCTATGTACAAGACCAGATGTAGCTTACGCATTGAGCGCGGTAAGCCGGTATCAGTCAGACCCAGAGGAGGACCAATGGACAGCAGTGAAGAACATTCTCAAGTACCTGAGAAGGACTAAGGAGATATTCCTGGTTTACGGTAATGGAGACCTCAGGGTCGAGTCCTTTACCGATTCAAGCTTCCAGAGTGACAAAGATGACAGCAAGTCTGTCTCGGGTTTTGTGTTTACCTTCAACGGAGGGGCGGTATGTTGGAGGAGTTCCAAGCAGGATACTGTCGCAGACTCGACGATGGAGGCTGAATACATTGCTGCAAGCGATGCCGCAAAAGAGGCGGTCTGGATGAAGAAGTTCATTAGTGAACTTCAGGTGGTTCCGTCCATTGTTGACCCAATACCTTTGTATTGCGATAACAATGGGGCTATAGCTTTAGCGAAGGAACCAAGGTCCCATCAGAAATCCAGGCACATCTTAAGGCGGTATCACCTGATCAGGGAGATCATTGATCGCCAGGAGATCGAGGTGCGGAGAGTGGACACAAAGAATAACGCTGCGGACCCATTCACGAAGGCTTTACCCCAGACTCAGTTCGAGCGGCTGATCGAGATGATAGGTCTTCGATATGCCAGTACATGGCCTTAGTGCAAGTGGGAGATTGTTAGTGTATATGCCCTAGAGGCCATTACTGTATCATACTAGTATGTATATTACTTGATGGAAGCTTGGGATATTCACAGTTGTACAGACAATCTTGCTCAATATAGTAGTATGCTACTTGGTTCGTCTCTGCTTTAATGTGTACTTGTGTGTTTATTTATTATTTCACCTATACGCATTAGTAGAGCCCTTAGGATCTTTGCTTGATTACCGGCGTTGTGATGGCGACCACACTCGTGGGGGCTGGGTAATCTACAAGCACATCCTTATACACGTCCCTGGTCGTGGGAGTATCGAGATAGGGCTTCGATGCTCCAGAGTAGACTAGCGTATGCGCCTCTCATCCCAGCACGGGAGACGGTCTGTCCCACAGCCGTCGGTACGTCGTACTTGAGATAGTATGCGGGTGCTCGTTAGGTTACGAGTACACTGGACAGGACTCGTCGGGAACTGATGGTTGGTATTATACCTATCGTCAGTTATCAGTTCCCAGGTGACATGAGTACAGCTTAATCCGCTGACTTGACACCGTCACTCCGCCTCGAGTGTGTTCCCACTGTTCTTTGATTACTACCCTACCACGGCTCTTCTGAGTCGTGCAAACAGGTAGTAGTTGGGAGCGGTCCCGAAGCACTTGGAGGCAGTGACGGTTAGACAGGATTCGTCTCTCCCGGTATTGGGGGTTGACATCGCGCTGTGTCTAGGAGAGCCATTACACAAGTAGTCCCTGGCCAGGGCAAGCGAGATATACTGGTAGGTTCCAGTGCTATCTCAGGGTGTTCTGGGCTTCACTCCGACACGACTTGTACCGCTATTAGGGGTTTGACGCTTGCCACCCCCTAGGCCCGACATGCGATGTATCAGACGAAAAGACCGAACTGTACGGAGAATGTCACATTCAGACTCAGTAGGAGTTCAGATGGGTTTTACCTCATCAGTCTTCTTATCGGCATCTACCTGGGGACCGTTACGCACAGCTAGTGCCGCTTGCGGTCTGTGGTTAAACCCACTGCCAGCGTAGCGTCGAGTCTTTAGAGTCCCACACAGAGGGCTATTCGCCTCTGGGCAAAACTGAGTAGAGGTCGCATGGTTTTGCGGCAGGGTTCGTTCTCATCCGCGCACTTGTGCACGTTTGGAGTCCGGACGGATTATACTGGCAGGCTCTGGTTTGAGCCAGATACTGGTATATGTTTTGGGGTTGCTTTTATCTCTCAGTATTCTTGTTCCTCGGAACGAGAATGCAGGTGTGTATGCACAGTTGCTTGAGGCGATGGATGAGGTCTTTCATTAGGGTTTCGGAACGGGTGCGTATGCACAGTTGACAGTCGTCTTTTTCCAAACCCTAATGGATTTATGAAATATCAATTAATAATAGTGATTAAATGAAATAATGTTATGGTTGATTTTGTTGACTTGTTGACCATGGTTGACTTGTTGACCATGGTTGAATGTTGACCATCATCATTGCTTTGCAAGGATACTCCTTGATTCTAGCTTACATTCATTTAATGAAGTGATGATGGTGGTCATTCCAAATACAACCATCAACTATTTCATTTTGATTTATTATTATTAATTAGATAAATCATTTTCCTTTTGTTATGGTTGCAAGAGGAAAATAGCTCATTCTATCATATTGATTCTTTCTCCTCACTTCATCTTCTTCCTCCTCTTGTTCAAGGAGAGCAAATCTCATGTGTTGAGAATCATCTCCTTGAAGATATAACACCCCAAAGCACACTCTACTCACTCTAAGGTAGAAGGTCTAGCAAGCCGAATACCTTAGTTCTCTCAAGATCGAGAAAGGAGCCCAAGGATGAAGCCCTCAGGTGGATCTATCTTCGGCAAAGAGGAGACGAGGAGGGGAAGCCATTCAAGCTACTACAAAGAGCAAGAAAGAAGAAGAACAACAAGAAGAGAAGGAGTTCAAGTTGAGGTATAACCACTTTGCCGAGTAGTTAACTCTTCTTTGCAAGTATGCTAGTTTAGTTTAGCAAAGATCCGGCTTTTACGGTCCATGTTACAAAGTTTAGAAAAATTTTTGTTTTACCGTTTCCGCATCCCCGAAAGTACCGGGAGAGGTAACGTGGACCTAACACTTTAGGCAACCCATAACCTCCGCACATTGGGTATCTGTAAACTCTTAGTTTTGTTGACGGCCCTGTACGCGGATATCCTCTTAGGTGATGAATTCGTGCAGACTGTATAGACGCACCACCATAATGCCTGGAAGAAACATCACAGGAGGCTTAGCGATAAAAAAAAGATACAGAGAGTTAAACTCTTCGAGAGCAACGCTCTGCAAACAGTAGTGACTGTCAAAATCTAATAATGAGGGGAACTTAAAAAATTTCCCGAGAACTCTGAGAGCCTTACTATTAAAAGAAGATCAAAGAGATCTATGTTTTGCCAAAGTGCAAGGCTCTGTTCATGGGTTAAGAAACCCTGAAGCAGATTCTTGAAGGCAAGGCTCTGTTGGTAAAACCCCAAAGGGGTTTTATTTAGATCAAAAGATCTATGAGAGCAAGGCTCTATTAATTCAAATTAATTTAGTTCAAGATTAATTTTTACCTAAAAAGTTTCTTCTAAGAAAATTTAACTCTAGGAGTTCTTGAAGGCAAGAGCAAAGCTCTTGTTAGTTATATGTATGCCCTAGAGGCCATTACTATACATAGGATGTATATTGTAGTGGATGCTTGGACATATATAGGGAGGACTTTCTTACTTGACATGATAGTATGCTATCTGGTTACTCTTTACCTTAACGTGTATACTGATTGTCTCTCTGTTACATGTTGGTAAAGCCCTTAGGATGTGTACTTGACTACCTGGACTATGATGCGGATCATACTAGTGGGGACATGGTAGTCCATAAGTACATCCTTCAAGGTCCCTAGTCGTGGGTGTATCGAGACGGGGCATCGATATACCAGAGTAGACTAGCGTATACCTTCTCGACCCATACAGATGGGCGATGGATGATCCCATATCCATTGGTGTTTGACATCAGAGATGATATACGGGTGCTCAGTGGAGACTGGGTACACTGGACGGACTCGCCGAGAACTCTCAGATGGTATTATACCTTACGTCAGATGGCAGTTCTCTGGTGACACTGGTACAGAGTAGTCTGTTGACCCGAGATCGTCATAGAATCTTGTGTGGTTCCCACTGTGCTTTGATTTCCATCTTACCACGTCCAAGAGGGCATGCAAAACGGTGGCTTTTGGGTACAGTACCGAATCACATGGAGGCAATGAGCGATAGGAGGGGATTCGTCTCTCCCGGTATAGGGAGTTGATGTTGCGTTGTGTTCGATTGGCTATAACCGGAAATCCCTGGCCAGGGTTGCTGAGATTTACTGGTAAGTGTTACCAGTAGTTTCTCGAATTGTTATAGGCCTCATATCGACACGACTTATCGAGCTATTGGGGTCTGACGTTTACCACCCCTAGGCAAGATATGCGACATATCAGACGTCGAGACCGGACTGTACGGTAAGTGTTACTGGTTGGATTCACAGGAGTGTGAGCGGGCTTGCTCGTCGATCTTCTGATTGCTCAATACCCGGGTGGCCGTTATGTTTAGCAGACCGCTTGCGGCTTGTGGGTGTTTGATATGATCATCACCTGCTGCCGGCGTATTGACGAGTCTTTAGAGTCCTACACAGAGGTTTCCTGGCTCAAGCGAAACGAAATAGGAGCGTATATGAGATATGTGCGGGACCGAGAATAATGCGTGTATGTGATACCGTATTCTATTCTCGCGATGAATGTATCGATTGGTTGTATGCGATATAACCTAGTTATCGAATCAAGTATTGATTCGATAAGCCGATACATAGAATACTAGTCGGTTATATACGATATGACCGGATCGTTAAATCAAGAGTTGATTTAATGATTTAATGTATAATTATATATTTGATATATTACTTTGCATTAACTAGTATTGGTTCACTTTAAATGGATATTCTCACTCGGATGTGCACATTGTATATGTGATATACTTTTGTGCACTTGATTGTATCATGTTTGATGATACATGTTTGCTAGGGTTTTTGTGTAAAGATCAAACCATGGTTACATGATAATGGTTAGGGTTTTGTTTTATTCACTTATTTATTTATTATATTTAGTTATTCATTTTGAAAATGATAAGCATAAAGAGAAAGAATGGTGGCTTCTTTTGTAGTTTAGTTGAAGCTTCATGAATCTTTGACCTAGTCCACCATTCTTGTCTCTTGCTTAACCCTAACCATCATATATAACCATGGTCTATTCTCTACACTAAACTAAGGTTAGTATTATGATAAGTATTGATTTTCCTTTTCATTTTAAAAACATATCATAATATTATCTTCTTCTTCTTCATCTTCTACTTGAAGAAAAGCTTGCCTCATCAATGGCAACTTGATGAAAAGAGTGAGAAATCCAATTCTAAAGTGAACCCACTTCCTATTTCTTCATCCTCTACCTCTTGCCAAGTAGTAGAGTGTGTTTTCTTCACAAGTTTTCTTGACTTGGTGAAGTTGGAGCTTGATCTAGCGATGCCTCGACGTAGATCATCTTCGGCATCGTCGTCGATGACCTAGCCCTCTTCTTCTCCGATGAAGCCGACGCTAGAGCCCGGGATTGCATTTGGACAGCGGAGAGGACTTCATCACGGAGCCATGGAGGTGGAGGAATGGATCTACAAAGGTTGTATTTCCGTACTCTTAGTTAAAGTAGTTAACTAGTTTCTTTTTCGCCTAGAATTCTAGCCAACGATCCGTATTAGGGTTTCTCGGCACCCATAAAATTTGAAATTGGCATGGTTGATGCCTTGTGAGACCTCTTGGGAGTGCCTAGGAACCCTACAGTGGTATCAGAGCCTAGCTAGAGCCTTAGGCGAAGTCTAGACGGAGTTTGAAGTCCGATCGAACCCGAAACCCCATTTTTCCACGCTCTCTGGACTTTTTCTGAAAACGTGGATTTTTCCAAATTAAAAATTGCTAAAAAATTCAGCAAGGAATTATAAGAATTACGGCGCAAAAATTGTCTAATGATCCCTCTAATGCGCGGCGGAACCGCGGCATAAGCCTAGCTTATGCGGCGGTTCAGCGGCTAAAGTATGACGTCAGCCTTTAAAATTTGCACAGTAATTCATTGTTTCAGATGCTGAGTTTTCTGGGAATTTTTAATATTTATTCAAGAGTTGAATTTTCTGGGGTTGTTTTGGGGATTCGGTGTTTCGATCGGAGTATCAGATTTTGTCTATGTGGCTTTCCGGATAAATTTTAGAATATGTTAAAAAAGTTCGACCGGATATAAATACCCAATTTTTCCCCTGCCGGGAAATTTCCAAGTGTTGGATTTTTCCGTAGTTTAATAACGTTCTAAGTAGTGCAAGTAATGCGATGGTCCCTTTAGAAGACCACAAACCTTAACTCGATTATGTGACCGTCTTGAACTGCCCTTTGAACCTTCGGGTTTGGGGCAGTACGGCGTGCCACATATGAGGCGTTGGCTTGACCCTTCTACGGCTGGACCGTTGATACTGAGGCACGAAGTGAATGTTTTTAAACTTATTTCATGTGTTGAGCTGTTTCGGGAAAACTTGGGTGTTCGAATGTTCGATCGGAAAGTTTAACATTTTCTATTTATCCGGAATGTGATACAATAATTGGAATTCACTAGTTATGAGATAACTGAATGAATGTTATAAACATAGCACTTTAGTCTCACTTGATCGGTTGCCACGGAATTTTGATGTGATCAAAAGTCCGTCGCAATCACGTAGCGTACGCGGATACTCGCCGGGTAAACTTAATAGACAGCCTCGCCCCATAGCCCCGACCAAGTGACTGTAGGAGAACCCCGTTGCCGAAAGCATCCATTTGGGTGCTCGCGGCAGCGGTGTTCTGCCTTGGTGCACTTCGTCGACGGCGTCGGGGGTGCGGCCGCCTACTAAAGTTTGCGACGAGCATTCGATCAGGATATCGGGAATCTTGTTGAATTTTCTGACTTGAAATTGAAAAGTGTTTTCGATAATGAGACTAAAATGCGGGGTTTATAATTGTTAGGCATGTGATGTCTAAGGTATTCATTTGATTAGGCATGCGATGTCTATGCAGATTGCGGATTCCAACTGTTGTAGTTTTACACTTTCTTTTCTGTGACCGTAAGTGTAATATGTGATATCGCCGGTTTCGTTGCTATATGTCAACGACAATTGGGATGCGCAAATTTACTTACGTTGATGACATGTGATGTTATGTGTTGCTGGATATGTTATATTGGATCGTCGTGTTTGAATAGCCGGGGGTTTTTATGTGAGATGAGTGCTTTTTCATTTTCATTCATGTAAAAACTTGTATGTAATATTCTTTTATTGGGGCACTTCCAGGTTGCGGAAGTTGTCACCCTTTGTATATTATTTACTTTTCCGCACTAGGATAGACCCAAGGAGGGGAGCACAAGTAACCGGGTTCTGGAGTCCAGTGGGAGACCAACTCGAGGAGTCGAGTCCGGGTCTCCTAACTCTAGAATTGGTAGGGTTGCTTGCCGCTCTCGTAGGGGTCTAGGGGTGTGGGTTTGGCTATTCATCGCGACCGTGGAATCCCTGTTTTATACTGGCTCGTATTGAAAACACGGACGTCCTAGTATATCCAATATTTCATATGTATCTTCTGCTGCGATATCTGTGATGTGATCATGTGATGTTCTGTGATAGATTCTGTATATAGTATATATGATATATTATATAGGCGTTACTTATGTTTTACACCCGTGCTAGCCCTGCCCCGCTCTGCCGTTAGTTACCTAACCTAACGGTGCACGAGGGGACATCGAGGCGAATGCGGATGGCATAAGTGTACGTCGTATTTATCTGTGATGTTTAGGTAATTTAAATGATGGGACTTCATTAATGAGATTAATGAAATAAAAGAAACCTAATGATGTTGTAGAATCGAATTTCAAAATAAAACAGGTAGCTACAGTTCTTGGTTTGCACAGCGGTATATGTGATATATCCTGCACCTTATTCGATGAGGAAAGGACCGAGATCCCTTCACCGGGAGTGACTCCTTTAGCAATAACTGGCAGATGCTACACACTCGGTTTGTCTTTTGATTTCTTTTAAGAGTTTTTGCTTTGCACAGTGATATATATGATATATCCCGCACCTCATTCGACGAGGAAAGGACCAACGATCCCTTCACCGGGAGTGACTCCTTTAGCAAAACTAGAAAAGTCTCAAAATCACTCCATTTTTAAAATCATTTGATTCTACAACGATATCAAGTTCATTACGCAATAGGTCTTCAGAAAAACCTGTTGTAGCCCTCCGTCTTTTCAGATAAGTCCTATTTAGTATTCGTGCTATGTTTGTTGACCTCCGTCAAGGCGTAGTGTGCGGTAGCTAACTAGTATTTATCTGCTTATGCATATGATGCAGATTGGATTAGGATAGTCGTGCGGCCTTGTTGACCTCCGTCAAGGGTCGTGCGGGTGGGTTTAATTCGATCAAGAAATGACGGGTTGAACTTGACTAGTAGCCTATGGTTTGTTGACCTCCGTCAAGGTCATAGGGTGCTAGGGGCAAAATTATCGGGAATTTCAAGTGTTGAAATTTGCAATGAGATTGCATACCTTCTATGAGATAGTTGGATCCCGATACCCGCTGCGAGTAAGAGTTACTCCTGGGAGAGTTTTATACATTACAATTAGCCGATCAAGTAGGTGTCTAGAAAGGTGTCAACGGGGTTACGCCTCTGGGAAAACGAGGTTTACATTAATTAGGTTCGTGCGAAAGCACGGGGGACCTCCCTCAAAGTACCGACACTGGCCTGGCTGAAAGATTAGCGAACTTGTAGTGTGTAATTAATCCCGGCTAGTCTTTCCTTTTAGGGTTTGAAGGAAAATTTGATAAAAAGCAGTGGGAGCCATCCTGATTAGATAAAATAATAACCAATCTATTCTTGCAAGAGCGCACGCTGAGTGTTTTCTTCTCTCTCTCTCCTGGCAGCGACCATATCATGCCTTAATCAAGATAATAATATGGATTATTGACCGAACCCGCTTGTTATACTGAGCTGGGGAACGTTGGTCCCGCTCCAACTTATAAATGTTATAAGACAGAGCAGGAAATTGGGGAATACCAGATTTCCCGTGCCGCCCAAACGAAGAGAGTGCATGCTGATGCATCATCTTCGAGTGTGCTCATTATACGGAACTGTTTCTCAGTATCCTCCAAATCCTTGGTATATGATACCGGATCCGGATCCCAGATATGTAATCTGTTACATAGGGCTGCAGAAGGGTAGAAAAACTGAGAACGGGTGATAAGTTTCATGAGACAGAAAACGGAGCAAGTGTTGCAGCCAAGTCTGTTGGTCACTGTCACCCTGTATTACCAATACATTGATTCTGAACAAATGCTATTAGATACCGAACCTGATATACAAAATCATATCAGTCTCTTTATTAGTAAAGAAAGGACACAATTTTGTATTGTTGGATAATATTTTGAACATTTCCTATATCAAAAGTTGATCGGTTCAGGCATGTTATCTAAAAGCATTGACGTTCTAAATCAAACTACAATTCTTAGTATACGGAACACACAGAAGAGGAAGAGTTCAGAAATGAACGGATCCTTCTTCAGGCATTGTAGACTAGGTCATATCAATGCGATCCGACTGGCTGAAGTTACATATTAGATGCATATTTAAATCAGTTTGAATTTACATCTTATGAAACTTGCCAGTCATGTCACAAAGATATAATGACACCAGCTCTGTTTATTGGAAACAGAGAAAGAGTTAGTAAACTCTTGGGATGATACATGTTGATGTATGTAAGGTCCCCTGTCTACATATGCCAAGACCGGTTCTTTGTACTTCATTACATTCTCTGATGATCTTTCAAGATTCAGACCTATGTTCCTGTTGAAACACAAGTCCGAACCTTTTGAGATATTCACAGAATATAAGTTAGAAGTAGAGAACCAATACGGGTATAAGTATTATGTCCTTTGATGAGATCAAGGAGGAGAATACTTGAGCACGGAATTCCTGAACTATTCTAAAGGAGAATGAGATTCTCTCTCAGCATTACTCCTCTGTATACACCATAGCATGATGGTATATCGGGGCAGAGCAGATACACCCTATATGATAAGGTGTGCTCTATGATGAGTACTACTGAGTTACCTATTTCCTTTTTGGGGAGTTATGCACTTGAGAAGCTGCATACCTATTGAATAGGGTTCAAATCAAATCAGTCGCCTACCATTTCATATGTGATATGGAAAGGGAAGAGCCCATATCTTAAGTTGGTTAAGATTTGGGGTTGTCCGGCCCATGTCTGAAAGCAAAATCCGGACAAGCTCGAGGTAATGTAAGTTATGTAGAACTGGAAAGGTTCCAACTATACAAACCGCAGCTGATGATTTGGTAGAACCGAAGGATTCAGTAGAATCCAACGAACCTCAGCCTCTCCGCCGATCTAGTAGGGTTCCTCACCCACCTGAGAGATACTTCTGTTTCTCTATGACAGTGGGAGCGAGGATTGCATCATGAGATGATGACCCAACTAGTTTCGAGCTGGCCATCTGGGGTGGGACTCTGTAAGAATGGCTGGATGCTTAGCGATCTGAGATGGAATCCATGTACACCAACAAAGTATGGACTTTGGTTGCTATATCTGAAGGGTTAAATCCCCATCAGGAGCAAGTATATCTTGAGAAGATTACTTGGTGTAGATGGAAAAGTTGAGACTTTCAAAGCTATACTTGTTAAAGGTTTGCATCATTGACCAGGTGTGGATCATGGGGAAACCTTTTTTCTAAGGAGCTATGCTTAAGTCCATCCAGATCCTACTTACCACGGCTACATACCATGACTACGATATCTGGTGGTTGGGTGTCATGACAGCTTTTCTAAATGATGTTTTAGAATAGAGCGTCTATAAGTACACAGCCAGAGTGCCTCGTAGACAGTGGGAGCAGCGGAAACGTGTGCAAGATGTTTTATGTGATAAAGCAGGTATCGCGGAGTTGGAACATCTGTTTTGATGGATAAGTCAAAGAGTTTGACATCATCAAAATGGTAGATGAACCTTGTATAAACAAAAAGGTAGTGGGGAGTATGGTGGTGATCCTCGTAGAGTACGTGGATGTCATGCTCTTGATAAGAAAGGAGTTTCCTATGCTATGCTCGGTCAATCTCCGTTTATCACAATGATTCTCTATATAGGATAAAAATAATACCTCCTAAATCCTGGGTCTTGGATCTATGAGATAGATCTAATTGGATGTTAGGATTCTCACTAGTTGTAGTGAGACGGTATCAACCGATCCTAGGGAGAATCACTGGAAGGGTTCCAGGGTGATAAGGACGACTGAAAGTCAGTCACAGGCATTGTCTTTACCCTCAGTAAAGGGACGGTATGTTGGAAGAGTTCCAAGCTAGATACCGTGGCATACTAGAAGATAAAGGCTCGATACATCGCTACTTAAGATGCTACCAAAGAGACAGTCTGGGTGTATATTAGTTCATGAGATGAACTTCCTTCCTCCCATTGTGTGACAATGGAGTTGTGGCTTATGCCAAGGAACACCCGTCCCATCAGTGATCCAGACATATTCTAAGGCAGTGTCACCTGATCATGGAGATGGTTGATCTCCAGGGTGATCGAGGTTAGGAGAGTAGACTCAGAGGACAACACGGCGGATCCACTCACAAAGGCCTTTTCCCAAAGAGAGACTTTTATGGGATGGTTGAGTATGAGATACTACAACCACTGCTATCAGATGGCCCTAGTGCAAGTGGGAGATTGTTAGTTATATGTATGCCCTAAAGGCCATTACTATACATAGGATGTATATTGTAGTGGATGCTTGGACATATATAGGGAGGACTTTCTTACTCGACATGATAGTATGCTATCTGGTTACTCTTTACCTTAACGTGTATACTGATTGTCTCTCTGTTACATGTTGGTAAAGCCCTTAGGATGTGTACTTGACTACCTGGACTATGATGCGGATCATACTAGTGGGGACAGGGTAGTCCATAAGTACATCCTTCAAGGTCCCTAGTCGTGGGTGTATCGAGACGGGGCATCGATATACCAGAGTAGACTAGCGTATACCTTCTCGACCCATACAGATGGGCGATGGATGATCCCATATCCATTGGTGTTTGACATCAGAGATGATATACGGGTGCTCAGTGGAGACTGGGTACACTGGACGGACTCGCCGAGAACTCCCAGATGGTATTATACCTTACGTCAGATGGCAGTTCTCTGGTGACACTGGTACAGAGTAGTCTGTTGACCCGAGATCGTCATAGAGTCTTGTGTGGTTCCCACTGTGCTTTGATTTCCATCTTACCACATCCAAGAGGGCATGCAAAACGTTGGCTTTTGGGTACAGTCCCGAATCACATGGAGGCAATGAGCGATAGGAGGGGATTCGTCTCTCCCGGTATAGGGAGTTGATGTTGCGCTGTGTTCTATTGGCTATAACCGGAAATCCCTGGCCAGGGTTGCTGAGATTTACTGGTAAGTGTTACCAGTAGTTTCTCGAACTGTTATAGGCCTCATATCGACATGACTTATCGAGCTATTGGGGTCTGATGTTTACCACCCCTAGGCAAGATATGCGACATATCAGACGACGAGACCGGACTGTACGGTAAGTGTTACTGGTTGGATTCACAGGAGTGTGAGCGGGCTTGCTCGTCGATCTTCTGATCGCTCAATACCCGGGTGGCCGTTACGTTTAGCAGACCGCTTGCGGCTTGTGGGTGTTTGATATGATCATCACCTGCTGCCGGCGTATTGACGAGTCTTTAGAGTCCTACACAGAGGTTTCCTGGCTCAAGCGAAACGAAATAGGAGCGCATATGAGATATGTGCGGGACCGAGAATAATGCGTGTATGTGATACCGTATTCTATTCTCACGATGAATGTATCGATTGGTTGTATGCGATATAACCTAGTTATCGAATCAAGTATTGATTCGATAAGCCGATACATAGGATACTAGTCGGTTATATGCGATATGACCGGATCGTTAAATCAAGAGTTGATTTAATGATTTAATGTATAATTATATATTTGATATATTACTTTGCATTAACTAGTATTGGTTCACTTTAAATGGATATTCTCACTCGGATGTGCACATTGTATATGTGATATACTTTTGTGCACTTGATTGTATCATGTTTGATGATACATGTTTGCTAGGGTTTTTGTGTAAAGATCAAACCATGGTTACATGATAATGGTTAGAGTTTTGTTTTATTCACTTATTTATTTATCTTATTTAGTTATTCATTTTGAAAATGATAAGCATAAAGAGAAAGAATGGTGGCTTCTTTTGTAGTTTAGTTGAAGCTTCATGAATCTTTGACCTAGTCCACCATTCTTGTCTCTTGCTTAACCCTAACCATCATATATAACCATGGTCTATTCTCTACACTAAACTAAGGTTAGTATTATGATAAGTATTGATTTTCCTTTTCATTTTAAAAACATATCATAATATTATCTTCTTCTTCTTCATCTTCTACTTGAAGAAAAGCTTGCCTCATCAATGGCAACATGATGAAAAGAGTGAGAAATCCAATTCTAAAGTGAACCCACTTCCTATTTCTTCATTCTCTACCTCTTGCCAAGTAGTAGAGTGTGTTTCCTTCACAAGTTTTCTTGACTTGGTGAAGTTGGAGCTTGATCTAGCGATGCCCCGACGTAGATCATCTTCGGCATCGTCGTCGATGACCTAGCCCGCTTCTTCTCCGATGAAGCCGACGCTAGAGCCCGGGATTGCATTTGGACAGCGGAGAGGACTTCATCACGGAGCCGTGGAGGTGGAGGAACGGATCTACAAAGGTTGTATTTCTGTACTCTTAGTTAAAGTAGTTAACTAGTTTCTTTTTCGCCTAGAATTCTAGCCAACGATCCGTATTAGGGTTTCTCGGCACCCATAAAATTTGAAATTGGCATGGTTGATGCCTTGTGAGACCTCTTGGGAGTGCCTAGGAACCCTACAGCTCTAAAGTTTTAAAAGTAAAATCTTAAAGATGATAATCATCTGTTGAGGACCAAAGGTCCTATTTATAGGCATCAAACGCCCTTCTAACTTTCAAAAGTTGCCGCAATGGTTGGAATTCTGCCACCGTTGCGCTCGCGTTTGGGACCACGCAAGTGCAATGGTGGAGGGGCATTTGTTTCCCCCAATTAGAGTGAAACTCTATTTCTGAGACTGAAAAGTAAAGCAATGCTTCATAAAAAGAGGCTAAGCACTAAAGACACTTTATCCTTGCAAGAATCACCTGCACCTAATAATAGCAAATTAAAATATGCGATGCACAAGCATAACAGAGGACTAAAATAAAAAGGAACCCTTAACGGATAATAAAATACTCGATTAAAACACTTGTTCATTATTATTATTATTACATTGAAAAAAGATCACCAAAATATGGGATCGAAAGGACAAGGGTTCGCAAAGATAAGAAGAAGATTCTCCAGTTCCCTTTCCATCTTCTCCACCACGTTAAAGCGGCGGTCCTCCCGAGAGGTAGACATCCAACGATCGTCACCGCATTCATCAGAAAAGGTAGCGATGACAACCCGACGAGCCCGTATCTGGCTCAGTAAGTGGAAAGAGCAGTCCCTCAGGGCTTTAGTGATCAAGTGCGCTTCGAAGAAGCACTCGATCTTATCCTCGGCGGCATCAAGCATTGCCGAGGACATCTCTACTGGAGGAGGGGGAAGATCGGCGAGCACCGATGCAAGGATTATCCGAAGCTAAATAGAGTGCAGAAGGAGAGGAGACCCCACACGAGTCAAAAGCTCGTACATTGTAGCATCACATTGCTTATCCGTAAGAGAAGAATCCACCAAGCGCGCAGGAAAGCGGGGAACAATGTCCTGAATGGGCACTTCCCATGGTTGTCGACGGGCATGAGGGCGGTTGCAAGCAATGATTAAAAAGGTTCTTTGAAGATGAGAGAAGAAAATGCTCGGCTTTGAGTTATATAGACCAAGCACAGAAAATTATGTGCATAGTGGAGTTATTTCCAAGACTCGGGAAATGAAAATTCTGGGAAATACAAGTTCGACTTGAAAAAGGAAGGTGAAAAGCCACCTCTGGTGAAGCAACGCTTCCGATTCCCCCCAATCAGAGCAAAGCTCTACTTTGAAAATTTAAATTTTAATAAATGAAGCAACGCTTCAAATCTCGTGCGCTGCACGCAACGCGCCACGTGTTAGAGATTGATACGTCAGCGCAGCACCCAAAGCAGCACGTCCAATTAGAGCAAGGCTCTATTTAAAACCAAAATTAAAGGAAGCAACACTTCAGTTGTGCAAGCGCTGCGCTGCGAGACACGTGTCAGCGCAGTTGCGCAAGCACTGCGCTGCGCGATACGTGTCAGCGCAAATGCTGTTGCGCTGTGCTGTGCGCTGCACGACACGTGTCAGCGCAGTTGCGCTGCGCTCTGTACTGCGTGACACGTGTCACGCGCTAGGGCGTTTGCGCCAAACAGAATTAAAATTCTAGTAAGATCCTTCTGTTCTTGTTAAAACAAGAAGATTATCCTCTGTAAAACAGAAGCCCTTGGATCAAAGATCCAACGGTGGAGAAAATTCCCCAAATCACTCAGAGAATGATCTCTTTAACAAACTTAACAAATCTATGGGCACTATATAAAGACCCCTAGACCCCAACTCAAAACATGATCAACATCAAGAATCATCAAGAACTTCAACTCTGAAGAAACTTGAAAAGAGACTCAAGAAAAAGGTAGAAACCTTTAAAATAGAAGAATTTCTTCTGAATAGATCATTGATCTAAGAACAAGATCAATGATCTTCAATAAAAAACAAATAATAATAGTGCCTTGCACTTTTTATGAACCATTGGTTCTGGAATCTTAAAGATTCTTTTCTTGAATCCAAAATTGGATCAAGATTTTGAAACAGTGCTTTACACTTGCAAAACTGCACTGTTGCGCTCCTGAGTTGGCGCAAGCCACTAGAGAGCGTCACGTGTCAGCACCAGAACCACTTGCGCCATGCGCTTTTAAGATAGAGCATTGCTCTCTGAAATTGGCGCAACTCACCAGAGCGCGCCACGTGTCACCACGCACCGCGCTTGCGCGACACGTGTCACCACCACAAGCGCTTGCGCTCAATGATTGGCGCAAAGCGCCTGACAAATGCATTGCATTGTTTACTGAATGGCTAGGCCCAAATCAAAAAGGTCTAGCAGGCCAAACAAAATAAAAATGCAATGCATTAAAAGGGTAGAGCCCAAACAAGATAGATGTTCTGTATCATTTATAAAAAAGGGCAGAGCTTATACAAAATAAAATGCAATGCATTAAAAGGGCAGAGCCCAAACAAAATAGATGCTCTGCATCATTTATAAAAGGGCAAAGCCCAAACAAAACAAAAATGCAGTGCCTTATTTAAAAAAGGGCAAAGCCCTAGCACAGGCCTAATAGGCCAAAGATAAATAAAAACGTTGAATATTCCCAACTGAACTTAGCCCAATCATGGCCGTAAGTCCTCAAATTAAATTGACTGAGCACGGCTGCTCTCCTAAATCAATTTACATCCGGTTCGAGGGTACATCTCCGAACTCCTCTGATTTCTATCGTTGTAATCCTTCAACGACGTCAGAGAGGCGACGGGTCCCGACAACCACACATCAACACGGACTGTGGGGTCCTTAAACCAGCGGACTTATGCATCCTTAAACTAAGATACGGACTGTGGGGTCTTTAAACCCACAGACTTATGCGTCCTTAAACTACCTATGGACCACCATGTCCCTAAACTGGAATATGGACCGAAATGTCCTTAAACTACCTATGGACCACTACGTCCCTAAACTGGAACAATAGAGCCTCCAAATGATCTTTTGTCGGATCCAAACGATCCCGTTAAGTTGATCTTAGTCTCAAATCAGACTAACGTATCCTTAGCGAACGTTTAAGTTGATCTTAGCCTCAATATGGCTAACGCATCCTTAAACTAAAACACCAAACTCAAATCTAAGTAAATATGGACTTGGACTAATCCACGTCCTACGGGCGACGGCATAACTTAGTCTCCGTATACAATCCACGGGCATCCACAAACAAAACAAACACACACGACACGAAGTGAAATTCTGGAGAAGGAGAAAGTGGCTACCGCGATGCGGTAGCGTAATTAATTGCAGGGGCTTGCGCCTGCAGGGGAGAGCGTCCCCACAATAAAAAAAACCCCTCAAACGAGGGGGAATCTGACGAAGTCTGCTACATCGGCTGCATCCGTCTAAACCTCCGATACACGGTGCCATAAATCAACTAGGCATCTTCGGAGAGGTAGACGGATAAAACTATATAGCATCTTCCCCGAATCTCAGGCAAGACGTCCTCATGTCGTCGCCGCCATTCGGAGGGGAACAGGTTTGCCATTCTACAGCTGGTGCATAGGTATTATGGCATATTTTGGGTATTATTAAAACTGTGCTCAAGTGTTGAGCTGTCGGGAAATTGTGGGACTTTGATGAATCGATCGAAAAGTTTAACGTTCGTCCGGATATTATGTGATGGGATACAATATTTAGAATCCACAAGTAGTTATGAGATAACTAATTTGAATGTTATAAATCTAGCAGTTTAGTCTCATTTGATCGGTTACCATGGAATTTTTATGTGATCAAAAGTCCGTCGCAATCACGTAGCGTACGCGGATACTCACCGGGTAAACTTAATAGATAGCCACGCCCCATAGCCCCGATCAAGTGACTGTAGGAGAACCCCGTCGCTAAAAGCATCCGTTCGGGTGCTCGCGGCATCGGGGGGTGCGGCCGTCTGTTAGGTCCACGTTACCGCTCCCGGTACTTTCGGGGTTGCGGAAACGGTAAAACAAATTTTTTTCTAGACTTGGTAACATGGACCGTAAAAGCCGGATCTTTGCTAAACAATACACTAGCATCCTAACTAGAGATTTGTCTACTCGGTTAGGGGTTATACCTCAACTTGAACTCCTTCTCTTCTTGTTGTTCTTCTCCTTGCTTGCTCCGTGGCTTGATCCGGACTTTGGTCACCTCCGCGGCCTCCTTGAGTCGAAGACGATCCACCCGAGAGATGTACACCAGCTCCACCTCGAGCCGAGGTAACTAGGGCAAAGAGATTGCTAATCTAGAAACCCTAGGTTGTGTAGAAGTGATCAATGGATGGTTTTGTCTTTGTTGGATCTTTATCTCTCAACACATGAGATCAAAAGATGAATCAAGAGGAGGAAGAATAAGGAGGAGCAACAACCATGGTTCATTTCTTTTCTTCTTTTCACTAGAAAAAGCAAGAGAGAGAATGAGAAAGAAATTATGATACAAAGAAAAGTAACCATGGTTGCAATAATGTAAAAACAACATCATTACTAATCCCATCAAGATAAAGTTTGATGGCTACTTTGAAATGACCATTATCATAATCCAAAAGAAAAAGGAAAAAGAAAAGAAGAGTGTAGATCCCTCTTGAAAGTCAATGGTCAACACGGTCAACCGGTCAACAAAGTCAAGAGAGGTCAACGGGGTCAAATGGTCAATGCAATTAACCATCATAAAATTATCACTAAAAGGATTAGTAAATGATGTCCGCAGCTCATAATGGTTTTGACCAAACGAACTGTCAAAATCCTAATGAGTCTGCCTCAAAATGGTTTTGACCGAATCAACTGTCAAAACCCTAATGAGCTTGCCACATAACGGTTTTGGCCGAACCAACTGCCAAAACCCTAATGAGGCACCTCCTCCTTCATCGCTCCGGAAAACTGTGCATACACACCTGCATCCGCATTCCGTAGAATGCGGATGCACAAAAGACAAAACAAATCCATCCGTGCAATACTAGGATCCGGCTTAAACCAAAGCCCACCAGTATTGCCTTCCCGAACACCGCACGCACACAAGTGTACGTAAGTGATCGCAGCCTTGCCGTAAAACCATACGGCCTCTACACGTTTCGCTCAGTGCAGGGAAACTCTCTGTGTGGGACTCTAAAGACTCGACACTACGCTGGTAGTGGGTTTAACCACAGACTGCAAGCGGCACTAGCTGTACGTAACGGTCCCCAGGTAGATGTCGATAAGAAGGCCGATGAGGTAAACCCATCCGAACTCCTACTGAGTCTGTATGTGACAATCTCCGTACAGTCCGGTCTGTTCGTCTGATACATCGCATGGCGGGCCTAGGGGGCGGTAAACGTCAGTCCCCTAACAGCGGTACAAGTCGTGTCGGAGTGAAGCCCAGAACACCCTGAGATTACACTGGAAACCTACCAGTATATCTCGTTTTCCATGGCCAGGGACTACTCGTGTAATGGCTCTCCTAGACACAGCGCGATGTCAACTCCCAATACCGGGAGAGATGAATCCTGTCTAACCGTCACTGCCTCCAAGTGCTTCGGGACTGCTCCCAACTACTACCTGTTTGCACGACTCAGTAGAGCCGTGGTAGGGTAGTAATCAAAGAACAGTGGAAACACACTCGAGGCGAAGTGACCGTGTCAAGTCAGCGGACTAAGCTGTACTCATGTCACCTGGGAACTGATAACTGACGATAGGTATAATACCAACCATCAGTTCCCGACGAGTCCTGTCCAATGTACTCGTAACCTAACGAGCACCCGCATACTATCTCAAGTACGGCGTACTGACGGCTGTGGGACAGACCGTCTCCCGTGCTGGGATGAGAAGCGTATACGCTAGTCTACTCCGGATTATCGATGCCCTGTCTCGATAATCCAACGACTAGGGACGTGTATAAGGATGTGCTTGTGGATTACCCAGCCCCCACGAGTGTGATCGCCATCACAACGCCGGTAATCAAGCAAAGATCCTAAGGGCTCTACTAATGCGTATAGATGATATAAAGAAACACACACATATACACATTAAAGCAGAGACTAACCAAGTAGCATACTACTATATTGAGCAAGATTGTCTGTACAACTGTGAATATCCCAAGCTTCCATCAAGTAATATACATACTAGTATGATATAGTAATGGCCTCTAGGGCATATACACTAACAATCTCCCACTTGCACTAAGGCCATGTACTGGCGTATCGAAGACCTATCATCTCGATCAGCCACTCGAACTGAGTCTGGGATAAGGCCTTCGTGAATGGGTCCGCTGTGTTGTCCTTTGTGTCCACTCTCCTCACCTCGATCTCCTGGCGATCAATGATCTCCCTAATCAGGTGATACCGCCTTAAGATGTGCCTGGATTTCTGATGGGACCTTGGTTCCTTCGCTAAAGCTATAGCCCCATTGTTATCGCAATACAAAGGTATTGGGTCAACAATAGACGGAACCACCTGAAGTTCACTAATGAACTTCTTCATCCAAACCGCCTCTTTTGCGGCATCGCTTGCAGCAATGTATTCAGCCTCCATCGTCGAGTCTGCGACGGTATCCTGTTTGGAACTCCTCCAACATACCGCCCCTCCGTTGAGGGTGAACACAAAATCCGAGACAGACTTGCTGTCATCTTTGTCACTCTGGAAGCTTGAATCGGTAAAGGACTCGACCCTGAGGTCTCCATTACCGTAAACCAGGAATATCTCCTTAGTCCTTCTCAGGTACTTGAGAATGTTCTTCATTGCTGTCCAGTGGTCCTCCCCTGGGTCTGACTGATACCGGCTTACCGTGCTCAGCGCGTAAGCTACATCTGGTCTTGTACATAGCATCGCATACATTATAGATCCTACCGTTGAAGCGTAGGGTATAGTGCTCATGCAAACCCTCTCCTCGTCAGTCTTAGGAGACATCTTCTTGGAGAGGGTAATTCCGTGCAATGCGGGTATGTTACCGCGCTTGGAATCCTCCATACTAAATCTCTTTAGTACGGTCTCTATGTACCTGGACTGCGAAAGTCCCAGTAGTCTCTTGGATCTATCTCTATAGATCTTGATCCCCAGAATGTACGAGGCATCACCCAGGTCCTTCATGGAGAACCTTTGTGACAAAAATAGCTTGACCGATTGTAGCATAGGAATGTCATTTCCTATCAAAAGAATGTCGTCCACGTACAAGAAAAGGAATACGACAGTTCGTCCTACAATCTTCTTATAGACACAAGGTTCATCCTCGTTCTTGATGAAATCAAATTCCTTGATTGCCTCATCAAAATAGATGTTCCAGCTCCGCGATGCCTGCTTTAATCCATAAATGGATTTAAGCAACTTGCACACCTTCCCGCTGCTCCCACTGTCTACGAAACCTTCTGGTTGATCCATGTAAATGCACTCTTCCAAACAACAGTTTAGGAAAGCCGTTTTAACATCCATCTGCCAGATTTCATAGTCATGGAAGGCAGCAATGTCAAGTAGAATCCGAATGGATTTGAGCATAGCCACCGGAGAAAAAGTTTCTTCATAGTCCAAACCAGGTCTTTGACGAAAACCTTTTGCAACGAGTCTAGCTTTATAGGTTTCCACCTGCCCATCTACACCAAGTTTCCTTTTATAGATCCATTTGCATCCAACGGGTTTTACCCCAGGTGGAGCAATATCCAAGGTCCACACTTTATTGGCGTACATGGACTCCATTTCGGATTGCATTGCTTCCTGCCACTTATCAGAGTCTCTACTGATAATGGCCTGCCTGAAACTGGTAGGGTCATCTTCTTCCAAGATGCAATCCTCTCGATCCCCGTCAATGAGAAAACCGTAGTATCTCTCGGGCGGATGAGAAATCCTACCAGATCTTCGGAGTGGCTGAGGTTCATTTGGGGTTATTGAATCTAGCGGTTCCTCCAAATTTTCTGTTAAAGCTTGTGTTTCTGGATTTCATCCAGTTCTACCATGCTGCCACTAAAGTTTTTAACAAGAAATTCTTTTTCTAAAAATGTGGCATTTCTTGAAACAATTATCTTCTGTTCCTCTGCATGGTAGAATAGATACCCACTTGAATCTTTTGGGTATCCCACAAACTTACACAAAACTGCCCGTGCCTTAAGTTTGTCTGGGTTCTGCTTTTTGACATAAGCTGGGCAACCCCAAATCTTAATACGTTTAAGATACAAACTCTTACCACTCCATATTTCATACGGAGTCTTAGGCACGGATTTGGATGAAACTTGGTTCAATAGATGTGCTGCAGTTTGAAGTGCATATCCCCAGAATGAAAGAGGCAACTCAGCATTACTCATCATGGAGCGAACCATATCCAACAGGGTACGGTTCCTCCGCTCCGAAACACCGTTGTGCTGTGGTGTATAAGGAGGAGTAAGCTGAGAGAGAATACCATTCTCTTTTAAGTAATCTAGGAATTCCGTGCTTAAGTATTCCCCTCCTCTATCAGACCGGAGGATCTTGATACTTTTGCCAGTCTGGTTCTCTACTTCCTTTCTGAATTCCTTGAATTTCTCAAAAGCTTCAGATTTGTGTTTCATCAGATACACATATCCGAACCTAGAGAGATCGTCAGTGAATGTGATGAAGTAGGAGAACCCACCCCTTGCATGTATAGACATCGGACCACATACATCACTATGTACGAGTCCCAAGAGCTCTGCTGCTCTTTCTCCATGTCAGGTGAACGGAGATTTGGTCATCTTCCCTTTGAGACAAGACTGACAAGTTTCATAAGATGAAAACTCGAACGCATTCAAGAGTCCATCTTTATGCAACTTGCTCAGTCTTTTCTCTCCGATATGACCAAGTCTACAATGCCACAAGTAGGATCCATTCGTATCTGAATTCTTCCTCTTGCGTGTGTTTTGTATATTGAGAACAGTATTCTGATTTAGAACGTAGATACTATTACACAGTGTACCCTCTGCAACCAGTACCTTATGAAGGTAAATGTTCATGATATTCTTGTCAAGAACAAAGTTATACCCATCTTTATCGAGTAAAGAAACTGATATGATGTTGCAAACCATGGAGGGTACATAGTAGCAATCGTTTAAAATCATAGTCTTGCCATTTGGCAATACTAGGTGATATTCACCGACGGCTGCCGTATTAACTTGTGCTCCGTTCGCTACTCTGAGCGACATATCACCCGGTGCAACTTTCCTGTAGGGTTCCTAGGCACCCTAATGAGGTCTCACAAGGCATCAACCATGCCAATTTCAAATTTAAACGGTGCCGAGAAACCCTAGAACGGATCGTTGGCTAGATTTCTAGGCGAACAAAGTAACTAGTTAACACTTAACTATAAGGAAACGGAAATACAACCTTTGTAGATCCGGTGCTCCACCTCCATAGCTCCGCAATGAAGTCCCCTCGCTGTCCTAGTGAATTCCCGGGCTCTAGCATCGGCTTCGTCGGAGAATAGGCGAGCTAGGTCGTCGATGTCCATGCCGAAGATGATCTACGTCGAAGCATCGCAAGATCAAGCTCTCACTTCACCAAGTCATGAAACTTGTGAAGAAAACACACTCTACTACTTGGCAAGAGGTAGAGGATGAAGAAATAGGAAGTGGGTAGACTTTAGAATTGGATTTCTCACTCATTTCATCAATCCACCATTGATGAAGCAAGCTTTTCTTCCTTGAAGAAGATGAAGAAGAAGAAGCTAATTGTTATGATAAGTTATTAGAAAATATAAAATAAAAGAATACTTATCATAATCTTAACCTTAGTTAAGTGTAGAGAATTGACTAAGGTTGGGTTGAATGGTTAGGGTTAAGGATGAGAACAAAAAAGTCATCAAGTCAAAGCTTCATGAAGCTTCAACTAAAAACAAATGAAGCCACCATTCATTTATCTTTCAATTTATTCATAATGAATAAATAAATAAGATAAGTGAATAAGTAAAACCTTAATCAACAACTTAATCTTGGTTTAATTCCTTACACTTAACCAAAAAGTATGCATCATCAAACATGATACAATCAAGTGCACAAAAGTATATCACATATACAACTTGTGAACTTCAAGTGAGAAAATCCATTTAAAGTGAACCAATACAAGTTAATGCAAAGTAATATATCAAATATATAATTATGCATTAAATCATTAAATCAACACTTGATTTAACGATCCGGTCATATCGCATATAACCGACTAGTATCCAATGTATCGACTTATCGAATCAACTCTCGATTCGATAACTAGGTTATATTGCATATAACCATTCGACACATTGATCGTGAGAATATTATACGGTATCACATACATGTATTATTCTCGGTCCCGCACATATCTCATATGCGCTCCTATTTCGTTTCGCTTGAGCCAGGAAACCTCTGTGTAGGACTCTAAAGACTCGTCAATACGCCGGTAGCAGATGATGATCATATCAAACACCCACAAGCCGCAAGCGGTCTGCTAAACGTAACGGCCACCCGGGTATTGAGTGATCAGAAGATCGACGAGCAAGCCCGCTCACACTCCAGTGAATCCAACCAGTAACACTACCGTACAGTCCGGTCTGATCGTCTGATATATCGCATATCTCGCCTAGGGGTGGTAAACGTCAGACCCCAATAGCTCGATAAGTCGTGTCGATATGAGGTCTATAACAATTCGAGAAACTACTGGTAACACTTACCGGTAAATCTCAGCAACCCTGGCCAGGGATTTCCTGTTATAGCCAATCGAACACAGCGCAACATCAACTCCCTATACCGGGAGAGACGAATCCCCTCCTATCGCTCATTGCCTCCATGTGACTCGGGACTGTACCCAAAAACCACCGTTTTGCACGCCCTCTTGGACGTGGTAGGATGGAAATCAAAGCACAGTGGGAACCACACAAGACACTATGACGATCTCGGGTCAACAGACTACTTTGTACCAGTGTCACCAGAGAACTGCCATCTGACGTAAGGTATAATACCATCTGGGAGTTCTCGACGAGTCCGTCCAGTGTACCCAGTCTCTACTGAGCACCCGTATATGATCTCTGATGTCAAACACCGATGGATATGGGATCATCCATCGCCCATCTGTATGGGTCGAGAAGGTATACGCTAGTCTACTCTGGTATATCGATGCCCCGTCTCGATACACCCACGACTAGGGACTTTGAAGGATGTACTTATGGACTACCATGTCCCCACTAGTATGATCCGCATCATAGTCCAGGTAGTCAAGTACAGATCCTAAGGGCTTTACCAACATGTAACAGGGAGACAATCAGTGTACACGTTAAGTTAAAGATTAACCAGATAGCATACTATCATGTCGAGCAAGAAAGTCCTCCCTATATATGTCCCAGCATCCACTACAATATACATCCTATGTATAGTAATGGCCTCTAGGGCATACATACAACTAACAATCTCCCACTTGCACTAGGGCCATCTGATAGCAGTGGTTGCAGTATCTCATACTCAACCATCCCATAAAAGTCTCTCTCTGGGAACAGGCCTTTGTGAGTGGATCCGCTGTGTTGTTTTCTGAGTATACTCTCCTAACCTCGATCTCCCTGGAGATCAACCATCTCCATGATCAGGTGACACTGCCTTAGAATATGTCTGGATCACTGATGGGACGGACGTTCCTTGGCATAAGCCACAACTCCATTGTCTCACAATGGTTGGAACGTAGTTCATCTCATGAACCAATATACACCCAAACATCCTCCTTATTAGCATCTTGAGTAGCGATGTATCCAGCCTTTATCGTCTAGTGTGTCACGGTATCTTGTTTGGAACTCTTCCAACATACCGTCCCTTTACTGAGGGTAAAGACAATGCCTGTGACTGACATTCAGTCGTCTTTATCACCCTGGAACCATTCCAGCGATTCTCCCCAGGGTCGATTGATACCATCTCACTACAGCTAGTGAGTATCCTAACATCCATTTAGATCTATCTCATAGATCCAAAATCCAGGATTTAGGAGGTATCACTTTGATCCTATATAGAGAATTATGGTGATAAGCGGAGATTGACCGAGCGTAGCATAGGAAACTCCTTCCCTATCAAGAGTATGTCATCCACGTACTCTACGAGGATCGTCACCATACTCCCTACTACCTTTTTGTTTATACAAGGTTCATCTACCATTTTGATGATGTCAAACTCTTTGACTAATTCATCAAAACAGATGTTCCAACTCCGCGATGCCTGCTTTATCCTATAAAGCATCTTGCACACGTTTCCGCTGCTCCCACTGTCTACGAGGCCCTCTGGCTGTGTACTTACAGACGCTCTCTTCTAAAACATCATTTAGAAAAGCTGTCGTGACACCCAACCACCAGATATCGTAGTCATGGTCTGTAGCCGTGGCAAGTAGGATCTGGATGGACTTAAGCATAGATCCTTAGAAAAGGTTTCATTATGATCCATATCTAGTCAATGATGCAAACTTTTAACAAGTCTAGCTTTGAAAGTCTCAACTTTTTATGTACACCAAGTAATCTTCTCAAGATATACTTGCTCCTGATGGGAATTTAACCCTTCAGATATAGCAACCAAAGTCCATACTTTGTTGGTGTATAAGGATTCCATCTCAGATCACTAAGCATCCAGCCATTCTTACAGAGTCACACTCCTGATGGCCAGCTCGAAACTAGTTGGGTCATCATCTCATGATGCAATCCTCGCTCCCACTGTCATAGAGGAACCGAAGTATCTCTCAGGTGGGTGAGGAACCCTACTAGATCGGCGGAGAGGCCGAGGTTCGTTGGTAACTATTGAATCCTTTGGTTCCATCAAATCAACTTCTGTAGTTTGCATAGCTGGAACCTTTCCAGTTCTACATAACTAACCTTGCCTCGAGTTTGTCCGGATTTTGCTTTTAGACATAGGCCGGACAACCCCAAATCTTAACTAACTTAAGACATGGGCTCTTCCCTTTTCATATCACATGAAGTGGTAGGCATTGATTTGATTCGAACCCTATTCAATAGGTATGCAACTTCTCAAGTGCATAACACCAAAAAGGAAACAGGTAACTCAGTAGTACTCATCATAGAGCACACCTTATCATATAGGGTGTGATTGCTCCGCCCTGATATACCATCATGCTATGGTGTATACAGAGGAGTAATGCTGAGAGAGAATCTCATTCTCCTTTAGAAAAGTCCAGGAATTCCATGCTCAAGTATTCTCCTCCGTGATCACATCAAAGGACATAATACTTATACCCGTATTTTGGTTCTCTACTTCTAACTTATATTCTGTGAATATCTCAAAAGGTTCGGACTTGTGTTTCAACAGGAACATAGGTCAGAAACTCGAAAGATCATCAGAGAACATAATGAAGTATAAAGAACCAGTCCTGGCATGTGTAGACAGGGGACCTACATACATCAACATGTATCATCCCAAGAGTTCACTAACTCTTTCTCTGTTTCCAATAAACAGAGCTATGGTCATTTTATCTCTGTGACATGACTGGCGAGTTTCACAAGATGTAAGTTCAAACTAATTTAAATATGCATCTTTATGTAACTCTAGCCAGTCGGGTCGCATTGATCTGACCTAGTCTACAATACCTCAAGAAGGAATCGTTCAATTCTGAACTCTTCCTCTTGTGTGTGTTCTGTATACTTAGAACTGTAGTTTGATTTAGAACATCAACGCTTTTAGATAACGTGCCTGAACCGATCAACTTTTGATATAGGAAATGTTCAAAACATTATCCAACAATACAAAATTTTATCATTTCTTTAGTAATAAAGAGACTGATATGATTTTGTATATCAGGTTCGGTATCTAATAACATTCGTTCAGAATCAATGTATTGATAATATAGGGTGACAGTGACCGACAGACTTGGCTGCAACTCTTGCCCCGTTTTCTGCCTCATGAAACTTATCACCCGTTCTCAGTTTTTCTACCCTTTTGTAGCCCTATGTAACAGATTACATATCTGGGATCCGGATCCGGTATCATATACCAAGGATTTGGAGGATACTGAGAAACAGTTCTGTATAATGAGCACACCCGAAGATGATGCATCAGCATGCACTCTCTTCGTTTGGGCGGCACGGGAAATCTGGTATTCCCCAATTTCCTGCTCTGTCTTATAACATTTATAAGTTGGAGCGGGACCAACGTTCCCCAGCTCAGTATAACAAGCGGGTTCGGTCAATAATCCATATTATTATCTTGATTAAGGCATGATATGGTCGCTGCCAGGAGAGAGAGAGAAGAAAACACTCAGCGTGCGCTCTTGCAAGAATAGATTGGTTATTATTTTATCTAATCAGGATGGCTCCCACTGCTTTTTATCAAATCTTCCTTCAAACCCTAAAAGGAAAGACTAGCCGGGATTAATTACACACTACAAGTTCGCTAATCTTTCAGCCAGGCCAGTGTCGGTACTTTGAGGGAGGTCCCCCGTGCTTTCGCACGAACCTAATTAATGTAAACCTCGTTTTCCCAGAGGCGTAACCCCGTTGACACCTTTCTAGACACCTACTTGATCGGCTAATTGTAATGTATAAAACTCTCCCAGGAGTAACTCTTACTCGCAGCGGGTATCGGGATCCAACTATCTCATAGAAGGTATGCAATCTCATTGCAAATTTCAACACTTGAAATTCACGATAATATTTTGCCCCTAACGTGCTATGACCTTGACGAAAGCCAACAAACCATAGCCCGCTAGTCAAGTTCAACCCGTACATTTCTTGATCGAATTAAACCCACCCGCACGACCCTTGACGAAAGCCAACAAAGCCGCACGACTACCTTAATCCAATCGCATCGTATGCTGGCAGATAAGCAGCATATAGCTACCGCACACTGCACCTTGACGAAAGCCAACAAATGCAGCACGAATACTATATACAACTGTCACGACCCGAAAATACGGAACATGACCGGCACTTAAACTACGAACGTCTCAAGGCGTACGTATTCTAAGTAAGCCGAAAACCCAGAAATCCAAACCAAGAAGAGTAGTAGAGAGTAGGAAAACCAATTTAAATCCAGAAGTTTTAATAGCATAAGTCGAATTATGCGGTTTTTCAAAAACATCAAGTATTTTCTAAAAATTTCGGCAGAGTCTCCTTTGTAAATACTGGCTCCCAAACAGGATACAACATGAATAGTATACGAAATCAATAAAAGGCATCCCCAAGCGGGGGCTAGCTCTTCGTCAATCGACGGTCACCACCACACAAGCAATATAATATACAACGCCAACGGCGAGGATCAAAAACTCAAAGGAAACTCAAAACCATAAGAAATCTGCAGAAATATACGCGCGACTCTAAGGTCGAAAGAATAACACCACTGGTCTCTATCTCAAAAATAAATACATGTTTTGTTGATGGAACTTCTAGATACAACTGAATAATAATATACAATGTATAGTGATGGGTACGATACAAATAAACCCACCTACTAGCAAGTCACCCGAAAGAAACTGTACCCGCAAAGCCGTAAAGAAACCTGTACGGCGAAACCTGCAAGAAACTGGGGCACAACGGGGGTGAGTTGCCAACTCGTGAATAGAAAAACATCTACGAATAGAAAATCGCATGTATGACGCAAACCTAAGTCATACGATCAATATATATATATCCTCAAAAATATATAACCAGCAGCCTATAACAAGGCTAGGGTAAATATCTAACCCGAGTGTAATCTCATGTGCCCGTGTCAGTGCCCAAGGGTAACAATATGTCATATGAATGAGGTATGAATGCATGAAAACAGAATACATGTAAATAAAGAACTGTTTTCATAATTTAGTGAGATTTCCTTTGTATTTTTAAAATGAGGTATCATAATGAAATCAGCATAAAACAGTGCCTAGTATCGGCACAAAACGTAATCCCATTATCTCGATATCTCTGTATCATAGTCTTTGTACCTCAAAATCTCGAAATCTCAATGTCTCAATCACAATATCTAGGGCGCCGTCAGTCCAGACCGGCCCCTACCATCCATCTCAAGACCACGACGGTATCCTCCGGATATCCGACGCGTCGGGTAAAATCACCGGTAGGTAGTGCTCCCCTGCCAGGCTCACATCGTCATCATCACGCGCTTCTTGCCCCGGGGTACCTTACCGGGTCCACCATGTACCCGAAATGGTTCATCCGCCTCCTCGAATCGGGTCTCAAAATCCATCAGCAAACTCATGGTGGACGACTCATACATCATGGGAAAACCGCACTTTTTATTTTAAAGAGAGAAGGAAGTTTATATAAGTTTTGCGGTTTTCCCCCAAATCCAGAAAATCTCATGGAAATCCGAATCCAATCCTCAATAGCATGTAAACAGTGCATATCGGCATAAAAATCCATGAATGTGGCATAACAATGAATATTAACATGCATGAAGTAACAAGTAATATCTACAATGTCTAATCTAGCATATAAGGCGAGTATACTAATATCATGTCTAAATTATTAGCTAACAACCTATGTCAATGCAATAGTATTTCTAAAGTGTACGTGGCACGGCAATTACCGATGAAGATGTGTGTGAGCCGGCAAGTAAGTGTACGTGGTACATACGCATCATCGGTAATGGTGCTGGTGTCCTAACAGCATGCTATCAATAATGGAATATGCAGCAAAATAAGTATGCGAGGCAGAGCGAACAGCAATATTGTGCGGGAGCTGAATACTAGACATAACGATAACTAATCTGTAATAATCTAATATAAGTCCTACAAATGGTGCCTTTTGAAATAACACAAATCATGGGGGTTTTGAAAATAGGGGCTACGGTGTTTTTATGAAAAGATAAGTCTTTTGAAATATCCGTAGGATCCTTTGGGCTGGCTTTTAAAATACCCATGATTCGTTAGTTTTTGAAATAGGTAGGAGTCTAATCTAATCTAACAACTACACTAAACTATACGGATGAACTAACAAGCTGAACTACAGGTAAGGAAACCGCCTATCATCTGAGTCGATACATATACCTACCTGTATATGTATAGTCAGTGATCCCGCCTCAATAATATCATATCCGATACCATATCTATAATCAGACATCCCAAGTCAAGAGTGCGGATCAATCATCAAAATATAACTCGTACGTAAATCCGTCGTACGGCATCCCAAATCTGGGTACGGGTCAATATCACATTCATCATACTATTCATCTGATATCCTCTTTATCAAATATCATGATCGGGGTACTGATCTACGTCTAGTACAATATTGATACCATCTATGTATGCATGCATGTAAGAATCACTACGTCAAAAGACCCGCTAAAACATCATGTCATATCTCAATACGAACCAAAACACATCACGGATCTTCTGGCCTCAAGCCCAATATCATCGACGCATCTCAAATCCCAATTACTATCCTCAAATCCAGTATATAAACACATAGTCCCATACCCATGTGTAAATATACACATCAATATATAATCCCATGTACGCACATATGAAAGAAGAATGTATGCAAATATGGGTGTGTGTATATGTGTGGTGCAACCACTACCTAAGGTTTCGTAACCATGCGCCAATCCAACACCAATATCCATCTAAAATCGTCAATAATAAATCCTAACAACATATCATAAATTGTTGGTGTGTATACGCATCCGTATACATCACCACGGACTGCGGGGGTGCTATACGCCATCCACCCGACTTCTCCCCGTAGATATAAATCTACTCACCTGGTCCTCGCTCGCCGGTGCCGACGTCGCCACGCGCTTGCTTGTCGTCTCGAAGTCCGCATGGGGTACCTACATATCATAACTCACCGTATCGCATTAACACTAAATTCGAAATCGAAACGGCATACGAAAATCAAATCGGCACGCCTATCACGCATAGGTCCAAACCTATCGCCTACGCATGCAAGAATAGTCAAACCAACCCTCGATGTCGATGTACAAACGTCAAACCATCGAGAAAAATCCAATCACACTCATTTGCACATTCACAAACACTAATTTTAATATAAAATAGGTTAAAACTCACAAAAACCCCAAATTCACTCTAAAAGCCGTTTTTCCGAAAAACTAGCAAGCAAAATTATCCGTTTTAGTACAAAACTCGATGTTTAAACAATTCTAGCGGCCATAATACTTATTAAATAACTTAAATAAGTCAATAAAACCATTTCCATAATTTAATCACATAAATTTGCATAATTTCCAAAATCCTAGTTTGCAAAAATATCAATTTTAACACTTTTTAATGTAAAATTCACAATTTTACAATTAAACTTGGTTTTGTATATTTTAAATGGTTAAACCACTCATGGAAACCTTAATGATGTGCTAAAAATCCTAACTATATTTTAATCCCACATTTTTATTTAATTTCTAAAACCTAGTTAGCAATTTAGCATAATTATCACCATTTTTAAACTAACAAATTAGCAACTAGTAACCAAATTAGATTTTGCATTCAATTACATGTTAATCCCCTCATTACAATCATAAGCTAATGATAAAGAACCTAATTTAATTCAAACCCTAGCTTCAATTCAAAATCCCCACTTGAATTTCCAAACATTCAATTAAACCCACAATTTAACACCTAATTAGACTACATTGAAGTAATTAATCGAAAATTACATTATGGTTTAGGATTTATACCTCAACATGATTGAGATCCAGCATGCTAACATAGCCTCCAAATGTAGCTTCCAAGCTCCTAGATCCATGCTAGATTGGTTGAAGAATAATGGGTAAATGGTAGATTTGGGATTTGTGAGGTTTTAATTTGATTTTTTGTGGAATTTGTGAGGAATTTTGTGTGGAAATGAAGTGGGAAATTGGGGGGGGGGGCTGCTCATGGAAGCTCTCGGCCAGAAATGGGGAGGAATGAGTGAGGAGAGAGAGTGAGAATGAGGTTTGTAGCAAAAGTCAAACAAAACTCATACTTCTTTAATTAAAGTTTCATGTTCATTCTTTCTTTTTTTTTATTCCATTTTAAAAGTGGTGAAAAATGAGTTGATTGGAGAGAGAAAGAGAGAGTGGGCTGTCAAAAATAGGGCCGGCCACATGGTGGGGAGGAGAGAGGGTGTGTGTGTGTGGAGCAATGAACACCAAACACCAATACAATATGCACCAAAACCCTTTTATTTTCACAAAATAAGCCTTTTTCTTCAATATTTTCTAAACCGTTTGGCAAACGATTTCGTTTCAAAAACCACATGATAAAATTTTATCTAATGTTTTATGATGCACAAAATTTGTTTCAACTCATTGAAATTTGTAATTTTCCCTAATTAAATGTATTAGTAACTGCTTAAAATAATATTAAAATAATTTTTTTTCAGAAAATTTGAAATTTCACCAGTGGCTCAATAAATACCAAATACTAGCAAATTCATAGATAGAATATGTATATTTAATTTTTATAATAAGATATTTGCATTTTGACTTTTTACAGAAAACCCCCTTATTTTACCGATTTTTCGAAATTTCACCGAAACGATTTTCAAAACGTTACAATCTTCCCCCCTTAAAGAAATTCGGTCCCCGAATTTAAATTCAAACTCCCCCAAATACTAAAACATCTAAGAAAAAGCATTAAGTCGTCGGGGCTCCAAAATTGTAAATAGATAAAACAAATCGTAGCGCAGCGCATGCGCCTGAAAAATGAGTATATAACTCAAATCAAAACTCCGTCAAGCATCCCGCAATCATCGGAGTCATGGAGAATACATCAATGCCAAATCCAAATCAAAACTAATATGACATAACTCGAAACTATACATGTAAATATCGAATCTATATCTGTAAGTATCTGAAGGAAATGCATGTCAAATCTCTTTAAGTCGCTGTGCAACGCGTATAACACTGCACAGTGGTGGACGTCTATCATAAGAAAATAACTATATACATATATACCTTTGTTTGAAATGTACGTTCCGCCGTTTTGGAAACAATTTAGAAGGGTCTCCTTGTTTTAAACATTTCGTGTCATATCAGACACGTAGGTAAATACTGAGGCTATAGCTCGCTTTTTGGAAATCCCTTCAATAACTATCAATGCATGCAAAATATATTCAGGTGCTGTCCTCTGACTAGTCCTGCTCAGTACGAAAACACATAGCAATATCATAAAAACGTACTGCTCTATACGAAATCAATCCCCAAAATATGCACATGAATGCTATGTGCGTCTGGTGCGCACGGAAATAAAAATCCAAATATGTGCCATACATATGCACAGAAACAACATCTAAGTGCATCGGGTGTGCACGAAACATCTGTCCTGGCCAAGTGTGTGCCTGACAGCAAAAACATGTGCGTCTCATGCACGAAGAATCTCAATTTAGTGCATCTGGTGTGCACCAAATCGCATCTCATAACATGCGCCCAACATGCGCGAAAATCCAAATCAGGTGCATCCATCGTGCACGAAATCATGAAATCCAATATCAAGCGCCGAATGTGCGCAAAATCAATCAGGTGCACAAGGTGCACAAAACAAATATCGAGTATCACAATCGAAATCAAAGTCCAGTGCACACTGAAAGTATATAATAACTATACAGAGTGCAGGAACCATTTCGTGTGCGTGCATACGCACAAAATCAACTCAAATGTCTAAAACCGTAAAATCACAAACATGTAAAACCCAAGCACGAAAACGATATCAAGTGCAACACTGTGCAAAGATCGTAAATCCTCAATCATCAAAATCAAATCATGCGAATAAATCACCCAAAACATCGAAATCAATAATGGCGGAATAGTATCGCTCAAGTGCATCCTCTAAGAATCTCGGGCCAACTGTCGCGGTCACTAATGGGACGTCTCGTCGATGATCATGAACTCTGGCCTGCCGGTGTGCGTAACCATGACCACTCCTGAGTCAAGGTCTTCACTGTGAATTACCAATCTTTCGGTCCATCGGCTCATCGGCCCTGTCAGGTGTGCTAACGGGGACGATTCCGTTCTGGCACTTCTCTGGTCATCTCTTGGTCAATCATCGCGACCACTCGTAAGACAGCATATCACTGGCGTCGGCCTCTGGCTCTCTGAATGTACGTGACACATCTGATCCTGAGTGCAAGTATCATTGCAGCAGTGTCCTGGAAGGAATCCTGCTCACGGTCTCTTCCATGTCTCGTCTCTGCCAACTGTCCGGAAGTCATTGTCCTTTCCTATATTTGCATCTTGCTCTGGAACGACTGCATACTCATCGCGACTCCTTCTGGAAGGTAAGTCCAAGTACCATGCCTCGGCATACGCATCGCATCTCTGATGTCGGCGAGTGGAACGTCATCTCATCTAGATCTGGTGCGAACCTCTTACTCCACTTTTCTCTAATGTCGTCTGCTTTGGACTCGTCTCGTCACGGCTGCATGGACTGAGCTCCAACGGCTATCCTCGTATCTGGAGTCTCCCAAGAATGCATCTCACCACCTAGCATCCGAATTAAGTCGAGCCATCCGATCGAGTCGTCAAAACCTCATAATCCCCCAAGAGCTCAACCTCTTGGGCACAGTTTAATAGTATCGAGTACATACCACAGCATCGGTGGTCCAGCCGTAGAAGGGCAAACCCAAGCCTCACTAATGGCGCCGCAGAACTGCCGCAAACCCTAAGGTTCAAAGGCTTTCACACGGTCATTAAGTCGAGTTAGGGTTTCATTCTTCTAGAGGGACCATAGAATTGACTGCATGTCTTTCCGACTACCTTAAACTTGGAATAATAGGTTTCTCACATTCGATCGTCTCTGTCGACTCCCAACGTCTCCGCGTGAAGTCGTCTCTAGCTGGAATCAATCTATCTGATGACCTCGCATCGGGGTAGGCGAACAACCACATGTCCTAGTCATTCATCCTCGGGTGACTAGCGACCTTCTATCATCTCTTAGTACAACTTGTACTGCAATAGCTCCAACATATGGGGCGATATCTCGTCGCTCGCAGCAACAACTGGCTCACTCGTCTGCACGCTGAACAGTGCCTCAATCATCATGAGTAAGCAATACACCAACGGTCATCAAAATCTGGCTGGCCTCTATCATTGGCTCAATCCTCTAGTGTCGATCAACACATCCGAGTAACCTCATAAAGGCGATCCGCCAAATGCTCATGGCGCGGAAACACAGTAAAAAGACACATCTCTGCAATCGTGTGTCGCCGGAATTTCGCCCTGGTCAGTCCTCGTTCGTGACGAGCTCGTGCAGACCGCAACTCTAGCTGTAGCTCTACCTGCCCGTAATCGTGGCAGCAAAACCATAACTGGTACCGATGAGGCTAGATCAGGAATGAATATAATACTGAGCAAAGAAATGTACATCCTAAGGCTTCTTAAGTGGAGTAGCGTATCGTAAATATGCCGCGGAACATACCAACGGTACGTCACTCTACTTTAGTCACCTATTCCATCAACCAAGGGTCATCCTACGCTCCGAAGGTAAAACCTAACGCTCTGATACCAACTTTGTTACGACCCGAAAGTACGGAACATGACCAGCACTTAAACTACGAACGTCTCAAGGCGTACGTATTCTAAGTAAGCCGAAAACCCAGAAATCCAAACCAAGAAGAGTAGTAGAGAGTAGGAAAACCAATTTAAATCCAGAAGTTTTAATAGCATAAGCCGAATTATGCGGTTTTTTAAAAACATCAAGTATTTTCTAAAAATTTCGGCAGAGTCTCCTTTGTAAATACTGGCTCCCAAACGGGATACAACATGAATAGTATACGAAATCAATAAAAGGCATCCCCAAGCGGGAGCTAGCTCTTCGTCAATCGACGGCCACCACCACACAAGCAATATAATATACAACGCCAACGGCGAGGATCAAAAACTCAAAGGAAACTCAAAACCATAAGAAATCTGCAGAAATATACGCGCGACTCTAAGGTCGAAAGAATAACACCACTGGTCTCTATCTCAAAAATAAATACATGTTTGGTTGATGGAACTTCTAGATACAACTGAATAATAATATACAATGTATAGTGATGGGTACGATACAAATAAACCCACCTACTAGCAAGTCACCCGAAAGAAACTGTATCCGCAAAGCCGTAAAGAAACCTGTACGGCGAAACCTGCAAGAAACTGGGGCACAACGGGGGTGAGTTGCCAACTCGTGAATAGAAAAACATCTACGAATAGAAAATCGCATGTATGATGCAAACCTAGGTCATACGATCAATATATATATCCTCAAAAATATATAACCAGCAGCCTATAACAAGGCTAGGGTAAATATCTAACCCGAGTGTAATCTCATGTGCCCGTGTCAGTGCCCAAGGGTAACAATATGTCATATGAATGAGGTATGAATGCATGAAAACAGAATACATGTAAATAAAGAACTGTTTTCATAATTTAGTGAGATTTCCTTTGTATTTTTAAAATGAGGTATCATAATGAAATCAGCATAAAACAGTGCCTAGCATCGGCATAAAACGTAATCCCAATATCTCGATATCTCTGTATCATAGTCTTTGTACCTCAAAATCTCGAAATCTCAATGTCTCAATCACAATAACTAGAGCGCCGTCAGTCCAGACCGGCTCCTACCATCCATCTCAAGACCACGACGGTATCCTCCGGATATCCGACGCGTTGGGTAAAATCACCGGTAGGTAGTGCTCCCCTGCCAGGCTCACATCGTCATCATCACGCGCTTCTTGCCCCGGGATACCTTACCGGGTCCACCATGTACCCGAAACGGTTCATCCGCCTCCTCGAATCGGGTCTCGAAATCCATCAGCAAACTCGTGGTGGACGACTCATACATCATGGGAAAACCGCACTTTTTATTTTAAAGAGAGAAGGAAGTTTATATAAGTTTTGCGGTTTTCCCCCAAATCCAGAAAATCTCATGGAAATCCGAATCCAATCCTCAATAGCATGTAAACAGTGCATATCGTCATAAAAATCCATGAATGTGGCATAACAATGAATATTAACATGCATGAAGTAACAAGTAATATCTACAATGTCTAATCTAGCATATAAGGCGAGTATACTAATATCATGTCTAAATTATTAGCTAACAACCTATGTCAATGCAATAGTATTTCTAAAGTGTACGTGGCACGGCAATTACCGATGAAGATGTGTGTGAGCCGGCAAGTAAGTGTACGTGGTACATACGCATCATCGGTAATGGTGCTGGTGTCCTAACAGCATGCTATCAATAAAGGAATATGCAGCAAAATAAGTATGCGAGGCAGAGCGAACAGCAATATTGTGCGGGAGCTGAATACTAGACATAACGATAACTAATCTGTAATAATCTAATATAAGTCCTACAAATGGTGCCTTTTGAAATAACACAAATCATGGGGGTTTTGAAAATAGGGGCTACGGTGTTTTTATGAAAAGATAAGTCTTTTGAAATATCCGTAGGATCCTTTGGGCTGTCTTTTAAAATACCCACGATTCGTTAGTTTTTGAAATAGGTAGGAGTCTAATCTAATCTAACAACTACACTAAACTATACGGCTGAACTAACAAGCTGAACTACAGGTAAGGAAACCGCCTATCATCTGAGTCGATACATATGCCTACCTGTATATGTATAGTCGGTGATCCCGCCTCAATAATATCATATCCGATACCATATCTATAATCAGACATCCTAAGTCAAGAGTGCGGATCAATCATCAAAATATAACTCGTACGTAAATCCGTCATACGGCATCCCAAATCTGGGTACGGGTCAATATCACATTCATCATACTATTCATCTGATATCCTCTTTATCAAATATCATGATCGGGGTACTGATCTACGTCTAGTACAATATTGATACCATCTATGTATGCATGCATGTAAGAATCACTACGTCAAAAGACCCGCTAAAACATCATGTCATATCTCAATACGAACCAAAACACATCACGGATCTTCTGGCCTTAAGCCCAATATCATCGACTCATCTCAAATCCCAATTACTATCCTCAAATCCAGTATATAAACACATAGTCCCATACCCATGTGTAAATATACACATCAATATATAATCCCATGTACGCACATATGAAAGAAGAATGTATGCAAATATGGGTGTGTGTATATGTGTGGTGCAACCACTACCTAAGGTTTCGTAACCATGCGCCAATCCAACACCAATATCCATCTAAAATCATCAATAATAAATCCTAACAACATATCATAAATTGTTGGTGTGTATACGCATCCGTATACATCACCACGGACTGCGGGGGTGCTATACGCCATCCACCCGACTTCTCCCATAGATATAAATCTACTCACCTGGTCCTCGCTCGCCGGTGCCGACGTCGCCACGCGCTTGCTTGTCATCTCAAAGTCCGCATGGGGTACCTACATATCATAACGCACCGTATCGCATTAACACTAAATTCGAAATCGAAACGGCATACGAAAATCAAATCGGCACGCCTATCACGCATAGGTCCAAACCTATCGCCTACGCATGCAAGAATAGTCAAACCAACCCTCGATGTCGATGTACAAACGTCAAACCATCGAGAAAAATCCAATCACACTCATTTGCATATTCACAAATACTAATTTTAATATAAAATAGGTTAAAACTCACAAAAACCCCAAATTCACTCTAAAAGCCGTTTTTCCGAAAAACTAGCAAGCAAAATTACCCGTTTTAGTATAAAACTCGATGTTTAAACAATTCTAGCGGCCATAATACTTATTAAATAACTTAAATAAGTCAATAAAACCATTTCCATAATTTAATCACATAAATTTGCATAATTTCCAAAATCCTAGTTTGCAAAAATATCAATTTTAACACTTTTTAATGTAAAATTCACAATTTTATAATTAAACTCGGTTTTGCATATTTTAAATGGTTAAACCACTCATGGAAATCTTAATGATGTGCTAAAAATCCTAACTAGATTTTAATCCCACATTTTTATTTAATTTCTAAAACCTAGTTAGCAATTTAGCATAATTATCACCATTTTTAAACTAACAAATTAGCAACAAGTAACCAAATTAGATTTTGCATTCAATTACATGTTAATCCCCTCATTACAATCATAAGCTAATGATAAAGAACCTAATTTAATTCAAACCCTAGCTTCAATTCAAAATCCCCACTTGAATTTCCAAACATTCAATTAAACCCACAATTTAACATCTAATTAGACTACATTGAAGTAATTAATCAAAAATTACATTATGGTTTAGGATTTATACCTCAACATGATTCAGATCTAGCATGCTAACATAGCCTCCAAATGTAGCTTCCAAGCTCCTAGATCCATGCTAGATTGGTTGAAGAATAATGGGTAAATGGTAGATTTGGGATTTGTGAGGTTTTAATTTGATTTTTTGTGGAATTTGTGAGGAATTTTGTGTGGAAATGAAGTGGGAAATTAGGGGGGCTGCTCATGGAAGCTCTCGGCCAGAAATGGGGAGGAATGAGTGATGAGAGAGAGTGAGAATGAGGTTTGTAGCAAAAGTCAAACAAAACTCATACTTCTTTAATTAAAGTTTCATGTTCATTCTTTCTTTTTTTTTTATTCCATTTTAAAAGTGGTGAAAAATGAGTTGATTGGAGAGAGAAAGAGAGAGTGGGCTGTCAAAAATAGGGCCAGCCACATGGTGGGGAGGAGAGAGGGTGTGTGTGTGTGGAGCAATGAACACCAAACACCAATACAATATGCACCAAAACCCTTTTATTTTCACAAAATAAGCCTTTTTCTTCAATATTTTCTAAACCGTTTTGGCAAACGATTTCGTTTCAAAAACCATATGATAAAATTTTATCTAATGTTTTATGATGCACAAAATTTGTTTCAACTCATTGAAATTTGTAATTTTCCCTAATTAAATGTATTAGTAACTGCTTAAAATAATATTAAAATAATTTTTTTTTCAGAAAATTTGAAATTTCACCAGTGGCTCAATAAATACCAAATACTAGCAAATTCATAGATAGAATATGTATATTTAATTTTTATAATAAGATATTTGCATTTTGACTTTTTTACAGAAAACCCCCTTATTTTACCGATTTTTCGAAATTTCACCGAAACGATTTTCAAAACGTTACAACAACTTATCTAAAATGACGGAGGGCTACGACAGGTTTTTCTGAAAACCTATTGCGTAATGAACTTGATATCGTTGTAGGATCGAATGAATTTTGAAATGGAGTGTTTTTGAGGCTTTTCTAGTTTTGCTAAAGGAGTCACTCCCGGTGAAGGGATCGTCGGTCCTTTCCTCGTCGAATGAGGTGCGGGATATATCACATATATCACTGTGCAAAGCTAAAACACTTAAAAGCAATCAAAAGACAGACCGAGTGTGTAGCATCTGCCAGTTATTGCTAAAGGAGTCACTCCCGGTGAAGGGATCTCGGTCCTTTCCTCATCGAATAAGGTGCAGGATATATCACATATACCGCTGTGCAAAGCAAGAACTGTAGCTACCTGTTTTATTTTGAAATTCGATTCTACAACATCTTAGGTTTCTTTTATTTCATTAATCACATTAATGAAGTCCCATCATTTAAGTACCTAAACATTACAGATAAATACGACGTACACTTATGCCATCCGCATTCGCCTCGATGTCCTCTCGCGCACCGTTAGGTTAGGTAACTAACGGCAGAGCAGGGCAGGGCTAGCGCGGGTGTAAAACATAAGTAACGTCTATATAATATATCATATATACTATATACTGTATCGATCACAGAACATCACATGATCACATCACAGATATCGCAGCAGAAGAAACATATGAAATATTGGATATACTAGGACGTCCGTGGTTTCAATACGAGCCAGTATAAAACACGGATTCCACGGTCGCGATGAATAGCCAAACCCACACCCTTAGACCCCTACGAGAGCGGCAAGCAACCCTACCAATTCTAGAGTTAGGAGACCCGGACTCGACTCCTCGAGTTGGTCTCCCACTGGACTCCAGAACCCGGTTACTTGTGCCCTCCTCCTTGGGTCTATCCTAGTGCGGAAAAGTAAATAATATACAAAAGGTGACAACTTCCGCAACCTGAAAGTGTCCCAATAAAAGAATATTACATACAAGTTTTTACATGAATGAAAATGAAAAACACTCATCTCACATAAAAAACCCCCGGCTATTCAAACACGACGATCCAATATAACATATCCAGCAACACATAACATCACATGTCATCAACGTAAGTAAATATGTCCATCCCAATTGTCGTTGACATATAGCAACGAAACCGGCGATATCACATATTACACTTACGGTCACAGAAAAGAAAGTGTAAAACTACAACAGTTGGAATCCGCAACCTCCTCAGACATCGCATGCCTGACCAAATGAATTACTTAGACATCGCATGCCTAACAATTATAAACTCCGCATTTTAGTCTCTTTATCGAAAACACTTTTCAATATCAAGTCGGGCAATTCAACAAGATTCCCGACATCCTGATCGAATGCTCGTCGCAAACTTTAGTAGGCGGCTTCACCCCCGATACCGTCGACGAAGTGCACCAAGGCGGAACACCGCTACCGCGAGCACCCGAACGGATGCTTTCGGCGACGGGGTTCTCCTACAGTCACTTGGTCGGGGCTATGGAGTGAGGCTGTCTATTAAGTTTACCCGGCGAGTATCCGCGTACGCTACGTGATTGCGACGGACTTTTGATCACATCAAAATTCCGTGGCAACCGATCAAGTGAGACTAAACTGCTATGTTTATAACATTCATTCAGTTATCTCATAACTTCTTGTGAATTCCAATTATTGTATCCCATTACAGATAAATAGAAAATGTTAAACTATCGAACACCCAAGTTTTCCCGATACAATCCAACACATGAAATAAGTCTAACAACAGTCAGTTCGTGCCTCAGTACCAACGGTCCAGCCGTAGAAGGGTCAAGCCAACGCCTCACATGTGGCACGCCGTACTGCCCCAAACCCGAAGGTTCAAAGGGCAGTTCAAGACGGTCACATAATCGAGTTAAGGTTTGTTGTCTTCTAGAGGGTCCATCGCGTTACTTGCACTACTTAGAACGTCGTTAAACTACGGAAAAATCCAACACTTGGAAATTTCCCGACAGGGGAAAAATTGGGTATTTATATCCGGTCGAACTTTTTAACATATTCAAAAATTTATCCGGAAAGCCACTTAGACAAAATTTGATAATCCGATCGAACATTCGAATCCCCAAAACAACTCAGAAAATAAAACTCTGGAAAAAATATTAAAAATTCCCAGGAAAACCAGAACTGAAAACTAAGAATTAAGGTGCAAATTTCGAAGCACAAACCGACAAAAGGGCCGCGGATCCGCCGCATGAGCCTCCTGTAAGGCCGCGGATCCGCGCCCCCTTTATGGAATAACGCGCTCGAATTTTGCAGTAAACCTTATATCTTCCTGCTGATTTTTCTGAATATTTTTAATCTGGAAAAAATCACGATTTTGAAAATTGTCCAGAGAGCTATTTTTGAGTTGGGTTTCGGGTTTGTTCGGGTTTCAAATTCCGTCTAGACTTCGCCTAAGGCTCTAGCTAGGCTCTGATACCACTGTAGGGTTCCTAGGCACCCTAATGAGGTCTCACAAGGCATTAACCATGCCAATTTCAAATTTAAACGGTGCCGAGAAACCCTAGAACGGATCGTTGGCTAGATTTCTAGGCGAACAAAGTAACTAGTTAACACTTAACTATAAGGAAACGGAAATACAACCTTTGTAGATCCGGTGCTCCACCTCCATAGCTCCGCAATGAAGTCCCCTCGCTGTCCTAGTGAATTCCCGGGCTCTAGCGTCGGCTTCGTCGGAGAATAGGCGAGCTAGGTCGTCGATGTCCATGCCGAAGATGATCTACGTCGAAGCATCGCAAGATCAAGCTCTCACTTCACCAAGTCATGAAACTTGTGAAGAAAACACACTCTACTACTTGGAAAGAGGTAGAGGATGAAGAAATAGGAAGTGGGTAGACTTTAGAATTGGATTTCTCACTCATTTCATCAATCCACCATTGATGAAGCAAGCTTTTCTTCCTTGAAGAAGATGAAGAAGAAGAAGCTAATTGTTATGATAAGTTATTAGAAAATATAAAATAAAAGAATACTTATCATAATCTTAACCTTAGTTAAGTGTAGAGAATTGACTAAGGTTGGGTTGAATGGTTAGGGTTAAGGATGAGAACAAAAAAGTCATCAAGTCAAAGCTTCATGAAGCTTCAACTAAAAACAAATGAAGCCACCATTCATTTATCTTTCAATTTATTCATAATGAATAAATAAATAAGATAAGTGAATAAGTAAAACCTTAATCAACAACTTAATCTTGGTTTAATTCCTTACACTTAACCAAAAAGTATGCATCATCAAACATGATACAATCAAGTGCACAAAAGTATATCACATATACAACTTGTGAACTTCAAGTGAGAAAATCCATTTAAAGTGAACCAATACAAGTTAATGCAAAGTAATATATCAAATATATAATTATGCATTAAATCATTAAATCAACACTTGATTTAACGATCCGGTCATATCGCATATAACCGACTAGTATCCAATGTATCGACTTATCGAATCAACTCTCGATTCGATAACTAGGTTATATTGCATATAACCATTCGACACATTGATCGTGAGAATATAATACGGTATCACATACATGTATTATTCTCGGTCCCGCACATATCTCATATGCGCTCCTATTTCGTTTCGCTTGAGCCAGGAAACCTCTGTGTAGGACTCTAAAGACTCGTCAATACGCCGGTAGCAGATGATGATCATATCAAACACCCACAAGCCGCAAGCGGTCTGCTAAACGTAACGGCCACCCGGGTATTGAGCGATCAGAAGATCGACGAGCAAGCCCGCTCACACTCCAGTGAATCCAACCAGTAACACTACCGTACAGTCCGGTCTGATCGTCTGATATATCGCATATCTCGCCTAGGGGTTGTAAACGTCAGACCCCAATAGCTCGATAAGTCGTGTCGATATGAGGTCTATAACAATTCGAGAAACTACTGGTAACACTTACCAGTAAATCTCAGCAACCCTGGCCAGGGATTTCCTGTTATAGCCAATCGAACACAGCGCAACATCAACCCCCTATACCGGGAGAGACGAATCCCCTCCTATCGCTCATTGCCTCCATGTGACTCGGGACTGTACCCAAAAACCACCGTTTTGCACGCCCTCTTGGACGTGGTAGGATGGAAATCAAAGCACAGTGGGAACCACACAAGACACTATGACGATCTCGGGTCAACAGACTACTCTGTAAAAGTGTCACCAGAGAACTGCCATCTGACGTGAGGTATAATACCATCTAGGAGTTCTCGGCGAGTCCGTCCAGTGTACCCAGTCTCTACTGAGCACCCGTATATGATCTCTGATGTCAAACACCGATGGATATGGGATCATCCATCGCCCATCTGTATGGGTCGAGAAGGTATACGCTAGTCTACTCTGGTATATCGATGCCCCGTCTCGATACACCCACGACTAGGGACTTTGAAGGATGTACTTATGGACTACCATGTCCCCACTAGTATGATCCGCATCATAGTCCAGGTAGTCAAGTACAGATCCTAAGGGCTTTACCAACATGTAACAGGGAGACAATCAGTGTACACGTTAAGGTAAAGATTAACCAGATAGCATACTATCATGTCGAGCAAGAAAGTCCTCCCTATATATGTCCCAGCATCCACTACAATATACATCCTATGTATAGTAATGGCCTCTAGGGCATACATACAACTAACATTTCCTACTTTTTCTCAGTCCCTGTAATAAATTACAGATATGAGATCCTGATCCGGTATCAAGTACCCAGGAGGTAGGGCTGACCGTAAAACAGTTCTCAATTACAAGAACACTTGAAGTAGATGCAAAACCATGCTTCTTCTTCAACTGGGTATTCTGGGAATCCATACTATCCCCTTTCCCTTTCTCATACTTATGACTGTTGTCACAAGTTAGAGCTGAACCAACGTTCCCCAGCCCCGAATAAGAATTCGGATCGGTCAAGCGATACATTTTATTATCTTGATTAGGGCGTGAAAAGGTTGCTACGTGGAGAGAGAGAAAAGAAATACTCAGCGTGCGCTCTTGCATGATTATATTGGTTTATTAGTTTATCTAACCAGGATGTCTCCCACTGTTTCCTCAAATTCTTCTTAAAACCTTTTAAAAGAAGAACTAGTCGGGATTTAATTCACGTCACAATACTTGCTTAACCTTTCAGCCAGGCTAGTGTCGGTACTTCGAGGTGTTAGTTATATGTATGCCCTAGAGGCCATTACTGTACATTGGATGTATATTGTAGTGGATGCTTGGACATATATAGGGAGGACTTTCTTGCTCGACATGATAGTATGCTATCTGGTTACTCTTTACCTTAACGTGTACAAAGATTGTCTCTCTGTTACATGTTGGTAAAGCCCTTAGGATGTGTATTTGACTACCTGGACTATGATGCGGATCATACTAGTGGGGACATGGTAGTCCATAAGTACATCCTTCAAAGTCCCTAGTCGAGGGTGTATCGAGACGGGGCATCGATATACCAGAGTAGACTAGCGTATACCTTCTCGACCCATACAGATGGGCGATGGATGATCCCATATCCATTGGTGTTTGACATCAGAGATGATATACGGGTGCTCAGTAGAGACTGGGTACACTGGACGGACTCGCCGAGAACTTCCAGATGGTATTATACCTTACGTCAGATGGCAGTTCTCTGGTGACACTGGTACAGAGTAGTCTGTTGACCCGAGATCGTCATAGAGTCTTGTGTGGTTCCCACTGTGCTTTGATTTCCATCTTACCACGTCCAAGAGGGAGTGCAAAACGGTGGTTTTTGGGTACAGTCCCGAGTCACATGGAGGCAATGAGCGATAGGAGGGGATTCGTCTCTCCCGGTATAGGGAGTTGATGTTGCGCTGTGTTCGATTGGCTATAACCGGAAATCCCTGGCCAGGGTTGCTGAGATTTACTGGTAAGTGTTACCAGTAGTTTCTCGAATTGTTATAGACCTCATATCGACATGACTTATCAAGCTATTGGGGTCTGACGTTTACCACCCCTAGGCAAGATATGCGACATATCAGACGATCAGACCGGACTGTATGGTAGTGTTACTGGTTGGATTCACAGGAGTGTGAGCGGGCTTGCTCGTCGATCTTCTGATCGCTCAATACCCGGGTGGCCGTTACGTTTAGCAGACCGCTTGCGGCTTGTGGGTGTTTGATATGATCATCACCTGCTGCCGGCGTATTGACGAGTCTTTAGAGTCCTACACAGAGGTTTCCTGGCTCAAGCGAAACGAAATAGGAGCGCATATGAGATATGTGTGGGACCGAGAATAATACGTGTATGTGATACCGCATTCCATTCTCGCGATGAATGTATCGGAAGGTTGTATGCGATATAACCTAGTTATCGAATCATGGATTGATTCGATAATCCGATACATTGAATACTAGTCGGTTATGTTCGACATGACCGGATCATTGAATCAAGTGTTGATTTAATGATTTAATGCATAATTATATATATGATATATTACTTTGCATTAACTAGTATCGGTTTACTTAAGATGGATTTTCTCACTCGCCTGTGCACATTGTATATGTGATATATTTTGTGCACTTGATTGTATCATGTTTGATGATATATGATAGCTAGGGTTTGTGTAAAGAGTTAAACCTTAGTTAAGTAAATGGTTAGGGTTTTGATATATTTATTAATTCTTTTATCTTTTAATTTGTATTAAAAAGATAAGAGATAAAGAAAACAAAAGGTTGCTTTTCTTCATGAAGCTTGTTGAAGCTTCATGAAGCTTTGACCAAAGAAACCTTTTGTCTTCATCTCATTAACCCTAACCATTCATTGAACTATAGTTAGCTCTCTACACTTTACCATGGTTACAATTATGATAAGAATTGATTTTCTTTTCTATTCTTATTCTTATCATAAAACTCATCATAATATTATCTTCTTCTTCTTCTTCTTCTTCTTCAAGATGAAGAAGCTTGACTTCATCAATGGTGGATTGATGAAATGAGTGAGAAATCCAATTCTAAAGTCTACCCACTTCCTATTTCTTCATCCTCTACCTCTTGCCAAGTAGTAGAGTGTGTTTCCTTCACAAGTTTTCAAGGCTTGATGAAGGTGGAGCTTGATCTAGTGATGCCTCGACGTAGATCATTTTCGGCACGTCGTCGATGACCTAGCCCGCTCTTTCTTCGATGAAGCCGACGCTCGAGCCCGAGATTTGATTTGGACAGTGGAGAGGACTTCATCACGGAGCCGTGGAGGTGGAGGACCGGATCTACAAAGCTTGTATTTCCGTTCTTTTAGTTTAGATGTAAACTAGTTTCTTTTTCGCCTAGACATCTAGCCAACGATCCGTAGTTTAGGGTTTCTCGGCACCGTAAAATTTGAAATTGGCATGGTTGATGCCTTGTGAGACCTCTTGGGAGTGCCTAGGAACCCTACAGGAGGGAGGTTTTCCAACGCTTTCGCGAAGCTCCTTAATTTAAGAACCTCTTTTCCCTGGGGGCGTAACCCCGCTAACACCTTTCTAGACACCTACTAAGTTTATAGCATTGATTGTTAAGTGAAATAATCTCCCGAGAGTAATCCAACTCATCAGCGGGATCGGGATCCAACTATCATAGTGTGATGATCTAGATGGAATCCACTCTAGTCACTACACTCCAGAAGGTATGCTAAATCTGCAAGTTTCAGTTCTTTTGAAACTCCCGATGTGGTTTTTGCCCCTGGGACCCAAGTGATCTTGACACAGTCAACAAATCAAAGAGTCCTAGTCAAGTTCATCCCGTCATTATCTTGATTGCATTAAACCCACCTGCATAACCCTTGACACAGTCAACAAAGTTATACAAATGTCCTAACCAATCACATTGTATCCAGCAAATAAGCTACACTTAGCTACCGTTCACTGCGCCTTGACACAGTCAACAAACGCAGCACGAATACTAAGTATAACTTATAAGAAACGACGGAGGGCTACGGCTGGGTTTTTGGCGAAAAACCCGTTAACGTAATGAACTTGATACCGTTGAAAGAACGTGATACATCTTTTTGAAAATATAGTGGCGAAAACTTTTTGCTAAAGAGGTCATTCCCTGTGAAGGGATCTCGGCTCTTTCCTCGTCGAGTGAGGTGCTGAGCATTCATAAGACGAATACCTCGATGCAAAGCAAGAATAATAGACTATAGTGAAGTTATTACCCTGACGCAAACTTTTGTCCAAGGGGTAACTCCCGATGAGGGGATCTCGGCCCTTGCCTCGTCGACTGAGGTGCTGGGCATTCATAACCGAATACCGCGATGCAAAACAAAAATGAACGTCCTTGCAATAACAGCTTTTTGAAAAACTTGTTCCAACAACGTCTTTTAGGTTTATTTTCTTGCATTAGTTCTTTTAATGCGTCCCATCATTTAAATCCTACCATTGCAGAAAACAACCAAAATATGACGTACGCTTATGCCATTCACATTCGCCACGGGGCCTCGTCATTACCCGTTAGGTTACTTAACTAACGACAGAGCGGGGGCTGGGCTAGCGCGGCTGTAAAACATAAGCAACGCCTAAATAGTTATTATATATAGATATATAGCAATGATAGCTAATCCAGATCACAGATGAACACTTTGGATATACTAGGAACCCGCGATTCGTTCGAGCCTGCAACGAAAAACGGATTACACGGTCGCGATGAATAACCAATACCCCACCCAAGACCCCTACGGGTGCGGCAAACTACCCGCCAAGTACCCGAAGCGAAGCAACCTCCCTCAACGCCGTGAGTAGGCCACTCGACACTTCGAGATACCCGGTAGTTTGTGCACCCCCTCCATGGGTCTATCCTAGGAGCAAAAACAGTAAAAAGAATTATACAATGAAGGCTACAACCCCGACCCGGTTGTGCGGCCATACAAATAATATTACATCAATTTACAAATTTATTACATGAATGAAAGAAAAAGAAACTCTCATCTCACATCCACCCCAGCTATTCATCCGCGACAATCCAACGAGTTCATATACACATACCATCAACAACACAGATCACAGATGTGTATAACCCCCAATAATCGGCGTATAGCGATTAGTAGACGTTCAATACACATATAACATTACAGATATAACCATTAGCCAAAGCCTACAGAACATCGACCAAAAATACGGATTTTTGAGCCCCAAAAACAAATTTTGCTTTCTGGTAAATCTGGGCAGAAAAGTCATATTCCAAAAATCCCAAAATACCCATCTAAGAAAACTGCAAGAAGGAGATCCCCAAACTGAGCCAAACTGGCCGTGGTTCCGCGGCATAAGCAAGCTTATGCCGCGGAACCGCGGCGGTTTGGTCGAGTTGGGTGATCAAATTTTTGCAGTTTTCTAATAAAAGCCTGAGCCGATTTTTAATGCATGATTTTTTAATTTTGGAACAGTTCTAAAAATCGGCAGAAACTTCAAATTTCCGGGGTGTTTTGCGGTTTTTCGTCCGGTCGAAATTCTAAATACTTTGCTAACATGCTAGGGTGTGTTTAGTTAGGCTCTGATACCACTGTTAGGTTCACGTTACCGCTCCCGGTACTTTCGGGGTTGCGGAAACGGTAAAACAAAATTTTTTCTAGACTTGGTAATATGGACCGTAAAAGCCGGATCTTTGCTAAACAATACACTAGCATCCTAACTAGAGATTTGTCTACTCGGTTAGGGGTTATAGCTCAACTTGAACTCCTTCTCTTCTTGTTGTTCTTCTCCTTGCTTGCTCCGTGGCTTGATACGGACTTTGGTCACCTCCGCGGCCTCCTTGAGTCGAAGACGATCCACCCGAGAGATGTACACCGAGCTCCACCTCGAGCCGAGATAACTAGGGCAAAAAGATTGCTAATCTAGAAACCCTAGGTTGTGTAGAAGTGATCAATGGATGGTTTTGTCTTTGTGGGATCTTTATCTCTCAACACATGAGATCAAAAGATGAATCAAGAGGAGGAAGAAGAAGGAGGAGCAACAACCATGGTTCATTTCTTTTCTTCTTCTCACTTGAAAAAGCAAGAGAGAGAATGAGAAAGAAATTATGATACAAAGAAAAGTAACCATGGTTGCAATAATGTAAAATCAACATCATTACTAATCCCATCAAGATAAAGTTTGATGGCTACTTTGAAATGACCATTATCATAATCCAAAAGAAAAAGAAAAAAGAAAAGAAGAGTGTAGATCCCTCTTGAAAGTCAATGGTCAACACGGTCAACCGGTCAACAAAGTCAAGAGAGGTCAACGGGGTCAAATGGTCAATGCAATTAGCCATCATAAAATTATCACTAAAAGGATTAGTAAATGATGTCCGCAGCTCATAATGGTTTTGACCAAACGAACTGTCAAAACCCTAATGAGTCCGCCTCAAAATGGTTTTGACCGAATCAACTGTCAAAACCCTAATGAGCCTGCCACATAACGGTTTTGGCCGAACCAACTGCCAAAACCCTAATGAGGCACCTCCTCCTTCATCGCTCCGGAAAACTGTGCATACACACCTGCATCCGCATTCCGTAGAATGCGGATGCACAGAAGACAAAACAAATCCATCCGTGCAATACTAGGATCCGGTTTAAACCAAAGCCCACCAGTATTGCCTGCCCGAACACCGCACGCACACAAGTGTACGTAAGTGATCGCAGCCTTGCCGTAAAACCATACGGCCTCTACACGTTTTGCTCAGTGCAGGGAAACTCTCTGTGTGGGACTCTAAAGACTCGACACTACGCTGGCAGTGGGTTTAACCACAGACCGCAAGTGGCACTAGCTGTACGTAACGGTCCCCAGGTAGATGTCGATAAGAAGGGCGATGAGGTAAACCCATCCGAACTCCTACTGAGTCTGTATGTGACAATCTCCGTACGGTCCGGTCTGTTCGTCTGATACATCGCATGGCGGGCCTAGGGGGCGACAAACGTCAGTCCCCTAACAGCGGTACAAGTCGTGTCAGAGTGAAGCCCAGAACACCCTGAGATAACACTGGAAACCTACCAGTATATCTCGTTTGCCCTGGCCAGGGACTACTCGTGTAATGGCTCTCCTAGACACAGCACGATATCAACCCCCAATACCGGGAGAGACGAATCCTGTTTAACCGTCACTGCCTCCAAGTGCTTCGGGACTGCTCCCAACTACTACCTGTTTGCACGACTCAGTAGAGCCGTGGTAGGGTAGTAATCAAAGAACAGTGGGAATACACTCGAGGAGAAGTGACAGTGTCAAGTCAGCGGACTAAGCTGTACTCATGTCACCTGGGAACTGATAACTGACGATAGGTATAATACCAACCATCAGTTCCCGACGAGTCCTGTCCAGTGTACTCGTAACCTAACGAGCACCCGCATACTATCTCAAGTACGGCGTACTGACGGCTGTGGGACAGACCGTCTCCCGTGCTGGGATGAGAAGCGCATATGCTTGTCTACTCCGGATTATCGATGCCCTGTCTCGATAATCCAACGACTAGGGACGTGTATAAGGATGTGCTTGTGGATTACCCAGCCCCCACGAGTGTGATCGCCATCACAACGTCGGTAATCAAGCAAAGATCCTAAGGGCTCTACTAATGCGTATAGATGATATAAAGAAACACAAACATATACACATTAAAGCAGAGACAAACCAAGTAGCATACTACTATATTGAGCAAGATTGTCTGTACAACTGTGAATATCCCAAGCTTCCATCAAGTAATATACATACTAGTATGATATAGTAATGGCCTCTAGGGCATATACACTAACACCGTCTATTAATGTTTCCGACGAGCATTCGATCAGAATGTCGGGAATCTTGTTGAATTGTCCGATTAGATATTGAAAAGTGTTTTCAAGATCGAGACTAAAATGCAGGGTTTATAATTGTTAGGCATGTGATGTCTAAGGAATTCATTTGGTTAGGCATGAAATCCAAAGTATGTGATACATTGGGTTTATGATGTCTAAGGTAGTTGCGGATTCCAACTGTTATAGTTTTTCACTTTCTTTTCTGTGACCGTAAGTGTAATATATAGTGTATCGCCGGTTTTGGTGCTATATGTCAATGACAACTAGGATACGCATATTTTTACGTTGATGACATGTGATGTTATGTGTTGCTGAGATATGTTATATTGGATCGTCGTGATTGAATAGCCGGGGATTTTATATGAGATGAGGGTTTTTCATTTTCATTCATGTAAAATTCATTGTATGTAATAATCTTTTATTAGGGCACTTCCGGGTTGAGGATGATGTCACCATTGTGTATTATTTACTTTTCCGCATTAGGATAGACCCAAGACGGGGAGCACAAGTAACCGGGTTCTAGGGTCCAGTCGGAGACCATCTCGAGGAGTCGAGACCGGGTCTCCTAACTCTAGAATTGGTAGGGTTGCTTTTCGCTCTCGTAGGGGTCTAGGGGTATGGGATTGGCTATTCATCACGACCGTGGAATTCGTGTTTTATACAGGCTTAATTTAAAATACGGAAATCCTAGTATATCCAATATTTCATATGTTGTTTTCTGTTGCAATATCTGTGATGTGATCATTTGATATATTGTTGAGATGAATACAGGATATAGTATATGTGATATATTATATAGACGTTGCTTATGTTTTACACCCGCGCTAGCTTTGCCCCGCTCTACCGTTAGTTACCTAACCTAACGGTGCACGAGGGGACATCGAGACGAATGCGGATGGCATAAACGTATGTTGTATTTATCTATGATGTTTATGTAACTTAAAATGATGGGACTTCATTAATGAGATTAATGAAATAAAAGAAATCTAAAGATATTGTGGAATTTAATTTTCAAAAACAGGTAGCTCTAGTTGTTGCTTTGTATAGCGGTATTCTTTGTAGAATATCCATCACCTTATTCGATAAGGAAAGAGCCGAGATCCCTTCACCGGGAGTGACCTCTTTAGCAATAACTGGCAGGTGCTATAACCCTCGGTTTGTCTTTTGATTGCTTCTATAGTTTTTGCTTTGCATAATGGTATTTTTGAAATATCCTGCACCTCATTCGACGAGGAAAGAGCCGACGATCCCTTCACCGGGAGTGACCTCTTTAGCAAAACTAGCAAATGCCTCAAAAACACTCCATTTAAATCATTTGATTCTACAACGATATCAAGTTCATTATGCAAAGGGTTTTCTTAAAAACCTGTCGAAGCCCTCCGTCATTTCAGATAAGTACTTCATAGTATTCGTGCTACGTTTGTTGGCTTTCGTCAAGGCGTAGTGTGTGGTAGCTATTTATGCTTATCTGCATAAGCATATAATGCGATTGAGTTAGGATAGTCGTGCGACTTTGTTGGCTTTCGTCAAGGGTCATGCGGGTGGGTTTAATTCAATCAGGAAATGTACGGGTTGAACTTGACTAGTACCTTATGCTTTGTTGGCTTTCGTCAAGGTCATAGGATACTAGGGGCAAAATATTATTGGGAATTTCAAGTGTTGAAATTTGCAATAAGATTGCATACCTTCTATAAGATAGCTGGATCCCGATACCCACTGCGATTAAGAGTTACTCCTGGGAGAGTTTTACACATTACAATTAGCCGATCAAGTAGGTGTCTAGAAAGGTGTCAACGGGATTATACCTCTGGGAAAACGAGGTTTATTTTAATTAGGTCCGTGTGAAAGTACGTCGAACCTCCCTCAAAGTACCGACACTAGCCTGGCTGAAAGATTGGCGAACTTGTAAGGTGTAATTAATCCCGGTTAGTCTTTCCTTTTAGGGTTTGAAGGAAGATTTGACTAAAACAGTGGGAGCTATCCTGATTAGATATATTAATAACCAATCTAATCTTGCAAGAGCATACGCTGCGTGTTTTCTTCTCTCTCTCTCTCTCTCCAGGTAGCGACCATGTCACGGCTTAATCAAGATAATAATACGGATGTATTGACCGAACCCGCTTGTTATACTGAGCTAAGGAACGTTGGTCCCGCTCCAACTTATAATTGTTATAAGACCGAGCAGGAAATAGGGGATTACCAGGATTCCCGTGCCGTCCAAACGAAGAAAGTGCATGATGATGCATCTCTTTTGGGTGTGTTCATTACAGAGAACTTTTTCTCAGTAACCTTTACGTCCTGGGTATGAGATACCAGATTAGGATCCCACATATGTAATTAGTTACATAGGCTACAGATAGGTGGAGAACTGAGAATGGGTGATAAGTTTCAAGAGTTGGAAATGGTGCAAGTGTTGCAGCCAAGCTTGTTGGCAGTTATCACCCTGTATTACCAAATACATTGATTCTGAACGAATGTTATTAGATATCGAACTCGATATACAACATCATATCAGTCTCTTTATTCAGTAAAGAAGGATATAATTTTGTATTAATAGACAATGTTTTGAACATTTCCTATATCAAGAGTTGATCGGTTCAGGCCCGTTATCTAGAAGCATATACGTTCTAAATCAAACCATAGTTCTTAACCTACAGAACACACACAAGAGGAAGAGTTCAGAAATGAACAAATCCTTCTTGAGGCCTTGTAGACCAGGTCATATCAATGAGATCCGACTAGCTGAAGTTACATAAAGATGCATATTTAAATCAGTTTGAATTTACATCTTGTGAAACTTGCCAGTCATGTCACAAAGATAAAATGACCATAGCTCTGTTTACTAGAAACAGAGAAAGATTTATTGAACTCTTAGGATTGATACATGATGATGTATGTAGGTCCCCTGTCTACACATGCCAGGACTGGTTCATTGTACTTCATTACATTCACTGATGATCTCTCAAGATTCGCACATATGTTCCTGTTGAAACACAAGTCTAAACCTTTTGAGATATTCAAAGAATATAAGAAGAAGTAGAGAACCAAAACGGGTATAAGTATTATGTCCTATGATGAGATCAGGGAGGAGAATACTTGAGCACGGAGTTCTTGGACTATTCTAAAGGAGAATGAGATTTTCTCTCAGCATTACTCCTCCGTATACACCACATCACGTCGGTGCATCGGGACGGAGCAATCACGCTTTATGTGATATGGTGTGCCCTATGATGAGTACTACTGAGCTGCCTATTTCCTTTTGGGGGTTATGCACTTGTGAAGCTGTATACCTATTGAATAGGTTCCAACCAAATCATGTGCCTACCACTCCATATGTGATATGGTATGGGAAGAGCCCATCTCTTAAGGATGTTAAGATTTGGGGTTGTCCGGCCTATGTTTAAAAGCAAAATCCGGACAAGTTCGAGACAAGGTCAGTTCTGTGGAAATTTGTTGGATATCCTAAACATTCGCAAGGGAATATCTTCTACCACACTGAAGAGCAAAAGAAGTTTTGTTTCTCAGCATGCCACCTTTTGGAAAGGGAATTTCTTATGAAGAAATTAGTGGTCATGTGGTAGAACTGGAAAGAGTTCCAGTTATACAAACTGCAGCTGATGATTTGGTAAAACCGGAGGATTCAATAGCTCCCGACGAACTTCAACCTCTCCACCGATCTGGTAGGGTTCCTCATCCACTTGAGAGATACTTCGGTTTTCTCTATGACAGTAGGAGCGAGGATTGCATCATGAGATGATGACCCAACTAGTTTCGAGCAGGCCATCAAGAGTGGGGACTCTGTGAGAATGGCTGGATGCTAAGCGATCTGAGATGGAATCCATATACACCAACAAAGTATGGACTTTGGTTGCTTTATCTGAAGGGTTAAATCCCCATCAGGAGCAAGTAAATCTTGAGAAGATTACTTGATGTACATGGAAAAGTTGAGACTTTCAAAGCTGAGACTTGATGCAAAAGGTTCTCGTCATAGACCAGGTGTGGATAATGATGAAACCTTTTTTAGTCCCTATGCTTAAGTCCATCCAGATCCTACTTGCCATTGCTGCATACCATGCCTACGATATCTGGCGGTTGGGTGTCATGACTGCTTTTCTAAATAGTGATTTAGAAGATAGCGTCTATAAGTACACAGCCAGTGGGCTTCGTAGACAGTGAGAGTAGAGGAAACATGTTCAAGTTGCTTTATGGGATAAAACAGGCATCGCGGAGTTGGAACATCTGTTTTGATGTTGTAGTCAAAGAGTTTGACTTCATTAAAATGGTAGATGAACCTTGTATATACAAAAAGGTAGTAGGGAGTATGGTGGTGATCCTCGTATTGTACGTGGATAACATACTCTTGATAGGAAAGGAGTTTCCTATGCTACGCTCGGTCAATCTCCTCTTATCACAAGGATTCTCCATATAGGATCAAGGTGATACCTCCTAAATCCTGGGTTTTGAATCTATGAGATAGATCTAAGTGGATGTTAGGATTCTCACTAGGTGTAGTGAGATGGTATCAATCAATCCTGAGGAGAATCACTGGATAGCTTCCAGAGTGGTAAGGTCGACTGAATGTCAGTCACAGGCATTATCTATACCCTCAATGGAGGGACGGTATGTTGGAAGAGTTCTAAGCTAGATACCGTGGTAAACTAGACGATAAAGGCTGGATACATTGCTACCAAGGATGCTACCAAAGAGGCAGTCTGTATATATATATATATATATATATATATATATAACTTCATGAGATGAACTTCGTTCCTACCATTGTGTGACAATGGAGTTGTGGCTTATGCCTAGGAACTCCCATCCCATCAGAGATCCAGACATATTCTTAGGCAGTATCACCTTATCATGGAGATGGTTGATCTCCAGGGAGACCGAGGATAGGAGAGTAGACACAGAGAACAACAGCGCGGATCCACTCACAAAGGCCTATTTCCTAGTAGAGACTTTTATAGGATGGTTGAGTATGAGATACTTCAACCACTGCTGATTGTTGGGTATGAGATACTACAACAGATGGCCCTAGTGCATGTGGGAGATTATTAGTGATATGTATGCTCTAAAGGCCATTACTGTACATACGATGTATATTGAAGTGGATGCTTGGACATATATATGGAGGACTTTCTTGCTCGACATGATAGTATGCTATCTGGTTGCTCTTTATCTTAACATGTACACCGATTGTCTCTATGTTACATGTTGATAAAGCCCTTAGGATGAGTACTTGACTACCAGGACTATGATACAGATGATACTAGTGGGGACAGAGTAGTCGCTAAGTACATCCTTCAAATGTTCCTAGTCGTAGGTGTATCGAGACAGGATATCGATATACCAGAGTAAACTTGCGTATAGCTTCTCGACCTATGTAGATGGGCGATGGATGATCCCATATCCATTGGTGTTTGACATCAGAGATAGTATACGGGTGCTCAGTGGAGACTGGGTACACTGGACAGACTCGCCGAGAACTCCTAGATGGTATTATACCTAACGTCAGATGGCAGTTCTCTGGTGACACTGGTACAAGTTAGTCTGTAGACCCGAGATCGTCATAGAGTCTTGTATGATTCCTACTGTGCTTTGATTTCCACCTTACCACATTCAAGAGAACATGCAAAACGGTGGCTTTTGGGTACAATCCCGAGTCACATGGAGGCAATGAGCGATAGGAAGGGTTTCGTCTCTCCCGGTATAGGGAGTTGATGTTGCGCTGTGCTCGATTGGCTATAACAGGAAGTCCTTGGCCAAAGCTGCTTCAGAGATATACTGGTAAGTGTTATCATTAGTTTCTCGATCCGTTATGAGCCTCATATCGGCACGACTTATCGAGTTACTGGGGTTTGATGTTTACCACCCCTAGACGAGATATGCGACATATCAGACGAAGAGACCGGACTGTACGGTAGTGTTACTGATTGGATTCGCATGAGTGTGAGCAGGCTTGCTTGTTGATCTTCTGATCGCTCAATACCCGGGTGGCCGTTACGTTTAGCAGACCGCTTGCGGTTTGTGGGTGTTTGATAGGATCATCACCTACTGCCGGCGTATTGATGAGTCTTTAGAGTCCTACACAGGGGTTTCCTGGCTCAAGCGAAACGGAGTAGGAGCACATATGTGATATGTGCGGGATCGAGATTAATGCGATATATGATACCGCATTCTATTCTCGCGATGTATGACATGGATGATTATATGTGATATAGCCGGGTTATCGGACCAAGTATTGATTCGATAAAATGTTACATTATGATATTAGTTGGTTATATGTGATATAGCCGGATTATTAAATCAAGTGTTGATTTAATAATTTAATGTATAATTATATATTTGATATATTACATTACATTTACTAATATTAGCTAACTTAAGATTTCTTTTCTCACTTTGGATACATTGATGTATATGTGATATAGTTAAATGTATCATGCAAGGTTACAAATGCAACTAGGGTTAATGAGGGTTAAACTATGCTAGGGTTAAGATTATGGTTTAAATTTATCATTAAGTAATTCAAATATTATGGATAATAGTCATGGTTGATATTTGTTGTAAGCTTGTAGAAGCTTGTAAGCATATTTGACTTTGTCCATTTTCTTTATCTTGCTTAAGATATTTTTGACCTAACCTTTAACCATAGTACATGGTTAACTCTCTACAAGGGTTAAGCATGACATGCTTAACCCTTGGTTGCATTATTAACCTTACCAATAATTCATTTTGATGAGTTAGTTCTTCATCATCTTCTTCTTCCTCAAAGCTTACTAGCTTTAATGAAGTTGTGAGAAAAAGTGTGAGAAAATGAAATCTAAAGTAAGCCCACTTCCTACTTCATCATCCTCTACTACTTGCCATTTAGTATAGGGTGTTCTCTACAGAAAGTTCTTGACCTAGTGAAGAAACAGCTTGGGTTAGTGTCTCCTTGACGTAAATCATCTTCGGCCTCGAAGACATCGAAGCAAGCTTGTTCATTTCTTCATGGGAGCCTCTCTAGAGTCTGGAGTTAACGATCGTAGTGAAGGGACTACTACACAGAGTTATTGAAGTGAAGGACCGGTCTACAAAGGTTGTATTCCTTGCTCACTTCTTATTGCAAAGTGTTTGCATTTGATATTCCGTCGATTTCTAGTTAACGATTCTTAGTTAGGGTTAGCTGGAACGGCAAATTTTTTAATTTGGCATGGACGATACCTCCCGAAACCTTGTTGCCGTCTTAGGTAACCCTGCACCTTTGAGCCGTGGTAGGGTACTAATCTAAGAATAGTGGGAACACACTTGAGACGAATAGCGATGTCAAGTCAATGAACTAACCTGTACTCATGCCACCCGGGAACTGCTACCTGACGATAGGTATAATACTAACCAGTAGTTCCCAACGTGTCCATCCAGTGTAACTCATAACCTAATAAGCACCTGTATACTATCTCCAGTACGATATAGTAATGGCTGTGGGACAGACCATCTCCCTGCTGGGATGAGAAGCGTATACACTAGTCTACTCTGGAGTATCGATGCCCCGTCTCGATAATCCTACGAATAGGGATCTGTATAAGGATGTGCTTATAGACTACCCAGCCCCCACTAGTGTGACTGCCATCACAACGCTGGTAGTCAAGCAAAGATCCTAAGGGCTCTACCAATATGTATAAGTGATAAGCCAAAAGAAACATATACACATATTGAGGTAGAATCAAACCAAGTAGCATACTACCATTTTGAGCAAGACTGTTATTATAACTGTGAATATCCCAAACTTCCAATATGTAATATACAATTAAGTATGATACAATAATGGCCTCTAGGGCATATATCACTAACAGTTATCAGTAGTTTCTCGAAAAGTTATAGGCCACACATCGGCATGACTTATCAAGTTAGTGGGGTTTGACGATTCCACCCCCAGACTCGATATGTGACATATCAGAAGAAGAGACCGGACTGTACGGTAAGTGTTGCTTATAGGCTCTACAGGAGTTTGGACAAGTTTGATTGTTGATCTTCTATTAGTTCAATACCTGGATAGTCGTTACGTCCAGCTAGTAGCGCTGATGGCTTATGGGTATCTGATATGATCATTACATACTGCTGGTGTATTGACGAGTCTTTAGAGTCCCACACAGAGGTTTTCTAGCTCAAGCAAAACGAAATAGGGCATATATGAAGATATGTGCGGGTGCTTGATTGAATACTAGTATGTGCTACCGTATTCTAATCTAGCGATATTTGATATCAGTCAGGTTATATGTGATATAACCAGATTATTGAATCAAGTGTTTATTCAATGATTTATGTATATGTTGTTTATTTATATTTAATATTAGTCGGATTATATTTGATATAGCTGGATTATTGAATCAAGTGTTGATTTAATAATTTGATATATATATATATGTGTGTGTGTGTTATATATATATATATATTAACTAATATTGAATATTAGCCGGTTGTATGAGATATGACCAGATTATTGAATCAAGTGTTGATTTAATAATTTGATATACATATTTGATATTAGCCGGTTATACATGATATAACCAGATTATTGAATCAAGTGTTGATTTAATAATTTGATAAATATTTATATATTTGATATATATATATATAAACTGATATTAAGCTCACTTAAGATTTTCTTCTCTTTTTATATATTTATATATGTGATATATATATATATATATAGATTTATAAATGTGTCATGGTTGATGATACATTGAACTAGGATGTATGAGAATAACACATGAGGTTAATGATGAGTAGATAATGGTTTAATTTATGAATTAATGAAAATGAGAATGAGTCATTCCTTTTAGATGCTTGTAGAAGCCTTGAGAAGCCATGACTCACCTCTCATTTTTGTTTTATTCATAGATTTTTTCCCATCTCATCTTATCACTTACCTCATGGTTCACTCTCAAACAGGTCCAAGTCCATCTCCTTCTTCCTTATCTCTCTCTAGAGTTTTCTTGAGGTGAGAAAAGAAAAGAGAAAGAAGAAAAATGAGTGAGCAAATCTCCTACTTCATCAAACTACACTAATCTAGCCCATTAGTTTAGGTTGTTTGCTTCACTAATACCTTGATTAGTGAAGAGTGAGCTTGAGTGAGAGAGACTTCAAGGTGGATCATCTTCGGCATCGAAGACTACAAGCAAGCTCATTCCTTTCATCAAGTGGAGTCAAAGAAGAGTTCTATGGACTACTACTTAGAGCTTTAGAAGTGAGGGACCGGTCTACACAGGTTGTAAACTTCCATCACTTAGTTTAGAACTTGTTTGCTTACCTTAAAACCCTAATTCTCTAGTTTGATTCTTGTTTAGTATGATTAGCATTCTAGATTTCTTAAAAATTGCATACTTGATGCCCCAATGAAACCCAGTAAAGGTGCTAAGACATACTTTCAACTATCGTTTTACATGTCGGATAGGTTGGTGGTAAGAATATGATCGGTTAAATGCATAGGAAGATGTTCATATTCAGTAGAAGGGACATGATGGGTAGGAGAATCTAACTCATCCAACACAACGGGTTCATGTTCAACGATATTCTCATCACCGCTCTCACTAATACTTTCGGTTAAATCAAACGAATAAGTCTTTAAAAATTCATCGATTATACTATTCTCAATCGATAAATCACTTGGTTCACTTGATGGAATTGGAAGGTTTGAAATATCAAGTGCAGTCGAATAAGGATCGATTTGATTTGGACTGATGTAAGGCTCTCTTTCACACTCACTATTGGAAAAGTCAAAAATGTTATTCTTGGGCATCTCAGCACTTAGATTAAGAAGCGGTTGATCATCGAATACATTCGGTTGGAGTGCAGGATGGAAGGTGTCGAGATCAAAAAAATTGGTTTTGGTTTGACTTTGATGGATCTCTTGTTCTTTTTCACTACTCAATTCCAACTCTACTTCAAGACCAGACATGATTTGTGAAGAAGTTCAAATGAAGGATTCTCTCTGCACCGTGGAACTTCTTAATTGACTTTCAGAAGCATTGTCTAGGTAAGTTGAAATATTTGAGTATGGTTGGAATGTGTTTAATTGTGGGCTACGGGCGAGTTCAATATGTTCCGCAATCGACATGCGTTTATGATTTGCCACATTAGCCTCAAGAGAAGTGTTAACAAGATATGGTTTTAATTGTTGGCTACGGCTGAGTTTAATGTGTTCCGCAATCGACATGCGTTTATGATTTACCACATTAGCCTGAAGAGAAGTGTCGACATGAGAGCGTGTGAAAGTTTAGTACTGTTGATAAAAATTAGCAGGGTGTATCCAAGTTTTATAAACAGGATTAGGATCAATATTGTGATATGAAGAATATTGAGATTGGTTGGTTAGTTGGCGACTGGCAATTGCTTTTTGTTCAGCAATGGTCATGGGTGTAAAAGATGCCATATTCGCCTCAAAATAAGTATCAACATTTTTATATGGAAATGATGGTGATTATTGTCCTAACGGTTTTGAATTAGTGAAAGGTATGAAACTTTGGTTACGAGCCTTCGCAATATGCTCAGCGATGGACATAAGTTTAGAAGTTCCCTCACTAGCCTAAAAGAGATTATCAACATAAGAAGATGTTGAATTTTGATGCGGTTGATAGGACTTTGAGTGAGGTGTCCAACTGTTATTGGTGGAGATAGTGCCCTTAGAGTCAATTATTGGATCACAGGCATGTGATTGCAATGATTGAGTGAGGACCTATACCAATGAGACAGTCTTAATCAAGATGATAGTATGCTATCTGGTTTATCTTTATCATCGTGTACTACTTTAGGTGATCTTACGGGTCACTATTGCGCGTTGATAGAGCCCGTAGGATTCTTGCTTGACGGCCAGCAGTATGATGGCGATCATATACGTGGGAGCTGGGGTCTATAAGCACATCCTTAAAAGGTCCCTAGTCGTGGGAGTTTTCAAGACAGGGCATCGATACTCCAGAGTAGACTAGTGTATACAGTCGAGACCCCGACTAGGGACGGTGGCCGGTCTCATAAGCCACTGGTGTCAGTTGGTTCACCTAAGATGTATACAGATGCTCATTGGGTTATGAGTACACGGGACAGAACTCGCCGGGAACATGCTAGTTGGTCTTATACCTGACGTCAGATAGCAGTTCCCTGGTGACATGTGTACAGGTTAGTTCATCGACCTGAGATCGTCATTTGTCTCGTGTGAGTTCCCACTGTACTTTGATTACTACCCTACCACGGCTCGAAGGAGTCGTGCAAACAGGTTTTAGTTGGGTACAGTCCCGAGCCACATGGAGGCAGTGAGCGGATCTGCAGGGGTTCGTCTCTCCCGGTATTGGGGGTGAGGTCGCGCTGTGTCTAGAAGAGCCATTACACGAAGTCCATGGCCAAGGAAGGATATTTACTGGTAGGTATTCCAGTAGTATCTCAGGGTGTTCTGGGCTACACTCCGACACGACTTGTACCGCTTTTGGGGGTCTGACTTTTACCAACCCCCTATGCCCGTCATGCGATACTCATAGACGAACGGACCAGACTGTACGGATATTGTCACTGACAGGCTCAGTAGGGTGTCAGGATGAGTTCGCTCATCGACGTCCCTTTTGGTCAATACCTGGTAGCCCGTTACGTATGGCTAATACCTCTGACGTGTCAGTGGTTAAATCCACAACCAAGGGATTGACGGGCCTTTAGAGTCCCCCACAGACAGTTTCTCAAATTTCGGGCGAAACGCTGTAGAGGCCGTATGGATATATGGCAGGGTTCGATCATGTACGTGCGGTATTGCACGGATCATGATTGGACGGATAATACTAGCGGGCTTTGGTTTACGCCGGATCTTAGTATTGTACAGTGTAGATTTTGTCTCATTGCATTTGTATTCGGTCGCAATACAAATGCGGGTATGTATTTACAGTCGCGGGGTTTTCCTGTAATTTATTATGGGATCGTTTTTCTGAAGTTGCCAGTTTGCATTCCGTTTCGGCCATTTTCCTTTGTATCTTTCTTTGGCTGAAAATTGGTGTGGAGGGGCTTATTTGCAAATGTGCAAATTAGCAAAGTAGAGGGTGTTTCTTGTAAGTTGATAGCTTCATGATGGTTCAACCATCATTTGACTTCTATGTTCATGATTGCTTGACTTTTGGAGATATGATGGTTGATGGAGTAGGTTGACATAATTATTAAGGTGACTTTCTTCATGATTATTATCATTCCTTTTCTTTGCATGATTGATCCACTTCCTCCTCTCTCTCATATGCTTGGGGCCAGCCAATTTTTGGAGGGGGCTGTCCAAAATATGGATGAGGGATTTTGTTCTCTTCATGCTTGCAAAAATTCCCTAGTTCATCAAAAAGTTCACATCTCCTTCTCCACTTTAAAAATGGCAACTCCTCATAACCCCATGAGACACAGAGTTCTACACTTATCCTATAGCATTCTTGGACACGTCGACTCGCCAGCTTCGTGCCCGAGTTGCCTCGGTCCAGAGGTGGGAGCCCGTAAAAGAACCCGGCGATGTGGTGCCCTTTCCGACGAGGAGATGAAGACCGGAGATTCCGCGAAGAGATCGGGATGACGACGAGAAGACTGAAGGACACGGATCGCTCGGTATATCTCTCTACCCCTTCTCTAGTTATCTAGGATTTGGTTAATGGCCCAATCCGAGTTTTAAAGTACGCGGTAGCGCCGGTTCTAGTTTTTAGAAGAGTTCTTGTATTCCGCATTTTGGCCTCGGAAAGACGGCCGGGGCGCTTTGTGCCCTTACACTGGTATCAGAGCCACGCCATTAACCTAGTCTTGCTTGCTTTAACGTGTTTACAAGTTCGATCGAACGGATTTTCTAAAAACTGCGTTTTCAAGTCCAGTTTCTGTCGATTTTATTTTGTGCTCCAAAACTTTTTCTGGGCATGTCAAAAAATCGTGCAGGGTTTTTTAAGCATTCTGTGAAAATTTGGTAGCTTGATGGCACTGTTCCACCGTGGAACCGCGGCCAAACCCATGCATTGGCCGCGGTTCCGCCGCCATTTTAACTCCTTACTTCACCAAATTTCTACAGTAGCTATCTGACTTGGAAATAGGGTTTTTGGTATATTCTTTTTGGGCCCAGATTATTTTGAGTGCTACAGTTGTGCTTGGGGCCCACTTCGGGAATATTTAGTCCATCAGAAATTTTAAACATGTTAATTCACAGTATTTACATTATATCTGCGACCGTGAATGTCACTTGATCGGTAAATCCTGTCTAACTGCTATAGCCCTTTTAGACGGATTTGCCAACGTGACATTCACGTTGATGTTCTTTATTGTGCTGTGATGTTGCGGATTTGTCGTGGTGGATAGCCTGAATGCAATGTTAGTACAGTTGGGTATTATTATGTACATTTGATATTGCGGGGCGAGCGTCCGACATGTGGACTGCCGTCACTACCTGTTTGTGTATTATTCTTTTGGGCCACGACCGGGCTGAGGTCGATGCACCCGTTGTATGTATATTTTACTTTCTGTACTAGGATTACCCCGCGGAGGGGTGTACGGGTAGCTGGGTTCTAGAGGGCAACGGGCCCGTATCTTATGGTGTTGAGACAGAAGGGGCTTCACTCTAGAATTGGCGGGCTATTCTCCGCACTCATAGGGGGTACAGGTTGACCCAAGGAGGGGTGCTCAAGTTACCGGATACCATGAAGTGTTGGGTGGTCCATTTACGTTGTTGAAGGGGGCTGCCTTGCTTCAGGTTTTGACGGGTAACTTGCCGCGCCCGTAGGGGTCTAGGATTTCATTGCACATGCTATCCATATGACCAGGGGAACGTCGGGTTTAAGTAGTGGCTCTATAAAACCCGGGGATCCCAGATATCTGTATTGTTCTGTGATACTTATTACATTTCTGTGATGTTGCATTTTATCACGCCTTGAGCGATTATTATATATTGATATATATACTAGTAGATGTTGTATATGTTTTGCATCCGCGCTAGTCCAGTCCCCGCTCTGTCGTTAGTTAAGTAACCTAACGGGTAATGACGGGACCCAGTAGCAAATGCGGATGGCATTTACATACATCATATTTTCGTTCTTTATTGGTGTGATCAATTGGTGGGACTGCGTTGATTCAGATCAATGCAAGCTAAACAAACCTATTCTGATGTTGTTGGAACAATTTTTCAAAAAGCTGTTACTGCAAGGACGTTCTCTTTTGTTTTGCACAGTGGTATTCGGTTATGAATATCCAGCACCTCAGTCGACGAGGCAAGGGCCGGGATCCGTTTACCGGGAGTGACCCCTTGGACAGAAGTTTGCGTCAGGGTAATAACCTCACTATAGTTGATTACTTTTGCTTTGCATCGTGGTATTCAGTTGGAATATCCTGCACCTCATTCTACGGGGAAAGAGCCGAGATCCCTTCACCGAGAGTGACCTCTTTAGCAAAGGTTTTTGCCACTATATTTTTAAAAGCTATCTGGTTCCTTCAACGATATCAAGTTCATTACGTTAAAGGTTTTTCGCCAAAAACCATTCGTAGCCCTCCGTCATTTCATATAGATAGTCAATAGTATTCAAGCTGTGTTTGTTGGCTAAAGTCAAGGCACAGTGATTGGTAGCTATTGGATATTCATATGAAGCATAGATAGATGCGTTGGTTTGGGACAGTCGTACTTCCTTGTTGGCCAAAGTCAAGGGTAGGTACGGGTGGGTTCAAATTAACCTGGAGAATGACGGGTAGAACTTAACATGTGACTTATGATTTGTTGGCCAAAGTCAAGGTCATAAGAGCATGGGGTAGAAATCACATCGGGAGTTTCTAAAGAAACTGAAACTTGCCAGATATGCGCATACCTTCTGGAGTGTGATAACGTGAGTGGATTCCATCACATTATCATGCAATGATAGTTGGATCCCGATTCCCACTGATGAGTTGGTTTACTCCTCGGGTGATCCCGATTAATTCTTCTTTCAGGTTTGGAGGAGAATTTGACGGTACAGTGGGAGGTTTCCTGATTTGATAAATTGATAACCATTCTCATCTAGATTAGAGTGCACACAGAGCGTTTCTTTTCTCTCTCTCTTTGGCTGCGACCATGACCCGACCCTTGACTATGACTCAGTGACCAAGTTGACCTGAAACACTGGCTTTTGGATTGTCAGAGTTGCATACCTCATTGCCACTCCTACTTTTACCCTTTTCTCCAGGATACCCCGTATTACTACAAATGTTCACTTCCATTGGATAAAACCATCGAATGGTTATATACGAACTCGAAGGAACTTGTTCCAGATTCGAGAATGGTTTCTGGTTCTGGAGAAAACGAATAGGACTATTCAGTTATATTTTCCTTTTACTTTCTCTCAGGTTGCGAGTGCTCCTTGGATTAGGACAGTACACCTATTATGCTTATTGGATAGTCTTCTTCCAAACCATAGGTAGGTGCCGAATGGTAGGGAATGAAGAAAACCATTTAGCCTAAAAGGTGTACAGAAGGTAATAAGTTAAGACAAATAAAGGGATTAGTAAGAGGGCAAAGTAAATTGCGACTGCTGTTCACGACCAAACCAAGTATTTCTTCGCCAATCCTACATCACCTTTGAATTTCTCCAGAACACTCCGTATCTCTACGAAGATCCACAGTTTATTGGATACTCCATCGTATGGTTATATACGAACTTGAAGGAACTTGTTCCAGTTCGGGGATGGATTCTGGTTCAGGAGAAATAGGAATAAGTTTTATTCAGTTATCTTTTATCTTCACCTTCTCTCGGATTGCGAGTGCTCCTAGGATTAGGACAGTACACCCATTATGCTTATTGGATAGTCTTCTTCCAAACCATAGGCTGGTGCCGAACGGTAGGGAAGGAAGAAAACCATTTAGCCTAAGAGGGTGTACAGAAGCTAATGACTAAAGACATATGAAGGGATTTGGAGAGATGGCAAAAAAATATACGGTTACAGTTGTGAATCTGATAATGGAAGAGGCATTACTAGGAATACCCGGATACCCCTACGAAACATTTCAATGTTTCAGTTTCACTGTGTACTGTTAAAAGAAAACTGATTTCCCAATTAGCCCTTGCTCCAGGGTATGTATTTACCAGGTATGTTTCTCACATCTGTATGGTTTTGCAGATGATGAGTGGGAGTAAGTTATTGGGAATTAGGTGATCATCCTCATTATATCAGAATTCGTTGTAATTGGTGATATTTGAGGAAATCACCTGGGTTGTTTGCCGGACGGCAAATATTTGGTTTTGAATATCCGTTGTTATGCACCAATTTCAAATTGATATATCTGTACGTCTATTTTTATAGAGTGAGATATAACTTTTTGAAATTATGTCCATGACATTTACCTATATCAGTGGATGGTTAGGTAAGGAGCATTAAACAGCGGTGTAATTCTTCTTAACCATAAGTACAGTTTTCAACCTACGACACACAACGAATGAGTTATTAGACTCAGGGGACTTATACAGAGTGTTGTATGTTGTCCAGTGTCCATTAGGACAGAGGGGTTGGTCCTCGTACTATATTCGGTTTACTTATGACTTCTCTAGTTTTTAGACAAGTCTTTCGTAGAAATACAAGGTCCAAGTTTTGAGAAGTTATAGGTATATTAATAAAGTAGAGAACCAGGTATTGCAAGTATCAGGATTCTTTAAGGTGATCGAAGATATAGATACTTGTGTATGGTATTCAGTTGATAGTAATGATTTTGAGAAACTTGTTTCTCTTTCAGGTCATTCATAATTGGAAGCATTCCTAAGTTGAGTAACGCTGATAGGCCTCCTTCCATTTAGTTGACATGATCTGGAGACAGCTGCATGATTTGAATCTGGTTCAATTAAATCAGTGCCTCTGCTTCTATATTGGATATAGAACGGTTCATATCTTAACGATGTTAAGGTACGGGGAGTTGTCCGGCTTATGCTTAAAACCAGACTCTGGATAACTCAAGGCACGTTTCTATAATGGCTGTTTGTGGGTTGACCCAGGCTATGACGAGGGTTGACTTTCTACCATCTGGAAGATCAATAGTGATATTGTTCTTGACTCGCCACAGTTTTAACAAAAATGGATTTTTTCAGAAAACAGTAGTGGGACTATGGTAGAACTGGAAGTAATTCCAGAACTGCATACGATTACTGAAAATTTGATAAGAACCTAAACATTCAATCTGATTTGACATTCCATTGGCCACTCCGCAGATATGGTGGGTAACCTCAGGCACCCGAGAGGTACTACGGTAGCCTCAAGGACGGTGACAAGGAGGTTCTTGTTTACCCAGACTTACTATTACTGTTGTTCCAGACTGTGAAACCCGACAGGAGGTTGAGTACAGCATCATTCTAAACAAGCTTTAGAAGTGTACGTGTATATGATTTTGCCAGAGGGTTGTCGTAGTCAGTGGGAGCAGCGGAAGCATTAGTGGACAAGTGGCTTATGTCTATTTATAGACCAAAACAGATATAACGGAGATAGATCATCTATTTCTGATGTGACAGTCATAGGTTTGACTTCATCAGAATAGGGGATGGATCTGTTAAGAAGGTAGTAGGGTGTGATGTCCTGGTGTTTGGATGACATACACAGAGTAGGAATTGAAATTCCTATACTACGATCGGTTGTATTTTGGTTGTCACACAGTAGTTTCTCCACATAGGGACTTGGATATAATATCAAGACATTCTGGTTACTGGATCTATGGTTTTAGATCTAGATTTGGGTAGTTTCCCAATCTGGGTATTTAGACAGCATTCTAAAGGTGTTTTAGAATGGACGACTCCTGGCACGGTAGTATACCTGCAGGTGATGGAGTCACCCTCTCTAAAGGAGTCTTACAGACTAAAGGGGAGAGAGATGTGCATGATTGGCAGATCATTTGATTAGGCGATTGAGTTAATCATGAGATGTCAAGTACCACCCCAGATGTTGTTTTTGCAGTAGATGCAATAAGTTGATATTGATCCAATCCTGGAGAAACATTCGGAAGCAGTTTTAGAACATAAGTGGATGTTCTAGGGATATGATAACGACAGCCTCATTCGGGAGACAGTTATCATTTCAAGCTTCCAAGGTGACCTGGATGACAGAGTGGCTGTCAGAGTTATAGTTTTCCCTCTGACGAGGGGTAGTATTTTGGACAGGTGGTCCAAGTGGATACTGAGGAAGGCATGGCGCAGGATACTGATTAAATTCAGTTGACGATACAGTCTAAGAAATTTGAATTTGGAGTTCATTTATGAACTAGGTCCCATCAGACATCCAAACATATTCTAAGACAGGTATTACTCATTTCGGGAGATGGGTTTCTCCGCGAACTTGAGATTAAGAGAGACAAAGAAAGAAACATCTGAGCGGATCCACTCACTGAGGCTATTCCTCGAACACAATAGTTTCGCAAACGTGTTTTGTGAGACTGATTACTAGAGGAGTTGGGTGTTCGGTATCACACGAGCTGTGAGTATGCGACATCGCAATAATTAGCCTTGAGTGCAAGTGGGAGATTGTTGGAGATAGTGCCCTCAGAGTCAATTATTGGATCACAGGCACGTGATTGCAATGATTGAGTGAGGACCTATACCGGTAGGACAGTCTTACTCAAGACGATAGTATGCTATCTGGTTTATTTTTATCATCGTGTACTGCTTTAGGTGACCTTACGGGTCACTATTGCGCGTTGATAGAGCCCGTAGGATTCTTGCTTGACGGCCAGCAGTATGATGGCGATCATATACGTGGGAGCTGGGGTCTATAAGCACATCCTTAAAAGGTCCTTAGTCGTGAGAGTTTTCGAGACAGGGCATCGATACTTTAGAGTAGACTAGTGTATACAGTCGAGACCCCGACGAGGGACGGTGGCCGGTCTCACAAGCCACTGGTGTCAGTTGGTTCACCTAAGATGTATACAGGTGCTCATTGGGTTATGAGTACACCGGACAGGACTCGCCGGGAACATGCTAGTTTGTTTTATACCTAACGTCAGATAGCAGTTCCCTGGTGACATGTGTACAGGTTAGTTTATCGACCTGAGATCGTTATTTGCCTCGTGTGAGTTCCCACTGTACTTTGATTACTACCCTACCACGGCTTAAAGGAGTCGTGCAAACAGGTTTTAGTTGGGTACAGTCCCGAGCCACATGGAGGCAGTGAGCGGATCTGCAGGGGTTTGTCTCTCCCGGTATTGGGGGTGAGGTCGCGCTGTGTCTAGGAGAGCCATTACACGAAGTCCTTGGCCAAGACAGGAGATTTACTGGTAGGTATTCCAGTAGTATCTTAGGGTGTTCTGGGCTACACTCCGACACGACTTGTACCACTTTTAGGGGTCTGACTTTTACCAACCCCCTAGGCCCGCCATGCGAGGCTCATAGACGAACGGACCGGATTGTACGGATATTGTCACTGACAGCTCAGTAGGGTGTCAGGATGAGTTCGCTCATCGACGTCCCTTTTGGTCAATACCTGGTAGCCCGTTACGTATGGCTAATACCTCTGACATGCCAGTGGTTAAATCCACAGCCAAGGGATTGACGGGTCTTTAGAGTCCCCCACAGACAGTTTCTCAAGTTTTGGGCGAAACGCTGTAGAGGCCATATGGATATATGGCAGGGTTCGATCATGTACGTGCGGTATTGCACGGATCATGATTGGACGGATAATACTAGCGGGCTTTGGTTTAAGCCGGATCTTAGTATTGTACAGTGTAGATTTTGTCTCATTGCATTTGTATTCGGTCGCAATACAAATGCGGGTATGTATATACAGTCGCGGGGTTTTCCTGTAATTTATTATGGGATCGTTTTTCTGAAGTTACCAGTTTGCATTCCGTTTCGGCCATTTTCCTTTGTATCTTTCTTTGGCTGAAAATTGGTGTGGAGGGGCTTATTTGCAAATGTGCAAATTAGCAAAGTGGAGGCTGTTTCTTGTAAGTTGATAGTTTCATGATGGTTCAACCATCATTTGACTTCTATGTTCATGATTGCTTGACTTTTGGAGATATGATGGTTGATGGAGTGGGTTGACATAATTATTGAGGTGACTTTCTTCATGATTATTATCATTCCTTTTCTTTGCATGATTGATCCACTTCCTCCTCTCTCTCATATGCTTGGGGCCGGCCAATTTTTGGAGGGGGCTGTCCAAAATATGGGTGAGGGATTTTGTTCTCTTCATGCTTGCAAAAATTCCCTAGTTCATCAAAAAGTTCACATCTCCTTCTCCACTTCAAAAATGACAACTCCTCATAACCCCATGAGACACAGAGTTCAACACTTAGCCTACAGCATTCTTGGACACGTCGACTCGCCATCTTCGTGCCCGAGTTGTCTCGGTCCAGAGGTGGGAGCCCGTAAAAGAACCCGGCGATGTGGTGCCCTTTCCGACGAGGAGATGAAGATCGGAGATTCCACGAGGAGATCGGGACGACGACGAGAAGACCGAAGGATACGGATCGCTCGGTATATCTCTCCGCCCCTTCTCTAGTTAGCTAGGATTAGGTTAATGGCCCGATCCGGGTTTTAAAGTACGCGGTAGCGCCGGTTCTAGTTTTTAGAAAAGTTCTTGTATTCCGCATTTTGGCCTCGGATAGACGGCCGGGGCGCTTCGTGCACTTACACTTATTTTCCACGCGCTCTATCCTATCCCTTAAAGACATGGTAGAGTCAGAATTTGTACCGAAGCAATTACAAAAATAAGAAATATCTGGTTTTGGATAGCAAAGCTCGGTAAGAGTTTGTCTGATTGGGTTACCCATTATAAGAAAGTGAAAAAAGAGGGTGAAATGGTAATAATTTAAGCTCTTTTTTGGATTTTGGAAATTGTTTTTCTTTGAAAGAGAAACTCAACAAACGTGCACAAACAATACCTAGAATTAGGGTCTCCTAGGTCAATTTATGAGACCGTTCCTAGATTTCCAAAGGACAAGACGTATGATTAATTCTCTACCACCTCCTTATCAATCTTGCAGTCAGGTAAGTGAGAGGTATCCGCTATAAGAATCACCGAAATAGCGGACATAATTAAGTATCCACTTTCCTTAGTCACACTTTCCTTAGACACCACAAGAGAAATGTGGATAAGCAATAAATTTCCCACGACCTTCCTCTGTCTTAATTGAGCGCGACAGTCCTTAAGGGCTTGGACTAGATATTTTTTATTAATGTAGGGTTATGCGTATACCCGTTTGTGATTTGTGCGGCCTAGGAAGGGTGATGAAATCCCCACCTAATCTGAATTTGGATTTATTGCCCCTTAATGTCCGTTTTAGATATGCAAAACAAACCAAAATCTAAAACACACAAAAAGATTTTTAGCGGCGATATTTGCAAAGAATTCTGCAGATAAAAACAATTTATTGGGGCTTTAAAGGAGAGAGGAAGACAATAGTGTTGATCTTCTGATCGCTCAATACCCGGGTGGCCGTTATGTTTAGCAGACCGCTTACGGCTTGTGGGTGTTTGATTTAATCATCACATACTGCCGGCGTATTGACGAGTCTTTAGAGTCCTACACAGAGGTTTCCTGGCTCAAGCGAAACGGAGTAGGAGCGCATATGTGATATGTGTTGCACCGAGATTAATGCGAGTATGTGATACCGCATTCTATTCTCACGATATGTGACATGATTGGTTATATGTGATATAGCCGGGTTATCGGATCAAGTGTTGATTCGATAAGATGTTAGATTATGATATTAGTCGGTTATATGTGATATAGCCGGATTATTAAATCAAGAGTTGATTTAATACTTTAATGTATAATTATATATTTGATATATTACATTGCATAAACTAGAATTAGCTCACTTAAGATTTCTTTTCTCACATTTGGAAAACTTTACATATATGTGATATATGTATTGTTTTCTTTTTGGCACAAAATATATATGTGATATATATAAGTGTGTCATGCTAGGTTGCACATGCAACATGGATGTATGAGACTTATACCATGTTAGGGTTAAGTTAGGGTTTTTATTTATGTTAAGCTAATTCAAAAGAGTTTATGTTTGTTATGGTTAAGCTTGGACAAAAGCTTTTGGATAACCATTGACAAAATTAACTCTTTTGTCAAGTTTAGGATATTTATTTAACCCAACCCTTAACCTTAGTGTATGGTTTATTCTCTACATGAGTTAGGCATGATATTTTGTGACCATGGTTGCATTTGTAACCTCATGAGTTCATTTCTTTCTTTCATCACAACTTCATCTTCTTCTTCTTCATTCTTGAGCTCTCTTGATTTTGACAAAGTGATGAAACCTTATGAGAAAATGATTTCTAATGTGAGCAAAATTCCTACTTCATCATCCTCTACTACTTGCCATTTAGTATAAGGTGTTTGCTTCACTAATTCCATGATTAGTGAAGAGAAAGCTGTAAGTGCACGGCGGCGCCCCGGCCGTCGATCCGACGCCGGAATGCGGAAGCGGTGAAAAACTTAAATTTTGCGGACTTAGCAAACCGGCACCACCGCGCACTAAACACCCGGATCGTAACCATTAACAAGTCTAAGCTAACTAGAAGAAGGGTTAGAGATATACCGACGATCCAAGTCCTCCGGTCTTCTCGTCATGGTCCCGATCTCCTGCGGAAAGTCCTGTCTCCTCCTCGTCGCCGGAAGTGCACCACATCGCCTACTATGTTTACGGGCTCCCACCTCAATGCCGAGGCAACTCGGGGACGAAGCCGGCTACTCGACGTACCCAAGATTTGCTGTAGAATATAATGTGGATTGCATGTCTCATTTTGGGATTATGGAGTTGCCTTTTTGTGGAGGAAGAACTTGGAGAGAGGTGGGAAAAAATGTGGCATACCAAAGAATGAGAATAACAATTTTTCCCCCACCAAAAGAAATGAATCCCATTCCACTTCCTAGGAATGGCCGGCCCCCCTTTCTCCACAAGTGTGATTGGAGAGAGAGAGAGAGAGAAGGTCAAGGGGGTGGGTGGAACAATAATGAAAAAGGGAATCATGAAAGAACATGATAACCAACAAAAACCACACACAACCACAACCATCAACATAACCAAAGTCAATCCATCATGAGAAGGAGAAGTCAATGATGGTGCACATCATGAAAACCATCATGATGCCAAAAGATGCAAAGAACCCCCTCCACAAATGCCTATTTGCAACAATGCAAATAAACCCTCCTCCACCAAACTTCGGCCAATGAACGGAACAATGGAAATTGGCCGAAACGGAAAGCAAACTGGCAACTCCAGAAAACTGGTCCCGTAATAAATTACAGGAAAACCCCGATACTGTGCATACACACCCGCATCTGTATTTCGACCGAAATACAAATGCAATGAGACAAAATCTCCACTGTACTATACTAGAATCCGGCTTATACCAAAACCGGCTAGTAATATCTGTTCGATCCTGATCCGTGCAATACCGCACGTATCTGATCGAATCCTGCCATATAACCATACGGCCTATAGTACAAACTGTCCGATCCTGATCCGTGCAATACCGCACGTATCTGATCGGACCTTGCCATATCTCCATACGGCCTCTACAACCTTTCGCCCGAAAGCTGAGTAACTGAATGTGGGGGACTCTAAAGACTCGTCAACACCTCGGTTGTGGATTTAACCACTAGCACGTCAGAGGTATAAGCCAATACGTAACGGGCTACCAAGTATTGACTAAAAGGGACGTCTGTGAGTGAACTCAGCCTGACAACCCTACTGAGCCTGTCAGTGACAATATCCGTTCAGTCCGGTCCGTTCGTCTATGAGTATCGCATGGCGGACCTAGGGGGTTGGTAAAAGTCAGACCCCCAAAAGCGGTACAAGTCGTGTCGGAGTGTAGCCCAGAACACCCTGAGATACTACTGGAATACCTACCGGTAAATCTCCTTGCCTTGGCCAAGGACTTTGTGTAATGGCTCTCCTAGACACAGCACGACCTCACCCCCAATACCGGGAGAGACGAACCCCTGAAGATACGCTCACTGTCTCCATGTGGCTCGGGACTGTACCCAACTAAAACCTGTTTGCACGACTCCTTTGAGCCGTGGTAGGGTAGTAATCAAAGTACAGTGGGAACTCACACGAGACAAATGACGATCCCCAGGTCGATGAACTAACCTGCACACATGTCACCAGGGAACTGCCATCTGACGTCTGGTATATTACCAACCAGCATGTTCCCGGCGAGTCCTGTCCGGTGTACTCATAACCCAATGAGCACCTGTATACATCTTAGGTGATCCAACTGACACCAGTGGCTTGTGAGACCGGCCACCGCCCCTCGTCGGGGTCTCGACTGTATACACTAGTCTACTAATGGAGTATCGATGCCCAGTCTCGAAACTCCGACGACTAGGGACCTTTTAAGGATAAGCTTATAGACCCCAGCTCCCACTTATATGATCGCCCTCATACTGCTGGTGGTCAAGCAAGAATCCTAGGGGCTCTATCAACGTGTAATAGTGACGTGTCAGGTCACCTAAAGCAGTACACGATGATAAAGGTAAACCAGATAGCATACTATCATCTCGAGTAAGACTGTCCTACCGGGATAGGTCCTCCCTCAATCATTACAATCACGTACCTGTGACCTAATAATTGACTCTGAGGGCACTATCTCCAACAAAAGCTTGGGTTATTGTCTCCTCGACGTAGATCATCTTCGGCCCGAAGTCTTCGAAGCAAGCATGTTCATTTCTTCAAGGGAGCCTATCTAGAGTTCAGAGTTCATGATCGCAGCGAAGGGGACTACTACACGGAGCTATTGAAGTGAAGGACCGGTCTACAAAGGTTGTATTACTTGCTCACTTCTTTTGCAAAGTTGTTTGCATTACTTTTCGTACGATTTCTAGTTAACGATTCATGGTTAGGGTTAGCTAGAACGGCAGAATTTTTGAATTTGGCATGGGCGATGCCTCCCGAAACCTTGTTGCCGTGCTAGGCAACCGTTCAGTGGTATCAGAGCCATGCTAGAAATTTATATGGATTTTGTTAGAATTATGAAGCCGAAATACTCCGAAACTTGCATCGCCAAAACCTGCTTGCTGTCAATTTTAAAATGTTGTCAAAAAATTTTTCAAACAAGTACAGAGTGATGTATAGGATATATCATGAACACACACAAAATTTCAGGTCATTCCATGAAAACTGGGCCGAGCACTACCTACCCCATCTAGGCCAAATCCGAGCACCCTCCCCCTGAATTTTTGTCTGTGTTCCAGTGGCATGGTTTTGATGTTTCAGATGTTATTTGTTTTTGCTAATTTTTCATATGATGTAATTTTACACTATAAAAAATTTGGAGTGTTTCGTATTTGTATTTTTAACATTGTTTTGGGTAATTCGCATATTTTCTAGACGAAGTTAAAGAGTTCGATCAAATGTCAAAAACCCATTTTTCCAAGTTTAACTTATTCGGAAAAACATGCAAGTGATCCTATGAACCCTCTTGAAGAATGAAACCCTAACTCGACTTTTTGGATCGCGGAACCGCGATCGAACCCTAGGGTTTGTCGTAGTTCCGTGGCGACATGAGTGAGGCTTGGGTTTGCCCTTCTACGGCTGGTGCATAGGTACTGTGACATATTCTGGGTATTATTGAACTGTGCTCAAGTGTTGAGCTGTCGGGAAATTGTGGGACTTTGATGAATCGATCGAAAAGTTTAACGTCGTCCGGGTATTATGTGATGGAATACAATATTTGGAATTTACAAGTAGTTATGAGATAACTAATTTGAATGTTGTAAATCTAGCAATTTAGTCTCATTTGATCAGTTGCCACGGGATTTTGATGTGATCAAAAGTCCGTCGCAATCACGTAGCGTACGCGGATACTCGCCGGGTAAACTTAATAGATAGCCATGCCCCATAGCCCCGACCAAGTGACTGTAGGAGAACCCCGTCGCCAAAAGCATCCGTTCGGGTGCTCGCGGCAGTGGTGTTCCTCCTTAGTGCACTTTGTCGACGGTATCGAGGGGTGCGGCCGTCTACTAAAGTTTTCGAGGAGCATTCGATCAGGATGTCGGGAATCTTGTTGAATTGCCCGACTTGTTATTGAAAAGTGTTTTCGATATCAAGACTAAAATGCGGGGTTTATAATTGTTAGGCATGCGATATCTAAGAAATTCATTTGGTTGGGCATGTGATGTCTAAGGTGGTTGCGGAATCCAACTGTTGTAGTTTTTCACTTTCTTTTCTGCGACCGTAAGTGTAATATGTGGTGTATCGCTGGTTTCGGTGTTATATGTCAATGACAATTGGGATACACATATTTACTTACGTTGATGACATGCGATGTTATGTGTTGCTGTGATATGTTATATTGGATCGTCGTGTTTTGAATAGCCGGGGGTTTTATGTGAGATGAGAGTTTTTCATTTTCATTCATGTAAAATTCATATGTATGTAATATTCTTTTATTGGGGCACTTCCGGGTTGAGGATGATGTCACTATTGTATATTATTTACTTTTCCGCATTAGGATAGACCCAAGACGGGGAGCACAAGTAACCGAGTTCTAGGATCCAGTGGGAGATCATCTCGAGGAGTCGAGACCGAGTCTCCTAACTCTAGAATTGGTAAGGTTGCTTGCCGCTCTCGTAGGGGTCTAGGGGTGTGGGATTGGCTATTCATCGCGACCGTGGAATCCGTATTTTATACTGGCTTAATATAAAACACGGAAATCCTAGTATATCTAATATTTCATATATGTTCTTCTGCTGCAATGTTCTGTGATGAGATCATATTACTTCCTGAGACGAATGCTTATATTATATATATGTGATATATATTATATATTATTGATTTCGTTTCATATGTGATGCTTGTGAAGCATAATAAATAGGACTTCATTAATGAGATTAATGAAATAAAAGAAACCTAAAGATGTTGTAGAAACTTGTTTTAAAAACTGGTAGCTCTAGTTCTTGGTTTGCATAGCGATATTTCTTGTAGAATATCCAGCACCTTATTCGATAAGGAAAGAGCCGAGATCCCTTCACCGGGAGTGACCTCTTTAGCGAAACTAGCAGATGCTATAAACTCGGTTTGTCTTTTGATTGCTTCTATAGTTTTTGCTTTGCATGGTGGTATTTTTGAAATATCCTGCACCTTATTCGATAAGGAAAGAGCCGAGATCCCTTCACCGGGAGTGACACTCCTTATCAAAATCACTCGATTCTACGACGATATCAAGTTCATTACGCAAAGGGTTTTCTTAAAAACCTGTCGTAACCCTCCGTCATTTCAGATAAGTAATAGTTAGTATTCGTGCTGTGTTTGTTGGCCTTTGTTAAGGCGTAGTGTGCGGTAGCTGATTACTGCTTATCTGCATAAGCATATGATGCGATTGAGTTAGGGTAGTCGTGCGACCTTGTTGGTCTTTGTCAAGGGTCGTGCGGGTGGGTTTAATTCAATCAGGAAATGACGGGCTGAACTTGACTAGCATCCTATGGTTTGTTGGCCTTTGTCAAGGTCATAGGAGGTTAGGGGTAAAACATTATCGGGAATTTCAAGTGTTGAAATTTGCAATGAGATTGCATACCTCCTATGAGATAGTTGGATCCCGATACCCACTGCGAGTAAGAGTTACTCTTGGGAGAGTTTTACACATTACAATTAGCTAATCAAGTAGGTGTCTAGAAAGGTGTTAACGGGGTTACGCCCCTGGGAAAATGATGTTTATTTTAATTAGGTCCGTGCGAAAGCATGGGGAACCTCCCTCAAAGTACCGACACTGGCTTGGCTGAATGATTAGCGAAATTGTAGGGTGTAATTAATCCCGGCTAGTCTTTCCTTTTAGGTTTTGAAGAAAGATTTGATTAAAACAGTGGGAGCCATCCTGATTAGATAAATTAATAACCAATCTAATCTTGTAAGAGCGCACGTAGAGTGTTTTCTTCTCTCTTTCCAGATAGCGACCATGTCACGCCTTAATCAAGATAATAATACGAATGTATTGACCGAACCCGCTTGTTATACTGAGCTAAGGAACGTTGGTCCCGCTCCAACTTATAATTGTTATAAGACCGAGCAGGAAATTGGGGATTACCAGAATTCTCGTGCCGTCCAAACGAAGAAAGTGCATGCTGATGCATCATCTTGGGTTGTGTTCATTACCGAGAACTGTTTTTCAGTATCCTCTACGTCCTGGGTATGTGATACCGGATCAGGATCCCGCATATGTAATATATTACATAGGCTACAGAAAGGTAGAAAACTGGGAACGGGTGATAAGTTTCAAGAGTTGGAAACGGTGCAAGTGTCGCAGCCAAGTATGTTGGCAATTATCACCCTGTATTACCAAATACATTGATTCTGAACGAATGTTATTAGATACTGAATCTGATATACAACATCATATCAGTCTCTTTATTTAGTAAAGAAGAATATAATTTTTTATTGTTGGATAATGTTTTGAACATTTCCTATATCAAAAGTTGATCATTTCAGGCACGTTATCTAAAAGCATATACGTTCTAAATCAAACCACAGTTCTTAAAGTACAGAACACACACAAGAGGAAGAGTTCAAAAATGAACGAATCTTTCTTGAGGCATTGTAGAGTAGGTCATATCAATGCGACCAGACTAGCTAAGTTACATAAAGATGCATATTTACATCAGTTTGAATTTACATCTTGTGAAACTTGCCAATCATGTCACAAAGATAAGATGATCATAACTCCGTTTATTGGAAACAAAAAAAAGAGTTAGTGAACTCTTGGGATTGATATATGATGATGTATTTAAGTCCCCTATCTATACATGCCATGACGGGTTCTTTGTACTTTATTATATTCACTGATGGTCTCTTAAGATTCGCACATGTGTTCCTGTTGAAACACAAGTCTGAACCTTTTGAGAAATTCAAAGAATGTAAGTTAGAAGTAGAGAACCAAAATGGGTATAAGTATTATGTCCTTTGATGTGATCAAGGAGGAGAATACTTGAGCACAAAATTCCTGGACTATTCTAAAGGAGAATAATATTCTCTCTCAGCATTACTCCTCCGTATTCACCACAGCACGTCGGTGTATCGGGGCGGAGAAATCACACCCTATTAGATATGGTGTGCTTTATGATGAGTACTACTGAGTTTCCTGTTTCCTTTTAGGAGTTATACACTTGAGAAGCTGCATACCTATTGAATTGGGTTCCAACCAAATCAGGTGCCTACCACTCCATATGAGATATGGTATGGGAAGAGCCCATCTCTTAAGTAAGTTAAGATTTGGGGTTGTCCGGCCTATGTCAAAAGCAAAATCCGGACAAGCTCGAGGCAAGGTCAGTTATGTGGAAGTTTGTTGGATATCCAAAGCATTCGCAAGAGAATATCTTCTACCACACTGAGGAGCAAAAGGTGTTTTGTTTCTCAGCATACCACCTTTTGCAAAGGGAATTTCTTGTGAAGAAATAACTGGTCATGAAGTAGAACTGGAAGGAGTTCCAGCTATACAAACTACAGCTGATGATTTGGTAGAACCAAAGGATTCAATAGTTCCCAACGAACCTCAGCCTCTCCGCTAATCTGGTAGGGATCCTCACCCACCTGAGAGATACTTCGGTTTTCTCTATGACAGTGGGAGCGAGGATTGCATCATGAGATGATGACCCAACTAGTTTCGAGCAGGCCATCAGGAGTGGAGACTCTGTAAGAATGGCTGGGTGCTAAGCGATCTGAGATGGAATCCATATACACCAACAAAGTATGGACTTTTGTTGTTTTATCTGAAAGGTTAAATCCTATCAGAAGCAAGTAAATCTTGAGAAGATTACTTGGTGTACATGGAAAAGTTAAGACTTTCAAAGCTATGCTTAAGTCCATCCGGATCCTACTTACCATTGCTACATACCATGACTACGATATCTGGCGGTTGGGTGTCATGACTGCTTTTCTAAATAGTGATTTAGAAGAGAGCATCTATAAGTACACAGCCAGAGGGCTTCGTAGACAGTGGGAGCAGCGGAAACGTATGTAAGTTGCTTTATGAGTTAAAGCAGGTATCGCGGAGTTGGAACATCTGTTTTGATGTGGTAGTCAAAGAGTTTGACTTCATAAAAATGATAGATGAACCTTGTATATACAAAAAGGGGTAGTAGGGAGTATGGCGATGATCCTCGTATTGTACGTGGATGACATACTCTTGATAGGAAAGGAGTTTCCTATGCTACACTCGGTCAATCTCCTCTTGTCACAATGATTCTCCATATAGGATCAACATAATACCTCCTAAATCCTGGATTTTGGATCTATGAGATAGATCTAAGTGGATGTTAGGATTCTCACTAGGTGTAGTGAGATGGTATCAATCGATCCTAGGGAGAATCACTGGATAGCTTCCAGGGTGGTAAGGTCGACTGAATATCAGTCACAGGCATTGTCTTTATCCTCAGTGGAGGGACGGTATGTTGGAAGAGTTCCAAGCTAGATATTGTGGCAGACTAGACGATAAAGGCTGGATACATTGCTACCAAGGATACTACCAAAGAGGTAAACTGGATGTACACTAGTTCATGAGATGAACTTCGTTCCTACCATTGTGTGAAAATGGAGTTATGGCTTTGCCCAAGGAACCCCCGTCCCATTTGTGATCCAGACATATTCTAAGGCAGTATCATCTTGTCACGACCCGAAAGTACGGAACGTGACCGGCACTTAGATTACGAAGCGTCTAGAGGCGCAACGTAACCTAAGTAAGCCGAAACCCAGAAATCTAAACTATATAAAAGAAGAAGAAGTAAAAGAGAACATGAAGAAAAACAAGTTTAAAAGCATCAGCAAATTTTCCCAAAAATTTCGACAGAGTCTCCTCTATAAAAACTGGCCCCAAACGGGTACAACAAGTACAATATACATAAACAATAAAAAGCATCCCCAAACGGGAGCTAGCTCAACGCCAACAGGCGGAAACAACCACAACAAGCACAATAATATACAACGCCAAAGGGCGAGACTCAAAACTCAAAAGAAAACAAATCCACCAAATCAGAATAATACACGCGACTCTAAGGTCGAAATAAATAAATGGTCCAGTAATCTATCAAATAATAAAAGTTTGGTTGATGGAGCTTTCTAGATACAAATGAAATAATAAAAATACAACGGCGGTCCAGATACAAATGAACCAACCTACCGTGAAAATCACCAGGAGTGAAATGATGTGCCAGCAATCAGCCAAGGAACCATGTACATCAACCTGTAATAAAATTTGGCACAACGGGGGTGAGTTGCCAACTCATGAGTAGAAGACATCTACGAAAAGAAATCGAATGCATGACGCTATCCTAGGTCATACTAATATACTAATTTACTACTAGTCATCAAGTAAGACAGGATAATAAGCTACGTGTAAATGGAGATACTCCGTGCTCGTATCAGTATCTCGAGTAATAATATGTCATGTGCATGAATATGCATGCAATATGACTGTAAAACAATCAATCCTGAAATCTAGATGTATCTGTATAAAGAAGATCTTTAGCTTTTATCATGGTAAAGAGTGTATAGAAATCTGAAACATCAAAGATGAAATCCATGGAAATCCGTGTCAAGTATCGACACAAAACACGTAAATCTCAAATCTCAATACCTCATAATCTTAATGTCTCATAGTCTCAATATCTCGGGCTCCGTCAGTCCGGATCGGCCCATATCATCAAATCTTACGACAACGGTCGGTATCCTCTGGATATCCGCCGCGCCAGACATCACCAGTAGGTAGTCCTCCCCTGCCAGGCTCATCGTCTACAACTCGATCTTCTTACCCCGGGGTACCATACCGGGCCCACCATGTACCCGAGACGGTTTATCCACTCCTCGAATCGGGTCTCGAAATCCAACAGAAAACATGAAATCTCATGGTGGACGACACATACATCACGAGAAAACCGCATCTTATGTTTTAAAAAGAGAGGAGGAGAGAGAGAGAAGTTTCTATATATTCTTGCGGTTTTCCCCAAAAATCCAGAAATCTCATATAAATCCAAAATCCTAAAAATCCTGAGTAAGTATATGATAGGTGTCGGCATATGCCCTATAATACTGCATGATAACATGAGAATGTGAATGCATGAAATGTCTAAGTAATAAATGCCATGTCTATACTAACACCAGAGAGTAATCACAAAATTATATCGATCTAGCTGTTTGCTGATTCTATCAATAAAAGATAATATGATCTAAAGTGTACGTGACATAGCAATTACCGATGATGATGTGTGTGAGCCGGCAAATAAGTGTGCGTGGAATATGCGCATCATCGGTAATGATGCTGGTGTCCTAACAGGCAAAGTTTATACTGATTATAGAAATATATGTATGAACATGCAACATTATGATTACAGTATGAATGTAAAGACAGATGTGCAATAACCACTCATTTGATATACAAGTATAACTACAACTATATGTCTCGAGCCTAACTAGTGTCCATCTAACCTCCTAAAGAGCTAAACCTAAGAACTAGTCGATAAGAAATAAGAGTACACCTAAAGTCTGAGTCCATATCTCTAATAGTCGGCGATCTAGCCTCAATAGCGTCACGTACGTAGTACGATTTTCTCGAAACAAGAGTGCGGATCAATCATCACATCTATGCCTCGTACGGTAAAATCCATCGCACGGCATCCCAATATCGGAGTACGGGTTAAGTATCACCTACGTATCTCATTATTCATATAATATCATCATCAACACATGTCAAGATCAAGGTGCTATACTGTAATCGCATACATCAATCATATATCATTGCCAGCATAAATATACATCGTTAATTTATCCTCAGAAATATCATGTACATGTATCATATTGCGATTAAGTCACACTTAGATGCTATCGTAATCAAATCACACCTGTATGATATCGTAATCAAGTCACGCGTATATGATATCGAAATCAAGTCACACCCGTATGATGTCGTAATCAAGTCACACATATATCATATCAGAATTTCAATCACATGTTACGGTCCGGGTGCTATTTTAGAGTCCCATATACCTCTATATCATCACCACCCTTTATTATCTATGTATACCTATTCATTATCTCATTTTCTAATGATCCGCTAACATCATAATACGACCGTATAGCCAAGAATCATGGCATCAAGCCCAGTTATACTGTTTCATCCCCGTGTATCATATCACATTCTTGTATCACATATACGTATTGTGTATATATATATATATATCTACACCTAATCCTATATATATACACATAGACGTATACACCACATCGAGTCTCAGTGTGTGCGTGTGTGCGTATCTACCTAAAACCTACGAAATCTCCTCTAAGATATTCATCCTCGGGTAAGGTCTTTCTAAATCAATCTAGTCCAACCTAGGGTCACTACTAGGGTCCTACTCACTAAAATTCTAAGGTCACGTCAGGCTTCCTAATGACAATAAGTACTATTCCCATTCTACGTTTGCGGGGGTGCTAAACGCCATCCACCCGACTTCCCCCCGTAGATATACATTTACTCACCTGGTCCTTGTCTTCCGAAGACGGTGTCGCCATCCTCTTCTTCATCGCCCGCAGTCCACGTGAGGGGTACCTATATGCAAACATATGTAGTATCGTAAACTGAAACACGGACATCATCAAAACGACACACGAAACGCGCATAGGTTAAAACCTATGTCCCGCTCATGCAAAAGAACCAAATACCGCTCGATATCGGCGTACAAACTCCGATGGATCGAGATAAACATCAACAAATAACTCATAGTTTTAAAACTCATTACTTATATTATAAAACATGATTAAATCCATCGAAACCCTAAAATCGATCAAACAGTCCGATTTCGAAAAACCCAAAAATGCCAATTTACCGTTTTATCTCAAAATTTGGCGTTTAAATGAAACTAATGGTTATAATATTCATTAAACAACATAACTAAGTCATAAAAACCATTTCTATAATTTAATCCCATCAATTTGTATCAAACCAAAATATCTAGTTTGCAATTTTATCAAATTTTAACATTTTTACAACAAAATTCACAATTCCACAACTAAACTTGGTTTTGCACGAACTAAATTATTAAACTACAATTTAAAATGTTCATAATGTCATAAAAACCCTAATTGGTATTTAATCTCAATTACTTAGTTAATTTCCCCAAAATCTAGTTTGCAAAAATAGCATTTTTCTCACAATTTCTTAATTATCAATAAAAATTAGTAACTAAATTAAGTTTTTCATTGCACTAACATGTTAATATTCTCATCAAAACCACAATCTAGTGATAAAAACATTAATTAGAATTTATCTTACCCATGTATAATATATAAAAATCTAGTGTGCAAAATTGCTTAATTAAACCCATTTTGAATGAACAAATTATAACATATCAACCATGCTAGATTTTCCAATTCTAAAAATGCTAAACTACATAATATAACCTTACTCAAATAATAGAAACCCAAATTTCATTTTGAAACCCTCTCTTGAATTATTCATCTAGCAAAAGAACCAAATTAAAAACTAATTAAACACTTAATTAAGTTAAATTAAGTAATTTACAAACATTCAAACCAAAGGGCTTAGGATTATACCTTACATATGAGATCCAAACATGATAATTTGCCTCCCAAAAGTATGGTTTCCAACTCTAAGGTCCATGTAAAAATGAGCAAAGAATATTGGATGAAAGTTAGAGGATGATTTTGTGATAATTTGTATTGATTTTTGATGATTTTTTTGAAGAGTTTTGAGTGGAAATTGAGTGGAGAAAATTTTGGGGCAGCAATTAGGTAGTCTCGGCCATGGCATGGAGGAAAGAAAGAGAGAGAGAAAAATGTGTGGTATTGTGTAGAAAGTTCACTAATAAATGCATTTTTTCCACTTAAACCCTTAACTATTTAATTTTTCCATTTAACCCATTTCCTAGAAATCTCTAGAACCATGGAGATTTGAGAAAGAATTTTGCATGAAACACACTTGTTTTAAATTGTCATGATTTACTTTTGTAAAATTAACCCACTCCAATTTATAATTTTCACTAATTTAATGTATAATTAAAAGCTTATATTAATATTAAAAATAATTAATTAAGGAAAAATATTTAATTAAACTAAAAATTTATAAGTGACTAAATAAACAACATTTACTAGTAATTACATAATTAAAATAAGTCTTTTTAAATTTATGAGGAAAATTATTTATAGTTAAGTTTTACGGAAAATACAGTTTATTTTTCCGAAAATCATAAAATTCACTTAAAGAATTTTATTTATTTAATTATTTTTAAAACGTTACAATCTTCCCCCTTTAAGAAATTCGATCCCCGAATTAAATTAAAACTTCCCCCAATTAATAAAACATTCAGCCAAAACACTCAAATCATCGGGACTCCGAAATCATCAATACAAAACTAAAATCAACTCCGTCATGCATAACGCAATCATCGGAGTTATGGCGAGAATAAAATATCAAAACCCAATATGAAAACCAACATGATATACATCAAAACTACAACTTATATATAGTGCGCATCATAGTAAAATCGTCCCAATATCTGGATAAAGAAGCATGCAAGAAGCTCTTTTGAAAATTGCCGTGTGATGCACGTGTCACGGCATAAGTAGCGGACGTTTATTTTAAAAAATAGCTATATATATATATATATATATATATCTTTTATTTAGCATACACGTCCCGCCTGGTTACTAAATCAAATAGTAATGATTATAAAAACATACTGCTCAAACTGAAATCAATCCCACTCACATCAATAAAATATCATGTGCGTCCGGTGCGCACTAAAATCGAAATCAAATACAGATACCACTAATACACACAAAAACAAACTAAGTGCAACAGGTATGCACCAAAACATCTGTCAAGTGCAACGGGCGTGCACGACTCAATATCAGGTGCATCTAATCTGCACAAAACCCCGATTTAGTGCATCTGGTGTGCACAAAATCGCATCAAGTGCGCCAAGTATGCGCAAGAATCTCAATCAGGTGCACATGGTGCACGAAATCATACACCGAATATCAAAATCGAAATCACAGTACGAAAATGCATAAAACTAGGTCGAAGCATATGTCGAAATCATGTGTAACCATATGCAAGAAATCAAATCAAAATCTCAAAATGTATTAAAACCAAATCAAGTGCACTGGATATGTACAAACAACATCAATACAACCGATATATGAAACATGCATAGAATATAATGAAAGTACACATAAGAAATACCAATCGTAGAACAAAAATCCTCAAATACCAAAATCCAACCAACGGAAATATGAAATTCAAATCACCAAATCGCAATCGTAAACACTATCGTCAATGTGCGACTCTTTCCTCTGATGTCGACTGCTTCGAACTCGTCTCTTCATAGGTGTGTTGGCTGAGCTACCAACAACAATACTCATGTCTAAAGTCTCCCACATAGTCGATTCCTTCACCTGATATCCAGACTACATTAAACTTTTCGATCGATCCATCAAAATCCCATAATTTCCTGAGAGCTCAACACTCAAGTACAGTTTAAAAATATCCGGTACATACCCCAGCATCGATGGTCCAGCCGTAGAAGAGCAAACCCAAGCCTCACTAATGGCACCGTGGAACTGCCGTAAACCCTAAGGTTCAAGGGCGTTCTCGTGGTCATTATGTCGAGTTAGGGTTTCATTCTTCTAGAGGGTCCATCGAAATACCTGCATGTTCTTCCGAATACCTTAAACTTGGGAAAATGGTTTTCTGATAATCGTTCGAACCTTTTAACTTCGTCTGGACGACATGTGAATACCCTTCGTCCGCACGCTAAGCAATGCTTCAATCCTCAAGAAAAACCAATACCCTAATGGTTATCGCATTCGAGCCGCAGCTCCCTCTGCCCGTGCGCCCGTGGTAACAGAAACCACCCTCCGACATTGACGAAGATAGATCAAAGGAACGAATGAAATACGGTGCAAACAAATATACATCCTAAGGCTCCTTAAGCAGAGTAGCATATCGTAAGTATGCTGTGGACCATACCCACGGTACGTTACTCTATCTAAATAGCCTACTCCATCAACCAAGGGTCACCTAGACTTATACAAGGTTAAACCTAGCGCTCTGATACCAACTTTGTCACGATCCGAAAGTACGGAACGTGACCGGCACTTAGATTACGAAGCGTCTAGAGGCGCAACGTAACCTAAGTAAGCCGAAACCCAGAAATCTAAACTATATAAAAGAAGAAGAAGTAAAAGAAAACATGAAGAAAAACAAGTTTAAAAGCATCAGCAAATTTTCCCAAAATTTTTGGCAGAGTCTCCTCTATAAAAACTGGCCCCAAACGGGTACAACAAGTACAATATACATAAACAATAAAAAGCATCCCCAAACGGGAGCTAGCTCAACGCCAACAGGCGGAAACAACCACAACAAGCACAATAATATACAACGCCAAAGGGCGGGGCTCAAAACTCAAAAGAAAACAAATCCACCAAATCAGAATAATACACGCGACTCTAAGGTCGAAATAAATAAATGGTCCAGTAATCTATCAAATAATACAAGTTTGGTTGATGGAGCTTTCTAGATACAAAAGAAATAATAAAAATACAACGGCGGTCCAGATACAAATGAACCAACCTACCGTGCAAATCACCAGGAATGAAATGATGTGCCAGCAATCAGCCAAGGAACCCTGTACATCAACCTGTAATAAAATTTGGCACAACGGGGGTGAGTTGCCAACTCGTGCGTAGAAGACATCTACGAAAAGAAATCGAATGCACGACGCTATCCTAGGTCATACTAATATACTAATCTACTACTAGTCATCAAGTAAGACAGGATAATAAGCTACGTGTAAATGCAGATACTCCGTGCTCGTGTCAGTATCTCGAGTAATAATATGTCATGTGAATGAATATGCATGCAATATGACTGTAAAACAACCAATCCTGAAATCTAGATGTATCTGTATAAAGAAGATCTTTAGTTTTTATCATGGTAAAGAGTGTATAGAAATCTGAAACATCAACGATGAAATCCATGGAAATCCGTGTCAAGCATCGACACAAAACACGTAAATCTCAAATCTCAATACCTCATAATCTCAATGTCTCATAGTCTCAATATCTCGGGCTCCGTCAGTCCGGATCGGCCCATATCATCAAATCTCACGACAATGGTCGGTATCCTCCGGATATCCGCCGCGCCAGACATCACCGGTAGGTAGTCCTCCCCTGCCAAGCTCATCGTCTACAACTCGATCTTCTTGCCCCGGGGTACCATACCGGGCCCACCATGTACCCGAGACGGTTCATCCACTCCTCGAATCGGGTCTCGAAATCCAACAGAAAATATGAAATCTCATGATGGACGACACATACATCACGAGAAAACCCCATCTTATGTTTTAAAAAGAGAGGAGGGGAGAGAGAGAAGTTTTTATATATTCTTGAGGTTTTCCCCAAAAATCCAGAAATCTCATATAAATCCAAAATCCTAAAAATCCTGAGTAAGTATATGATAAGTGTCGGCATATGCCCCATAATACTGCATGATAACATGAGAATGTGAATGCATGAAATGTCTAAGTAATAAATGCCATGTCTATACTAACACCAGAGAGTAATCACAAAATTATATCGATCTAGCTGTTTGCTGATTCTATCAATAAAAAATAATATGATCTAAAGTGTACGTGACATAGCAATTACCGATGATGATGTGTGTGAGCCGGCAAATAAGTGTGCGTGGAATATGCGCATCATCGGTAATGGTGCTGGTGTCCTAACAGGCAAAGTTTATACTGATTATAGAAATATATGTATGAACATGCAACATTATGATTACAATATGAATGTAAAGACAGATTTGCAATAACCACTCATTTGATATACAAGTATAACTACAACTATATGTCTCGAGCCTAACTAGTGTCCATCTAACCTCCTAAAGAGCTAAACCTAAGAACTAGTCGATAAGAAATAAGAGTACACCTAAAGTCTGAGTCCATATCTCTAATAGGCGGCGATCCAGCCTCAATAGCGTCACGTACGTAGTACGATTTCCTCGAAACAAGAGTGTGGATCAATCATCACATGTATGCCTCGTACGGTAAAATCCATCGCACGGCATCCCAATATCGGGGTACGGGTTAAGTATCACCTACTGTCACGTCCCGAAAGTACGGAACATGACCGGCACTTAAACTACGAAACGTCTCGAGGCGCACGTAATCTAAGTAAACCGAAAACCCAGAAATCCAAACCAAGAAAAGAAGTAGAGTGAAGGAAAACCAAATTAAAACAAGTAGTTTTAATAGTATAAGCCGAATTATGCGGTTTTTAAGAACATCAAAATTTACTGAAAATTTCGGCAGAGTCTCCTTTGTAAATACTGGCTCCCAAACGGGATACAACATGAATAGTATACGAAATCAATAAAAAGGCATCCCCAAGCGGGAGCTAGCTCTTCGTCAATCGACGGTCACAACCACCGAAGCAATATAATATACAACGCCAACGGCGAGGATCAAAATTCAAAAGGAAACTCAAATCCACAAGAAAACCGTAGAAAAAATAACGCGCGACTCTAAGGTCGAAGGAATAAACAACACTGGTCTCTATCTCAAAAAAATACATGTTTGGTTGATGGAATTTACTAGGTACAACTGAATAATATTATACAAGGTAATATGATGGGTATGATACAAAAAAACCCACCTACTAGCAAGTCACCCAAACGAAATTGTGCCCGCAAAGCCGTAAAGAAACCTGCAAGAAACTGGGGCACAACGGGGGTGAGTTGCCAACTCGTGAATAGAAAAAAATATCTACGAATAGGAATCGCAGGCATGACGCAATCCTAGGTCATACGATCAATATATAACCTCAAATATGTATATAACATGCAGCCTATAACAAAGGCTAGGGTAAATATCTAAGCTAAGTGTAATCTCATGTGCCCGTGTCAGTGCTTCAGGTAGCAATATATCATATGAATGAGGTATGAATGCATGAAAACAGAATACATGTAAATGAAGAAACTGTTTTCATAATTTAGTGAGATTTCCTTTGTATTTTTAAAATGAGGTATCATAATGAAATCAGCATAAAACGGTGCCTAGCATCGGCACAAAATGTAATCCCAATATCTCTGTATCACAGTCTCTGTACCTCAATATCTCGAAATCTTAATGTCTCAATCACAATATCTAGGGCGCCGTCAGTCTAGACCGGCCCCTACCATCCATCTCAAGACCACGACGGTATCCTCCGGATATCCGACGCGTCGGGTAAAATCACCGGTAGGTAGTGCTCCTCTGCCAGGCTCATATCGTCATCATCACGCGCTTCTTGCCCCGGGGTACCTTACCGGGTCCACCATGTACCCGAAACGGTTCATCCGTCTCCTCGAATCGGGTCTCGAAATCCATCAGCAAACTCATGGTGGACGACTCATACATCATGGGAAAACCGCACTTTTTATTTTAAAAGAGAGAAAAGGTTTATTTATGTTTTTTTGCGGTTTTCCTCCAAATCCAGAAAATCTCATGGAAATCCGAATCCAAAACCTCAATAACACGTAAAATAGTGAATATATGCATGAGAATCCATGAATGCGGCATAACAATGAATAACAGTATGCATGAAGTAGCAGGTAATAACTACAATGTCTAAACTATTAGCTAACAGGCTATGTCAAGCGATAATATTTTCTAAGGTGTACGTGACATGGCAATTACCGATGAAGTTGTGTGTGAGCCGGCAAGTAAGTGTACGTGGTACATACGCATCATCGGTAATGGTGCTGGTGTCCTAACAGCATGATATCAATAATGGAGTATGAAACATAAAATAACCATGCGATGCGAAGCGGACCACAAAAATGAGCGGGAGCTGAAAACTAGACGCAACTATAATTAATCTGCATTAATCTAATATCAGTCCTACAAATGGTGCCTTTTGAAATAACACGAATCATGGGGTTTTGAAAATAGGGGCTACGGTGTTTTTATAAAAAGATACGTCTTTTGAAATATCCGTAGGATCCCTTGGGCTGTTTTTAAAAATGCCCACGATTCGTTAGTTTTTGAAATAGGTAAGAAGTCTAATCTAATCTAACAACTACACTAAACTATACGGCTGAACTAACAAGCTGAACTACAGGTAAGGAAACCGCCTATCATCTGAGTCGATACATATACATACCTGTATATGTATAGTCGGTGATCCCGCCTCAACAATATTATATCCGATACCATATCTATAATCAGGCATCCCAAGTCAAGAGTGCGGATCAATCATCAATATAGCTCGTACGTAAATCCGTCGTACGGCATCCCCAAATCTGGGTACGGGTTAATATCACATTCAATCACACTATTCATCCGGTATCTTCTTTATCAAATATCATGATCCGGGACAATGTCCTACGTCTAGTACAATACTGATACCGCCTAAGCATGCATACAGGTGTAAGAATTGCTACGTCAAAAGACCCGCTAAAACATCATGTCGTATCTCAATACGAACCAAATCACATCACCGATCTTCTGGCCTCAGGCCCAATATCATCAACTCATCTCAAATTCCAAATACTATCCTCAAATCCAGTATATGAACACATAGTCACATACCCATGTGAACACATAAATATATACTCCCATATACGCACATATAAAAGAAGAATGTATGCAAATATGTGTGTGTGTGCGTGTGTGAGTGCGACCACTACTCTAGGGTTTCGCAACTACACTAAACCAATCCAAAAATACCAAATATCCATCTTATCATCGATAATCTCAACAACATATAATCAATATCTGTGTGTATACGTATTCGTATACATCACCACGAACTGCGGGGGTGCTATACGCCATCCACCCGACTTCTCCCCGTAGATATAAATCTACTCACCTGGTCCTCGTTCGCCGGTGCCGACGTCGCCACGCGCTTGCTTGTCGTCTCGAAGTCCACATGGGGTACCTACATATCATAACGCACCGTATCGTATTAAAATCCGACTCATGACCAAAACGACACACGAATCCCACATAGGTCAAAACCTATGATTGCTTTCACAAATCAACCCAAAAACCCTCGACGTCGGCGTACAAACGCCAAATCATCGAGAAAAACCCAAATACACTCATTTTCACATTCACGAACACTAATTTTAATATAAAATAGGTTAAAATTCACAAAAACCCCAATTTCACTTAAAAAGTCATTTTTCCGAAAATCTAGCAAGCACAATTCGCCGTTTTTGTACAAAACATGATGTTTAAACAAATCTAGTGGCCATAATACTTATTAAATATCTTAAATAAGTCATAAAAACAATTTCCATAATTTAATCTCATTAAATTCCATTAACCCCAAAATTCTAGTTTACAAAATACCCAAATTTTTTTACAATTTATAGCAAAAATGCACAAACAACAATTTAGCTAGGATTTTCATGAACTAAAAGCATTAACCCACTCAATATATTATCTATAATGACATGAAACCATAATTATAATTTAATCTAAGGCATTTAATAATTTTCCAAAACTCTAGTTAGCAAAATAACTTAATTAGGGCATTTTATAAGTAATGGTTTGGAATTAACAACTAAATTAGCTTTCTATAAAACTTAAGATGTTAATCCACAACACAAAACCATGCACAATTTATCATAACCCATTTCCACAACAAAACCCTAATTCAACTCAAGCCATAAACTTTTAAAAAAAACTAGTATGCAAATAGCACTAAAATTAACACTAAAACAACTCAATTAAATAAATCTAAACATAAGAATTTAAATGGGTAGAAATTATACCTTTAAATCTAGTGATCTAGCAAGAAGAATTTGCCTCCAATGATGGCTCCATAACACCATGATCCAAGTGATAAAAGCTAAGGAGAATGGGATGAAGAATGGAAATCAATTTGTGAGATTTAAATTGGATTTTGGAGCAATTTTTTGATTTAAATTGAAGGAAATGAAAAGAGGGAAAATGAAGGGGGAAGGGCTGCAGAATTTCGGCCATGGGGTGATGGGGGGAATGGTGTGGGTGTTGTGTACAATTGGTCAAGTCAACCCCCCTCAAATCAAGGTACAATGAGCCTCCAAAACAATACATCTTAACCTACACCTATAAACTCTATTTCACCCATACAAATGAGATGGAGAAATTTTTGACGGGGAGAAGTGGGCTGATGAATTCTTCAAGGGGAGAAGTAAATGGGAGTGTGTGGATGTGGGTACGGGTGTGGGGTGATGAAAAATGATAAATACAATACCCCAAACATCCATTTACGCTAAAAAAAGCCTTTTTTCTTCAATAATTTCTAAACCGTTTTGGCAAATGATTTCGTTACAAAAACCACATGATAAAATTTTATTTAATGTTTTATGATGCACAAAATTTGTTTCAACTCATTCCAATTTGTAATTTTCCCTAATTAAATGTATTAGTGACGGCTTAAATAATAATAAAATAATATTTTTTTCAGAAAATTTGAAATTTCACCAGCGGCTCAATAAACACCAAATAATAGCAATTACATAGCTAGAATATATATATTTAATTTTTATAATAAGATATTTGTATTTTAACTTTTTACAGAAAACCCCCTTATTTTATCGATTTTTTCGAAATTTCACCGAAACGATTTTCAAAACGTTACACCTACGTGTCTCATTATTCGTATAATATCATCATCAACACATGTCAAGATCAAGGTGCTATACTGTAATCGCATACATCAATCATATATCATTGCCAGTATAAATATACATCGTTAATTTATCCTCAGAAATATCATGTACATGTATCATATTGCGATTAAGTCACACTTAGATCATATCGTAATCAAATCACACCTGTATGATATCGTAATCAAGTCACGCGTATATGATATCGAAATCAAGTCACACCCGTATGATGTCGTAATCAAGTCACACATATATCATATCAGAATTTCAATCACATGTTACGGTCCGGGTGCTATTTTAGAGTCCCATATACCTCTATATCATCACCACTCTTTATTATCTATGTATACCTATTCATTATCTCATTTTCTAATGATCCACTAACATCATAATACGACCGTATAGCCAAGAATCTCGGCATCAAGCCCAGTTATACTGTTTCATCCCCGTGTATCATATCACATCCTTGTATCACATATACGTATTGTGTGTGTGTATATATATATATATATATATACCTACACCTAGTCCTATATATATACACATACACGTATACACTATATCGAGTCTCAGTGTTTGCGTGTGTGCGTATCTACCTAAAACCTACGAAATCTCCTCCAAGATATTCATCCTCGGGTAAGGTCTTTCTAAATCAATCTAGTCCAACCTAGGGTCACTACTAGGGTCTTACTCACTGAAATTCTAAGGTCACGTCAGGCTTCCTAATGACAATAAGTACTATTCCCATTCTACGTTTCCGGGGGTGCTAAACGCCATCCACCCGACTTCCCCCCGTAGATATACATCTACTCACCTGGTCCTTATCTTCCGAAGACGGTGTTGCCATCCTCTTCTTCATCGCCCGCAGTCCACGTGAGGGGTACCTATACGCAAACTTATGTAGTATCGTAAACTGAATCACGGACAATATCAAAACGACGCACGAAACGCGCATAGGTTAAAACCTATGTCCCGCTCATGCAAAAGAACCAAATACCGCTCGATATCGGCGTACAAATTACGATGGATCGAGATAAACATCAACAAATAACTCATAGTTTTAAAACCCATTACTTATATTATAAAACATGATTAAATCCATCGAAACCCTAAAATCGATCAAACGGTCCGATTTCGAAAAACCCAAAAATGCCAATTTACCGTTTTACCTCAAAACTTGGCGTTTAAATGAAACTAATGGTTATAATATTCATTAAACAACATAACTAAGTCATAAAAACCATTTCTATAATTTAATCCCATCAATTTGTATCAAACCAAAATTTCTAGTTTGCAATTTTATCAAATTTTAACATTTTTACAACAAAATTCACAATTCCACAACTAAACTTGGTTTTGCACGAACTAAATTATTAAACTACAATTTAAAATATTCATAATGTCATAAAAACCCTAATTGGTATTTAATCTCAATTACTTAGTCAATTTCCCCAAAACCTAGTTTGCAAAAATAGCATTTTTCTCACAATTTTTTAATTATCAATAAAAACTAGTAACTAAATTAAGTTTTTCATTGCACTAACATGTTAATATTCTCATCAAAACCACAATCTAGTGATAAAAACATTAATTAGAATTTATCTCACCCATATGTATAATATATAAAAATCTAGTGTGCAAAATTGCTTAATTAAACCCGTTTTGAATGAACAAATTGTAACATATCAACCATGCTAGATTTTCCAATTCTAAAAATGCTAAACTACATAATATAACCTTACTCAAATAATAGAATCCCAAATTTCATTTTGAAATGCTCTCTTGAATTATTCATTTAGCAAAAGAACCAAATTAAAAACTAATTAAACACTTAATTAAGTTAAATTAAGTAATTTACAAACATTCAAACCAAAGGGCTTAGGATTATACCTTACATATGAGATCCAAACATGATAATTTGCCTCCCAAAAGTATGGTTTCCAACTCTAAGTTCCATGTAAAAATGAGTAAAGAATATTGGATGAAGGTTAGAGGATGATTTTGTGATAATTTGTATTGATTTTTGATGATTTTTTTGAAGAGTTTTGAGTGGAAATTGAGTGGAGAAAATTTTGGGGCAGCAATTAGGTAGTCTCGGCCATGGCATGGAGGAAAGAAAGAAAGAGAGAAAAATGTGTGGTATTGTGTAGAAAGTTCACTAATAAATGCATTTTTTCCACTTAAACCCTTAACTATTTAATTTTTCCATTTAACCCATTTCCTAGAAATCTCTAGAACCATGGAGATTTAAGAAAGAATTTTGCATGAAACACACTTGTTTTAAATTGTCATGGTTTACTTTTGTAAAATTAACCAACTCCAATTTATAATTTTCACTAATTTAATGTATAATTAAAAGCTTATATTAATATTAGAAATAATTAATTAAGGAAAAATATTTAATTAAACTAAAAATTTATAAGTGACTAAATAAACACCATTTACTAGTAATTACATAATTAAAATAGGTCTTTTTAAATTTATGAGGAAAATTATTTATAGTTAAGTTTTACGGAAAATACAGTTTATTTTTCCGAAAATCATAAAATTCACTTAAAGAATTTTATTTATTTAATTATTTTTAAAACGTTACACATCTGATCATGGAGATGGTTGATCTCTAGGGAGATCCAGGTTTTGGAGAGTAGACACAGAGGATAACACGGCGGATTCACTCACAAAGGCCTATTCCCAGAAGATACTTTTATGGAATGGTTGAGTATGAGATACTTCAACCACTGCTGATTGTTGTGTATGAGATACTACGAAAGATGGCCCTAGTGCAAGTGGGAGATTGTTAGTTATATATATGCTCTAGAGGCCATTACTGTACATACGATGTATATTGTAGTGGATGCTTGGACATATAGAGGGATGACTTTCTTGCTCCACATGATAGTATGCTATCTGCTTGCTCTTTATCTTAATATGTACATTGATTGCCTCTATAATACATGTTGATAAAGCCCTTATGATGAGTACTTGACTACCAGGACTATGATGCAGATCATACTAGTGGGGACAGAGCAGTCGTAAAGTACATCCTTCAAATATTCCTAGTCGAGGGTGTATCGAGACAGGGCATCGATATACCAGAGTAGAATAACGTATACGCTTCTCGACCCATATGATGGGCGATGGATGATCCCATATCCATTGGTGTTTGACATTAGAGAAGGTATGTGGGTACTCAGTGGAGACTAGGTATACTGAACGGACTCGCCGAGAACTCCCAGATGGTATTGTACCTCACGTCAGATGGCAGTTCTCTGGTGACACTGGTACAGGTTAATATGTAAACCCGAGATCGTCATAGAGTCTTGTGTGATTCCCACTGTGCTTTGATTCCCACCTTACCACGTTCAAGCGAACATGCAAAACGGTGGCATTTGGGTACAGTCCCGAGTCACATAGAGGCAATGAGCGATAGGAGGGGTTTCGTCTCTCCCGGTATAGGGAGTTGATGTTGCCCTATGCTCGATTGGCTATAACAGGAAATCCCTGGCCAGGGTTGCTGAGGTCTACTGGTAAGTGTTATCAATAGTTTCTCGAACCGTTATGGACCTTGCATCGGCAAAACTTATCAGGCTATTGGGGTCTGACGTTACACCACCCACAGGCTGTGATATGCGACATATCAGGCGAAGAGACCGGACTGTACGGTAATATTACTGATTGGATTCACAGGAGTACGAGCAGGCTTGCTTATTGATCTTCTGATCGCTTAGTACCTGGGTGGACGTTACGTTTAGCAGACCGCTTGCGGCTTGTGGGTGTTTGAAATGATCATCACCTACTGCCGGCGTATTGACGAGTCTTTAGAGTCCTACACAGAGGTTTCCTGGCTCAAGCGAAACGGAGTAGGAGCGCATATGTGATATGTGCGGGACCGAGATTAATGCGAGTATGTGATACCGCATTCTATTCTCGTGATATGTGACATGATTGGTTATATGTGATATAGCCGGGTTATCGGATCAAGTGTTGATTCGATAAGATGTTACATTATGATATTAGTCGGTTATATGTGATATAGCCGGATTATTAAATCAAGAGTTGATTTAATAATTTAATGTATAATTATATATTTGATATATTATATTGCATTAACTAGTATTAGCTCACTTAAGATTTCTTTTCTCACATTTGGAAAACTTTACATATATGTGATATATGTATCGTTTTCTTTTTGGCACAAAATATATATGTGATATATATAAGTGTGTCATGCTAGGTTGCACATGCAACATGGATGTATGAGACTTATACCATACTAGGGTTAAGTTAGGGTTTTTATTTATGTTAACCTAATTCAAAAGAGTTTAAGTTTGTTATGGTTAAGCTTGGACAAAAGCTTTTGGATAACCATTGACAAAGTCAACTCTTTTGTCAAGTTTAGGATATTTATTTAACCCAACCATTAATCTTAGTGTATGGTTTATTCTCTACATGAGTTAGGCATGATATTTTGTGACCATGGTTGCATTTGTAACCTCATGAGTTCATTTCTTTCTTTCATCACAACTTCATCTTCTTCTTCCTCATTCTTGAGCTCTTTTGATTTTGACAAAGTGACGAAACATTGTGAGAAAATGATTTCTAATGTGAGAAAAATTCCTACTTTATCATCCTCTACTACTTACCATTTAGTATATGCTGTTTGCTTCACTAATTCCATGATTAGTGAAGAGATAGCTTGGGTTATTGTCTCCTTGACGTAGATTATTTTCGGCCTCGAAGTCTTCGAAGCAAGCATGTTCGTTTCTTCAAGGGAGCCTCTCTAGAGTCCGGAGTTCACAATCGCAGCGAAGGGGACTACTACACGGAGCTATTGAAGTGAAGGACCGGTCTACAGAGGTTGTATTCCTTGCTCACTTCTTTTGCAAAGTTGTTTGCATTACTTTCCGTACGATTTCTAGTTAACGATTCATGGTTAGGGTTAGCTAGAACGGCAAATTTTTTGAATTTGGCATGGGCAATACCCCCCGAGACCTTGTTACCGTGCTAGGAAACCCTTCAAATAGGAGAATACCAGAGAAGATTGGGGGCCCAATTCTTCAATAGGGTCGCGATTCCGCCTCCCAATACCTACTTTGGCTGCGGTTCCGCCGCTGAGTGATGCGGTCTTCCATTCAAACTTCTTCAAAGCATTTCAACTGCTCCTCTGGTCCAATTTGAAAGTCTCTGAATCTCTGATTGTTCGCTCCAAGTGCTCCAGATTTCTCGCAAAACTCGCACAAAAATCGTTAAAAATACGGGTTTTTTTATGTTCCTGGTTTTTATAAGAAATCAACTCGAATAACAAGAAAAAAAATTATGGCTGTTTCTCCGGCAATGGAGCCATTTGATTATTCGTGCGAAGGTGCGTATGTGTATGCTGTAAATAACCGAAATCAAAGTGGTGTCGCAAATAGCTAGCCGTGATGAGTACGGGTCGTCCGTAGGGAAACGTGAACTTTTTTTCTTGCCTTAGATGAGTTGATAAGAAAGAGGATAGTTTGTTGTCGTTTTATTTTAATATGGATATAAAATTTATAATTGAAGGGCTTGTAGGGTTTATAGGACTTAGTAGTTAATGGATGAATATTTAGAAATGACTATTTTTATCTTTTAATAGTTTAAAACTAGAGAGATAGCGATAAATGTGGATTAGGGTTTTCGGAGGGAATTAGGGTTTTCCACTACTAACCCTTGTCTTTCCATTGATCTCTATTTATTTTGAGCCCTTAACAAAAACAAGTATTAACCAATCTCAAATCGTGTTCGTGACTATCATTAAATGATAGCGTGTCCGATAAAAAGGTTAATCTTTATTTTGCTAAAGTTTATAAATATTAAAATGTCAAAAGAAATTTAAAAGATATTTCATCAATTATTCTACCATATCCTACAAACGCTAGGAAGCAAGAAATTACTCGCTCATGGTTAGTAGCGTAATAGAAAGGTTGAAGATGAATGAAACCATAATTAAGATGTAGAAAAGTAATGCGTAAAATTAATGCGGAAAAGTAATGCGTAAAGTAAATGCGGAAAGCATTAAAACAAAAACTATTTTTATTAATTAATTATTGCATTACAACTTTTCTCCTTAGAAAGTAGATTACAAGAACCCCGATTTTGCTCTAGATCTCTCTCTTTATGGAGGTAGATGAATAGATGATTAGATGTGGAATTGTGATATTGGATAATTTTGATTGCACAGCTCTCGGTCCTTTATATAGTCTCTAAAACCAGAAAACCTCGATGCTATGTTAGAGAAAGTGAGATTACGATCATACTCTCAAAATCCCAAATCCAACGGCCACGATAAGACTGCGGAACCGTCGCCCTTGCCCTTTGTTGACTGCGGTTCCGCCGCCACTTGGTGGGATTGGGTGTTGGGATTTTTTCTGGCTTTTTTTTCTTGATATTTAGAGATTTTCTTGATATATAGATTCTGAAAATATTGTTCTGAGTCTCTGCCGTTGCTAGATTTCTCGATTTGCTTCTAAAATTTGGCAGATTCGATTTCGATATCCCGATTTGACTTGGATATCTTACTTGGATTTCAGACCTGAGGTAATACCTGCATAATATCTCAAATCAAATTGTCGGTAGCATTTGGTATTTTTGAGATATTATTCCAACCATTTATATGATATAAAATCTTAAGAATATTGATTAGGAATATTTGATATGATATACATATTTTAATTACTAATATTTCATTTAAAATATTATATGCATATATTTTACCTAATTATATTAATTATAAATGAAGAAACATATGATAATATTTTTTTTTACAAATAAACCTATATATGTTCTTTATTTACAATTAACACCTTTTAGCAGTTAATAATAGTGGGGAAAATGTTCATACAAATGTGCAATATATTTGACTAATCATTAGACAACCAAACAATTCCCTTTTCTCATTCTGGAACCAGGTATCATAGTGGGGATGTTTGGTACCAAGAGGAGCATCCGTCAAGTGGCATTGAAGATCTTTTCTATTCAGAGAATGTTCAATAGTATTGGACCGTTGGAGGTAATTCTTCGCGCCTGAGAGAGACATCGTAGTCAAGCGAACATCCGTCTTGAAGTCAACGGACGACAGAGAGGCTGAGCTAACTTTTTCATCACCAGAATTTATGATGAAAGACGTAGAAGTAAATCACGAGAGAGGAAGAATAAGGTTGTATAACATCCAAACGAGGAAAAGCGTAAAAACGTTGGAGCAAGACGATTTAATAGATCATCATCAGTAACAAAGAGGAGCAGATGGCTTTACAGCGAGAGGGCTGTTGTGACATGAAGAGGATGGAGTTGACTAGGGTAGATGGCAGCGGCGAGAGGGCTGCAACGAGAAGGCGAGGGCGGCAACTAAAGGTTTCGGTTGGTAAGGGCTGCGATGGAGGAAGCGAGTGCGGTGGAGAAGGCAATGGCTAGAGGAGGCGGCGGCTAGGGGTTGGAGGAAGAGGCGGCTGCGATTAGGGCGTGGAGGCGGACGCGTCTACGATCGAGGTGACTAGGGCATGGGTTGGAAGAGGCGGCTAAGGTTTGGAAAGAAGATCAGGGTTAGGATTTTTATTTTGGGAAATTAAGGTTTTCTCTCAATTCTTTTCGACGTACTGATATCATGAAAAGAGCTAAGAGAAAAATAATTTATTGGCATAAACAAATATAAGTTCCTACTATATATATATATAGGTGTAATAGACCATCTCTCCCGCTACAGATAATATGGAACTAAAGCTAATTATATATCATTAACAAAATGTGAAGTGAGCTATGAACAAACAACCAACCCTGTAGCTAACCTATTTTCTAGAATTTCTTTTGTTGTTCTCCGACCCCATTTCTCCAAAACAGCTGATAACATTTCAAGCAATATACCAACCCCATTTGTGGAAAAGGTTTCCGTAAATTTTAATCTAATACGCTAGAAATAAAGGTTATAAAATTGAACAGGTGAGTCGGCTATGATGTGTATAGAAAAATCAACAATAAAGAACACATATAATTTTCATCATCTAAGTCTTTGCCTGTAAAATTAGTCTCGGCTATGAAGCAAAGCTTCATGATAGATTCGGAAAAGTTTTACAATCGACGACCTAACGTGAAACCTTTCTTAATTAGTGCCAATTTCCTCGTTGAGATAACTGCGACATAAAATGGGCTTGCTACAATCCCAAATGACTAGTTGACATCCTCGAAAATCTTATAGAATAGTAAAGTCCAGAAGAAGGGAAAGAAAAACAGAATGAAAATGAAGTGTGGTACCACAAATAATCAAATATATATGTGCAATATCTCCATACATTTACAGAGCCATATTTACGCAAGCACTAAAGATAGAATCCATATACCTGGGAGTTATAAGAGAAATCTGTGTCATGTATGTGTTCAGAGATTCGGATAGGCTGCTAACAACTAACCTGTGTGACTTGACGGCTCTCATGATTTCCTCGTATGAGAGTTATACGGACTGGGTATCTGACCTGCAACAACGAAATGGCCGTAGTTTATGGCAGAGCAATGATAGCCGGCACTGGGCACAACCACTTGCGGCGACAGTTAACGAAAATTATAGATGCAAACAAGTAGAAATGTTTCAACAGAATAGCGTCCTCTATCGAAGAAATCCCCTAGAAACAGATAATTTGTCTTGGATCGGGCAATCATCTCCAACATCGAATAACTTCTCCATGTCATAGAACTGTCCATGAATAATCTCCACATATCTGGAAACAGAATAAACTATACTTAGCAATGAGAAATATATCAAAGTTCCAACTGAATGGTTAAAAACTCTAAAATGTAAAAATATTTTAAACCACTTTTGTAACAAACTGCTGAATTACTGATGCTAAGAAAGAAGATACCAGTAATAAGAAAAGAAGGGGAACCATCATATTACAAACCTCAACAAATACAATCATGAAGAACCAAATACAAAACTACTGTTGGAAATGCATGAAGGAAATCTACTGCATCCCAAAATGCAATATGTACTCATGTGCATCACCAAGGAACTATAGTCTGGGCTGCAGTCTGGCTCTCAAGAAATTAAATTTTTCCATCACCCAAAACATCAGTCAAGAAGCTCAAATTTGTGCATGCCTTGTTCAATCAGCTCTTGTCCACATGAAGGTAGGTCTGCATGATAACTCCTACATTGACTCTCTAAGCTCATGCAAGTTTCGACCGGCTCAAATTTGTGCATGCCTTTTTGTTTTTGGTTTTTTTTTTGCTGCCGTCTGTGCTTTCGTTTTTTTATATTCATTTTTTCTTGTTTCCCTTTTCTTCCTTTTTCATTTCCTTCTCTTTTTTTTTTTTTTATTGGGAGAGGAAGGGGGATTGTTAGAATGTATTGTCAATATAACCATATTACATTATTATCCATTATGCTTGAGTTTCATAGGAAGAGGATGAATATGGTTGTGCACCGGGTCGGATTATACCCTAACCCCGCACAAGCCCGCTTCCATTTGGAGGGTTTATAACCCGATTAAAACCCACCCGCATTTGCCGAGTTGAAAACCCCAATCAAAACCCGTCCGCTTCAAAATTGGACGGGTTTTGAATAGATTAATTTTTAAATCGGACAGGTCTAAAAAAATTAGAGACCCGCCCGAACCCGAACCCACCCGCTACCTGTGCTAGACCCAAACCGAACTTCTATGTAATTATGTAGTTGTTATTGGTTATGCAACTAAAATGCTAACTTTATCTTTACTCTTTTGTAAAATTAAAGTTCCAGGATATGGTGATTGATTTTAAAAGCTATAACATCATAAACCAAGTCCTTTATGTAAAACCCGATATTTTTCCAAACCCGTATTAACCCCTCCATACCTGTCAGGTGCGGATGCGGGTGCGGGTTTAAGAACCCGTTCCAACAGATGGGTATGAGCGAGTTGAAGAACCCGCCCGCAATGCATGATGGAGTCCCTTATGTGACTGTTGATTAAGGCCCAGTAAAAGCCCAACATGGTTTGTTGGACATGTGATGTAGCAATGCAAAAGGTTGCGACCTTTGCAGTGAATAGACGTGACCCAGTGTTCACAACTTTTAATCCTTTATTTAAAGAGAGGATCCATCAATAGAAAAAAATAATCCAATTACAGTAAAAAATTCTCTCTGTTAAAATTCCCGGTAAACAGAGAACCCAAATCATTCCATCACCAAAACCCTAATATTTTTCTCTACTCTACACCGTTTTCGGTGATTCTTTTTTCGTTGCTTTTGTTTTTTCGGACACTACAGAATTACGAGATCAAAACCAAAGCTTACTCTATGATTTGTACTCATTAGGAAAATCGGACGGTCCGAGCTGTGTTGAACCTTAAAAAAGCTTTTGTCGGTACAATCCGTACGAGGAGTAGCAATACGTTCTTAGGGCAGCACACCTATCTACATGCCTCCCTTCGCTAGACTCAAATTTCTAATTTTTATTTTATATTTCAATATTTTTTATGTGATCAAATTTTCAAACAAATATTTATAAAATCATATTTTAATTTAAATTATTTATTTAGCAATTATTTTCCTAATTTTATCCAACACGGTTTTGGTCTTTATTTTGGGCCGTAAACCCGTCCAAACCAGTCCGCGCTAGCGGTTTTGGGCTCATCTTTATCTTAAGGCCGTTCACTTCAACTCCTAACATTTTTATGCTAAAAGATTCTCCCCCGACATCTACATATAAGGAAATCAACAGATACCTACATTTCAAGATTTCAACCCACAGAAGCAACTTTCACTTCGTGGAGCTTATTTCCTCCCTCCCCCCCACCCACCCAAGTTGCTCATTAAAGAAAATAGTAAACCCTAGCGCCATCAATCAAACCAAGTCCCAAATCCATAAATCTTTAGACCCTAGCGCCAACAATCAAAATCAAGCAATACCCAGATCAAAAATCAACCAATCCAAGCAGTTTCAAACAAAACCCATCACAAAACAGAAGAAAACAAGACATGGGTAGGGAGATTTGGAGAGTAAAATTATACATTTATTACAATATTTTTATATTATAGGAGCATTCTTATTTCTTTCAAATCTCACTTATTCTCCAATACTCACTACTGCCCACTACACACTCTTACTCTCTACTACTCACTACCTCACCCTTTACTCTCATACAAGTTTATTTGCTTTGTACTTTTGGATGATGAGAATGAGAAGGGTTAATCTCTATTTATAGGCTTTCTGACTGATTCACTTGGTGGGAACATTCTAGAGAAAGAACTTTTTAGAAAAGATAAGAAAATATTTAGTCTAAAATAATTTTAAAAAAATAGTTGTTGACTTTTAATACCCCTCAACAACTACTCTCTAATCGTGCCTCCGCTTGCATTTTCTTTTTCTTTCTTTTGCATCTCCATTTTGATTCTTCAAATTGCCATGTAACTCCTCGAGCCATTAGTCGTATATTATATGTCTTCATTGATGCATTTAATTGATCATGCACTCTCATAGTAGGTTTTTCCTGTTTGAGATCCTTTCGAAAATGTTTATCGTCATCTCCTATTTTAGTTGTATAACCCACTCTCAACTTTGTGTCATGATAAACAATGTGCCTTCCTGCCAATTCAAAGGCTTTTTCGAAGACAACCTTTATCTTTTCCAGTTTGAATCGATCATTTCTATGATGTTTTCTTGTCTTCAATGACAAAAACTTCATTGTCATTATCTCGTTCGAGATTAGAATTGAACGTAGATACTTCATCTGTATCAACTAAGATTGCGGTCAAAACTGTATCATCGATCTCCTCTTCATTTGGGCATGCATCCTCCTCGAGATAAAAGAATTCTTCAATATTCCAATCATCGTTGCAGTTGATTGTCTCCTAATTTTATATTGCTGCAACTGCGGATTCTGACTCCACTAAGATAGAGGTCAAAGCTACTTCATCGGTCCCGTCTTCGTTAGATCATGCTTCCTCTTCGACTGCGAAGGATGCCAAAATATACCACGCTTCTTTCCTATCACTTCGATAATATGTTGCTACATTTCCTTCGACTATTCTCTTCTTCTGATGGTAGTCTCGTGAAAAGTTCCCTTTCTTTTTACAATTGTAGCATGCTTCATTATGTCATCCTTCAGCCTTATTATCATTTCGATCATCACTTTGCCATGTTCTCCTATTGTATGTGTTTCTCTCTGGCCGCCTTTGTGGCTCTCCTCCTTTAAATTGTCAACATGGCTGACCATTCGAATGGCTACCTCCTTAATTGCTAAGCTTTGTTTTAATAGTTTAGTGAACCACCAGCCATTTATTTGGCTACTATTTCTTGAGTGGCTAACAGATTTTCCAACTCTAAGAGAGTTGGCTGCGTGGGCCAACCACGAATGGTAGTAATAAACCCGTTATATTCTGGTTTAGGACCATGAATAATAATTCTCCTTATTCTAGCGTCTGAAATACTTGAATCGGAATCTAATTCAAAAATATCTCGGCAAAGTGATTTTATCTTGGTAAAGTAATTCCGAATTGTGATCTCCCCTTGAGTGGTCGTCAACAACTGATTTTCAAGCAGCCGGAGCTGTGCATCATTTGTTCTAGAGAAGAGTGCCTCAAGCGTGTCTCATTCCTCTTTTGGTGTCTTCAACTTTTTCTAAAATATTTTGTACTGTTTGTTAGCAATATGTATGCCGTAGAGGCCATTATTGTATATTATAGTGGATGCTTGGACATATATATATAGAGGACTTTCTTGCTCGACATGATAGTATGCTATCTGATTGCTCTTTATCTTAACACGTGCACTTATTTTAGTTTACTATCTCATTGATACATGTCGATAAAGCCCTCAGGATGTTGACTTGACTACCAGGGCTATGATGCAGATCATACTAGTGGGGCTTGTGTTGTCCACAAGCACATCCTTAACAGTTCCTAGTCGAGGGAGTATCGAGATAGGGCATCAATATTTCAGAGTAGAGTAATGTGTACGTTTCTTGACTGGGGGCGATGGTTGATCCCATAACCATTGGTATTTGACATCAAAGATTGTATACAAGTGCTCATTGGAGAATGGGTACACCGAACAGGACTCGTTGAGAACTCCTAGATGGTACCATACCTATCGGCAGATAGCAGTTCTCTGGTGATACTTGTACAGTCTGAAGACCCGAGATCGTCATAGTGTCTTGTGTGGTCCCACTGTGCTTTGATTTCCTCCTTACCACGACTCAAATGAATCATGCAAAGCAGGTGGTTTTTGGGTACAGTCCCGAGTTACATGGAGGCAGTGAGCGATAGGAGGGGTTTCGTCTCTCCCGGTATTGGGAGTTGATGTTGTGCTATGCTCGATTGGCTATAATAGCAAGTCCTTGGCCAGGGCTGATGAGATTTACTGATAAGTGTTATCAGTAGTTTCTCGAAAGGTTATAAGCCACATATCGACATGACTTATCGAGTTATTGGGGTCTAACGATTCCACCCCCCAAACTCGATATACAACATATCAGACAAAGAGACCGGACTATATGGTAAGTATTGCTTATAGACTCTACGAGAGTTTGGACAAATTTTCTTGTTAATCTTCTATTCGTTCAATAACTGGGTAGCCGTTACGTCCAGTTAGTACCATTGACGGCTTGTGGGTATCTGATGTGATCATTACCAACTGCTGGTGTATTGACGAGTCTTTAGAGTCCTATATAAAGGTTTCCAAGCTCAAGCGAAACAAAGTAGGGCACGTATGGAGATATGTGCAGGAGCTTAATTAAATACGATTATATGATACCGTATTCAATCTAGCGTTTTTTATATCAGCCCCGTTATATTTGATATAACCGGATTATTGAATCAAAGTGTTGATTCAATGATTATATATATATTTGATATTAGCCGGGTTATATATGATATAACCGGATTATTGAATCAAGTGTTAATTTAATTATTTGATATATATATATATATATATATATATATATATATATATATATATATATTCTTCGCAGGTATGTTTTGGTTTGGTTGGAGTACTTTACGACTCATCCTTACCGCAACTTCTTCATCCTGACGCTGACGCTTAGCCTTTATATATATATATATAAATATATATATATATACATATATATATATATACATATATACATATATATATGCCCTAGAGGCCGTTATTGTGCATTATTGTACATGATAGTATGCTATTTGATTGCACTTTATCTTAACATATGCACTTATTATTATTATGTCCCTCTGATAAATGTTGATAAAGCCCATGTTGATAAAGCCCTTAGGATGTTAGCTTGATTACCAGGACTATGATTCAAATCATACCAGTGGGGCTTGGGTAGTCCGCAAGCACATCCTTTAACCATTCCTACTCGAGGGAGTATCGAGACAGGGCATAGATACTCCAGAGTAGACTAGTGTGTACGTTTCTTGACTCTGTATGGGGCGATGGTTGATCCCACATACATTGGTGTTTGACATTAAAGATTGTACACAGGTGCTCATTAGAGAATGGGTACACCAAACAGGACTTGCCGAGAACTCCTAGTTGGTGCTATACCCATCGTCAGATAGCAGTTTTTTGGTGACACTTGTACATGTTAGTCTGTAGATCCGAGATTGTCTTAGAGTCTTATGTGGTTCCCACTGTACTTTGATTTCCTTCCTACCACAGCTAACAGGTGGATTTTGGGTAAAGCCCCGAGTCACATGGAGGCAATGGGCGATAGGAGGGGTTTCGTCTCTCCCGGTATAGAGAGTTGATGTTGTGATGTGCTTGATTGGCTATAACAGCAAGTCCCTGACCAGGATTGATGAGATTTACTGGTAAGAGTTATCAGTAATTTCTCGAACGGTTATAAACCACACATCGGCATGACTTATCAAGTTACTGGGGTCTGACGATTCCACCCCTAGACTTGATATGCGACATATCAGACGAAGAGACCAGACTGTACGGTTAGTGTTACTTATAGGCTTCATGGAAGTTTGGACAAGTTTGCTTGTTGATCTTCTATTCGCTCAATACCTAGATAGCCGTTACGTCCAGCTAGTACCGCTGACGGCTTATAGGTAACTGATGTGATCATTAACTACTGCTGGCATATTGACGAGTCTTTAGAATCCCATACAGAGCTTTCCTAGCTCAAGCGAAACGAACTAGGGAACATATGTGATATGTGTGGGTCCTTGATAATCTAATCTCGCGATATATAATATCAAGTCGGTTATATATGATATAACCAAGTTATTGAATCAAGTGTTGATTCGATAAATTGATATACATATAAAAGATATTAGTCGGTTATATATGATATAGCCGGATTATTAAATCAAGTGTTGATTTAATAATTTGATATATATATATACATACATACATATGTATATATATATATTTGATATATATATATATATACATACATACATATGTATATATATATATTTGATATATATATATATATATTTGATATATATATATATATATTTGATATATATATATATTAACTAATATTAGCTTACTAAAGAATTTCTTCTCTTGAATATATATATGTTGATATATATATATTTATGTAATGTGTATGTGTGTGTGTGTGTGTATTATACACTATTGTGTCATGGTGGATGATACATAGAACATGGGTGTATGAGACTCACACCAAATTAAAGATAATTTGTGTAAATTAATTATAAAGAGAAAAAACAAAATGAGTGGAAATGAGCATGGCTTAAGATGCTTGTAGAAGCATGTAGAAGCCATGACTCGTTCCACTAATTTTGTTTTACTCTAGATATTTTTAAACCCAACCATTATCTTTAGCCAAGAGAAATAGAATTCTAAAGTGAGCAAAATTTCTACTTCATCAATCTATTCCAAACTTGTCCTTTAGTATAGGTTGTTTCCTTCACTAATTCCTTAATTAGTGAAGAGATAGTTTGAGTTGGAGATTCTTCAAGTTGGATCATCTTCGGTCTCGAAAATCCTTAAGCAAGTTCGTTCCTTTCACCAAGTGGAGCCTACGAAGAGTTCTAGGGACTACTACTTAGAGCTTCAGAAGTGAAGGACCGGTCTACAAAAGTTGTATTCCCTTTCAGTGTAAACTTGTTTACATATTTATCAACCCTAATTCTCTAGTTTGATTTTAGGTTAGCATGCTTTAGCACACTAAATTTTTTAAAATTGTATACTCAATTCCTGTTTAAACCCTAGTAGTGGTGCTTCAAGTTTCTATAAAAATTTTCAAAAGTTGATATTTTCCAGATTAAAAATTCTCAGAAAATCATGCAGATTATTTGATGGAGCCCCAAGAAGTTCAAGGCCACAACTCCATCAAGTTGCCGCGGAATCGCTGCCAAACGCATGGTTTGGTCGCGGTTCCGCCGCAGTCTTGAGATTTTGTTGGTTTCTTTTTCTTGTGCTGCTCCATCTTATTATTTTTCACTCTTTGGGAATTTTTACTAAGACTCAAGTTGTTGAGGTCTCTGTAATTTGTGGGTGTTTGATATATCGATCGAAATATTTAACATCGTCTATATATATATATATATATATATATATATATATATGGTATGATACAATATTTGGAATCCAGAAGAATTGGTTTTGTGAAAACTAGTTAGTATTTTGTAAATCTATCGGTATAGTCTTATTTGATCGATTGCTACGGAGTTTTGATTCGGATCAAAACTCTGTTGCAATCTCTTATTGTACGCGAACACTGGCCGGGAAATATTATTAGATAGCCACGCCCAAAGCCCCGACCAAGTGACTGTAGGAGAACCTCGTTGCCAAAAGCATCCACTTGGGTGCTCGCGGCCATGGTGTTCTGCCTAAGTGCACTTCGTCGACAACATCGGGGGTGTAGCCATCTACTAAAGTTCCCGATGGGTATTCGATCAGGCAGTCGGGAATCTTGTTGAATTATCCGACTAAGTTATTGAAAAGTGTTTTCGATCCGAGACTAAAATGCAAGGTTTATCGGATAGGCATGAAATTCGGAATATGTGATATTCCGGGTTTATGATGTCTAAGTGATTTGCGGACTCTAAATATTGTAGTTTTTCATTTCTTTTCTGCCACCGTAAGTGTAATATGTGGTGTATCCCGTTCTCGTTACTATACGTCAACGGAATTAGGGATACTCATATTTACTTACGTTGATGACATGTGATGTTATGTGTTGCAGTGATATGTTATATTGGATTGTCGTGTTTGAATAACTGGAGGTTTTTGCGTGAGATGAGAATTTTTCATTTTCATTCATGTAATAAATTGTATGTAATATTCTTTTATTGGGACACTTCCAGGTTGAGGATGATATCACCATGGATGCATATTATTTACTTTTCTGCATTATGATAGACCCAAGGTGGGGAGCACAAGTAACCGGGTTCTAGAGTCCAGTGGGAGACCATCTCGAGGAGTCGAGACCGGGTCTCCTAACTCTAAAAGTGGCAGGGTTAGTTGCCGCTCTCATAGAGGTCTAGGGATGTGGGTTTGGCTATTCATCACGACCGTGGAATCCGTGTTTTTCATTACTGGCTGAATTTAAAACATAGGCCTCTTAGTATATCCAATATTTTATATGTTGTTTCTGCTGCCTGAGTTCTGTGATGTGATCATATAACTGCGTGAGACGAATGCTTTATATTATATATATGATATATAATAAATGTTCCTTATATTTTGCACCTGTGCTAGTCTTGCCCCCGCTCTGTCGTTAGTTAAGTAACCTAACGGTGTATGACGGGGCCCCGTGGTGAATGCGGATAGAAAAAGCGTATATTCTATTTTCGTTTCTTCTGTGATGTTTAGGATTAATAAATGATGGGACTTCATTAATAAGATTAATGAAAAGAAAAGAAATCTAAAGATGTTGTAGAATCAAATTTTTCAAAAAGGTAGCTTTAGTTATTCCTTTACATAATGGTATTCTTTTATGAATATCCAGCACCTCATTCGATGAGGAAAGAGCCGAGATCCCTTCACTGGGAATGACCTCTTTAGAAAAAGCCAGCAAATTCTATAACCCACTCTGTTTTTTTTTGAAAACTACTCGATTTAAAAAGCGGAGCTTAAACCACTTCTTTTCAAATCACTAGATTCTACAACGATATCAAGTTCATTACGTTAAAGGTTTTATTAAAAACCTGTCGTAGCCCTCCGTCATTTCAGATAAGTGCTATTTAGTATTCGTGCTGCGTTTGTTGACTATGTTAAGGCGTAGTGTGCGGTAGCTGATTAGTGCTTATCTGCAACCATAATATGCGATTGGATTAGGGTAGTCGTACGACTTTGTTGACTATGTTATGTAAGTCTACGGTAGCGTCCCGGCCGTCGATCTGAGGCTAAAATGCGGAAACAAAAACTTTTCATAAACTTGAAATTGGCGCTAACGCAGACTTTTACTCGGATCGAACTATTAACATTAAACTAGCAATCTAAAGAGGGTTAGAAAAGCTATACCGATCGATCCGTGTCCTTCGGTCTTTAGCCACCATTTTTAGCTCCTTGCGGCATCTCCGATCTTGCTCGTTCTCCAATCTCCTCGTCGGAAAGGGAACCACGTCGATGAATCCTTTTACGGGCTCCCGCTTCGAACCAAAACAACTCGGACATGAAGTTTGCTAGTCGACGTGTCCAAGGTGAAGTAGAGAATGTGTGTGATCACATTGTCTCAAGCATCTATTGATTCTCAACGCATGAGAGTGTATCGATGGAGGTTTAAGTGGATGCCATTAATGGAGATAGTGAGCTCAAGAAGAAAAAAGAAGAAGAAGAGCTTTATTTTTCTTTTGTGTTGTAATGATAAAATGTGAGAGTAAGAATGATAAACACAAGAGCAAACCCCTTGCCATATGGCTGCCTTCCCTCTCTCCTCTTATCATTTTAACACATAAATCAAACAATAATGTAACATATGCACAAATAAAGAGACCATGAGTCATCACTTGTGCATGTGTCACAATTAATGCTCCTAATCATGACTTTGAGCTCATAATTTCCATTTGCAAACATTAATCCAAATGTTTGCAACAATAAAAAGAGAACGGCATCTACTAAAGTAAACTCGTGACGGATCACAAGGATACCCTTCACCTGTATATACATACCTGCATCTGCATTCCGACTGAATGCGAATGCAATGAGACTAAAGTAATCCAACAAATCTAATACTAGGATCTGGCTTAAACTAAAGCCCACTAGTATGATCCGTCCGATCATGATCCGTGCACGACTGCACGTATATGATCGAACCCTGCCATAATATCATACGGCCTCTACAACGTTTCGTCCGAAACTTGAGAAACTGTCTGTGGGGGACTCTAAAGACTCGTCAATACACTAGCTGTGGATTTAACCACTGGCACGTCAGTGGTACTAGCCGTACGTAACGGGCTACCAGGTATTGACCAAAAGGGAGACCGATGAGCGAACTCATCCTGACACCCTACTGAGCCTGTCAGTGACAATATCCGTACAGTCCGGTCCGTTCGTCTATGAGTATCGCATGTCGGGCCTAGGGGGTTGGTAAAAGTCAGACCCCCAAAAGCGGTACAAGTCGTGTCGGAGTGTAGCCCATAACACCCTGAGATACTACTGGAATACCTACCAGTAAATCTCCCGCCTTGGCCAAGGAATTCGTGTAATGGATCTCCTAGACACATCGCGATCTCACCCCCAATACCGGGAGAGACGAAACCCCTGCCGATCCGCTCACTGCCTCCATGTGGCTCGGGACTGTACCCAACTAAAACCTGTTTGCACGACTCCTTTGAGCCGTGATAGGGTAGTAATCAAAGCACGGTGGGAACTCACACGAGACAAATGACGATCTCAGGTCGATGAACTAACCTATACACATGTCACTAAGGAACTGCTATCTGACATCAGGTATAATACCAACTAGCATGTTCCCGACGAGTCCTGTCCGGTGTACTTATAACCCAATGAGCACCTGTATATATCTTAGGTGATCCAACTGACACCAATGGCTTGTGAGACCGGCCACCGCCCCTCGTCGGGATCTCGACTGTATACACTAGTCTACTAATGGAGTATCGATGCCCAGTCTCGAAACTCCCATCATACTGCTGGTAGTCAAGCAAGAATCCTAAGGGCTCTATCAATGCGTAATAGTGATCTGTAATATCACCTAAAGCTGTATACGATGATAAAGATAAACCAGATAGCATACTATCATCTTGAGTAAGACTGTCCTACCGGCATAGGTCCTCTCTCAATCATTGCAATCACGTGTCTGCGATCCAATAATTGACTTTGATAGCACTATATCCAACATGTTAAGGGTCATACAGGTGGGTTTAATTCAATCAGGAAATAACGGGTTGAACTTGGCTAGCGCTTATGATTTGTTGACCTTGTTAAGGTCATAAGTTGTTAGGGACAAAAAACAGATATTACGAATTTCAAGTGTTGAAAATTTGCAATGAGATTGCATACCTTCTATGAGATAGTTGAATCCCGATACCCACCGCGAGAAAGAGTTACTCCTGGAAGAGTTTTGCACTTTACAAATAGCTAATCCAGTAGGTGTCTAAGAAAGGTGTTAACGGTGTAATACCCCTGCGGAAATGAGGTTATTTAATTATTTCTATGCGAAAGCACGGGGAGACTCCCTCGGAGTACCAATACCTGCCTGGCTGACCGATTAGCGAACTTGTAGAATTAATCCCGGCTAGTCTTACCCTTTTGGGTTTGAAGGAAGATTTGATAAAAACAGTAGGAGCCATCCTGATTAGATAAAATAATAACCAAATCTAATCTTGCAAGAGCGCACGCTAAAGTATTATTCTTCTCTCTCTCCAGGTAGCGACCATGACACACCTTAATCAAGATAATAATATGGATGTATTGACCGAACTCGCTTATTATACTAGGCTGGGGAACGTTGGTTCCGCTCTATCTTATGATTGTCATAAGTCTGAGCAAGGAATATGGGAATATTAGGATTCCCATGCCACCCAAACGAAGAAAGAGCATGATGATGCATTTTCTTCGGGTGTATTCGTAATCGAGAACTGTTTCTCATTATGTTCTACGTCCTGGGTATTGGATACCAGATCAGGATCTCATATTTGTAATATGTTACAAGGGTTAAGAAGAAGTAGAGAACTGGAAAAAGGTGATAAGTCTGTCCTAGAAGGGAATGGAGCAACTATTGCTGCCAAAGCAGTTGGCGAATATTACCTTGTATTACCAAGTAGTAATACATGATTATAAATGACCGTTATTACATGCCGAACATGATGTGCAATATTATATCAGTCTCTTTATTACATAAAGAAGGATATAGTTTTGTATTAGAGGAAAATGTTATAAACGTTTTCCTAAATCAAGTGTTGATTGGGTTTGGTATGTTATGTAACAGTATATACGTTCTAAATCAGAATGCAGTTCTAAATATACAGAACACACACAAGAGGAAAAGTTCAGAAACAAAGGTCGTCGGCGCCCTGTAGCGCAGCATTTTTCTCTTGGTTCTTGAAATGAATCCTTCTTGTAGTATTGTAGACTTGGTCATATCAATGCGACAAGACTAGTGAAGTTGCACAAAGATGTATATTTGAATCCGTTCGAATGGACATCTTATAAAACTTTCCAGTCATGTCTCAAAGGTAAGATGACCAAAACCCCGTTTACTGGACACGGAGAAAGAGCTACCGAACACTTGGGACTGATACATAGTGATGTATGTGGTCCTATGTCTACACAGGCCAGGAATGGTTCCTCATATTTTATTACATTCACCGATGATCTCTTAAGATTCTGACATGTGTTCCTATTGAAATACAAATCTGAAGCTTTTGAGAAATTCAAGAAATATAAGTACGAAGTAGAAAACCAAACGGGTAAAAGTATTAAAATCGTTCGATCTGATCGAGGAGGTGAATACTTGAGCACGGAATTCCATGACTATCTAAAAGAGAATGGGATTCTCTCTCAGCTTACTCCTCCGTATACACCTCAGCACAACAGTGTATCGGAGCGGAGGAATCGCACCCTATTAGATATGGTGCACTCTATGATGAGCACTGTTGGGTTACCTATTTCCTTTTGGGGCTATGCGTTTGAGACAACCGCATACCTATTGAATCAAGTTCCATCTAAATCGGTGCCTAAAACACCATATGAGATATGGAGTGGAAAGAGACCATATCTTAAACGAGTTAAGATATGGGGTTGTCCGACCTATATCAAAAAGCAAAATCCGGAAAAACTTGAGGCAGGGTCAGTTCTTTGCAAGTTTATGGGATATCCAAAGAATTCATAAGGATGTATCTTCTACCATACTGAGGAACAAAAGGTGTTTTTTTTCCAATATGCCATCTTTTTAGAAAAGGAATTTCTTGTAAAAGAAATTAGTGGTAATGATGTAGAGCTGGATGAAGTTCCAGCTACACAAACTACAGCTGCTGATTTGGTAGAACCGTAGAATTCGATAGTCCCCGACGAACCTATAACATTTTAGAAAAATATAAAATATTATTTTTGGAATTTAATACTAAAATAATATTTTTCCCGAAAACTGCCGATTTGCGAAATTGGGGTTTTCGAAAAAGGGTATAAATATATACCAATAATTGTGAAATAAATGGAAATTAAAATGATTTATTCATTTTAAAATATATTTAAAGAATTTGGCATTTTTAAGATTTATTATATGCAGTTTAAATGAAAACCCGATTAGTGCACAGCTAATCATGATTATGCCAAATCCGTGTTTTACAGTTTTCCGTGGTTAGTGCACCATGTCATATTGCATTTGGTTACATGTTGTCCCATTTGTGTTGTTTTGTGGGTATTATTGTGATTTGGTTTTAAAAGAGAAAAGGAAAAGAAAAGAGAAATGGCAAAAGGGTAATTAGTGAGAGAGTGGGTGAGAATAAGAGAGGAGGGAGAGAGAGAGAGAGAGAGAGAGAGAGCTGCCACAAATCCCTCCACCATTTTTCTTTTGTTTCTTCTTCACCTTCTTCTTCCTCACTTCCCTCCCTCAAAAACCCTAGGATCCATCTCAAAGACCTTACTTAAACCCTATACTCCCTTCACAAAAGTTGATCCCCTCCTTCTCCTCTACACATTGGACCAAGAAATATGGGATTTTGACAGCATTGGCAAACTAGGGTTTTTTCTTGAGATGCAAATGAGGTATATCTTCTTCCTTATAGTTTAGTTTGTTGGTTCTTTATATTCTAGTTTAGTTTAGATGTGGTTTGAGTGAGAAATGGTGGTATTAGAATATTTCTAGAAAAGGATTAGGGTTTGAATTGAATCCTAGGGTATAATTGAGGTTAGTAGTGATTTTAAACCCCCTTTAGTGACAGTATGTTGGACTAGACCATAAACTTAAACCCCAAAACATAAACTTAGAAACCCCAATTATCGAAATTTGTGAGAATAGTGATGGTATTTTAGGATCTGGAGTGACCCGGGTGACCTGAAAATTTTTCTGCGATCACAGAGGGATGTGCAGGTGATATGGAGCATACCCTAGAGACCCGAGACCAAACCCTAACACTAGGGATGCAAATTTAATCCCCTGGGCCGCAATTTGCTGCCTGGGTACCTCATTTTGGGTTCTTGCTTCGTCTGTAGCTCCTATGTAAGTAAAATAGACCCTTTACATATGCAACTTTGGCTAATTTGGCTTAGGGTAAAATCTGGAGCATGTTTTCTAAGTTTCTGGATTTGTTTTACAGGTTTTATGAAATTTGGTTTTGGTAATTGATATTGTGTTTCCGTCATGTGGCGTTTGAACGCCAACGAATAGGGTTATTGGTTGTGTTTTGCATGTGAGACTATAGGTTTTAACCTATCGGTGTTTCGTACGACATTTTGGTTTTCGTGCGTGATTTCATTTATGATGCTATATATGATATGTAGGTACCTCACGTGGAATTCGAGACGACGAGGATGAGAGTGGCGTCATCGACTCCAGAGAGCGAAGATAGAGGTGAGTAGATTTATATCTACAGGGGAAGTCGGGTTGATGGCGTATAGCACCCCCGCAAAGTTGTGAGAATTGATGTGATGTGATATGGATATACATTTATATGTTGTTGAGAGATATGAATGCTTAGAAAGAGAAGCTTTAGGAGATCATGGGTTTAGTGTTAGCGAGAATCGAAGAAAGGACTTTAGTGGATTTCTTAGTCACGAAACCCTAGTAAAGATTTGCATAAACGCGCACACACATTCGCATACATTTACTTTTTTGTGCGTATACGGGGATGTGTATATATGTATATGCACATGGGTATGGGACTATGCATATACATATTCATATATACATGTATGGATGTTGAGAATGGTATGTGGTATTTAGAAATGAGTCGATAAGATTGGGCATGGTGCCATAAGATAGGTAAAGTGACGTGATTCGTATAATGAAATACGACACGATGTTATAGTGGGTCCTTGGGCGATGTGTATTCAGACACACGCATACATTCATGTTGATGATATTATAGTATACTAGACTTAGATCAGTACCCCCCTGCTCACGATATGTGGTGATATGGATACCAGATGAATATTGAGATAAATGTGATATTTGAACCGTACCCTAATTTGGGATGCCGTACGATAGATTTACTGTACGAGCTATTGATGATAGATCCGCACTCTTGACTCGAGGATGTCTTATTAGATGGTATATCGTATGGGATACTATTGAGGCGAGATCGCCGACTATTATATAGATAGATACATATATCGACTCAGATGTAGGTGGTTTTCTTACCCTTTTCGATTAGCCTGTTAGCTCAGTCCTGTAGTTTGTTGTAGATGTTGGACTAGATTCGATTCATACCTATTTCAAAACTAATGAATCGTGTGTATTTTAAAGACAGGACACGGGATTCTACGGATATTTCAAAGGACGTATCTTTCCTTAAAAACACCGTAGCCCTTATTTTCAAAACACCACGATTCGTATTATTTCAAATGGCAAACAGTATTACACAAGTATGGCGATGTAGATTCCTTATTGTTATGTAATCATTCATGTCCCGCATATTATTGTTGCATTTACTATTCATTTTGTTAGTTATGTATATGCCCTAGAGGCCATTATTGTACATATGATGTATATTATAGTGGATGCTTAGATATATATAGAGAGGACTTTCTTGCTCGACATGATAGTATGCTATTTGGTTTCATTTTATCTTAACATTTTGACTTATATTAGTTTACTGTCTTGCTCTCACATGTTGATAAAGCCCTTAGGATATGTACTCGACTACTGGGACTATGATGAGATCATAGTGGGGCCAGGGTAGTCAACGAGTACATCCTATAACTGTTCCTAGTCGAGGGTGTATCGAGACAGGGCATCGATACACCAGATTAGACTAGCGTATACGCATCTTGACCCATATGATGGGCGATGGATGATCCCATATCCATCGGTGTTTGACATCAAAGATGGTGTACGGGTGCTCAGTGGAGACTGGGTACACTGAACGGACTCGCCGAGAACTCCCAGATAGTATTATACCTCACGTCAGATGGCAGTTCTCTGGTGACACTGGTACAGGTTAGTCTGTAGACCCGAGATCGTCATAGAGTCTTGTGTGATTCCCACTGTGCTTTGATTTCTACCTTACCACGTCCAAGTGGGCGTGCAAAATGGTGGCTTTTGGGTACAGTCCCGAATCACATGGAGGCAATGAGCGATAGAAGGGGTTCGTCTCTCCCGGTATAGGGAGTTGATGTTGTGCTGTGTTCGATTGGCTATAACTGGAAGTCCCTAGCCAGGGCTGATATAGAGTACTACTGGAAAGTATTATCAGTAGGTTCTCAACCTGTTATGAGCCTCACATCGACACGAATTATCGGTTACTGGGGTCTGACGTTTACCACCCCTAGACTAGATATGCAACATATCAGACGAAGAGACCAGACTGTACGGTAGTGTTACTGATTGAATTCACAGGAGAATGTATAGGCTTGCTTGTTGATCTTCTGATCGCTCAATACCTGGGTGGCTGTTACGTTTAGCTGACCGCTTGCAGCTTGTGGGTGTTTGATATGATCATCACCTACTGTCGGCGTATTGACGATTCTTTAGAGTCCTACACAGAGGTTTCCTGACTCAGGAAAAACGGAGTAGGAGCATATATGCGATATGTGCGGGATTGAGAATATTACGATATGAGATATCGTATTCCATTCTCGCGATATATGATATCGGCCGGGTATATGCGATATAGCCGGGTCATCGTATCAAGTGTTGATTCGATGAAGCGGTATATGTTATATTAGTCGGTTATATGCGATATAGCCGGATTGTCGGATCAAGTGTTGATTCGATAATTTAATGTATAATTATATATGTGATATATTACATTACATTAACTAATATAAGCTCGATTTATTGATTCATTTTCTCACCGGATAATACATTGATATATATGCGATATATGTTAATTGTATTATTTTCTTTTGTTGCAAAATATATTATATATATGTGATATATAATATTGTAACAAGTTATGATTACAAATACAACATGTTTTGTGGAGATTAAACAAGTTAGGGTTTGATTTGGGTTAGCATTTGGGTTAGCTTTTTCAAGAAGCTTCAAGAAGCTTTCTTTTGTTTTATGCTAAGATATTTTGTGTCGATATTTTGTAGATATTTCTTAACTCAACCCAAACCTTTTACCTTAGGTTTATTCTCTACATGAGTTAAGCTATTTTTTTCTTAACTCAAGGTTGTTTTGTAACCATATAACAATAATTCATTATTCATGACAAAAGGTTTCACCTTCTTCTTCCTCCTTGAAAAGCTTACTAGCTTTTGTGTTTGTGATGATTTAGTGTGAGAAATTGATAATAAAAGAGAGTTAAATTCCTACTTCATCATCTTCATCTATTCTAGCCACTTAGATTAGGGTGTTCACTTCATTAATACTTGATTAGTTAAGTGAGAGCTTGAGTTAAACATTCTTCAAGGTAGATCATCTTCGAATAGGAAGACTTCAAGTAAGCATGGATCATTCGGCTTGTGGAGCCTCTCTAGAGTTCGGAAGTTCATGGATCGCGGCGAAAGGACTACTACTTGGAGCTTATGAAGCGAAGGAACGGACTACAAAGGTTGTAATCCATTTCTCTTAGATGTAAAGATGTTTACATGCTATGTTAACCCTAGTTCTCTAGCAAAGATCCTCGCATTAGGTTGTTCGGCACTTGAAAATTTTAAATACGGCATGGTTGATGCCTTATAGACCCTTGTGAGAGTGTCTAGTAACCCTACAGTGGTATCAGAGCCAAGGTAAAGAATTAGGCGACGTGTAGACGAAGTTTAAAGTCCGATCGAACCCCGAAACGTCGTATTTGACCCCCTCTCTGGAATTTTTTTAAAAAGGTGATTTTTTCCGTATTAAAAATACTCAGAAAATTAAGCAGGTGATTCTATGGATAACTGTAAAATACAAGCTCCTAATTCCCTTAATTCGCTGCGGAACCGCGGCAATACCATGCTTTGCACGGCGGTTCTGCTGCCGTACTTGGGTATTAAGGACAGATACTTCTACGTAACATCCGTAGGTATTAATACATGCTTCTGGGAATTTTTAATATTACTCAAATGTTGAGTTTTCTGGAGATCTTTAGAATTCGTTGATTCGATCGGAAAGTTTAACTTCGTTTAGTTTTTCCGGATAATTTAGAACGTGTTAAAATGTTCGAACGGATATCAATAACTCACTTTTTCCCCACACGAAAAACTTTCAAGTGTTGAATTTTTCTTGAGTATGAATCTTTCGGAAAAACATGTAAGCATATCTGTGGACCCTCTAGAAGAACGTAGCCTTAACTCGATTATGTGACCATCAAAACTGCCACTAAACCCTAAGGTTTGTGGTAGTTTAGCGTTGCCACATGTGAGGCGTTGGTTTGACCCTTCTACGGCTGGTTCATTGGGGCTGTGACATGTTCTGGGATTTTTGAACTCCGCTTAAGTGTTGAGCTATTTGGGAAATATTGGGTATTTGATTATTCGATCAGAAAGTTTAACATCGTCTATTTATCTGGAATGTGATACAATATGTGGAATTCATATAGTTAGGCATGAAATGCGAAGTATGTGATATTTCGGATTTAAGATGTCTAAAGTGATTGTGGATTCCAAATGTTGTAGTTTTACACTTTCTTTTTTGTGACCGTAAGCGTAGTATGTGGTGTATCGCCGGCTTCGTTGCTATACATCAACGACAATCGGGATACGCATACTTGCTTACGTTGATGATATGTGATATTATACATTGCTGTGATATGTTATATTGGATCGTCGTGTTTTGAATAGCCGGGGTTTTATGTGAGATGAGGGTTTTTATTTTCATTCATGTAAAATTCAAATGTATATAATATTCTTTTATTGGGGCACTTCCGGGTTGAGGTTGATATCACCATTGTATATTATTTACTTTTCCGCATTAATATAGACCCGAGGAGGGGAGCACAAGTAACTGGGTTCTAGGGTCTAGTGGAAGGCCATCTCGAGGAGTCGAGACCGAGTCTCTTAACCCTAGAACTGGCAGTGTTACTTGACGCTCTCGTAGGGGTCTGGGGATGTGGGTTTGGCTATTCATCACGACCGTGGAATCCATGTTTTATACAGGCTTGATGTAAAACACAGACGTCCTAATATATCCAATATTTCATATGTTATCTTCTGCTGCAATGTTCTGTGATGAGATCATATTACTGCATGAGACGAATGCTTATACTATATATATGATGATATATAAATATTACTGCTTTCGTTTTTTCTGTGATGCTTAGGAAGCATAATTGATGGGATTTATTAATGAGATTAATAAAAGAAAAGAAACCTAAAAGATGTTGTAGAATGAAAACTTTATAAAAAGGGTAGCTACAGTCTTGCTTTGCATAGCGGTATATATGATATACCCTGCACCTTATTCGATGAGGAAAGAGCCGAGATCCCTTCACCGGGAGTGACTTCTTTAGCAAAACTGGCAGTTGCTACAAACTCACGGTTTAGTTTTTGATTGCTTCTATAGTTCTTGCTTTGCACCGCGGTATTTATGAAATATCCTGCACCTTATTCGATAAGGAAAGAGCCGAGATCCCTTCACCCGGAGTGACATCTTTAGCGAAACTAGAAAAAATCTCAAAAACACTCCTTTTTCAAAATCACTTATTTCTACAACGATATCAAGTTCTTTACACTCATGGTTTTCTGAAAAACCAGCGTAGCACTCCGTCATTTCAGATAGAGACTAATTAGTATTCGTGTTGCGTTTGTTGACCTTAGCCAAGGCGTAGTGTACGGTAGCTAATTAGTATTTATCTGTTAAAACATGAGATGTGATTGATTTAGGGTAGTCGTACGACTTTGTTGACCTTAGCCAAGGGTCGTACGAGTGGGTTTAATTCAATCGGGAAATGACGGGTTGAACTTGGCTAGCACTTATGATTTGTTGACCTTAGCCAAGGTCATGAGTTGCTAGGGGAAAAAGCATTAACGGGAATTTCAAGTGTTGAAATTTGCAATGAGATTGCATACCTCCTATGAGATAGTTGGATCCCGATACCCACTGCGAGTAAGAGTTACTCCTGGGAGAATTTTACACAGGACAATTAGCCGATCAAGTAGGTGTCTAGAAAGGTGTTAACGGGGTTATGCCTCTGGGAAAATGAGGTTTATTTTAATTAGGTCCATGCAAAAGCACGGGGAACCTCCCTCAAAGTACCAACACTGATCTGGCTGAAAGATTGGGGAACTTGTAAGGTGTAATTAATCCCGGCTAATCTTTCCTTTTAGGGTTTGAAGGAAGATTTGATAAAAACAGTGGGAGACATCCTGATTAGATAAGATAATAACCAATCTAATCTTGCAAGAGCATACGCTAAAGTGTTTTCTTCTCTCTCTCTCTCCAGGTAGCGACCGTGTCAGGCCTTAATCAAGATAATAATATGGATGTATTGACTGAACACGCTTATTATACTGAGCAGGAGAACGTTGGTCCTGTTCTTTCTTATAAGTGTTATAAGACTGAGCAGGAAATAGGAGAATATCTGGATTCTCACACCGCCCAAACGAAGAACAAGCATGCTGATGCATCTTCTTCGGGTGTGTTAGTTATTGAGAACTGTTTCTCAGTTCACTCTACGTCCTGGGTATTAGATACCGGATCGGGATCCCACATATATAATTTGTTACATTGGCTACATAAAGGGAGAGAACTGGGAATGGATGATCATTCTGTAAGAGTAGAGAATGGTGCAGATCTTGCAGCCAAAGCAGTTGGCGAATATCACCTTGTGTTACCAAATGGTAATACATTGGTTCTGAACGAGTGCTATTACATTTCGACCCTGATATTGTCACGTCCCGAAAGTACGGAACATGACCGGCACTTAAACTACGAGATGTCTCGAGGCGTACGTAATCTAAGTAAGCCGAAAACCCAGAAATCCAAACCAAGAAAAGTAGTAGAGTGAAGGACAAACCAACTTAAATCAAGTAGTTTTAATAGCATAAGCCGAATTATGCATTTTTTTTTAAAAAAAAAACATCAAATATTTCCTGAAAATTTCGGCAGAGTCTCCTTTGTAAATACTGGCTCTCAAACGGGATACAACATGAATAGTATACGAAATCAATAAAAAGGCATCCCCAAGCGGGAGCAAGCTCTTCGTCAAACGACGGTCACAACCACACAAGCAAAATAATATACAACGCCAAGGGAGAGGATCAAAACTCAAAAGGAAACTCAAAACAACAAGAATTCACAAAAATATAACGCGCGACTCTAAAGTCGAAAGAATAACATCACCGTCTCTAGCTCAAAAATAAATACATGTTTGGTTGATGCAATTTACTAGATACAACTGAATAATATTATACAAGGTAATATGATGGGTACGATACCAATAAACCCACCTACTAGCAAGTTACCCGAACGAAATTGTGCCCGCAAAGCCGTAATGAAACCTGTACGGCAAACCTGCAAGAAACTGGGGCACAACGGGGGTGAGTTGCCAACTCGTGAATAGAAAAACATCTACGAATAGAAATCGCATGTATGACGAAATCCTAGGTCATACGATCATAATATATAATCCTCAAATATAACCAGCAGTCTATAACAATGACTAAGGTGTAACTCTACGTTGCCAACCTCGGTTCTTGGGGGAGGCGGAAACAGTATGAAAATTAAATTTTTAGCGCATTAGGCAACATGGACTAACAAAAGTCGGGATCTTTTCTAAACAAAACTAGCTACCAAGCTAAAGAGAGTTAGCTACTCGGAAAAGATGTTATACCTCACTTGAACTCCTTCTTCTTGAACTCTTTATAGAGGTTGGGTGGTGCTTTCCTCGTCGCCTTCTTTCGTCAAAGATGGATCCACCTGAGGGTTCAACCTTGGGCTCCTTTCTCGAACTTTGAGAGAACTAAGGTCTTTGGCTTGCTAGACCTTCAACCCTAGAGTGAGTAGAGAGTGGTTTATAGTATTTTATCTCAAGGAGAGGTTTCTCAACACATGAGAATGGATCTCCTTGAACTAGAGGAGGAGGAAGAAGAAGAGAGGAGAGAGAATGAATATGATAGAATGAAAATGGTTTTTTTACAACCATAACAAAATATAAGTGATTTATCAAAAATAATATTAATCAAAAATGAAAAGGTGATGGTTAGTTTGAATAGACCATTATCATATCACCATAAATGATTTTGCAAAGATCAAAGAGCATCTAAAAAGGTAATGATGATGGTCAAAGTTTCAAACCTAGTCAACTAGTCAACCTTGGTCAACAAGTCAACAAGCCCAACCATGACACAATTTCATTTAATTAATATTATTAATTGATAAATCACAAGATCATTAGGGTTTGGAAAAAGACGACTGTCAACTGTGCATACACACCCGTTCCAAAACCCCAATGAAAAACCTCTTCCTCCGCCTCAATCAACTGTGCATACACACCCGCGTTCATGTTCCGAGGAACACGAACACAAAGAGATAAAACTAATCCCAGATCATATACTAGGATCCGGCTTAAACCAAAGCTTGCTAGTATAAGCTGTCCGGACAACAAACGTGCACAAGTGCGCGGATGTGAACGAACCCTGTCGCAAAACTATGCGACCTCTACTCATTTTGCCCAAAGAAGAATAGCCCTCTGTGTGGGACTCTAAAGACTCGACACTACGTTGGCAGTGGGTTTAACCACAGACCGCAAGCGGCACTAGCTGTGCGTAACGGTCCCCAGGTAGATGCCGATAAGAAGACTGACGAGGTAAACCCCATCTGAACTCCTACTGAGCCTGAATGTGACAGTCTCCGTACAGTCCGGTCTGTTCGTCTGATACATCGCATGGCGGGCCTAGGAGGCGGTAAACATCAGTCCCCTAATAGCGGTACAAGTCGTGTCGGAGTGAAACCCAGAACACCCTGAGATAACACTGGAAACCTACCAGTATATCTCGCTTGCCCTAGCCAGGGACTACTCGTGTAATGGCTCTCCTAGACACAGCGCGATGTCAACCCCCAATACCGGGAGAGACGAATCCTGTCTAACCGTCACTGCCTCCAAGTGCTTCGGGACTGCAACCAACTACTACCTGTTTGCACGACTCCTTTGAGCCGTGGTAGGGTAGTAGTCAAAATACAGTGGGAATACACTTGAGGCGAAGTGACAGTGTCAAGTCAGCGGACTAAGCTGTGCTCATGTCACCTGGGAACTGATAACTAACGATAGGTATAATACCAACCATCAGTTCCCAACGAGTCCTGTCCAGTGTACTCGTTGTTAGTTATATGTATGCCCTAGAGGCCATTACTATACATAGGATGTATATTGTAGTGGATGCTGGGACATATATAGGGAGGACTTTCTTGCTCGACATGATAGTATGCTATCTGGTTGACCTTTACCTTAACGTGTATGCTGATTGTCTCTCTGTTACATGTTGGTAAAGCCCTTAGGATTTGTACTTGACTACCTGGACTATGATGCGGATCATACTAGTGGGGACATGGTAGTCTATAAGTACATCCTTCAAAGTCCCTAGTCGAGGGTGTATCGAGACGGGGCATCGATACACCAGAGTAGACTAGCGTATACCTTCTCGACCCATACAGATGGGCGATGGATGATCCCATATCCACCGGTGTTTGACATCAGAGGAGATATACGGGTGCTCAGTAGAGACTGGGTACACTGGACGGACTCGCCGAGAACTCCCAGATGGTATTATACCTCACGTCAGATGGCAGTTCTCTGGTGACACTGGTACAGAGTAGTCTATTGACCCGAGATCGTCATAGAGTCTTGTGTGGTTCCCACTGTGCTTTGATTTCCATCTTACCACGTCCAAGAGGGCGTGCAAAACGGTGGTTTTTGGGTACAGTCCCGAGTCACATGGAGGCAATGAGCGATAGGAGGGGATTCGTCTCTCCCGGTATAGGGGGTTGATGTTGCGCTGTGTTCGATTGGCTATAACAGGAAATCCCTGGCCAGGGTTGCTGAGATTTACTGGTAAGTGTTACCAGTAGTTTCTCGAACAGTTATAGACCTCATATCGACACGACTTATTGAGCTACTGGGGTCTGACGTTTACCACCCCTAGGCGAGATATGCGACATATCAGACGATCAGACCGGACTGTACGGTAGTGTTACTGGTCGGATTCACTGGAGTGTGAGCGGGCTTGCTCGTCGATCTTCAGATCGCTCAATACCCGGGTGGCCGTTACGTTTAGCAGACCGCTTGCGGCTTGTGGATGTTTGATATGATCATCATCCGCTGCCGGCGTATTGACGAGTCTTTAGAGTCCTACACAGAGGTTTCCTGGCTCAAGCGAAACGAAATAGGAGTTCATATGAGATATGTGCGGGACCGAGAATAATGCGTGTATGTGATACCGTATTCTATTCTCGCGATAAATATATCGAATGGTTGTATGCGATATAACCTAGTTATCGATTCAAGCGTTGATTCGATAAGCCGATATATTTGATACCAGTCGGTTATGTGCGCATGACCGGATCATTGAATCAAGTGTTGATTTAATGATTTAATGTATAATTATATATTTGATATATTACTTTGCATTAACTAGTATCGGGTCACTTTAAGATGGATTTTCTCACTCTTTTGTGCGCATTACATATGCGATATGATTTTGTGCACTTGCTTGTGTCATGTTTGATGATGCATGCCCAATTTTGGTTAAGTGTAAAGAATGAACCATGGTTGTGAATGGTTAGGGTTTTGTTTTAATCATTCATTTATTTATATATATTTATTTTGAATTTAAATTGTGAGAAGAAAACAAAATGGTTGCAATTTTCTTCATGAAGTTTCTAAGTGCTTCATGCACTTTGACCATTTTTGTCTTCATCTCCTTTACCTAACCATTCACTAACTATGATTCACTCTCTACACCTAACTATGATTAAGTCATGATAAGTATTCTTTTTGTTGATAATTTAAATCATTCTTATCATAACTTTTTCATGAGCTTCTTCTTCTTCTTCATAAAACACATAAAGAAAAAGCTTCAAGTCATCAATGGTAGATTGATGATATGAGTGAGAAATCCAATTCTAAAGTCTACCCACTTCCTATTTCTTCATCCTCTACCTCTTGCCAAGTAGTAGAGTGTGTTTCCTTCACAACTTTTCACGGTTTGGTGAAGGTGGAGCTTGATTCATCGATGCTTCGACGTAGATCATCTTCGGCATGGACATCGACGACCTAGCTTGCCCATTCTCCGACGAAGCCGATCCTAGAGCCCAGATTCGATTTGGACAGCGGAGAGGACCTCGTTGCGGAGTTATGGAGGTGGAGCACCGGATCTACAAAGGTTGTATTTCCGTATTTTATTTAGTTAACTGTTAACTAGTTCTTGTTCGCCTAGATATCTAGCAAACGATCCGTACTTTAGGGTTTGTAGGCACCATAATTTTTGAAATTGCCATGGTTGATGGCTTGGGAGACCTCACTAGAGTGCCTAGGAACCCTGCACTCGTAGCCTAACGAGCACCCGCATACTATCTCAAGTACGACGTACTGAAGGCTGTGGGACAGACCACCTCCCGCACTGGGATGAGAAGCGCATACGCTAGTCTACTCCGGAGTATCGATGCCCTATCTCGATAATCCCACGACTAGGGACGTGTATAAGGATGTGCTTGTAGATTACCCAGCCCCCCACGAGTGTGACTTCCATCACAACGCTGGTAATCAAGCAAAGATCCTAAGGGCTCTACTAATGTGTATAGATAATATGCTAAAAGAAACACATGTACACATTAAAGTAGAAACAAACCAAGTAGCATACTACCATTTTGAGCAAGATTGTATATACAACTGTGAATATCCCAAGCTTCCATTAAGTAATATACAAACTAGTATGATACAGTAATGGCCTCTAGGGCATATACACTAACATAGGGTAAATATCTAACCCAAGTGTAATCCCATATGCCCGTGTCAGTGCCTCAGGTAGCAATATATCATATGGATGATGTATGAATGCATTAAACAGAATGCATGTACTGAAGAAAACTGCTTTCATAAATTAGTGAGATTTCTGTATTTTTAAAATGAGGTATCATAATGAAATCAGCATAAAACAGTGCCTAGCATCAGCACAAAACATAATCCCAATATCTCGATATCTCTGTATCACAGTCTCTGTACCTCAATATCTCGAAATCTCAATGTCTCAATCACAATGAGTAGGGCGCCGTCAGTCCAGGACGGCCCCTACCATCCATTTCATGACCACGACGGTATCCTCCGGATATCCGACACGTCGGGTAATATCACCGGTCGGTCGTGCTCCCCTGCACAGGCTCAACGTCAACAACACGATCTTCTTGTCCCGGGGTACCGCACCGGGCCCACCATGTACCCAAAACGGTTCATACATCTCCTCGAATCGGGTCTCGAAATCCATCAGCAAACTCATGGTGGACGACTCATACATCATGGGAAAACCGCACTTTTTATTTAAAAGAGAGAAAAGAAGCTTATACAAGTTTTGCGGTTTTCCCCCAAATCTAGAAAATCTCATGGAAATCTAAATCCAAATCATCAATAGCATGTAAAATCATGAATATAGGCATGAGAATCCATGACTACGGCATAACAATGAATAACAGTATGCATGAAGTGACAAGTAATAACTACAATATCTAAGCTGACATATAAGGTAAGTACACTAATATCATGTCAAACTACTAGCTATCAAGCTAAGTTAAGCAATAATATTTTCTAAGGTGTACGTGACATGGCAATTACCGATGAAGATGTGTATGAGCCGGCAAGTAAGTGTACGTGGTACATACGCATCATCGGTAATGGTTCTGGTATCCTAACAGCATAATATCAACAATGCAATATGAAATAACAATGTAAGTATGTGATGCGGAGCGAGCAACCATAATGAGCGGGAGCTAAATATTAAACAATGGTGCCATTTGAAATAACACGAATCGTGGGGTTTTGAAAATAAGGGCTACGGTGGTTTTAAGAAAGGATACGTCTTTTGAAATATCCGTAGATCCCTTGACCTGTCTTTTAAAATACCCACGATCCGCTAGTTTTGAAATAGGTAGGAGTCTAATCTAATCTAACAACTACACTAAATTATACGGCTGAACTAACAAGCTGAACTACAGGTAAGGAAACCGCCTATCATCTGAGTCGATACATATACATACCCGTATATGTATTGTAGGGTTCCTCGGGCTCACTAAGGAGGTCTCACAAGGCATCAACCATACCAATTTCAAATTTTACCGGTGCCGAGAAACCCTAATACGGATCGTTAACTAGAATTCTAGGCGAAAAGAAACTAGTTAACAACTTAACTAAATGGTAAACGGAAATACTGTTAGTTGTATGTATGCCCTAGAGGCCAGTATTGTACAGATGTTGTATATTATATTGGATACTTGGACATATATAGAGATGACTTTCTTGCTCGAGATGATAGTATGCTATCTGGTTACTCTTTATCTTAACATGTACACTAGTCTCTTTGTACTGTCTTATAGTTACATGTTGGTAAAGCCCTTAGGATGTGTACTTGACTGCCTGGACTATGATGCAGATCATACTAGTGGGGACATGGTAGTCCATAAGTACATCCTTCAAGGTCCCTAGTCGTGGGTATATCGAGACGGGGCATCGATATACCAGTGTAGACTAGCGTATACGCTTCTCGACCCATGTGATGGGCGATGGATGATCCCATATCCATTGGTGTTTGACATCAGAGATGGTATACGGGTGCTCAGTGGAGACTGGGTACACTGGACGGACTCGCCGAGAACTCCCAGATGGTATTATACCTCACGTCAGATGGCAGTTCTCAGGTGACACTTGTACAGGTTAGTCTGTAGACCCAAGATCGTCATAGAGTCTTGTGTGATTCCCACTGTGCTTTGATCTCCACCTTACCACGTCCATGAGGGCGTGCAAAACGGTGGTCTTTGGGCACAGTCCCGAGTCATATGGAGGCAATGAGCGATAGGAGGGGTTTCGTCTCTCCCGGTATTGGGGGTTGATGTTGCGCAGTGCTCGATTGGCCGTAGCAGGGAAGTCCCTGGCCAAGGCTGATCAGAGATTTGCTGGTAAGTGTTACTAGTAGTTTCTCGACCCGTTATGAGCCTCACACCGGCATGACTTATCGGGTTATTGGGGTCTGACGTTTACCACCCCTAGACTTGATATGCGACATATCAGACGAAGAGACCGGACTGTACGGTAAGTGTTACTGGTCGGATTCGCAGGAGTGTGAGCGGGCTAGCTCGTCGATCTTCTGATCGCTCAATACCCGGGTGGCCGTTATGTTTAGCAGACCGCTTGCGGCTTGTGGGTGTTTGATATGATCATCATCTGCTACCGGCGTATTGACGAGTCTTTAGAGTCCTACACAGAGGTTTCCTGGCTCAAGCGAAATGAAATAGGAGCGCATATGAGATATGTGCAGGACCGAGAATAATGCGTGTATGTGATACCGCATTTCATTCTCGCGATAAATGTTTCGATTGGTTATATTCGATATGACCTAGTTATCGAATCGTTGATTCGATAAATCGATACATTGGATACTAGTCGGTTATGTGCGACATGACCGGATCATTGAATCAAATGTTGATTTAATGATTTAATGTATAATTATATATTTGATATATTGCTTTGCATTAGCTAGTATTGGTTCACTTTATATGGATTTTCTCACTTGATACACATTGTATATGTGATATACTTTTGTGCACTTTTTTGTATCATGTTTGATGATACTTGAGCATTTGGTTAAGTGTGAAGGATTAAACCATGGTTAAGTGATAATTAGGGTTTTGCTTAATCATTTATTTATTCATTTCTTTATTTATTTATTTGGAAATGATTTAAAAAGGAATGGTGGCTTTCTTTGTCTTTTAGTTGAAGCTTCATGAAGCTTTGACTCATGCTTAACCCTAACCCATCCATTAACCATGGTATATTCTCTACACTTAACCCTAGTAAGAATTATGATAAGTATTCCTTTTTCTTTTTATTTTTAAAGAAGACTTATCATTTTTTCTAGCTCATCTTCTTCTTCATCTTCATCTTTGAAACCTTGAGGCCATCAATGGCAACTTGAGCTTGAGAGTGAGAAATCCAATTCTAAAGAGAACCCATCTCCTATTTCTTCATCCTCTACCTCTTGCCAAGTAGTAGAGTGTGTTTTCTTCACAAGTTTCATCACATTGTGAAGTCGGAGTTTGAACTTGCGATGCCTCGACGTAGATCGTCTTTGACACGAAGCCGGCGACCTAGCTCACCCGATTCTCCGATGAAGCCGACGCTAGAGCCCGGGGTTCGACATGGACAGCGAGGAGACTTCGTTGCGGAGCCGTGGAGGTGGATATCCGGATCTACAAAGGTTGTAATTTCCATATCCAAGTAGTTAAGTGTTAACTAGTTTTCATTTCGCCTAAACATCTAGTCTAAGATCCGTAGTCTAGGGTTTCTCGGCACCATTTTTTTTTTAAATTGGCATGTTCGATGCCTTGTGAGACCTTACTAGGGTGCCTAGGAACCTTTCACTAGTATCAGAGCCTAGCTAGAGCCTTAGGCGAAGTCTAGACGGAGTTTGAAGTCCGAACGAACCCAAAACCATTATTCCAAGGTGCTCTCTGGAAAATTTCTGAAATTTTGGATTTTTGTCAATTAAAAATATGCAGAAAATCATGCAGGGTCTTATATGAAATACTGTGAAATTCGAGGGCCTGATTCAACTTTTCCACTGCGGAACCGCGGCACGAGCTATGCATGCGCGGCGGTTCCGCGGCCGTACTGTTCCCTTGTTTAATTTTTAATTCACAGTAATTCATATATTTGTATATTATATTTTCTGGGTATTTTTATTGTGACTCCACAGAAGAGTATTTTGGGGTTGCTTTGGGGATTCAATTGTTCGTTCGGGTTTTCAAATTTTTGTCTAAGTGGATTTCCAGATAACTGTAGAATATGTTAAAATGTTTGACCGGATACAAATACCCAACTTTTCCCCTGCCGGAAAAATTCCAAGTGTTGGATTTTTCTGTGGTTAAAAGACGTTCGAAGTAGTGCAAGTAACGCGATGGTCCCTCTAGAAGACAACAAACCTTAACTCGATTATGTGACCGTCTTGAACTGCCCTTTGAACCTTCGGGTTTGGGGCAGTACGGCGTGCCACATGTGAGGCGTTGGCTTGACCCTTCTACGGCTGGACCGTTGGTACTGAGGCATGAAACGAATGTCTTGGAACCTATTTCATGTGTTGGACGGTTTTGGGAAAACTTGGGTATTCAAATGTTCGATCGGAAATTTTAATATATTCTATTTATCCGGAATGGGATACAATAATTGGAATTCACAAACAGTTATGTGATAACTGAATGAATGATATAAATTTAGCGGTTTAGTTTCATTTGATATTGAAAAGGGTTTTCGATAATGAGACTAAAATGCGGGATTTATAATAATTAGGCATGTGATGTCTAAGATATTCGTTGGATTAGGCATGTGATGTCTAAAGTAGTTGCGGATTCCAATTGTTGTAGTTTTACACTTTCTTTTCTGTGACCGTAAGTGTAATATGTGATATCGCCGGTTTCGTTGCTATATGTCAACGACAATTGGGATGTGCATATTTACTTACGTTGATGACATGTGATGTTTTGTGTTGCTGGATATGTTATATTGGATCGTCGTGTTCGAATAGCCGGGGTTTTTTATGTGAGATAAGTGTTTTTCATTTTCATTCATGTAAAAACTTGTATGTAATATTCTTTTATTTGGGGCACTCCCAGGTAGCGGAAGCTGTCACCCTTTGTATATTATTTACTTTTCCGCATTAGGATAGACCCAAGGAGGGGAGCACAAGTAACCGGGTTCTGGGGTCCAGTGGGAGACCAACTCGAGGAGTCGAGTCCGGGTCTCCTAACCCTAGAATTGGCAGGGTTGCTTGCCGCTCTCATAGGGGTCTAGGGGTGTGGGATTGGCTATTCATCACGACCGTGGAATCCGTGTTTTATACTGGCTCGTATTGAAAACACGGACGTCCTAGTATATCCAATATTTCATATGCTTATTCTGCTGCGATATCTGTGTTGTGACTCTGTGATGGATATAGTATATGATATATATGATATATTATATAGACGTTACTTATGTTTTACACCCGCGCTAGCCCTGCCCTGCTCTGTCGTTAGTTACCTAACCTAACGGTGCATGAGGGGACATCGAGGCGAATGCGGATGGCATAAGTGTATGTCATATCTATCTGTGATGTTTAGGTATTTAAATGATGGGACTTCATTAATGTGATTAATGAAAGATAAGAAACCTAAGATGTTGTAGAATCGAATTTTAAAATAAAACAGGTAGCTACAGTTCTTGCTTTGCACAGCGGTATATATGATATACCCTGCACCTTATTCGATGAGGAAAGGACCGAGATCCCTTCACCAGGAGTGACTCCTTTAGCAATAACTGGCAGATGCTACAGACTCGGTTTGCTTTTGACTGCTTTTGGGTTTTTGCTTTGCACAGTGATATATATGATATATCCCGCACCTCATTCGACGAGGAAAGGACCGAGATCCCTTCACCGGGAGTGACTCCTTTAGCAAAACTAGAAAAGCCTCAAAATCACTCCATTTTAAAAACTTCATTTGATTCTACAACGATATCAAGTTCATTACGCTCATGGTTTTCAGAAAAACCTGGCGTAGCCCTCCGTCATTTCAGATGAGTAGTAGTTAGTATTCGTGCTATGTTTGTTGGCCTGCGTCAAGGCATAGTGTGCGGTAGCTAACTAGTATTTATCTGCTTATGCATATGATGCAGATTGGATTAGGGTAGCCGTGCGACTTTGTTGGCCTGCGTCAAGGGTCGTACGGGTGGGTTTAATTCAATCAGGAAATGACGGGTTGAACTTGACTAGCGCACTATGGTTTGTTGGCCTGCGTCAAGGTCATAGCATGCTAGGGGCAAAATATTATCGGGAATTTCAAGTGTTGAAATTTGCAATGAGATTGCATACCTTCTATGAGATAGTTGGATCCCGATACCCGCTGCGAGTAAGAGTTACTCCTGGGAGAGTTTTACACAGTGCAATTAGCCGATCAAGTAGGTGTCTAGAAAGGTGTCAACGGGGTTACGCCTCTGGAAAAACGAGGTTTACAGTAATTAGGTTCGTGCGAAAGTACGGGGGACCTCCCTCAAAGTACCGACACTGGCCTGGCTGAAAGATTGGCGAACTTGTAGTGTGTAATTAATCCCGGCTAGTCTTTCCTTTTTAGGGTTTGAAGGAAGATTTGATAAAAAGCAGTGGGAGCCATCTTGATTAGATAAGATAATAACCAATCTGATCTTGCACGAGCATACGCTAAAGTGTTTTCTTCTCTCTCTCTCCAGGTAGCGACCATTTCATGCCATAATAAAGATAATAATATGGATGTATTGACCGAACCCGCATGTTATACTGTGCTGGGGAACGTTGGTTCCGTTCTTTCCTATAAGAGTTATAGGAATGAACAGGATATAGGGGAATACCAGGATTCCCATGCCACCCGATTGAAGAAAGTACATGTTGATGCATTTTCTTCTGGTGTGTTCGTTACTGAGAACTGTTTCTCCATTTCCTCTACGTCCTGGGTATTGGATACCGGGTCAGGATCCCATATATGTAATCAGTTACATGGGCTTAAGAAAGGTAGAGAACTTGGAGAAGATGATAAAGATATAAGAGTAGGAAATGGTGCAATTGTTGCAGCCAAGACTGTCGGGGAATATCACCTTGTATTACCAACTGGTAATACATTGGTTCTGAACGAATGCTATTACATGCCGAACCTGATATGCAACATTATATCGGTTTCTTTATTAAGTAAAGAGGGATATAATTTTGTATTACAGGACAATGTTATGAACATTTTCTGTAACCAAAAGTTGGTTGGATCAGGCACGTTATGCAATGGCATTTATGTTCTAAATCAATCAACAGTTCTGAGCATAACGAACACACACAAGAGGAAGAGTTCTGAACTCAATGAATCCTTCTTGTGGCATTGTAGACTGGGTCACATCAATGCGACACGACTAGCTAAGTTGCATAAAGATGGATATTTAAATCCGTTTGAATTTTCATCTTATGACACTTGCCAGTCATGTCTCAAAGGCAAGATGACCAAAACTCCGTTTACGGGACACGGAGAAAGAGTTACCGAACTCTTGGGACTGATACATAGTGATGTATGCGGTCTCATGTCTACACATGCCAGGGATGGTTCTTCATACTTCATTACATTCACTGACGATCTCTCTAGGTTCGGGTATGTGTTCCTGATGAAACACAAATCAGAAGCTTTTGAGAAATTTAGGGAATATAAACAAGAAGTTGAGAACCAAACCGGAAAAAGTATTAAAATCCTACGATCTGATCGAGGAGGAGAATACTTAAGCAATGAATTCCTGGACTTCCTAAAAGAGAATGGGATTCTCTCTCAGCTGACTCCTCCATATACACCACAGCACAACGGTGTATCAGAACGGAGGAACCGCACCCTATTAGATATGGTGCGCTCTATGATGAGCACAGCTGAGTTACCTATTTCCTTCTGGGGATATGCACTGAAAACAGCTGCAGACCTATTGAATATGGTTCCCACCAAAACCGTGCCGACCACTCCATATGAGATATGGAAAGGAAAGAGACCATATCTTAATTATGTTAAGATATGGGGTTGTCCGGCCTATGTAAAAACGCAAAATCCGGACAAACTCGCGGCAAGGTCCATTCTGTGTAAGTTTATTAGATATCCCAAACATTCGCGAGGGTATATCTTCTACCACCCTGAGGAACAAAGAGTGTTTGTTTCTCGGCATGCCACCTTTTTAGAAAAGGAATTTCTTGAAAAAGAGATTAGTGGTCATGAGGTAGAACTGGAAGAGGTTCCAGCTGCAGAAGCTACAACAGAAGATCTGGTGGAACCAGAGGATTCCGTAGTTCCCGATGAACCCCAGCCACTTCGCCGATCTGGTAGGGTTTCTCGTCCACCTGAGAGATACTACGGTTTTTTCATTGACGGTGGAAGCGAGGATTGCATCATGGAGGATGATGACCCAACTAGCTTCGAGCAGGCCATCACGAGTAGGGACTCAGTGAAATGGCTGGATGCTATGCGGTCCGAGATGGAATCCATGTACACCAACAAAGTATGGACTTTGGAAGTTGCTCCTGAAGGGGTAAAACCCATTGGGAGCAAGTGGATCTTCAAGAAGAAACTTGGTGTAGATGGGAAAGTGGAGACTTTCAAAGCTAGACTTGTAGCAAAGGGTTTTCGTCAAAGACCAGGTGTGGACTATGACGAAACCTTTTCTCCAGTGGCTATGCTTAAATCCATCCGGATCATGCTTGCCATTGCTGCCTTTCATGACTACGAAATCTGGCAAATGGATGTTAAGACCGCCTTTCTAAATGGTGATTTAGAAGAGTGCGTGTACATGACTCAGCCAGAGGGCTTCATAGACAGTGGGAGCAGCGGGAAGGTGTGCAAGCTGCTTAAATCCATTTATGGATTAAAGCAAGCATCGCGGAGTTGGAACATCTGCTTTGACGTCGTTATCAAAGAGTTTGATTTCGTCAAAAACCCAAATGAACCTTGTATCTACAAGAAGGTGGCAGAGAGTAAGGTTGTCTTCTTCGTATTGTACGTAGACGACATACTCTTGATAGGAAATGATATTCCTATGCTGCAATCGGTCAAGCTCTTCTTATCACAAAGATTCTCAATGAAAGATCTTGGTGATGCCTCCTGCATATTGGGGATTAGGATCTATAGAGATAGATCCAAACGGATTTTGGGATTGTCCCAATCCAGGTACATTGACACCATACTAAAGAGGTTTAGTATGGAAGAGTCCAAGCGTGGGAACTTACCCACGATCTCTGGAGTCACTCTCTCCAAAGAGATGTCTCCCAAGACTAATTTGGAGAGAGCTCGCATGCAAGGGATACCCTATGCTTCGGCAGTAGGCTCTATCATGTATGCGATGCTATGTACCAGACCCGATATAGCATACTCACTAAGTATAGAAAGCAGGTATCAAGCTGATCCTGGAGAGAGTCACTGGACAGCTGTGAAGAGCATTCTCAAGTACTTACGAAGGACTAGAGATATGTTCTTGGTGTATGGTAACGGAGAGCTCCAAGTGGAGTCCTTTACCGATTCGAGCTTCCAGAGTGATAAGGACGACTCTAAGTCGCAGTCGGGCTTTGTCTTTACCCTTTACGGAGGGGCGGTTAGCTGGAAGAGTTCTAAGCAGGAAACCGTGGCAGACTCGGCGATGGAGGCTGAATACATCGCTGCCAACGATGCTGCCAAAGAGGCTGTCTGGATCAAGAAGTTCATTACTGAACTTGGAGTGGTTCCATCCATTGAGCGTCCAATACCTTTGTATTGCAATAACAATGGAGCGGTGGCTTTGGCCAAGGAACCCAGGTCCCATCAGTGATCCAGGCATATTCTGAGGCGGTATCACCTGATCCGGGAGATAGTTGATCGCCGGGAGATCGAGGTCAGGAGAGTTGACACGAAGAACAACACGGCGGATCCACTCACGAAGGCCATTCTCCAGATACAGTTTGAGAGACTCTTCGGGATGCTCGGTATGAGATACTACAGCAGCTGGCCCTAGTGCAAGTGGGAGATTGTTAGTTGTATGTATGCCCTAGAGGCCAGTATTGTACAGATGTTGTATATTATATTGGATGCTTGGACATATATAGAGATGACTTTCTTGCTCGAGATGATAGTATGCTATCTGGTTACTCTTTATCTTAACATGTACACTAGTCTCTTTGTATTGTCTTATAGTTACATGTTGGTAAAGCCCTTAGGATGTGTACTTGACTGCCTGGACTATGATGCAGATCATACTAGTGGGGACATGGTAGTCCATAAGTACATCCTTCAAGGTCCCTAGTCGTGGGTATATCGAGACGGGGCATCGATATACCAGTGTAGACTAGCGTATACGTTTCTCGACCCATGTGATGGGCGATGGATGATCCCATATCCATTGGTGTTTGACATCAGAGATGGTATACGGGTGCTCAGTGGAGACTGGGTACACTGGACGGACTCGCCGAGAACTCCCAGATGGTATTATACCTCACGTCAGATGGCAGTTCTCCGGTGACACTTGTACAGGTTAGTCTGTAGACCCGAGATCGTCATAGAGTCTTGTATGATTCCCACTGTGCTTTGATCTCCACCTTACCACGTCCATGAGGGCGTGCAAAACGGTGGTCTTTGGGCACAGTCCCGAGTCACATGGAGGCAATGAGCGATAGGAGGGGTTTCGTCTCTCCCGGTATTGGGGGTTGATGTTGCGCAGTGCTCGATTGGCCGTAGCAGGGAAGTCCCTGGCCAGGGCTGATCAGAGATTTGCTGGTAAGTGTTACCAGTAGTTTCTCGACCCGTTATGAGCCTCACATCGGCACGACTTATCGGGTTATTGGGGTCTGACGTTTACCACCCCTAGACTTGATATGCGACATATCAGACGAAGAGACCGGACTGTACAGTAAGTGTTACTGGTCGGATTCGCAGGAGTGTGAGCGGGCTAGCTCGTCGATCTTCTGATCGCTCAATACCCGGGTGGCCGTTATGTTTAGCAGACCGCTTGCGGCTTGTGGGTGTTTGATATGATCATCATCTGCTACCGGCGTATTGACGAGTCTTTAGAGTCCTACACAGAGGTTTCCTGGCTCAAGCGAAATGAAATAGGAGCGCATATGAGATATGTGCAGGACCGAGAATAATGCGTGTATGTGATACCGCATTTCATTCTCGCGATAAATGTTTCGATTGGTTATATTCGATATGACCTAGTTATCGAATCGTTGATTCGATAAATCGATACATTGGATACTAGTCGGTTATGTGCGACATGACCGGATCATTGGATCAAATGTTGATTTAATGATTTAATGTATAATTATATATTTGATATATTGCTTTGCATTAGCTAGTATTGGTTCACTTTATATAGATTTTCTCACTTGATGCACATTGTATATGTGATATACTTTTGTGCACTTTTTTGTATCATGTTTGATGATACTTGAGCATTTGGTTAAGTGTGAAGGATTAAACCATGGTTAAGTGATAATTAGGGTTTTGCTTAATCATTTATTTATTCATTTATTTATTTATTTATTTGGAAATGATTTAAAAAGGAATGGTGGCTTTCTTTGTCTTTTAGTTGAAGCTTCATGAAGCTTTGACTCATGCTTAACCCTAACCCATCCATTAACCATGGTATATTCTCTACACTTAACCCTAGTAAGAATTATGATAAGTATTCCTTTTTCTTTTTATTTTTAAAGAAGACTTATCATTTTTTCTAGCTCATCTTCTTCTTCATCTTCATCTTTGAAACCTTGAGGCCATCAATGGCAACTTGAGCTTGAGAGTGAGAAATCCAATTCTAAAGAGAACCCATCTCCTATTTCTTCATCCTCTACCTCTTGCCAAGTAGTAGAGTGTGTTTTCTTCACAAGTTTCATCACTTTGTGAAGTTGGAGCTTGAACTTGCGATGCCTCGACGTAGATCGTCTTTGACACGAAGCCGGCGACCTAGCTCACCCGATTCTCCGATGAAGCCGACGCTAGAGCCCGGGGTTCGACATGGACAGCGAGGAGACTTCGTTGCGGAGCCGTGGAGGTGGATATCCGGATCTACAAAGGTTGTAATTTCCATATCCAAGTAGTTAAGTGTTAACTAGTTTTCATTTCGCCTAAACATCTAGTCTAAGATCCGTAGTCTAGGGTTTCTCGGCACCATTTTTTTTTAAATTGGCATGTTCGATGCCTTGTGAGACCTTACTAGGGTGTCTAGGAACCTTTTAAATACAACCTTTGTAGATCCGGTTCTCCACCTCCATGGCTCCGCGATGAAGTCTCCTCGCTGTACAAATCGGATCTTGGGCTCTTGCGTCGGCTTCATCGGAGAAAAAGCGGGCTAGGTCATCGACGACGATGCCGAAGATGATCTACGTCGAGGCATCACTAGATCAAGCTCCAACTTCACCAAGTCAAGAAAACTTGTGAAGGAAACACCCTATACTACTTGGCAAGAGGTAGAGGATGAAGAAATAGGAAGTGGGTTCACTTTAGAATTGGATTTCTCACTCTTTTTCATAAGTTGCCATTGATGGAGGCAAGCTTGCTTCAATGTTGAAGATGAAGAAGAAGAAAGAATATCATAAGTATTATACAAAATGAATAATAAAATGAATACTTATCATATCCTAACCTTGGTTAGGTGTAGAGAATAGACCATGGTAAGGTTTAATGGTTAAGGGTTAGGCATGAGACAAAATGGTCATGTAGTCAAAGCTTCATGAAGTTTCAACTACAAACAAAGAAAGCCACCATTTTCCTCATTTATCCTTTTCTTTTGCAAAAATAAACAAAAAGGATAAATAAAAGAATAAATGAATAAGTAAATGAAGCAAAAGAAACCCTAACCATTGACCAACCATGGTTTAAACTATACACCAAACAATCATGTATCATCAAACATGATACAATCAAATGCACAAAAGTATATCATATATACAATGTGCACAACAAGTGAGAAAATCCTTTTTAAGTGAACCTATATTAGTTAATGTAAAGTGATATATCAAATATATAATTATACATTAAATCATTAAATCAACACTTGATTTAACGACCCGGTCATATCGCATATAACCGACTAATATTTATAGTAACAACTTATCGAATCAACACTTGATTCGATAACCCGGCTATAACGCATATAACCGATCAATGTTACAAATCGCGAGAATCGAATACAGTATCACATACTGGTATTATTCTCGGTCCCGCACATATCTCATATGCGCTCCTATTTCGTTTCGCTTGAGCCAGGAAACCTCTGTGTAGGACTCTAAAGACTCGTCAATACGCCGGCAGCAGATGATGATCATATCAAACACCCACAAGCCGCAAGCGGTCTGCTAAACGTAACGGCCACCCGGGTATTGAGCGATCAGAAGATCGACGAGCAAGCCCGCTCACACTCTAGTGAATCCAACCAGTAACACTACTGTACAGTCCGGTCTGTTCGTCTGATATGTCGCATATCTCGTCTAGGGGTGGTAAACGTCAGACCCCAATAGCTCGATAAGTCGTGTCGATATGAGGTCTATAACAGTTCGAGAAACTACTGGTAACACTTACCAGTATATCCCAGCAACCCTGGCCAGGGATTTCCGGTTATAGCCAATCGAACACAGTGCAACATCAACTCCCTATACCGGGAGAGACGAATCCCCTCCTATCGCTCATTGCCTCTATGTGACTCGGGACTGTACCCAAAAACCACCGTTTTGCACACCCTCTTGGACGTGGTAAAATGGAAATCAAAGCACAGTGGGAACCACACAAGACTCTATGACGATCTCGGGTCAACAGACTACTCTGTACCAGTATCACCAGAGAACTGCCATCTGACGTAAGGTATAATACCATCTGGGAGTTCTCGGCGAGTCCGTCCAGTGTACCCAGTCTCCACTGAGCATCCGTATATCATCTCCGATGTCAAACACCAATGGATATGGGATCATCCATCGCCTATCTGTATGGGTCGAGAAGGTATACGCTAGTCTACTCTGGTATATCGATGTCCCGTCTCGATATACCCACGACTAGGGACTTTGAAGGATGTACTTATGGGCTACCATGTCCCCACTAGTATGATCCGCATCATAGTCCAGGTAGTCAAGTACACATCCTAAGGGCTTTACCAACATGTAACAGAGAGACAATCAGTATACACGTTAAGGTAAAGAGTAACCAGATAGCATACTATCATGTCGAGCAAGAAAGTCCTCCCTATATATGTCCCAGCATCCACTTGTTAGTGTTTATGCCCTAGAAGGCCATTACTGTATCATACTAGTTTGTATATTACTTAATGGAAGCTTGGGATATTCACATGTATATAACAGTCTTGCTAAACATGGTAGTATGCTACTTGGTTTTTCTATCTTAATATGTGAGTATACGTATTGATAGAGCTCTTAGGATCTTGCTTGACTACCAGCGTTGTGATGGTAGTCACACTAGTGGGGGCTGGGTAGTCTACAAGCACATCCTTATTCAGGTCCCTGGTCGTTGGATTATCGAGACAGAGCATCGATACTCCGGAGTAGACTAGTGTGTACGCTTCTCATCCCAGTTGGGGAGATGGTCTGTCCCACAACCGTCAGTACGTCGTACTGGAGATAGTATGCAGGTGCTCGTTAAGTTACGGGTACACCGGACAGGACTCACAGGGAACTGTTGGTTGGTTTTATACCAGTCGTCAGTGAACAGTTCCAAGGTGACATGAGTACAGCATAGTCCGCAGACTTGACACTGCTACTTCACCTCGAGTGTGTCCCACTGTTCTTAGATTGCTACCCTACCACGGCTCAAAGGAGTCATGCAAACAGGTAGCAGTTGGGTGCAGTCCCGAGCACTTGGAGGCAGTGGCGGTTAGATAGGATTCGTCTCTCCCGGTATTGGGAGTTGATATCGCGCTGTGTCAGAGAGCCATTACGCAAAGATCCTGGCCAGGGCAAGCGAGATTTGCTGGTAGGTTCCAGTAGTTTCTCAGGGTGTAATGGGCTTCCCTCCGACACGACTTATACCGCTATTAGGGGACTGACGCTTGCCGCCCCCTAGGCCCGATATGCGATAGTCTTGGACGAACGGACCGGACTGTATGGAGATTGTCACATCAGACTCAGTAGGAGTTCGGATGGGTTCCCTCATCGGCCTTCTTATCGACATCTACCTGGGGACCGTTACGTACAGCTAGTGCCGCTTGCGGTCTGTGGTTAAACCCACTGCCAGCGTAGTAGTCGAGTCTCTAGAGTGCCACACAGAGAGTTTCCCTACTCCAGGCGAAACGATATAGAGGTCGTATGGTTTTACGACAAGGGTTCGGACGCATACGTGCGTTTACGCGCGTACGACTTTCGGACAGTTTTTACCAGTCGGCTTTGGTTTAAGCCAGTTACTGGTTTCCGGTTATTGGATTTATACAGTCTAAAGTTTTTCCGTATTTTTGCGGAAAGGAGGGGCGTTCTCGTAATTGCGCGAGAAGCTTCTAGAAGATGGTGACTAAGGAGGTTTAGGTGGCATATGCAATGAATGTGATTAGTGAGTCATATAGATGATTCATCCATGTCATTAATGCATGATAAATGCTTAATGACTCAGGGAGTGAATCATCATTAGATATTATCAAGCATGGTTGCTAAATTCATTTCTTATTCTTTTCTTGATAAAAAGAAATGCTTGATATATATTATCATAACTCATTATTCTAACTTCATTATTATCCTCACCTTCTCTCTCCTCAAGCTCTCCCTCTTCAAACCCTAATCCTCCCCTCTCATGTGTTGAGTACAAGGATTAGTTAGACTACTTAATCCATAACCCTCTCTATATTTCACCTAGCTTCTTTGATTAGCACTTAGAGAAGTTTAGTTGCCTCAAGTTTAGAGGCTAAGCTTGGAGTAAAGCTCTCGGGTGGATCGTCTACTACTTCGAGAAGGCCGAGGAGGAGGTGGAGTTCACAAAGACGAAGGACACGATTCGTTAGGTATAATCCCTAAACATAGTAGCATAGAAACTCTATGTTTTAAGTTAGTTATCGTTTAGCTTCGATTCAAGCGGTTAGTCGATATTTGTTCACTAAACAAGTTCGTTTTTGAAAATTCCGCCTCCCCACAAGTATTGGGGTGTTGTACATCGACTTACAGTGGTATCAGAGCCTCGCTAAACAATAAATAACTTACTTGCAAATTTGTATGAATTTCGAACGGAAAAAACGAAACCGGAAAAACCCGAAATCACAAGTTTCTGTCGTTTTTTAAATGAAGTCCAAAAATTTTTCAGGGAGGTTCAGAAAGCTTAAAAAGACAGTATAAGAACACCCAAGAAATTTGGGCCCCTGAATCGTCTAAAGCGCAACGGAACCGCGGCGGATCGCACCGATCCGCCGCGCTTCCGCCGCCGAGTTGGCGATTCAGGAACCCAAATTTCCTGTGTTGCTTCTCTGTGATATTTGGGATTTTCTGGCATATTTAATTTTTGCTCAGGTTTCAGATTTGCAGAGCAGTATTGGAGCAAAATTAAAAGTGTTTAATCGATCGAAATTGTACAGTATTTGCTTGTTGGATTATATCTGTGATTGTATAATGTGTTCGTAAACCTCCCCTAACTGCTAGTATGTCAGTTGGCAGGGGGTTGCACATTTCTGAAATGGATTTTATCTGTTTGTGCATATGAACTATGTTGGACTGTTGTGATGTATAGCCGGGGTTATGTGATGGGTTATTATTTAATTCATTTGATGTAAATGTAATTTGTTGTAATATTATTTTGCGGGGCACATCCAGGTTGCGGTTGTAGCCACCGTTGTATTATTTCATTTTACTGTTTTTGCTCCTAGGACAGACCCAAGGTGGGGTGCACAAACTGCCGGGCGGGTAGTTTGCCGTACCCGTTGGGGTCTTGGGTGGGGTAATGGCTATTCATCACAACTGTGTAATCCGTCTTTTGTTGCAGGCTCGAAATAAACACGGATTACTTGCAAATCCAATAAAGTTCATCTGTGATCTGGAATGCCTATTATTGCGTCTGACAAATGTACAATATCTATATATGATAGCTATTTAGACGTCACTTATGTTTTACACCCGCGCTAGCCCAGCCCCCGCTCTGTCGTTAGTTAAGTAACCTAACGGGTGATGACGGGACCCCGTGGCGAATGCGGATGGCATAAGAGGACGTTGTATTTTCGTTGTTTTCTGCAATGATAGGTTAATGATGGGACGCATTATCTATAATGCAAAGAAAAACAAACCAAAGTTTAAATCGTTGGAACAATTTAAAAGAAACCACTCGGTTAATTTTAAAACAGATATTTTTAAATGCGGAGACTTAACCACTCCTTTTAAAAGCTATCAGGTTCCTTCGGTTATATCAAGTTCACTACGTTCACGGTTTCGCCAAAACCAGTCGTAGCCCTCCGTCATTTCTTATGGATGGTCAGTAGTATTCAAGCTATGCTTGTTGGCTTACGTCAAGGCATAGTGTTTGGTAGCTGCTGGGGTATTCATTTGTTGCATAGATAGATGTGTTGGTTTGGGACAGTCGCATTACCTTGTTGGCTTACGTCAAGGGTATATACGGGTGGGTTCAAATTAACAAGATAATGATGGGCAGAACTTGACATGTGACTTATGGTTTGTTGGCATACGTCAAGGTCATAAGAGCATGGGGCAAAAACTTATATCGGGAATTTCTAAAGAAACTGAAATTTGCAAAGAGATGCATACCATTTGGAGTTTGATGAATGTTGGTAGGATTCCTTCAACATTATCATACGATGATATTTGGATCCCGATCCTACTGTGAGTATATGCTACTTATCAGGATATTCGTCACTTAACGATCAATGCTATAAACCTAGTAGGTGTCCAGAAAAGTGTCAGCGGGGTTACGCCCCCAGAGAAAAGAGGTTATTTAATTAAGGAACTTCGCGAAAGCGTTGGAAAACCTCCCTCGAAGTACCGACACCAGCCTGGCTGAACAGTTAAGCAAGTATTGTACAGTGAGAATAGTCCTGGCTAATTCTTCTTTTATGGTTTGAGGAAGGATTCGAAAAACAGTGGGAGCCATCCAGTTTAGATAAACTAAAAACCACACTAAACTTGCAAGAGCATCATGCTAAAGAGTTTTCTTCTCTCTCTCTCCTAATTGCAGCGACCCTGCAAATGACTGGACTTAAGTTACTTTTAGAGAAAAATATACTGACAGGGTCAAACTATAAAGATTGGCTGCGGAATGTCAAAATGGCTTTGACCTATGACAAATTGGGGTACGTCCTCACCGCTACGGCACCTGCTGTCCCTGGTCCCAAATCCAGCAATGCGGATAAGGAAATCCGCAAAACCTGGGATTTAGATTGCGTGAAAGCCAAGTGCATCGTGCTTGCCTCAATGAACAATGAACATCAGAGGAGGCACGAGGATATGACCCTAGATGGCATATTTCTCCATACAAAGGAACTTTATGGAGAGCAATCTCGTATAGCAAGATACGAGACCTCTAAGAACTTGTTTCGAGCGAGGTTGGCTGTCGGGTCATCAGTGGGAGAACATGTCCTAAAGATGATCGGCTATATTGAAGAGCTCGCAGACCTTGGGACGACTTTGGATAATGAGCTCTATACAGACCTTATTCTCCAGTCCCTTCCTCACACCTACGCCCAGTTTATCCTGAACTTCAACCTTCAAAGAAAAGAAGTTGAACTTCCGGAACTCCTGAACATGTTAAGGAGTGCAGAGGGCACCTTGCAGAAAGCAAGGGAAACACCCGCTATGTTTGTTAGCGGTGCTTCTTCTTCCGGGTCCAAGGCTAGGGCCAAAGGAAGGAAGAAGAAGGACGCCAACAAACCTAGAGGAGGTGTTAGTAAGGTGGGAGGGAAGGGAAAGAAAAAGTTTGCGGTACCGGTAGTTGGCCAGGATGAGTGCTTCCATTGTCACAGGAAAGGGCACTGGAAGAAAGATTGCAAGGCGTGGAACGCCAAGAACCAGGAACCGAAGCAAGCTGTGGCTTCGACTTCAGGTGTGTTTGTAATTGAGAATTGTCTGTCGATCAACTCTACTTCCTGGGTATTGGATACCGGATCAGGATCTCATATTTGCAATTCATTGCAGGCACTGAGAAACCGTAGAGTGCTGAAGGAAGGTGATATGACCCTAAAGGTTGCTAACGGAGCTAGCGTGGGAGCTGCGTCCGTCGGGGATTATCACCTAGGATTGACGAGTGGACACATTTTGGTTTTACATAACTGTTATTTTGTACCAAGCTTAACGTGTAATATCATATCAGTTTCCTTGTTATCAAATAAAGGTTATGATTTCACGTTTGTAAGAGATGTTGTCAACATCCACCTTAATCATGGTTTGATTGGGTCCGGTACACTGAATAACGGTATATATGTTTTAAACCAACTCCAAATTTTCAATGTCCAGAACACACCAAAAAGAAAGTCTCCAGATTTAAATAAAGCTTTCTTATAGCATTGTAGACTGGGTCACATCAATGAGAGAAGGTTGACTAAGTTGCATAGAGAAGGATATTTGGACTCGTTCGAATATCAAACCTATGACACTTGTCAATCTTGTCTCAAAGGAAAGATGACAAAGACTCCATTTACTTGACAAGGAGTAAGAGCGAGCGAGCTCTTAGGACTCATACACAGCGATGTATGTGGTCCAATGTCTACACATGCGAGAGGTGGTTATTCCTACTTCATTACTTTTACAGATGATTTCTCTAGGTTTGGACATGTCTTCTTAATGAAGCATAAATCCGAGGCCTTTGAGAAATTCAAGGAATACAAGAGTGAAGCGGAAAACCAAACAGGCAAAAGTATTAAGACACTGAGATCTGATCGAGGTGGAGAATACTTAAGTGCCGAGTTCCTAGGTTACCTAAAAGAGAAAGGAATTCTCTCTCAGCTTACTCCTCCTTACACTCCACAGCACAACGGTGTATCGGAGAGACGGAATCGAACCCTATTGGATATGGTACGATCCATGATGAGTAATGCTGAGTTACCACGATCTTTCTGGGGTTATGCGCTAGAATCAGCGGCATATCTTTTGAACAGAGTTCCAACCAAAACTGTGCCTACCACACCATATCAGATATGGAGTGGGAAGAAACCCGATCTTCAGTACCTGAAGACATGGGGATGTCCAGCTTTTGTAAAAAAGCAGCATCCGGACAAGCTCGAGGCACGCTCAGTAGAGTGTAAGTTTGTGGGATATCCAAAGAACTCTATGGGATATTTTTTCTATTACGCAGAGGAACAAAAGGTTTTTGTTTCTCGTCATGCCCGCTTCTTAGAAACTGAATTTTTAGAAAATCAGAAGAGTGAGAGCGTAGTAGAACTGGAAGAAATTCCAGAACCACAAACTGCTACTGAAAGTTTGGTAGAACCAGAAGTTCAAGAAGTACAGGACATTCCCGCACCCCTCCGCAGGAGTAGTAGGCCGTCTCATCCGCCTGAGAGATACTACGGTTTTCTCATAGATGGGGATAGAGAGGATTGCATCATAGATGATGATGAACCTACTGACTTCCAGCAGGCCATCCAGAGCGGCGACTCGGTACGATGGCTAGATGCAATGCGGACCGAAATGGAGTCCATGTACACCAACAAAGTATGGACTTTGGACTTTGCTCCAGATGGGATAAAACCCATAGGATGCAAATGGATCTTCAAGAAAAAGATTGGTGTAGATGGACAGGTGGAAACCTATAAGGCTAGACTTGTTGCAAAGGGTTTTCGTCAAAGACCTGGTTTGGACTATGACGAAACTTTTTCTCCAGTGGCTATGCTCAAATCCATTCGGGTCCTTCTTGCTATTGCTGCCTTCCATGATTATGAAATCTGGCAGATGGACGTAAAGACAGCTTTTCTGAATGGAAATTTAGAAGAGTGCGTCTATATGGATCAGCCAGAGGGTTTCAATCAGAGTGGGAGCAGCGGGAAAGTATGCAAGCTGCTTAAGTCCATTTATGGACTAAAGCAGGCATCGCGGAGTTGGAACATCTGTTTTGATGAGACAGTCAAAGAATATGACTTTATCAAAAATCCAGATGAACCGTACATATATAGTAAAGTTGTAGCCAGAAGTGTCGTATTCCTCGTCTTGAACGTGGATGACATTCTATTGATAGGAAATGACATTCCTATGCTACAATCTGTCAAAGGATTCTTGTCACACAGGTTCTCCATGAAAGACCTGGGTGATGCCTCTTACATTCTGGGGATCCGGATCTATCGTGATAGATCCAAGAGGATGTTGGGACTTTCGCAGTCCAGGTATATCGACACTGTACTGAAAAGATTCAGTATGGAAGATTCTAAGCGCGGTAATCTACCGGCTTGTCACGGAATCACCCTCTCCAAAGAGATGTCTCCCAAGACTGATTTGGAAAGGGAACGCATGTCTATTATACCCTACGCTTCTGCGGTAGGATCTATAATGTATGCGATGTTGTGCACCAGACCAGATGTAGCTTACGCACTAAGCGAGGTAAGCCGGTATCAGTCAGACCCAGGGGAGAAGCACTGGATAGCAGTAAAGAACATTCTCAAGTACCTGAGAAGGACTACGGAGATGTTCTTGGTTTACGGCGGAAAAGACCTCAGGTTGGAGGCCTTTGCTGATTCCGGCTTCCAGAGTGATAAGGACGATTCCAAGTCTATGTCGGGTTATGTCTTTACCCTCAATGGAGGGGCGGTGTGCTGGAAGAGCTCCAAGCAGGACACCGTTGCTGACTCGACGATGGAAGCGGAGTATATAGCTGCTTGCGATGCCGCAAAAGAAGCAGTCTGGATGAAGAAGTTCCTAACAGAACTTCAGGTGGTTCCTACCATAGTTGATCCAATACCTCTGTATTGCGACAACAACGGAGCTATAGCTTTAGCGAAGGAACCAAGGTCCCATCAGAAGTCCAGACACATCTTGAGGCGGTATCACCTGATCAGGGAGATCATTGATCGTCAGGAGATCGAGGTTCGGAGAGTTACTTCTGAAGAGAACATTGCTGATCCATTCACGAAGGCCCTACCTCAGATTCAGTTCGAGAGGCTACTCGAGATCATTGGTCTTCGATATGCCAGTACATGGCCCTAGTGCAAGTGGGAGATTGTTAGTGTTTTTGCCCTAGAAGGCCATTACTGTATCATACTAGTTTGTATATTACTTAATGGAAGCTTGGGATATTCACATTTATATAACAGTCTTGCTAAACATGGTAGTATGCTACTTGGTTTTTCTATCTTAATATGTGAGTATACGTATTGATGGAGCTCTTAGGATCTTGCTTGACTACCAGCGTTGTGATGGCAGTCATACTAGTGGGGGCTGGGTAGTCTACAAGCACATCCTTATTCAGGTCCCTGGTCGTTGGATTATCGAGACAGAGCATCGATACTCCGGAGTAGACTAGTGTGTATGCTTCTCATCCCAGTTGGGGAGATGGTCTGTCCCACAACCGTCAGTACTTCGTACTGGAGATAGTATGCAGGTGCTCGTTAGGTTACGGGTACACCGGACAGGACTCACAGGGAACTGTTGGTTGGTTTTATACCAGTCGTCAGTGAACAGTTCCCAGGTGACATGAGTACAGCATAGTCCGCAGACTTGACACTGCTACTTCGCCTCGAGTGTGTCCCACTGTTCTTAGATTGCTACCCTACCACGGCTCAAAGGAGTCGTGCAAACAGGTAGCAGTTGGGTGCAATCCCGAGCACTTGGAGGCAGTGGCGGTTAGACAGGATTCGTCTCTCCCGGTATTGGGAGTTGATATCGCGCTGTGTCAGAGAGCCATTACGCAAAGTCCCTGGCCAGGGAAAGCGAGATTTGCTGGTAGGTTCCAGTAGTTTCTCAGGGTGTAATGGGCTTCCCTCCGACACGACTTATACCGCAATTAGGGGACTGACGCTTGCCGCCCCTAGGCCCGATATGCGATAGTCTTGGACGAACGGACCGGACTGTATGGAGATTGTCACATCAGACTCAGTAGGAGTTCGGATGGGTTCCCTAATCGGCCTTCTTATCGACATCTACCTGGGGACCGTTACGTACAGCTAGTGCCGCTTGCGGTCTATGGTTAAACCCACTGCCAGCGTAGTAGTCGAGTCTCTAGAGTCCCACACAGAGAGTTTCCCTACTCCAGGCGAAACGATATAGAGGTCGTATGGTTTTACGACAAGGGTTCGGATGCATACGTGCGTTTACACGCGTACGACTTTCGGACAGTTTTTACCAGTCGGCTTTGGTTTAAGCCAGTTACTGGTATCCGGTTATTGGATTTATACAGTCTAAAGTCTTTCCGTATTTTTGCGGAAAGGAGGGGCGTTCTCGTAATTGCGTGAGAAGCTTCTAGAAGATGGTGACTAAGGAGGTTTAGGTGGCATATGCAATGAATGTGATTAGTGAGTCATATGGATGATTCATCCATGTCATTAATGCATGATAAATGCTTAATGACTCATGGAGTGAATCATCACTAGATATTATCAAGCATGGTTGCTAAATTCATTTCTTATTCTTTTCTTGATAAAAAGAAATGCTTGATATATATTATCATAACTCATTATTCTCACTTCATTATTATCCTCACCTTCTCTCTCCTCAAGCTCTCCCTCTTCAAACCCTAATCCTCCCCTCTCATGTGTTGAGTACAAGGATTAGTTAGACTACTTAATCCATAACCCTCTCTATATTTCACCTAGCTTCTTTGATTAGCACTTAGAGAAGTTTAGTTGCCTCAAGTTTAGAGGCTAAGCTTGGAGTAAAGCTCTCGGGTGGATCGTTTACTACTTCGAGAAGGCCGAGGAGGAGGTGGAGTTCACAAAGACGAAGGACACGATTCGTTAGGTATAATCCCTAAACATAGTAGCATAGAAACTCTATGTTTTAAGTTAGTTATCGTTTAGCTTCGATTCAAGCGGTTAGTCGATGTTTGTTCACTAAACAAGTTCGTTTTTGAAAATTCCGCCTCCCCACAAGTATTGGGGTGTTGTATATCGACTTACAGTGGTATCAGAGCCTCGCTAAACAATAAATAACTTACTTGCAAATTTGTATGAATTTCGAACGGAAAAAACGAAACCGGAAAAACCCGAAATCACAAGTTTCTGTCGTTTTTTAAATGAAGTCCAAAAATTTTTCAGGGAGGTTCAGAAAGCTTAAAAAGACAGTATAAGAACACCCAAGAAATTTGGGCCCCTGAATCGTCTAAAGCGCCGTGGAACCGCGGCGGATCGCACCGATCCGCCGCGCTTCCGCCGCCGAGTTGGCGATTCAGGAACCCAAATTTCCTGTGTTGCTTCTCTATGATATTTGGGATTTTCTGGAATATTTAATTTTTGCTCAGGTTTCAGATTTGCAGAGCAGTATTGGAGCAAAATTAAAAGTGTTTAATCGATCGAAATTGTACAGTATTTGCATGTTGGATTATATCTGTGATTGTATAATGTGTTCGTAAACCTCCCCTAACTGCTAGTATGTCAGTTGGCAGGGGGTTGCACATTTCTGAAATGGATTTTATCTGTTTGTGCATATGAACTGTGTTGGACTGTTGTGATGTATAGCCGGGGTTATGTGATGGGTTATTATTTAATTCATTTGATGTAAATGTAATTTGTTGTAATATTATTTTGCGGGGCACATCCAGGTTGCGATTGTAGCCACCGTTGTATTATTTCATTTTACTGTTTTTGCTCCTAGGACGGACCCAAGGTGGGGTGCACAAACTGCCGGGCGGGTAGTTTGCCATACCCGTTGGGGTCTTGGGTGGGGTAATGGCTATTCATCACAACTGTGTAATCCGTCTTTTGTTGCAGGCTCGAAATAAACACGGATTACTTGCAAATCCAATAAAGTTCATCTGTGATCTGGAATGCCTATTATTGCATCTGACGAATGTACAATATCTATATATGATAGCTATTTAGACGTCACTTATGTTTTACACCCGCGCTAGCCCAGCCCCCGCTCTGTCGTTAGTTAAGTAACCTAACGGGTGATGACGGGACCCCGTGGCGAATGCGGATGGCATAAGAGGACGTTGTATTTTCGTTGTTTTCTGCAATGATAGGTTAATGATGGGACGCATTATCTATAATGCAAAGAAAAACAAACCAAAGTTTAAATCGTTGGAACAATTTAAAAGAAACCACTCGGTTAATTTTAAAACAGATATTTTTAAATGCGGAGACTTAACCACTCCTTTTAAAAGCTATCAGGTTCCTTCGGTTATATCAAGTTCACTACGTTCACAGTTTCGCCAAAACCAGTCGTAGCCCTCCGTCATTTCTTATGGATGGTCAGTAGTATTCAAGCTATGCTTGTTGGCTTACGTCAAGGCATAGTGTTTGGTAGCTGCTGGGGTATTCATTTGTTGCATAGATAGATGTGTTGGTTTGGGACAGTCGCATTACCTTGTTGGCTTACGTCAAGGGTATATACGGGTGGGTTCAAATTAACAAGATAATGATGGGCAGAACTTGACATGTGACTTATGATTTGTTGGCATACGTCAAGGTCATAAGAGCATGGGGCAAAAACTTATATCGGGAATTTCTAAAGAAACTGAAATTTGCAAAGAGATGCATACCATTTGGAGTTTGATGAATGTTGGTAGGATTCCTTCAACATTATCATACGATGATATTTGGATCCCGATCCTACTGTGAGTATATGCTACTTATCAGGATATTCGTCACTTAACGATCAATGCTATAAACCTAGTAGGTGTCCAGAAAAGTGTCAGCGGGGTTACGCCCCCAGAGAAAAGAGGTTATTTAATTAAGGAACTTCGCGAAAGCGTTGGAAAACCTCCCTCGAAGTACCGACACCAGCCTGGCTGAACGGTTAAGCAAGTATTGTACAGTGAGAATAGTCCTGGCTAATTCCTCTTTTATGGTTTGAGGAAGGATTCGAGAAACAGTGGGAGCCATCCAGTTTAGATAAACTAAAAACCACTCTAAACTTGCAAGAGCATCATGCTAAAGAGTTTTCTTCTCTCTCTCCTAATTGCAGCGACCCTGAAAATGACTGGACTTAAGTTACTTTTAGAGAAAAATATACTGACAGGGTCAAACTATAAAGATTGGCTGCGGAATGTCAAAATGGCTTTGACCTATGACAAATTGGGGTACGTCCTCACCGCTACGGCACCTGCTGTCCCTGGTCCCAAATCCAGCAATGCGGATAAGGAAATCCGCAAAACCTGGGATTTAGATTGCGCGAAAGCCAAGTGCATCGTGCTTGCCTCAATGAACAATGAACATCAGAGGAGGCACGAGGATATGACCCTAGATGGCATATTTCTCCATACAAAGGAACTTTATGGAGAGCAATCTCGTATAGCAAGATACGAGACCTCTAAGAACTTGTTTCGAGCGAGGTTGGCTGTCGGGTCATCAGTGGGAGAACATGTCCTAAAGATGACCGGCTATATTGAAGAGCTCGCAGACCTTGGGACGACTTTGGATAATGAGCTCTATACAGACCTTATTCTCCAGTCCCTTCCTCACACCTACGCCCAGTTTATCCTGAACTTCAACCTTCAAAGAAAAGAAGTTGAACTTCCGGAACTCCTGAACATGTTAAGGAGTGCAGAGGGCACCTTGCAGAAAGCAAGGGAAACACCCGCTATGTTTGTTAGCAGTGCATCTTCTTCCGGGTCCAAGGCTAGGGCCAAAGGAAGGAAGAAGAAGGCCGCCAACAAACCTAGAGGAGGTGTTAGTAAGGTGGGAGGGAAGGGAAAGAAAAAGTTTGCGGTACCTGTAGTTGGCCAGGATGAGTGCTTCCATTGTCACAGGAAAGGGCACTGGAAGAAAGATTGCAAGGCGTGGAACGCCAAGAACCAGGAACCGAAGCAAGCTGTGGCTTCGACTTCAGGTGTGTTTGTAATTGAGAATTGTCTGTCGATCAACTCTACTTCCTGGGTATTGGATACCGGATCAGGATCTCATATTTGCAATTCATTGCAGGCACTGAGAAACCGTAGAGTGCTGAAGGAAGGTGATATGACCCTAAAGGTTGCTAACGGAGCTAGCGTGGGAGCTGCGTCCGTCGGGGATTATCACCTAGGATTGACGAGTGGACACATTTTGGTTTTACATAACTGTTATTTTGTACCAAGCTTAACGTGTAATATCATATCGGTTTCCTTGTTATCAAATAAAGGTTATGATTTCACGTTTGTAAGAGATGTTGTCAACATCCACCTTAATCATGGTTTGATTGGGTCCGGTACACTAAATAACGGTATATATGTTTTAAACCAACTCCAAATTTTCAATGTCCAGAACACACCAAAAAGAAAGTCTCCAGATTTAAATAAAGCTTTCTTATGGCATTGTAGACTGGGTCACATCAATGAGAGAAGGTCGACTAAGTTGCATAGAGAAGGATATTTGGACTCGTTCGAATATCAAACCTATGACACTTGTCAATCTTGTCTCAAAGGAAAGATGACAAAGACTCCATTTACTTGACAAGGAGTAAGAGCGAGCGAGCTCTTAGGACTCATAGACAGCGATATATGTGGTCCAATGTCTACACATGCGAGAGGTGGTTATTCCTACTTCATTACTTTTACAGATGATTTCTCTAGGTTTGGACATGTCTTCTTAATGAAGCATAAATCCGAGGCCTTTGAGAAATTCAAGGAATACAAGAGTGAAGCGGAAAACCAAACAGGCAAAAGTATTAAGACACTGAGATCTGATCGAGGTGGAGAATACTTAAGTGCCGAGTTCCTAGGTTACCTAAAAGAGAAAGGAATTCTCTCTCAGCTTACTCCTCCATACACTCCACAGCACAACAGTGTATCGGAGAGACGGAATCGAACCCTATTGGATATGGTACGATCCATGATGAGTAATGCTGAGTTACCACGATCTTTCTGGGGTTATGCGCTAGAATCAGCGGCATATCTTTTGAACAGAGTTCCAACCAAAACTGTGCCTACCACACCATATCAGATATGGAGTGGGAAGAAACCCTATCTTCAGTACCTGAAGACATGGGGATGTCCAGCTTTTGTAAAAAAGCAGCATCCGGACAAGCTCGAGGCACGCTCAGTAGAGTGTAAGTTTGTGGGATATCCAAAGAACTCTATGTGATATTTTTTCTATTACGCAGAGGAACAAAAGGTTTTGTTTCTCGTCATGCCCGCTTCTTAGAAACTGAATTTTTAGAAAATCAGAAGAGTGAGAGCATAGTAGAACTGGAAGAAATTCCAGAACCACAAACTGCTACTGAAAGTTTGGTAGAACCAGAAGTTCAAGAAGTACAGGACATTCCCGCACCCCTCCGCAGGAGTAGTAGGCCGTCTCATCCGCCTGAGAGATACTACGGTTTTCTCATAGATGGGGATAGAGAGGATTGCATCATAGATGATGATGAACCTACTGACTTCCAGCAGGCCATCCAGAGCGGCGACTCGGTACGATGGCTAGATGCAATGCGGACCGAAATGGAGTCCATGTACACCAACAAAGTATGGACTTTGGACTTTGCTCCAGATAGGGTAAAACCCATAGGATGCAAATGGATCTTCAAGAAAAAGATTGGTGTAGATGGACAGGTGGAAACCTATAAGGCTAGACATGTGGCAAAGGGTTTTCGTCAAAGACCTGGTTTGGATTATGACGAAACTTTTTCTCCAGTGGCTATGCTCAAATCCATTCGGGTCCTTCTTGCTATTGCTGCCTTCCATGATTATGAAATCTGGCAGATGGACGTAAAGACGGCTTTTCTGAATGGAAATTTAGAAGAGTGCGTCTATATGGATCAGCCAGAGGGTTTCAATCAGAGTGGGAGCAGCGGGAAAGTATGCAAGCTGCTTAAGTCCATTTATGGACTAAAGCAGGCATCGCGGAGTTGGAACATCTGTTTTGATGAGACAGTCAAAGAATATGACTTTATCAAAAATCCAGATGAACCGTGCATATATAGTAAAGTTGTAGCCAGAAGTGTCGTATTCTTCGTCTTGTACGTGGATGACATTCTATTGATAGGAAATGACATTCCTATGCTACAATCTGTCAAAGGATTCTTGTCACACAGGTTCTCCATGAAAGACCTGGGTGATGCCTCTTACATTCTGGGGATCCGGATCTATCGTGATAGATCCAAGAGGATGTTGGGACTTTCGCAGTCCAGGTATATCGACACTGTACTGAAAAGATTCAGTATGGAAGATTCTAAGCGCGGTAATCTACCGGCTTGTCACGGAATCACCCTCTCCAAAGAGATGTCTCCCAAGACTGATTTGGAAAGGGAACGCATGTCTATTATACCCTACGCTTCTGCGGTAGGATCTATAATGTATGCGATGTTGTGCACCAGACTAGATGTAGCTTACGCACTAAGCGTGGTAAGCCGGTATCAGTCAGACCCAGGGGAGAAGCACTGGATAGCAGTAAAGAACATTCTCAAGTACCTGAGAAGGACTAAGGAGATGTTCTTGGTTTACGGCGGAAAAGACCTCAGGTTGGAGGCCTTTGCTGATTCCGGCTTCCAGAGTGATAAGGACGATTCCAAGTCTATGTCGGGTTATGTCTTTACCCTCAATGGAGGGGCGGTGTGCTGGAAGAGCTCCAAGCAGGACACCGTTGCTGACTCGACGATGGAAGCGGAGTATATAGCTGCTTGCGATGCCGCAAAAGAAGCAGTCTGGATGAAGAAGTTCCTAACAGAACTTCAGGTGGTTCCTACCATAGTTGATCCAATACCTCTGTATTGCGACAACAACGGAGCTATAGCTTTAGCGAAGGAACCAAGGTCCCATCAGAAGTCCAGACACATCTTGAGGCGGTATCACCTGATCAGGGAGATCATTGATCGTCAGGAGATCGAGGTTCGGAGAGTTACTTCTGAAGAGAACATTGCTGATCCATTCACGAAGGCCCTACCTCAGATTCAGTTCGAGAGGCTACTCGAGATCATTGGTCTTCGATATGCCAGTACATGGCCCTTGTGCAAGTGGGAGATTGTTAGTGTTTATGCCCTAGAAGGCCATTACTGTATCATACTAGTTTGTATATTACTTAATGGAAGCTTGGGATATTCACATGTATATAACAGTCTTGATAAACATGGTAGTATGCTACTTGGTTTTTCTATCTTAATATGTGAGTATACGTATTGATAGAGCTCTTAGGATCTTGCTTGACTACCAGCGTTGTGATGGCAGTCACACTAGTGGGGGCTGGGTAGTCTACAAGCACATCCTTATTCAGGTCCCTGGTCGTTGGATTATCGAGACAGAGCATCGATACTCCGGAGTAGACTAGTGTGTACGCTTCTCATCCCAGTTGGGGAGATGGTTTGTCCCACAACCGTCAGTACGTCGTACTGGAGATAGTATGCAGGTGCTCGTTAGGTTACGGGTACACCGGACAGGACTCATAGGGAACTGTTGGTTGGTTTTACACCAGTCGTCAGTGAACAGTTCCCAGGTGACATGAGTACAGCATAGTCCGCAGACTTGACACTGCTACTTCGCCTCGAGTGTGTCCCACTGTTCTTAGATTGCTACCCTACCACGGCTCAAAGGAGTCGTGCAAATAGGTAGCAGTTGGGTGCAGTCCCGAGCACTTGGAGGCAGTGGCGGTTAGACAGGATTCGTCTCTCCCGGTATTGGGAGTTGATATCGCGCTGTGTCAGAGAGCCATTACGCAAAGTCCCTGGCCAGGGCAAGCGAGATTTGCTGGTAGGTTCCAGTAGTTTCTCAGGGTGTAATGGGCTTCCCTCCGACACGACTTATACCGCTATTAGGGGACTGACGCTTGCCGTCCCCTAGGCCCGATATGCGATAGTCTTGGACGAACGGACCGGACTGTATGGAGATTGTCACATCAGACTCAGTAGGAGTTCGGATGGGTTCCTTCATCGGCCTTCTTATCGACATCTACTTGGGGACCGTTACGTACAGCTAGTGCCGCTTGCGGTCTGTGGTTAAACCCACTGCCAGCGTAGTAGTCGAGTCTCTAGAGTCCCACACAGAGAGTTTCCCTACTCCAGGCGAAACGATATAGAGGTCGTATGGTTTTACGACAAGGGTTCGGACGCATACGTGCGTTTACGCGCGTACGACTTTCGGACAGTTTTTACCAGTCGGCTTTGGTTTAAGCCAGTTACTGGTATCCGGTTATTGGATTTATACAGTCTAAAGTTTTTCCATATTTTTGCGGAAAGGAGGGGCGTTCTCGTAATTGCGCGAGAAGCTTCTAGAAGATGGTGACTAAGGAGGTTTAGGTGGCATATGCAATGAATGTGATTAGTGAGTCATATGGATGATTCATCCATGTCATTAATGCATGATAAATGCTTAATGACTCATGGAGTGAATCATCACTAGATATTATCAAGCATGGTTGCTAAATTCATTTCTTATTCTTTTCTTGATAAAAAGAAATGCTTGATATATATTATCATAACCCATTATTCTCACTTCATTATTATCCTCACATTCTCTCTCCTCAAGCTCTCCTTCTTCAAACCCTAATCCTCCCCTCTCATGAGTTGAGTACAAGGATTAGTTAGACTACTTAATCCATAACCCTCTCTATATTTCACCTAGCTTCTTTGATTAGCACTTAGAGAAGTTTAGTTGCCTCAAGTTTAGAGGCTAAGCTTGGAGTAAAGCTCTCGGGTGGATCGTCTACTACTTCGAGAAGGCCGAGGAGGAGGTGGAGTTCACAAAGACGAAGGACACGATTCGTTAGGTATAATCCCTAAACATAGTAGCATAGAAACTCTATGTTTTAAGTTAGTTATCGTTTAGCTTCGATTCAAGCGGTTAGTCGATGTTTGTTCACTAAACAAGTTCGTTTTTGAAAATTCCGCCTCCCCACAAGTATTGGGGTGTTGTACATCGACTTACACCACTACAATATACATCATATGTACAGTAATGGCCTCTAGGGCATACATATAACTAACAATCTCCCACTTGCACTAGGGCCATCTGTAGCAGTGGTTGCAGTATTTCATACTCAACCATCCCATAAAAGTCTCTCTCTGGGAATAGGCCTTCATGAGTGGATCCGCCGTGTTGTCCTCTGAGTCTGCTCTCCTTGCCTCGATCACCCTGGAGATCAACCATCTCCATGATCAGGTGATACTGCCTTAGAATATGTCTGGATCACTGATGGGACCGGCGTTCCTTGGCATAAGCCACAACTCCATTGTCTTACAATGGTAGGAACGTAGTTCATCTCATGAACTAATATACACCCAAACATCCTCTTTGGTAGCATCTTAAGTAGCGATGTATCGTGCCTTTATCGTCTAGTATGCCACGGTATTTAGCTTGGAACTCTTCCAACATACCGTCCCTTTACTGAGGGTAAAGACAATGCCTGCGACTGACATTCAGTCGTCTTTATCACCCTGGAACCCTTCCAGTGATTCTCCCCAGAATCGTTTGATATCATCTCACTACAACTAGTGAGAATCCTAACATCCAATTAAATCTATCTCATAGATCCAAAACTCAGGATTTAGGAGGTATCATTTTGATCCTACACGGAGAATCTTTGTGATAAACGGAGATTGATCGAGCGTAGCATAAGAAACTCCTTTCTTATCAAGAGTATGTCATCCACGTACTCTACGAGGATCACCACCATACTCCCTACTACCCTTTTTGTTTATACAAGGTTCATCTACCATTTTGATGATGTCAAACTCTTTGACTAACACATCAAAACAGACGTTTCAACTCCGCGATGCCTGCTTTATCGTATAAAGCATCTTGCACACGTTTCCGCTGCTCCCACTGTCTACGAGGCCCTCTGGCTATGTACTTATAGACGCTCTCTTCCAAAACATCATTTAGAAAAGCAGTCATGACACCCAACCACCAGATATCGTAGTCATGGTATGTAGCCGTGACAAGTAGGATCTGGATGGACTTAAGCATAGGTACTGGAAAAAGTTTCATCATTATCCACGCCTGGTTGATGACGAAAACCTTTAACAAGTCTAGCTTTAAAAGTCTCAACTTTTCCATCTACACCAAGTAATCTTCTCAAGATATACTTGCTCCTGATGGGGATTTAACCCTTCAGATATAGCAGCCAAAGTCCATACTTTGCTGGTGTATAAGGATTCCATCTCAGATCACTAAGCATCCAGCCATTCTTACAGAGTTTTACTCCTGATGGCCAGCTCGAAACTAGTTGGGTCATCATCTCATGATGCACTCCTCGCTCCCACTGTCATAGAGGAACCGAAGTATCTCTCAGGTGGGTGAGGAACCCTACTAGATCAGCGGAGAGGCTGAGGTTCGTTGGTTACTATTGAATCCTTTGGTTCTACCAAGTCATCTGCTGTAATTTGTATAGCTGGAACATTTCCAGTTCTATATAACAGACTTTGCCTCGAGCTTGTCCGGATTTTGCTTTTAGACATAGGCCGGACAACCCCAAATGTTAACTAACTTAAGATATGGGCGCTTCCCTTTCCATATCACATATGAAGTGGTAGGCAACTGATTTGAATTGAACCCTATTCAATAGGTATGCAGCTTCTCAAGTGCATAACCCCTTAAAAGGAAATAGGATACTCAGTAGTACTCATCATAGAGCACACCATATCATATAGGGTGTGATTGCTCCGCCCCGATATACCATCGTGCTATGGTGTATACGGAGGAGTAATGCTGAGAGAGAATCTCATTCTCCTTTAGAATGGTCCAAGAATTCCGTGCTTAAGTATTCTCCTCCCTGATCTCATCAAAGGACATAATACTTATACCCGTATTTTGGTTCTCTACTTCTCGCTTATATTCTGTGAATATCTCAAAAGGTTCGGACTCATGTTTCAACAGGAACATATGACTGAATCTTGAGAGATTATCAGAGAATATAATGAAGTATAAAGAATCAGTCCTGGCATGTGTAGACAGGAGACCTACATACATCAACATGTATCATCCTAAGAGTTCACTAACTCTTTCTCTGTTTCCAATATACAGAGCTGTGGTCATCTTATCTCTGTGACATGACTGGCAAGTTTCACAAGATGTAAATTCAAACTGATTTAAATATGCATCTATATGTAACTTCAGCTAGTCGGGTCGCATTTGATATGACCTAGTCTACAATACCTCAAGAAGAATCCGTTCATTTCTGAACTCTTCGTCTTGTGTGTGTTCCGTATACTATGAACTGTATTTTGATTTAGAACGTCAATGCTTTTAGATAACGTGCCTGAACCGATCAACTTTTGATATAGGAAATGTTCAAAACATTATCCAACAATACAAAATTTTATCATTTCTTTACTAATAAAGAGAGTGATATGATTTTGTATATCAGGTTCGGTATCTAATAACATTCGTTCAGAATCAATATATTGGTAATACAGGGTGACAGTGACCAACAGACTTGGCTGCAACACTTGCCCCGTTTTCTGCCTCATGAAACTTATCACCCGTTCTCAGTTCTCTACCTTTCTGTAGCCCTATGTAACAGATTACATATCTGGGATCCTGATCTGGTATCACATACCCAGGAGGTAGAGGATACAGAGAAACAATTCTTTGTAATGAACACACCCGAAGATGATGCATCAGCATGCACTCTCTTCGTTTGGGCAGCACGGGAAATCTGGTATTCCCCAATTTCCTGCTCTGTCTTATAACAATTATAAGTTGGAGCGGGACCAACGTTCCCCAGCTCAGTATAACAAGCGGGTTCGGTCAATAATCCGTTTTATTATCTTGATTAAGACGTGATATGGTCGCTACCTGGAGAGAGAGAGAAGAAAACACTTACCGTGCGCTCTTGCAAGAATAGATTGGTTATTGTTTTATCTAATCGGGATGGCTCCCACTGCTTTTTATCAAATCTTCCTTCAAACCCTAAAAGGAAAGACCAGCCGGGATTAATTACACACTACAAGTTCGCCAATCTTTCAGCCAGGCCAGTGTCGGTACTTTGAGGGAGGTCCCCCGTGCTTTCGCACGAACCTAATTAATGTAAACCTCGTTTTCCCAGAGGCGTAACCTCGTTAACACCTTTCTAGACACCTACTTGATCGGCTAATTGTAATGTATAAAACTCTTCCAGGAGTAACTCTTACTCGCAGCGGGTATCGGGATCCAACTATCTCATAGAAGGTATGAAATCTCATTGCAAATTTCAACACTTGAAATTCCCAATAATATTTTGCACCTAGCGTCCTATGACCTTGACGCAGGCCAACAAACCATAGTCCGCTAGTCAAGTTCAACCCGTCATTTCTTGATTGAATTAAACCCACCCGCACGACCCTTGACGCAGGCCAACAAAGTCGCACGACTACCCTAATCCAATCTGCATCATATGCATAAGCAGATAAATACTAGTTATCTACCGCACACTACGCCTTGACGCAGGCCAACAAACGTAGCACGAATACTAACTACCACTTATCTGAAATGACGGAGGGCTACGACAGGTTTTTCTGAAAACCTATTGCGTAATGAACTTGATATCGTTGTAGAATCAAATGATTTTAAAATGGAGTGTTTTTGAGGCTTTTCTAGTTTTGCTAAAGGGGTCACTCCCGGTGAAGGGATTGTCGGCCCTTTCCTCGTCGAATGAGGTGCGGGATATATCATATATATCACTGTGCAAAGCAAAAACTCTTAAAAGCAATCAAAAGACAAACCGAGTGTGTAGCATCTTCCAGTAATTGCTAAAGGAGTCACTCCCGGTGAAGGGATCTCGGTCCTTTCCTTATCGAATAAGGTGCAGGATATATCATATATACCGCTGTGCAAAGCAAGAACTGTAGCTACCTGTTTTATTTTGAAATTCAATTCTACAACATCTTAGGTTTCTTTTATTTCATTAATCACATTAATGAAGTCCCATCATTTAAATACCTAAACATCACAGATAAATACGACGTACACTTATGCCATCCGCATTCGCCTCGATGTCCCCTCGTGCACCGTTAGGTTAGGTAACTAACGGCAGAGCGCGGCAGGGCTAGCGCGGGTGTAAAATATAAGTAACGTCTATATAATATATCATATATACTATATACAACATTTATCACAGAACATCACATGATCACATTGTAGGGTTCCTAGGCACACTAGTGAGGTCTCCCAAGCCATCAACCATGGCAATTTCAAATTTTACGGTGCCTACAAACCCTAATGTACGGATCGTTGGCTAGATGTCTAGGCGAATATAGAACTAGTTAACAATTAACTAAGGGAATACGGAAATACAACCTTTGTAGATCCGGTCCTCCACCTCCACGGCTCCGCAACGAGGTCGTCTCCGCTGTCCAAATCTAATCCGGGCTCTAGAGTCGGCTTCGTCGGAGAATGGGCAAGCTAGGTCGTCGATGTCCATGCCGAAGATGATCTACGTCGAGGCATCGCTAGATCAAGCTCCACCTTCACCAAACCCTAAAATCTTGTGAAGGAAACACACTCTACTACTTGGCAAGAGGTAGAGGATGAAGAAATAGGAGTTGGGTTAACTTTAGAATTGGATTTCTCACTCTAATTCATCAATCACCATTGATGAGGTAAGCTTTCTTCTTCAAGTTCAAGGAAGAAGAAGAAGGAAAATAGTTATGATAAGTTAATTGAAAAAGAAAAGAAAATCAATTCTTATCATAAAATTAACCATGGTCAAGTGTAGAGACTAAACTAGGGTTAGTGGGAATGGTTAGGGTTAAGGATGAGATAAGAATGGTTGACTTGATCAAAGCTTCATGAAGCTTCAACTAAACTCCAAATTAAGCCACCATTCTTTTCTCCTTTCCATTTATTTTCCAAAAATAAAAACAAATAAATAAATGAATAAATAAGTAATGGAAAATAAAACCCTAACCATTCTCACAACCATGGTTTAATCTTCACACAAAACACAAGTTAGCATGCATCATCAAACATGATACATACAAGTGCACAAAAATATATCACATATACAATGTGCACAAACCAAGTGAGAAAATCCGTCTTAAGTAAACCGATACTAGTTAATGCAAATTAATATATCAAATATATAATTGTGCATTAAATCATCAAATCAACACTTGATTTAACGATCCGGTCATGTCGCATATAACCGGCTAGTATACAATGTATCGGCTTATCGAATCAACGTTTGAATCGATAACTAGGTTATATCACATATAACCATTCGATACATTCATCGCGAGAATGAAATACGGTATCACATACACGTATTATTCTCGGTCCCGCACATATCTCATATGCGCTCCTATTTCGTTTCGCTTGAGCCAGGAAACCTCTGTGTAGGACTCTAAAGACTCGTCAATACGCCGGCAGCGGATGATGATCATATCAAACATCCACAAGCCGCAAGCGGTCTGCTAAACGTAACGGCCACCCGGGTATTGAGCGATCTGAAGATCGACGAGCAAGCCCGCTCACACTCCAGTGAATCCAACCAGTAACACTACCGTACAGTCCGGTCTGATCGTCTGATCTGTTGCATATCTTGCCTAGGGGTGGTAAACGTCAGACCCCAATAGCTCGATAAGTCGTGTCGATATGAGGTCTATAACTGTTCGAGAAACTACTGGTAACACTTACCAGTAAATCTCAGCAACCCTGGCCAGGGATTTCCTGTTATAACCAATCGAACACAGCGCAACATCAACCCCCATATACCGGGAGAGACGAATCCCCTCCTATCGCTCATTGCCTCCATGTGACTCGGGACTGTACCCAAAAACCACCGTTTTGCACGCTCTCTTGGACGTGCTAAGATGGAAATCAAAGCACAGTGGGAACCACACAAGACTCTATGACGATCTCGGGTCAACAGACTACTCTGTACCAGTGTCACCAGAGAACTGCCATCTGACGTGAGGTATAATACCATCTGGGAGTTCTCGGCGAGTCCGTCCAGTGTACCCAGTCTCTACTGAGCACCCGTATATCATCTCTGATGTCAAACACCGATGGATATGGGATCATCCATCGCCCATCTATATGGGTCGAGAAGGTATACGCTAGTCTACTCTGGTATATCGATGCCCCGTCTCGATACACCCACGACTAGGGACTTTGAAGGATGTACTTATGGACTACCATGTACCCACTAGTATGATCCGCATCATAGTCCAGGTAGTCAAGTACAGATCCTAAGGGCTTTACCAACATGTAACAGAGAGACAAACAGTATACACGTTAAGGTAAAGAGCAACCAGATAGCATACTATCATGTCGAGCAAGAAAGTCCTCCCTATATATGTCCCAGCATCCACTACAATATACATCCTATGTATAGTAATGGCCTCTAGGGCATACATATAACTAACAATCTCCCACTTGCATTAGGGCCATCTGTAGCAGTGGTTGCAGTATCTCATACTCAACCATCCCATAAAAGTCTTTCTCTGGGAACAGGCCTTTGTGAGTGGATCCGCTGTGTTGTCCTCTGAGTCTACTCTCCTAACCTCGATCACCCTGGAGATCAACCATCTCCATGATCAGGCGATGCTGCCTTAGAATAAGTCTGGATCACTGACGGGACCGGTGTTCCTCGGCATGAGCCACAACTCCATTGTCTCACAATGGTAGGAACGTAGTTCATCTCATGAACCAGTATACACCCAAACAGCCTCTTTGGTAGCATCTTAAGTAGCGATGTATCGAGCCTGTATCGTCTAGTATGCCACGGTATATAGCTTGGAACTCTTCCAACATACCGTCCCTTTAATGAGGGTAAAGGCAATGCCTGCGACTGACATTCAGTCGTCTTTATCACACTGGAACCCTTCCAGCGATTCTCCCCAGGATCGGTTGATACCGTCTCACTACATCTAGTGAGTATCCTAATATCCATTTAGATCTATCTCATAGATCCAAAATCCAGGATTTAGTAGGTATCACTTTGATCCTAAGTGGAGAATCATTGTGATAAGCGGAGATTGATCGAGCGTAGCATAGGAAACTCCTTCCCTATCAAGAGTATGTCATCCACGTACTCTACGAGGATCGTCACCATACTCCCTACTACCTTTTTGTTTATACAAGGTTCATCTACCATTTTGATGATGTCAAACTTTTTGATTACTTCATCAAAACAGACATTCCAACTCCGCGATGCCTGCTTTATCCTATAAAGCATCTTGCACACGTTTCCGCTGCTCCCACTGTCTACGAAGCCCTCTGGCTGTGTACTTATAGACGCTCTCTAAATCATCATTTAGAAAAGCAGTCAAGACACCCAACCAGATATCGCAGTCATGGTATGTAGCCGTGGCAAGTAGGATCTGGATGGACTTAAGCATAGTCACTTGAAAAGGTTTCATCATGATCCACGCCTGGTCAATGACGAAAAGCTTTAACAAGTCTAGCTTTGAAAGTCTCAACTTTTCCATCTACACCAAGTAATCTTCTCAAGATATACTTGCTCCTGATGGGGATTTAACCCTTCAGATATTACAACCAAAGTCCATACTTTGTTGGTGTATAAGGATTCCATCTCAGATCGCTAAGCATCCAGCCATTCTTATAGAGTCACACTCTCGATGGCCAGCTCGAAACTAGTTGGGTCATCATTTCATGATGCAATCCTCGCTCCCACTGTCATAGAGAAACCGAAGTATCTCTCAGGTGGGTGAGGAACCCTACTAGATCGGCGGAGAGGCTGAGGTTCGTTGGAATCTACTGAATACTTTGGTTTTATCAAATCATCTGCTGTAGTTCGTATAGCTGGAACCTTTCCAGTTCTACATTACAGACCTTGCCTCGAGCTTGTCCGAATTTTGCTTTCAGACATTGGCCGGACAACCCCAAATCTTAACTAGCTTAAGACATGGGCTCTTCCCTTTCCATATCACATATGAAGCGGTAGGCAACTGATTTGATTGGAACCCTATTCAATAGGTATGCAGCTTCATAAGCGCATAACTCCCTAAAGGAAATAGGTAACTCAGTATTACTCATCATAGAGCACACCATATCAAATAGGGCGTATCTGCTCCGCCCCGATATACCATCGTGCTATGGTGTATACGGAGGAGTAATGCTGAGAGAAAATCTCATTCTCTTTTAGAATAGTCCAGGATTTCCGTGTTCAAGTATTCTCCTCCTTGATCACATCAAAGGACATAATACTTATACCCATATTTTGGTTCTCTACTTCTAACTTATATTCTGTGAATATCTCAAAAGGTTCGGACTTGTGTTTCAACAGGAACATATGTCTGAATCTAAAGAGATCATCAGAGAACGTAATGAAGTAAAAGAACCGGTCTTGGCATGTGTAGACAGGGGACCTACATACATCAACATGTATCATCCCAAGAGTTTACTAACTCTTTCTCTGTTTCCAATAAACAGAGCTGGTGTCATTATATCTTTGTGACATGACTGGAGAGTTTCACAAGATGTAAATTCAAACTAATTTAAATATGCATCTTTATGTAACTCTAGCTAGTCGGGTCGCATTGATCTGACCTAGTCTACAATACCTCAAGTAGGATTCGTTCATTTCTGAACTCTTCCTCTTGTGTGTGTTCCATATACTAAGAACTGTAGTTTGATTTAGAATATCAACGCTTTTAGATAACGTGCCTGAACCGATCAACTTTTGATATAGGAAATGTTCAAAACATTATCCAACAATACAAAATTATATCCTTTCTTTAATAATAAAGAAACTGATATGATTTTGTATATCAGGTTCGGTATCTAACAACATTCGTTCAGAATCAATGTATTGTAATACAGGGTGACAGTGACCGACAGACTTGGCTGCAACACTTGCCCCGTTTTCTGCCTCATGAAACTTATCACCCGTTCTCAGTTTTTCTACCTTTTTGTAGCCCTATGTAACAGATTACATATCTGGGATCCTGATCCGGTATCATATACCCAGGACGCAGAGGATACTGAGAAACAGTTTTTTGTAATGAACACACCCGAAGGAGATGCATCATATGCACTTTCTTCGTTTGGGCGGCACGGGAAATCTGGTATTCCCCAATTCCTGCTCTGTCTTATAACAATTATAAGTTGGAGCGGGACCAACGTTCCCCAGCTCAGTATAACAAGCGGGTTCGGTCAATAATCCGTATTATTATCTTGATTAAGGCATGATATGGTCGCTACCTGGAGAGAGAGAGAAGAAAACACTCAGCGTGCGCTCTGTCAAGAATAGATTGGTTATTATTTTATCTAATCAGGATGGCTCCCACTGCTTTTTATCAAATCTTCCTTCAAACCCTAAAAGGAAAGACTAGCCGGGATTAATTACACACTACAAGTTCGCCAATCTTTCAGCCAGGCCAGTGTCGGTACTTTGAGGGAGGTCCCCCGTGCTTTCGCACGAACCTAATTAATGTAAACCTCGTTTTCCCAGAGGCGTAACCCCGTTAACACCTTTCTAGACACCTACTTGATCGGCTAATTGTAATGTATAAAACTCTCCCAGGAGTAACTCTTACTCGCAGCGGGTATCGGGATCCAACTATCTCATAGAAGGTATGCAATCTCATTGCAAATTTCAACACTTGAAATTCTCGATAATATTTTGCCCCGAACGATCTATGACCTTGACAAGGTCAACAAACCATAGACCGCAAGTCAAGTTCTACCCGTCATTTCTTGATTGAATCAAACCCACCCGCACGACCCTTGACAAGGTCAACAAGGCCGCACGACTACCCTAACCCAATCTGCATCATATGTATAAGCAGATAAATACTGGTTAGCTACCGCACACTGCGCCTTGACAAGGTCAACAAACGCAGCACGAATACTAAACAGGATTTATCTGAAATGACGGAGGGCTACGACAGGTTTTTCTGAAAACCTATTGCGTAATGAACTTGATATCATTGTAGAATCAAATGATTTTAAAAATGGAGTGCTTTTGAGGCTTTTGTAGTTTTGCTAAAGGAGTCACTCCCGGTGAAGGGATCGTCGGTCCTTTCCTCGTCGAATGAGGTGCGGGATATATCACATATATCGCTGTGCAAAGCAAAAACTCTTAAAAGCAATCAAAAAACAAACCGAGTGTGTAGCATCTGCCAGTTATTGCTAAAGGAGTCACTCCCGGTGAAGGGATCTCGGTCCTTTCCTCATCGAATAAGGTGCAGGATATATCACATATACCGCTGTGCAAAGCAAGAACTGTAGCTACCTGTTTTATTTTGAAATTCGATTCTACAACATCTTTAGGTTTCTTTTATTTCATTAATCACATTAATGAAGTCCCATCATTTAAGTACCTAAACATCACAGATAAATACGACGTACACTTATGCCATCCGCATTCGCCTCGATGTCCCCTCATGCACCGTTAGGTTAGGTAACTAACGGCAGAGCGGGGCAGGGCTAGCGCGGGTGTAAAACATAAGTAACATCTATATAATATATCATATATACTATATACTATATCCATCACAGAACATCTCATGATCACATCACAGATATCGCAGCAGAAGAAACATATGAAATATTGGATATACTAGGACGTCCGTGTTTTCAATACGAGCCAGTATAAAACACGGATTCCACGGTCGTGATGAATAGCCAAACCCACACCCCTAGACCCCTACGAGAGCGGCAAGCAACCCTACCAATTCTAGAGTTAGGAGACCCGGACTCGACTCCTCGAGTTGGTCTCCCACTGGACTCCAGAACCCGGTTACTTGTGCCCTCCTCCTTGGGTCTATCCTAGTGCAGAAAAGTAAATAATATACAAGAGGTGACAACTTCCGCAACCTGGAAGCGCCCCAATAAAAGAATATTACATACAAGTTTTTACATGAATGAAAATGAAAAACACTCATCTCACATAAAAACCCCCGGCTATTCAATCACGACGATCCAATATAACATATCCAGCAACACATAACATCACATGTCATCAACGTAAGTAAATATGTCCATCCCAATTGTCGTTGACATATAGCAACGAAACCGGCGATATCACATATTACACTTACGGTCACAGAAAAGAAAGTGTAAAACTACAGCAGTTGGAATCCGCAACCACCTCAGACATCGCATGCCTGACCAAATGAATTACTTAGACATCGCATGCCTAACAATTATAAACCCCGCATTTTAGTCTCATTATCGAAAACACTTTTCAATATCAAGTCGGGCAATTCAACAAGATTCCCGACATCCTGATCGAATGCTCGTCGCAAACTTCAGTAGACGGCCGCACCCCTGATGCCGTCGACGAAGTGCACCAAGGCGGAACACCGCTGCCGCGAGCACCCGAACGGATGCTTTCGGCGACGGGGTTCTCCTACAGTCACTTGGTCGGGGCTTTGGGGTGAGGCTGTCTATTAAGTTTACCCGGCGAGTATCCGCGTACGCTACGTGATTGCGACGGACTTTTGATCACATCAAAATTCCGTGGCAACCGATCAAGTGAGACTAAAGTGCTATGTTTATAACATTCATTCAGTTATCTCATAACTTATTGTGAATTCCAATTATTGTATCCCATTCCAGATAAACAGAAAATGTTAAACTTTTCGATCGAACAATCGAACACCCAAGTTTTCTCGATACAGCTCAACACATGAAACAAGTCTAAAAACATTCAGTTCGTGCCTCAGTACCAACGGTCCAGCCGTAGAAGGGTCAAGCCAACGCCTCACATGTGGCACGCCGTACTGCCCCAAACCCGAAGGTTCAAAGGGTAGTTCAAGACGGTCACATAATCGAGTTAAGGTTTGTGTCTTCTAGAGGGACCATCGCGTTACTTGCACTACTTAGAATGTCGTTAAACTACGGAAAAATCCAACACTTGGAAATTTCCCGACAGGGGAAAAGTTGGGTATTTATATCCGGTCAAACTTTTTAACATATTCTAAAATTTATCTGGAAAAACACTTAGACAAAGTTTGATATTCCGATTGAATTCATCGATTCCCAATATAACTCCAGAGCACTCAACCCTTAAATAAATTTAAAAATATCCAGAAAACTCACCAGAATTTATCAGGTATTACTGTGCAAAAATAGTGGGATGATGTCACCATGTGGCCGCGGAAGGGCGGCAGAAGGCATGCTTCTGCCGCGCTTCCGCGGCAAGATGAACAGTTCAGGGAAACGTTTTACACAGTAATGCTTAGAATTCTATGCTGAATTTTTTAGACATTTTTAATATCAAAAATTCCCAGATTTATGAAAATGTCCAGAGAGCTCTAAAGTATTTGGGTTTCGTGTTCGTTCGGACTTCAAACTGCGTCTAGACTTCGCCTAAGGCTCTAGCTAGGCTCTGATACCACTGTAGGGTTCCTAGACACACTAGTGAGGTCTCCCAAGCCATCAACCATGGCAATTTCAAATTTTACGGTGCCTACAAACCCTAATGTACGGATCGTTGGCTAGATGTCTAGGCGAATATAGAACTAGTTAACAATTAACTAAGGGAATACGGAAATACAACCTTTGTAGATCCGGTCCTCCACCTCCACGGCTCCGCAATGAGGTCGTCTCCGCTGTACAAATCTAATCCGGGCTCTAGAGTCGGCTTCGTCGGAGAATGGGCAAGCTAGGTCGTCGATGTCCATGCCGAAGATGATCTACGTCGAGGCATCGCTAGATCAAGCTCCACCTTCACCAAACCCTAAAATCTTGTGAAGGAAACACACTCTACTACTTGGCAAGAGGTAGAGGATGAAGAAATAGGAGTTGGGTTAACTTTAGAATTGGATTTCTCACTCTAATTCATCAATCACCATTGATGAGGTAAGCTTTCTTCTTCAAGTTCAAGGAAGAAGAAGAAGGAAAATAGTTATGATAAGTTAATTGAAAAAGAAAAGAAAATCAATTCTTATCATAAAATTAACCATGGTCAAGTGTAGAGACTAAACTAGGGTTAGTGGGAATTGTTAGGGTTAAGGATGAGATAAGAATGGTTGACTTGATCAAAGCTTCATGAAGCTTCAACTAAACTCCAAATTAAGCCACCATTCTTTTCTCCTTTCCATTTATTTTCCAAAAATAAAAACAAATAAATAAATGAATAAATAAGTAATGGAAAATAAAACCCTAACCATTCTCACAACCATGGTTTAATCTTCACACAAAACACAAGTTAGCATGCATCATCAAACATGATACATACAAGTGCACAAAAATATATCACATATACAATGTGCACAAACCAAGTGAGAAAATCCGTCTTAAGTAAACCGATACTAGTTAATGCAAACTAATATATCAAATATATAATTGTGCATTAAATCATCAAATCAACACTTGATTTAACGATCCGGTCATGTCGCATATAACCGGCTAGTATACAATGTATCGGCTTATCGAATCAACGTTTGAATCGATAACTAGGTTATATCACATATAACCATTCGATACATTCATCGCGAGAATGAAATACGGTATCACATACACGTATTATTCTCGGTCCCGCACATATCTCATATGCGCTCCTATTTCGTTTCGCTTGAGCCAGGAAACCTCTGTGTAGGACTCTAAAGACTCGTCAATACGCCGGCAGCGGATGATGATCATATCAAACATCCACAAGCCGCAAGCGGTCTGCTAAACGTAACGGCCACCCGGGTATTGAGCGATCTGAAGATCGACGAGCAAGCCCGCTCACACTCCAGTGAATCCAACCAGTAACACTACCGTACAGTCCGGTCTGATCGTCTGATCTGTCGCATATCTTGCCTAGGGGTGGTAAACGTCAGACCCCAATAGCTCGATAAGTCGTGTCGATATGAGGTCTATAACTGTTCGAGAAACTACTGGTAACACTTACCAGTAAATCTCAGCAACCCTGGCCAGGGATTTCCTGTTATAGCCAATCGAACACAGTGCAACATCAACCCCCATATACCGGGAGAGACGAATCCCCTCCTATCGCTCATTGCCTCCATGTGACTCGGGACTGTACCCAAAAACCACCGTTTTGCACGCCCTCTTGGATGTGGTAAGATGGAAATCAAAGCACAGTGGGAACCACACAAGACTCTATGACGATCTCGGGTCAACAGACTACTCTGTACCAGTGTCACCAGAGAACTGCCATCTGACGTGAGGTATAATACCATCTGGGAGTTCTCGGCGAGTCCGTCCAGTGTACCCAGTCTCTACTGAGCACCCGTATATCATCTCTGATGTCAAACACCGATGGATATGGGATCATCCATCGCCCATCTATATGGGTCGAGAAGGTATACGCTAGTCTACTGTGGTATATCGATGCCCCGTCTCGATACACCCACGATTAGGGACTTTGAAGGATGTACTTATGGACTACCATGTACCCACTAGTATGATCCGCATCATAGTCCAGGTAGTCAAGTACAGATCCTAAGGGCTTTACCAACATGTAACAGAGAGACAAACAGTATACACGTTAAGGTAAAGAGCAACCAGATAGCATACTATCATGTCGAGCAAGAAAGTCCTCCCTATATATGTCCCAGCATCCACTACAATATACATCTTATGTATAGTAATGGCCTCTAGGGCATACATATAACTAACACACATCACAGATATCGTAGCGGAAGAAACATATGAAATATTGGATATACTAGGACGTCCGTGTTTTCAATACGAGCCAGTATAAAACACGGATTCCACGGTCGTGATGAATAGCCAAACCCACACCCCAAGACCCCTACGAGAGCGGCAAGCAACCCTACCAATTCTGGAGTTAGGAGGCCCGGACTCGACTCCTCGAGTTGGTTTCCCACTGGACTCCAGAACCCGGTTACTTGTGCCCTCCTCCTTGGGTCTATCCTAGTGCGGAAAAGTAAATAATATACAAAGGGTGACATCTTCCGCAACCTGGAAGTGCCCCAATAAAAGAATATTACATACAAGTTTTTACATGAATGAAAATAAAAAACACTCATCTCACATAAAAAAACCCCGGCTATTCAAACACGACGATCCAATATAACATATCCAGCAACACATAAAATCACATGTCATCAACGTAAGTAAATATGCGCATCCCAATTGTCGTTGACGTATAGCAACGAAACCGGCGATATCACATATTACACTTACGGTCATAGAAAAGAAAGTATAAAACTACAACAGTTGGAATCCACAACCTCCTCAGACATCGCATGCCTGACCAAATGAATTCTTTAGACATCGCATGCCTAACAATTATAAACCCCGCATTTTAGTCTCAAAATCGAAAACACTTTTTAATATCAAGTCGGGTAATTCAACAAGATTCCCGACATCCTGATCGAATGCTCGTCGCAAACTTCAGTAGGCGGCCGCACCCCTGATGCCGTCGACGAAGTGCACCAAGGCGGAACACCGCTGCCGCGAGCACCCGAACGGATGCTTTCGGTGACAGGGTTCTCCTACAGTCACTTGGTCGGGGCTATGGAGTGAGGCTGTCTATTAAGTTTACCCGGCGAGTATCCGCGTACGCTACGTGATTGCGACGGACTTTTGATCACATCAAAATTCCGTAGCAACCGATCAAGTGAGACTAAACTGCTATGTTTATAACATTCATTCAGTTATCTCATAACTACTTGTGAATTCCAATTATTGTATCACATTCCAGATAATTAGAAAATGTTAAACTTTCCGATTGAACATTCGAACACCCAAGTTTTCCCGAAACAGCTCAACACATGAAACAAGTCTAAAAACATTCAGTTCGTGCCTCAGTACCAACGGTCCAGCCGTAGAAGGGTCAAGCCAACGCCTCACATGTGGCACGCCGTACTGCCCCAAACCCTAAGGTTCAAAGGGCAGTTCAAGACGGTCACATAATCGAGTTAAGGTTTGTTGTCTTCTAGAGGGTCCATCGCGTTACTTGCACTACTTAGAACGTCTTTAAACCAGGGAAAAAATCCAACACTTGGAAATTTCCCGACAGGGGAAAAATTGGGTATTTATATCCGGTCGAACTTTTTAACATATTCTAAAATTTATCCGGAATCCACATAGACAAAATCTGATAATCCGATCGAATCATCGATTCCTAAAACAACCCCAGAAAATTTAACTCTTGAATAAATATTAAAAATTCCCAGAAAATCCAGCACCTGACAATAGGAATTACCGTGCAGAAACCTAACAGTGATCTCATTTATTGGCCGCGGAACCGCCGCAGAAGCCAAGCTTCTGCCGCGGTTCCGCCGCACTGTAGCAGCTTCAATAGAAAAATTTTGCATCGTAATTCTTAGTTTTTCGTGCTGAATTTTTTAAGAATTTTTAATCTGGAAAAAACCCAGTTTTTAGAAAAAGTCCAGAGAGCACTTTGATGTTAGGGTTTCGGGTCGATCGGGTTTCAAACTTCGTCTACGCGTCGCCTAAGGCTCTAGCTAGGCTCTGATACCACTGTAGGGTTCCTCGGTCTCACTAAGGAGGTCTCACAAGGCATCAACCATGCCAATTTCAAATTTTACCGGTGTCGAGAAACCCTAATACGGATCGTTAACTAGAATTCTAGGCGAAAAGAAACTAGTTAACAACTTAACTAAATGGTAAACGGAAATACAACCTTTGTAGATCCGGTTCTCCACCTCCATGGCTCCGCGATGAAGTCTCCTCGCTGTACAAATCGGATCTTGGGCTCTTGCGTCGGCTTCATCGGAGAAAAAGCGGGCTAGGTCATCGACGACGATGCCGAAGATGATCTACGTCGAGGCATCACTAGATCAAGCTCCAACTTCACCAAGTCAAGAAAACTTGTGAAGGAAACACCCTATACTACTTGGCAAGAGGTAGAGGATGAAGAAATAGGAAGTGGGTTCACTTTAGAATTGGATTTCTCACTATTTTTCACAAGTTGCCATTGATGGAGGCAAGCTTGCTTCAATGTTGAAGATGAAGAAGAAGAAGAAAGAATATCATAAGTATTATACAAAATGAATAATAAAATGAATACTTATCATATCCTAACCTTGGTTAGGTGTAGAGAATAGACCATGGTAAGGTTTAATGGTTAAGGGTTAGGCATGAGACAAAATGGTCATGTAGTCAAAGCTTCATGAAGTTTCAACTACAAACAAAGAAAGCCACCATTTTCCTCATTTATCCTTTTCTTTTGCAAAAATAAACAAAAAGGATAAATAAAAGAATAAATGAATAAGTAAATGAAGCAAAAGAAACCCTAACCATTGACCAACCATGGTTTAAACTATACACCAAACAATCATGTATCATCAAACATGATACAATCAAATGCACAAAAGTATATCATATATACAATGTGCACAACAAGTGAGAAAATCCTTTTTAAGTGAACCTATATTAGTTAATGTAAAGTGATATATCAAATATATAATTATACATTAAATCATTAAATCAACACTTGATTTAACGACCCGGTCATATCGCATATAACCGACTAATATCTTTAGTAACAACTTATCGAATCAACACTTGATCCGATAACCCGGCTATAACGCATATAACCGATCAATGTTACAAATCGCGAGAATCGAATACAGTATCACATACTGGTATTATTCTCGGTCCCGCACATATCTCATATGCGCTTCTATTTCGTTTCGCTTGAGCCAGGAAACCTCTGTGTAGGACTCTAAAGACTCGTCAATACGCCGGCAGCAGATGATGATCATATCAAACACCCACAAGCCGCAAGCGGTCTGCTAAACGTAACGGCCACCCGGGTATTGAGCGATCAGAAGATCGACGAGCAAGCCCGCTCACACTCCAGTGAATCCAACCAGTAACACTACCGTACAGTCCGGTCTGTTCGTCTGATATGTCGCATATCTCGCCTAGGGGTGGTAAACATCAGACCCCAATAGCTCGATAAGTCGTGTCGATATGAGGTCTATAACAGTTCGAGAAACTACTGGTAACACTTACCAGTATATCTCAGCAACCCTGGCCAGGGATTTCCGGTTATAGCCAATCGAACACAGTGCAACATCAACTCCCTATACCGGGAGAGACGAATCCCCTCCTATCGCTCATTGCCTCCATGTGACTCGTGACTGTACCCAAAAACCACCGTTTTGCACGCCCTCTTGGACGTGGTAAGATGGAAATCAAAGCACAGTGGGAACCACACAAGACTCTATGACGATCTCGGGTCAACATACTACTCTGTACCAGTGTCACCAGAGAACTGCCATCTGACGTAAGGTATAATACCATCTGGGAGTTCTCGGCGAGTCCGTCCAGTGTACCCAGTCTCCACTGAGCACCCGTATATCATCTCCGATGTCAAACACCAATGGATATGGGATCATCCATCGCCCATCTGTATGGGTCGAGAAGGTACACGCTAGTCTACTCTGGTATATCGATGCCCCGTCTCGATATACCCACGACTAGTGACTTTGAAGGATGTACTTATGGACTACCATGTCCCCACTAGTATGATCCGCATCATAGTCCAGGTAGTCAAGTACACATCCTAAGGGCTTTACCAACATGTAACAGAGAGACAATCAGTATACACGTTAAGGTAAAGAGTAACTAGATAGCATACTATCATGTCGAGCAAGAAAGTCCTCCCTATATATGTCCCAGCATCCACTACAATATACATCATATGTACAGTAATGGCCTCTAGGGCATACATATAACTAACATGTATAGTCGGTGATCCCACCTCAATAATATCATATCCGATACCATATCTATAATCAGACTTCCCAAGTCAAGAGTGCGGATCAATCATCAATATATAGCTCGTACGAAAATCCGTCGTACGACATCCCAAATCTGGGTACGGGTCAATATCACATTCATCATACTATTCATCTGGTATCCTCTTTATCAAATATCATGATCGGGGTACTGATCTACGTCTAGTACAATACTGATACCGCCTAAGTATGCATGCACGTGTGTGAAACACTACGTCAAGGACCCGCTACAACGTCATGTCGTATCTCAAATACGAACCCTGCCATATCACCGATCTCATGGCCTCAAATCAAATCTCATCGACTCATCTCAAATCCCAAGTACTATCCTCATCATCCATGCATGTGTATATGAATGTATATATGCATAGTCCCATATCCACGCGTATATACATATATACACATCCCCATCTATGCACAAGAAAGTAATGTATGCAAGTCTGTGTGTGCGTATGTGGGTATAACAACTACTCTAGGGTTTCGCAACTAACCCAAAGCTAATCCATGAACACATAATCATATCATGAATAAACATTCTCGTATCATAAAACACCAATATAAACATATATATATATATATATATATATATATATATATATATATATGAACTATACTACGGACTGCGGGGGTGCTATACGCCATCCACCCGACTTCTCCCCATAGATATAAATCTACTCACCTGATCTGAGCTCGCCGGTGCCGACGTCGTCACGCGCTTGCTTGTCGTCTCGAAATCCACCTGGGGTACCTACATGTCGCCACGTATTGTAACGCATAAAACCAAATTCGAAATCGAAACGGTATACGAAAACCAATTCGGCACGCGTATCACGCATAGGTCAAAACCTATCGTCTACGCATGCAAGAATAGCTAAACCAACTCTCGATGTCGATGTACAAACGTCAAACCATCGAGAAAAACCCAAACACACTCATTCGCACATTCACAAACCCTTATTATAATATGAAATAGGTTAAAATTCACAAAAACCCCAAACTCACTTTAAAAGCTATTTTTCCGAAAACCTAGCAAGCAAGGTTTACCGTTTTAGTACAAAATTTGATGTTTTAACAATTCTAATGGAAATAATACTTATTAAACATCTTAAATAAGTCATAAAAACCATTTCCGCAATTTAATCTCATTAAATTTCATTAACCCCAAAATTCTAGTTTACAATTTACCCAATTTTAACAATTTTATAGCAAAAATGCACAACAACAATTTAGTTTGGATTAGCATGATCTAAGTTGCTAAAAAACATATTAAAATGTTAATAATTTCATGAAAAACTTAATTAGATTTTAATCTCAATTATATATGTATTTCACTAAACCTAGTTAGATGCTTAATTTGGACATTTTAAATGTTACAAATTTGGAAATTAACAACTAGATTAATTTTTCTATAGCTTAGCATGATAACTACACCATCAAACCATGATCAATGATAAAAACCCTCACTTGGTAACAATTTCCCTTTTCTTGAATTTCAAGATTGGAGCTAGAACCCAAATTAAACATCAAATTAAATAAATTGAAGTAATTAGCAACTCATTAAACAATTTAGTTAGGATTTATACCTCACAAACCTTAAATCTAGCTTGCAGCTTAACCATCCCAAAATGCTCTCTTGCTCTCAAAATCCACGCTTGAATGGCCAAGGAAAATTGGATGAAGGTTAAGTAAAGAATTGGTGAGGTTTAGCATTGATTTTTTTTTTTTGATGAATTTTATAGGATTTTCATGATAATTGGAGTGGGAAAAATGGGGATTTGGGGGGCTTCCTTGCTCGGCCAGCAGGAAGGTGAGGGGAGAGAGTGAGGTTTGAGTGTAGGAAAGAATTCCAAGTCAAAGAAAAGAAAGCCCATACTTCAATCACCTCACACCATACCTCATTTAAATCAATTCTTTATTCTTTTCTTTATTTTTTTCTTTTAAATTTGAGGAGAATGAAGTGGTGAAGTGAGGGGTGGGGGCTGCACTGTAGCAAGGCCGGCCATGAAGAGGGGAGAGAGAGTGTGGGTGTCACGACCCGCAGGGTACGGAACGTGACTGGCACTTAAGTTTACGAAACGTCTAAAGGCGTCCGTAAAATAAGTAAGCCAAAGCCCAGAAAACAAAACCAATTAAGCAAAAGAGTGAAGAAAACCCAAACATTTGAAAGCAAGTTTATCAAATAAGTCATGTAAAACCCCTTTTAAAAACAATACTAATTTTTCCGAAAATTTCGGCAGAGTCTCCTTTGTAAATACTGGCCCCCAAAAATGGGTACAACAAAATATATACATGAATCCAACACAATAGGGCATCCCCAAGCGGGAGCTAGCTCTTCGCCATACGGCGGTCATAAATCCCACGCAATGTAAATGACAACAAGCATAATAAAGCATAAGGAAGCATGAAAAAGTAGCATGTCGGCTCAAGTGAGCTCGACCCCAAATACAGTATAAAATCCACAAACCTCACAGTCTCATCTCTAGGTCAATATACAATAATCTGGTAGAACAGTAGATGGAGTACACTAGATACAAGAATATACAAGGTGGTACAAAAAATAACATAACCCACCTATGAGCAAATCTCGAGTCCAGGCAAAAGAGGCAAAAGAAGCAAGCGCACCCGCCGCTACTGAACTGACGGAGCGGACCTGCAACAGGCTATGGCACAACGGGGGTGAGTTGCCAACTCGTGAGTAATAAATAACATCTACAAAGGCTATCGTATGCATGCACACAAGCATCCTAGCATCTATAATACAGGTATGACTGGATGCACTAGCAGGTGTGTATATAACATCAGTGTACTAATATGTATGCAACATGAATATCTGAGGTCTCAATAGGTATATATAAGAATATTTTATCTCTTTTTGTTTTTGAAACTCTTTTAGAATGCCAGCATAATGTCAATGAATCGACGAAAATCGGTGTCCAGCAACGACACCCAAAAGCTGTCTCAAATCTCATAAATGTATCTCTGGCCTCAGCCGTCCGGCTGACCCATCTCAAATATCAATATCTCATCATCTAGCGGCCACGGTCGGTATCCTCTTGATATCCGCCGTCCCAAACAGTCACCAGTAGGTAATCCGTCCCCTGCCAGGCTCAACGTCATCACCACATTCCTCTTGCCCCGGGGTACCTTACCGGGCCCACCATGTACCCGTGCCGGTTCCTCCACTCCTCGACACGGATTTCCAAAGCCACAGCAAACTCATGGTGGACGACACTTACATCACTAGAAAACCGCAATTTTACATATTTTAAAAAATATAATAAGTTTAGAAATTTTGCGGCTTTCCCCCGAAATCCAGCAATATCATAAAATCTCCAGAAATCCACATAAGTGCATATATCAATGATAATGAATGCGTATGATATCAATAATCAAGTTGCGATGTGTGATTAATGGATTAAGCATGAACAATTAATATGATGAAGTACATGCACATGAATAGCAATACTACGGTTTCATTTTTAAGGAATTAAAGGCAATAGTACCAGTTTAAGTATCGATTAGTAAAAGGTTTCAATTTAAAAGTTATCTAGTGTGGTGGCATGGCAATTACCAGGGTGTGTGTGTAAACATGAATAGTGCTCGTGCTGCATATAAAAACCTGGTAATGGTGCATGTGTCCTACAATTGAGTTTGCGTATATGGGTATAACATATTGATCTAATTGCAGCAATTATCATGCCAGTAATATTATTCTAATGTCACAAGTGGTTATCCAGTTTACTATTTTCCAGTTTACTAAATCTATCGGGCGACTTGCGCCATCCAAACGATCGTCCCCCGTAGATGTTAAATCTACTCACCGGGATTCCTGGCTAGCTGTGTCCGATCACCGCCTTTCCCTTTCGCGCCGCGTCTGACGTCTCCGCGACCGAACCTGGAATTTATATCAATACCAAATATAAGGTTACATATCAAGAACGACGCAAAACCCCAACGAAACTACTAAAGTTCGCTAGCTGGGTACAACGTGCACAAAGTGCGCGGAACACACGCGAAAATCGCAAAAACTGCCAAAAACGCCGATTTGGGTCACCCGGCAAAACTAAAACCCGACTACCCAAAAACCGCACTCACGCATCCTAAAAGTCGTAGGACAAGCCATACAATCATCAAGATGCCATAATTAATTCATCACATAACTTTTATAAAAATCTAGTAAGCAGAAATTGCAATTTGATGCAAACATCGACAATATAGCGACAAAGTCAACACCACCCAACACCAACATCCAAACTAACCAAATAGCTAGCCAATACACTAATTTTAAACCATCAACTATGCTTAAAAACCTAATTTCCATAAACAAAACCTTCTCTTGATTTTTGTAATTAGCAAACATAAACCAAACTATATATGAAAAACCTTAATTTAACACTAGATTTTAACCTAATAGGCAAGTTAACCACTTAGATTAAGGTTAGCAAAACACTAGATAGCAAAATAATTTAATTACCCTAATAATGGATTTCTAAACCCTAAACAACTCATTAACATGTTTCACAATCCAATTCCATACAAAAACCTTCTCTTGAAAATCCTAAAACAACAATTTCACACTTCTAAATTTAACTAAATTAGCAAAATTAAAGACTACATAACAAGGTAACTATATAGATTAGTTTACTAACAACTAGATTAACTATACAATAACTTAATTAACTATTATGGCTTTCAAACCGTAGTTAGAATTTTCAAACAAAATCTAAGAAAACTAGATTAAACTACACTAATTTAACACTAAACCATAAAACATAAGCACTTAAACAAAGAATTTAACATGATAGGAATTATACCTCTTGATCAATGGATCAAGCAAGAAAGTTTGCTCCAAAAATGCCTCCTTTCCACATGTTTTCAACTATATTAGGCTTGAGAAGAGGTAGCACAAGGATTTGTTTTGGTTTTGAAAACAAATTTGTGGATTTATATGGATTTTTGTAGCAATTTTGATGAAATTTTGGAGGAAATGAAAAGAGGAAGGTGAAGGGGGAGGGCTGCTGGAATTTTCGACCAGAAGAGGGATGGGGGAGGGTGTGGGCAAGTGGGGAAGGTCATGGGTCAAGTCCACAAAGTCAAAGTATCATACTTTATCCATTTTAATTAAAATAAAACCATAAACCATCAAAACAACTCAAGAAAGCAACCAAAGAAAATGAGGCCAGAAATTTCTGGTCTCACACAAGGTGGGGCTGTCCTAGGGCTGAGGAAAAAGAGAGAGGGATTTTACAAAAGAAATTTTATGCAAAAAGGCCCCCTACAACTCAAAAATTGCAAGTTTTAGCCCAAAATTCAATAAATTCGTTTCATAACACAAAAATTTGTTAAAAATCAAAATAAATTGCTAAAAATTCATGTTATCACTAGAATATAATTATCATAATTTTAGAGATTAAAATTAGCCCGGAAAAATTTGTATTTATCGCTTATTTAATGTATTTTCTTACCGGCTTAAAATAATATTAAAAAATTGAAAAATAGGGAAAAAATTTTAAATGACCAAAATTTCATAATTAACTCATTAGTCACTAAAAACAAGTAATTACCTATCCATTTAAGGTATAATTAGCCCTAAACTGCAAAATATCGAGAAAGACGGTTTTCGGAAAAATACCGAATTTTCACCGAATTTCAGGAAAACACCAAAATGACTTTTCAAGACGCTACAATCTTCCCCCCTTAAAGAAATTCGGTCCCCGAATTTAAAAATATAGCTACGCGTACCTTCGAAGAGATGGGGATATTTCTTCCTCATCTCGCCCTCGGTCTCCCAGGTAACCTCCTCGCTGCTCGCGCTACGCCAAAGGACCTTGACGGTTGGTATACTCTTCGACCTCAACTTCTTCACCTGCCGATCCAGGATGGCCACCGGCTGCTCTGCAAAAGAAAGGTCGCGCTCTAGCTGGACTGTCGGGTGCTGAATCGCATGCGAAGGGTCGTGAAGGTACTTGCGGAGCATCGAAACATGAAAAACGGGGTGAACATCGGGAAAGCTGGGAGGAAGAGCCAAACGATATGCAACAGCGCCGACACGCTCGAGGATCTCGAAGGGACCTACGAATCTAGGGCTAAGCTTCCCCTTTCGCCCAAAACGCATCACGCCCTTCATCGGAGAGACTCTCAGAAAAACATGGTCGCCAACTGCGAACTCTAATCTGCGACGGCGTCTGTCTGCATAGGATTTCTGCCTGCTCTGAGCCGCTCTCATCCGATCTCGGATCAACTGGATCTTCGATGTCGTCTCCTCAACAAGCTGCGGCCCCAAAATACTGCTCTCGCTGAGCTCTGTCCAACAAACGGGCGATCTGCATCTCCTCCCATACAATGCCTCGAAAGGTGCCATCTGAATAGTATCCTGGAAGCTGTTGTTGTAGGAGAACTCCACTAGAGGTAAATGACGATCCCAGCAACCACCAAAGTCTAAAACGCACGCTCTGAGCATGTCCTCGAGAGTCTGAATGGTCCGCTCTGACTGTCCGTCTGTCTGCGGATGAAACGCTGTGCTGAAACTCAAACGAGTGCCCAAAGCCTCCTGAAGTCTCTGCCAAAGTCGGCTGGTGAACTGAGTGCCTCGATCTGACACGATACAAGTCGGTACGCCATGTAGTCGCACGATCTCGTCAATATAGAGCTGAGCATACTGAGCGAAGCTGAAAGTCGTCTTCACTGGAAGGAAGTGAGCCGCTTTCGTCAATCTATCCACGATCACCCAGATGGAGTCGTACCCTCGACTGGTCCTGGGTAGACCCACAACGAAGTCCATCGAAATCTGCTCCCATTTCCACTCCGGAATGGGTAACGGCTGTAGCTCTCCTGCGGGCCTCTGGTGCTCGGCCTTGACTTGCTGACAAGTCAGGCATCTCGAAACGAACTCCGCAATGTCCCTCTTCATCCCGTCCCACTAGTAGGTCTCTCTCATATCATGGTACACCTTGGTGGAACCGGGGTGGACACTATACACTGATCGGTGTGCCTCCTCAAGAATGTCGCGCCGCAATCCATCAGCATCTGGTACGCACAGTCTAGATCCATATCGTAAAATCCCCTGATCGTCAATCACGAACTCGGAAAATCTGCCCTGTCCCATCTGTGCCATGATCTCTGAGCAACGGTCGTCACTGCGCTGTGCCTCATATATACGGTCAAGCAACTGTGGGCGTGCACGAACATGCGCGAGCTGTCCCCCTGTCTGAGTGAACTCGAACTCCACTCGGCTGTCGCATAACATCTGCCAATCTGCTGACGACTGCCTCTGCACTGCGCGCAAAAAGGATAGACTACCCCCGGGCCTCCTACTCAACGCATCTGCCACCACATTCGCCTTGCCGGGGTGATATAAGATCTCGCAGTCGTAGTCTTTCACCAACTCCATCCAACGACGCTGTCTGAGGTTCAGGTCTCGCTGCTGAAATATGTACTTTAAGCTCTTGTGATCGGTGAATATCTGACACGACTCGCCGTAAAGGTAATGTCGCCAAATCTTCAGTGCAAAGACCACTGCAGCCATCTCCAAATCATGAGTGGGGTAGTTCTGTTCATGCTTCTTCAACTGCCGAGAAGCATAAGCGATCACCCGGCCATGCTGCATCAATACGCATCCTAATCCCACTCGCGAAGCATCACAGTAGACAATAAATCCGCCTGATCCCGAAGGCAAAGATAATACCGGCGCCGTAGTCAAACAAGTCCGTAGCTGCTGAAAACTGCGCTCGCACTCCTCTGTCCAAACGAAAGGAACTCCCTTCCGGGTCAAACTGGTCAACGGTGCAGCTATACGGGAGAAGTCCTGAACAAAACGCCTGTAGTAGCCCGCCAAGCCTAGAAAACTACGGATCTCAGTAACCGATGTAGGTCGGGGCCACTGCTGAACAGCCTCAATCTTCTTCGGGTCCACACAAATGTCGTCTCTCGTAACCACGTGACCCAAGAATCCGACGCTGTCCAGCCAGAAAGCACACTTGGAGAACTTCGCGAACAGCTGGTGCTCCCTCAGAGTCTGTAACGTAATCCGCAAGTGCTGCTCGTGCTCCTCTCTGCTCCGGGAGTACACCAAGATATCTTCGATAAACACGATGATGAACAAGTCAAGATACGGCCTGAATGTACGGTTCATCAAATCCATGAATGCTGCTGGGGCGTTGGTGAGTCCGAACGACATCACCAAAAACTCGCAGTGGCCGTAGCGCGTGCGAAAAGCTGTCCTCGGTATATCCTCCTGTCGAACTCGCAGCTGATGGTATCCTGATCGCAAGTCGATCCTCGAAAAATACCCCGCACCCTGAAGCTGGTCGAACAAATCATCAATGCGCGGCAACGGATATCTGTTCCGAACGGTAACTTTGTTCAGCTGGCGGTAGTCGATACATAAGCGCAAACTTCCATCCTTCTTCTTGACAAACAGGACCGGAGCACCCCACGGAGAAACACTCGGTCGAATAAGCCCCTTATCCAACAAATCCTGCAACTGATCCTTCAGCTCTCGAAGCTCTGCCGGGGCCATCCGATACGGTGGTATAGAAATAGGCCCCGAACCGGGAATCAAATCAATGCAGAACTCAACATCGTGCTCAGGCGGTAGCCCAGGTAGCTCATCAGGGAAAACATCAGGGAGCTCACAAACTACCGGGACCCGGTCCAACGGAACCTCTGCAGCTCGAGTATCACAAATACACGCTAAGAATCCCTGACATCCCTTCCGCAAGAGCTGACCAGCGCGAAGAGAAGAAATTAAGCTGGGAAGGGCGACACTACGGTCTCCCCGAATAACAAGGACTGGCTCTCCCGGAAAGCTAAATCTGACTGCCTTCTCACAGCAGTCCACCGAAGCATAACAAGTGGCTAGCCAATCCATGCCCAGAAGCACATCAAAGTCCAACATATCGAGGAGTATCAAATCAACTGATGAATCCCTCTCCCCGATACGAACGGAACACAAACGAAATACAAACCGAGCGACAAACGACTCGCCTACCGGAGTAACAACAACAAGCGGCTGATCTAACGACGACGACTCACGGCCCAACATCGGTGCAAAGTGTGTAGAGACGTACGAATGTGTGGAACCTGGGTCGAATAATACCCGTGCGTCGAAAGAACAAACTGGCAAAGTACCTGTCACAACGGCATTGGATGCCTGCGCATCCTGCGGTGTCAAAGCAAAAACTCGGGCCTGTCCTCCACCGATAGCGGGCTGACCTCGACCTCGGCCTCTGCCTCCTCGTCCTCTCTGAACAGGACCGCCACGTCCTCGGCCTCTCGGTGCACCTAACTGGCGTGGAGCATCGCCTGGGGTAGGAAGTAGGGCTCTCTGAGGAGGGGGTGGTGATGGTGGTAGAGTCACGTGCGGAACTGTCGCTGCTCCCTGTCGTCTCACCGGACAGTCTCTGACAAGATGATGCAGACTCCCGCACCCAAAACATCCTGGTGACGGCTGCTGCCCCTGGGGATAAGAACCATATAACTGTCCCCGCCCAAATCCTCTGCCAGGCCTATCTCTCGGAAAGAATCTGGCGCGCTGCCTCTGAGGCGGTACATCGGTGCGCATCCTCTTCGGCCCAGAAACGGTCGGAGTCTGCGATATGCGTGTCTCCATTCGCAATGCCGTATCCATAGCAGCTGAATAAGTGTCGTAGTGCTGGGCGCCAATGGCAAGATATAGCTAGGCATCAAGTCCCTGTACGAACCTCTTCACCATCTTCTCCTCGGTATCCACCAAATACCGAGCGTATCGGGATAACTGTGTAAACTGGATGTCATACTCAGACACCGTTATCCCAGGTGTCTTGACTAAGGCCTCGAAGCTGCGAGCTCTGGCGTCACGAACGCTCTCTGGAAGGAAACGGGCTAGAAAGACCGCTGTAAACTCGACCCAAGTCATAGGCGGTAGATCTGCAGCTCGACCTCTCAAGACTGACTCCCACCATGTCTGCGCGAGACCCTCTAGTCGGAAACTCGCAAGCTCTACCCATCGATCATCCGAACATCTCAGCGAACGGCAGATCCTGGCTAAACTGTCAAGGAACGCCTGTGGGTCCTCCGCTGCCTCGGTGCCGGTGAATACTGGAGGTCTCAGCCTCATGAAATCCAGTAGTGAAACCGGAATGGCCACGGTGGTAGTAGTAGGAGCAGGTATCATGGTCGTCTGTGATGTAGTAGGTACGTCATCCGGCCTCGGTGTACGACTGGCTGCAACTAGGGATCCTACCATCTGACGTAGCTCCTGCATGCCTCCCATCATCTGTCGTAACTCCTCCATACCGGTTTCGAGCCTATCCATACGGCCTGGGGAAGGTGGATCGGTCTGTCCCTACGGCGTAGGCATACCACCCTGCTCAGTCCTAGTCTCGGACGAGCCAGCTCGAACCTCGTCTCTGGCGGCAGCCCTCTGTGCCCTCGTAGCCTTCGGCGGCATAGTGGCTGTTACAGGAAAACGGATAGTAAGGACAGTGCAATAGGATCATAGGATACACTGAATTGAAGAAGGAATTTTTCAAGCAAGTATATCCTAAAGTCACTTAGGCGGAGTACCGTATCGTAAGTATGCCGCGGACATACGCACGCTACGTTACCCTGCTTAAGTCACTTACTCCATCTACCAAGGGTCATCCTACACTCACAAAGGTAAAACCTATCGCTCTGATACCAACTTTGTCACGACCCGCAGGGTACGGAACGTGACTGGCACTTAAGTTTACGAAACGTCTAAAGGCGTCCGTAAAATAAGTAAGCCAAAGCCCAGAAAACAAAACCAATTAAGCAAAAGAGTGAAGAAAACCCAAACATTTGAAAGCAAGTTTATCAAATAAGTCATGTAAAACCCCTTTTAAAAACAATACTAATTTTTCCGAAAATTTCGGCAGAGTCTCCTTTGTAAATACTGGCCCCCAAAAATGGGTACAACAAAATATATACATGAATCCAACACAATAGGGCATCCCCAAGCGGGAGCTAGCTCTTCGCCATACGGCGGTCATAAATCCCACGCAATGTAAATGACAACAAGCATAATAAAGCATAAGGAAGCATGAAAAAGTAGCATGTCGGCTCAAGTGAGCTCGACCCCAAATACAGTATAAAATCCACAAACCTCACAGTCTCATCTCTAGGTCAATATACAATAATCTGGTAGAACAGTAGATGGAGTACACTAGATACAAGAATATACAAGGTGGTACAAAAAATAACATAACCCACCTATGAGCAAATCTCGAGTCCAGGCAAAAGAGGCAAAAGAAGCAAGCGCACCCGCCGCTACTGAACTGACGGAGCGGACCTGCAACAGGCTATGGCACAACGGGGGTGAGTTGCCAACTCGTGAGTAATAAATAACATCTACAAAGGCTATCGTATGCATGCACACAAGCATCCTAGCATCTATAATACAGGTATGACTGGATGCACTAGCAGGTGTGTATATAACATCAGTGTACTAATATGTATGCAACATGAATATCTGAGGTCTCAATAGGTATATATAAGAATATTTTATCTCTTTTTGTTTTTGAAACTCTTTTAGAATGCCAGCATAATGTCAATGAATCGACGAAAATCGGTGTCCAGCAACGACACCCAAAAGCTGTCTCAAATCTCATAAATGTATCTCTGGCCTCAGCCGTCCGGCTGACCCATCTCAAATATCAATATCTCATCATCTAGCGGCCACGGTCGGTATCCTCTTGATATCCGCCGTCCCAAACAGTCACCAGTAGGTAATCCGTCCCCTGCCAGGCTCAACGTCATCACCACATTCCTCTTGCCCCGGGGTACCTTACCGGGCCCACCATGTACCCGTGCCGGTTCCTCCACTCCTCGACACGGATTTCCAAAGCCACAGCAAACTCATGGTGGACGACACTTACATCACTAGAAAACCGCAATTTTACATATTTTAAAAAATATAATAAGTTTAGAAATTTTGCGGCTTTCCCCCGAAATCCAGCAATATCATAAAATCTCCAGAAATCCACATAAGTGCATATATCAATGATAATGAATGCGTATGATATCAATAATCAAGTTGCGATGTGTGATTAATGGATTAAGCATGAACAATTAATATGATGAAGTACATGCACATGAATAGCAATACTACGGTTTCATTTTTAAGGAATTAAAGGCAATAGTACCAGTTTAAGTATCGATTAGTAAAAGGTTTCAATTTAAAAGTTATCTAGTGTGGTGGCATGGCAATTACCAGGGTGTGTGTGTAAACATGAATAGTGCTCGTGCTGCATATAAAAACCTGGTAATGGTGCATGTGTCCTACAATTGAGTTTGCGTATATGGGTATAACATATTGATCTAATTGCAGCAATTATCATGCCAGTAATATTATTCTAATGTCACAAGTGGTTATCCAGTTTACTATTTTCCAGTTTACTAAATCTATCGGGCGACTTGCGCCATCCAAACGATCGTCCCCCGTAGATGTTAAATCTACTCACCGGGATTCCTGGCTAGCTGTGTCCGATCACCGCCTTTCCCTTTCGCGCCGCGTCTGACGTCTCCGCGACCGAACCTGGAATTTATATCAATACCAAATATAAGGTTACATATCAAGAACGACGCAAAACCCCAACGAAACTACTAAAGTTCGCTAGCTGGGTACAACGTGCACAAAGTGCGCGGAACACACGCGAAAATCGCAAAAACTGCCAAAAACGCCGATTTGGGTCACCCGGCAAAACTAAAACCCGACTACCCAAAAACCGCACTCACGCATCCTAAAAGTCGTAGGACAAGCCATACAATCATCAAGATGCCATAATTAATTCATCACATAACTTTTATAAAAATCTAGTAAGCAGAAATTGCAATTTGATGCAAACATCGACAATATAGCGACAAAGTCAACACCACCCAACACCAACATCCAAACTAACCAAATAGCTAGCCAATACACTAATTTTAAACCATCAACTATGCTTAAAAACCTAATTTCCATAAACAAAACCTTCTCTTGATTTTTGTAATTAGCAAACATAAACCAAACTATATATGAAAAACCTTAATTTAACACTAGATTTTAACCTAATAGGCAAGTTAACCACTTAGATTAAGGTTAGCAAAACACTAGATAGCAAAATAATTTAATTACCCTAATAATGGATTTCTAAACCCTAAACAACTCATTAACATGTTTCACAATCCAATTCCATACAAAAACCTTCTCTTGAAAATCCTAAAACAACAATTTCACACTTCTAAATTTAACTAAATTAGCAAAATTAAAGACTACATAACAAGGTAACTATATAGATTAGTTTACTAACAACTAGATTAACTATACAATAACTTAATTAACTATTATGGCTTTCAAACCGTAGTTAGAATTTTCAAACAAAATCTAAGAAAACTAGATTAAACTACACTAATTTAACACTAAACCATAAAACATAAGCACTTAAACAAAGAATTTAACATGATAGGAATTATACCTCTTGATCAATGGATCAAGCAAGAAAGTTTGCTCCAAAAATGCCTCCTTTCCACATGTTTTCAACTATATTAGGCTTGAGAAGAGGTAGCACAAGGATTTGTTTTGGTTTTGAAAACAAATTTGTGGATTTATATGGATTTTTGTAGCAATTTTGATGAAATTTTGGAGGAAATGAAAAGAGGAAGGTGAAGGGGGAGGGCTGCTGGAATTTTCGACCAGAAGAGGGATGGGGGAGGGTGTGGGCAAGTGGGGAAGGTCATGGGTCAAGTCCACAAAGTCAAAGTATCATACTTTATCCATTTTAATTAAAATAAAACCATAAACCATCAAAACAACTCAAGAAAGCAACCAAAGAAAATGAGGCCAGAAATTTCTGGTCTCACACAAGGTGGGGCTGTCCTAGGGCTGAGGAAAAAGAGAGAGGGATTTTACAAAAGAAATTTTATGCAAAAAGGCCCCCTACAACTCAAAAATTGCAAGTTTTAGCCCAAAATTCAATAAATTCGTTTCATAACACAAAAATTTGTTAAAAATCAAAATAAATTGCTAAAAATTCATGTTATCACTAGAATATAATTATCATAATTTTAGAGATTAAAATTAGCCCGGAAAAATTTGTATTTATCGCTTATTTAATGTATTTTCTTACCGGCTTAAAATAATATTAAAAAATTGAAAAATAGGGAAAAAATTTTAAATGACCAAAATTTCATAATTAACTCATTAGTCACTAAAAACAAGTAATTACCTATCCATTTAAGGTATAATTAGCCCTAAACTGCAAAATATCGAGAAAGACGGTTTTCGGAAAAATACCGAATTTTCACCGAATTTCAGGAAAACACCAAAATGACTTTTCAAGACGCTACAGTGGGTATGTGTGGTTAATTGTAGAAAGCTTCATTATTTCCTATATTAATTTATTTTTCTTTTATTATTTACTTAACTTAAAACTAACTAGAACTTTGAGACAAGTTTCCAATTAAAACCTGTTACAAAATATGTTTCCAACATGTCATGGTTCACTCTTTGTTAAATTAACCCGTTCCAATTTGTATTTATCACTAATTAAATGTAATAGTGACGGCTTAAAATAATATTAAAATAATTAATTTCGGAAAATTTTTCAGAAAATTAGAAATTTTACCAGTGGCTCAATAAACACCAAACACTAGCAATTTCATAGCTAGAATATGTATATTTAATTTTATAATAAAGATATTTATATTTTGACTTTTTACAGAAAACCCCTTATTTTACCGATTTTCCGAAATTTCACCGAAACGATTTTCAAAACGTTACAGATATGCAATATTATATCAGTTTCTTTATTGAATAAAGAAGGATATAATTTTGTAGTACAGGATAATGTTATGAACATATTCCTGAATCAAAAGTTGATAGGATCAAGATCGTTAAATAATGGCATGTACGTTCTCAACCAAACTACAGTACTTAATATACAAAACACACACAAAAGGAAGAGTTCAGAAATGAACGAATCCTTCTTATGGCATTGTAGATTAGGTCATATCAATGCGACACGGCTAGCTAAATTACATAAGGATGGATATTTGAATCCGTTCGAATTTTCATCTTATGACATTTGCCAGTCATGTCTCAAAGGCAAAATGACCAAAACTCCGTTTAGTGGACACGGAGTAAGAGTTACAGAACTCTTAGGGCTGATACATAGTGATGTATGTGGTCCCATGTCTACACATGCCAGGAACGGTTCTTCTTACTTTATTACATTCACTGACGATCTCTCAAGATACAGACATGTGTTCCTGATGAAATACAAATCTGAAGCTTTTGAGAAATTCAGAGAATATAAGAACGAAGTAGAGAACCAAACGGGCAAAAGTATTAAGATCCTTCGATCAGATCGAGGAGGAGAATACTTGAGCAATGAGTTTCTGGACTATTTAAAAGAGAATGGGATTCTCTCTCAGTTTACTCTTCCTTATAAACCACAGCCCAACGGTGTATCGGAGCGGAGGAATCGCACCCTATTAGATATGGTGCGCTCTATGATGAGCACTGCTGAGTTGCCTATTTCCTTCTGGGGATATGCGGTTGAGACAGCCATATACCTATTGAATATAGTTCCAACCAAATCTGTGCCTACCACTCCATATGAGATATGGAATGGGAAGAGACCATCTCTTAAAAGAGTTAAGATATGGGGTTGTCCGGCCTATGTTAAAAAACAAAATCCGGACAAGCTCGAGGCACGATCAGTTCTTTGCAAGTTTGTAGGATATCCAAGCAATTCGTATGGATATCTATTCCACCACGGTGAACAACAAAAGGTGTTTGTTGCTCAACATGCCACCCTTTTAGAAAAAGGAATTTCTTGCAAAAGAAATTAGTGGCGAAGTGGTAGAGCTGGAAGAGGTTCCAGCACAACAAACCACAACTGATGATTTATTGGAACCAGAGGATTCAGTAGTTCCCAACAAACCACAGCCTCTCCGCCGATATAGTAGGGTTTCTCATCCACCTGAGAGATACTACGGTTTTCTCGTTGATGGTGGGAGCGAGGATTGCATCATGGAAGATGATGACCCGAATAGCTTCGAGCAGGCCATCACGAGTGGGGACTCTGTGAAGTGGCTGGATGCAATGTGATCTGAGATAGAATCCATATACACCAACAAAGTATGGACTTTGGAAGTTGCTCCTGTAGGGGTAAAACCCATTGGGAGCAAATGGATCTCTAAGAAGAAACTTGGTGTAGATGGAAAAGTGGAGACTTTCAAAGCTAGACTTGTTGCAAAGGGTTTTCGTCAACGACCAGGTGTGGATTATGACGAAACCTTTTCTCCAGTGGCTATGCTTAAGTCTATCCGGATCCTAATTGCCATTGCTGCATACCATGACTATGAAATCTGGCAGATGGATATTAAGACCGCCTTTCTAAATGGTGATTTAGAAGAGTGCGTGTACATGACTCGGCCAGAAGGCTTCGTAGACAGTGGGAGCAGCGGAAAGGTGTGCAAGCTGCTTAAATCCATCTACGGGTTAAAGCAAGCATCGCGGAGTTGGAACATCCGCTTTGATATTGTAGTCAAAGAGTTTGACTTCATCAAAAACGTAGATGAACCTTGTATATATAAGAAGGTTGCAGAGAGTAAGGTTGTCTTCCTCGTATTATACGTGGATGACATACTCTTGATAGGAAATGATGTTCTTATGCTGCACTCGGTCAAGCTCTTCTTATCACAAAGATTCTCAATGAAAGATCTAGGTGATGCCTCCTACATACTGGGAATTATGATCTATAGAGATAGATCTAAATGGATACTGGGATTGTCCCAATTCAGGTACATTGACACCATACTAAAGAGATTTAGTATGGAAGAATCCAAGCGTGGGAACCAACCCACGATCTCTGGACTCACTCTCTGTAACATTTCCAAATAATCAAATATTATTTTTGGGAATTTTTATATTTTAATATTATTTTAATGAATATTTTAATATTTCAGTATAATTAAATATCGATAAATGGAGAAAAAGTTGGAAAAATTATGGAAAATTCTAAAATAGGGTATTTTATGGAATTATGCCATTTTAAAGTTTTTATGATTAGTTATATTCTAATTTAGTGCTAATCGCGATTAAAAAATCGCTAATCAGATTTTTGGCATTTTTGTGCAAAACATGCACATATCATTTTGGACTTGTGTTACATTATTCTTACCATGGCTTTGTTTTGGGTTCACTATTCTTGGGAGAAGGTTTTTGAGAGGTTTAGAAAAAAGAAAAGAAAAGAGATTTGATTAGAATATGGTAGTAGGTAGAGAGAGAGAGAGGAAGAGTATGGGGTCTTCTTTGACTTGGCACTTCTCCATTTTCTCCACCATTTCCTCTCTCCCCCTTCAAGTGTTGCTGCAGCTGCTGCCCACAATCCCCTCCCCTATCCAAGCCTCCAAAACAACACAAAAATCACTCCAAAACCCCATCTTCCCTTCAATAAAAATGTGCACAAGCCCTCAAGCAACCATTTGGACCAAGAAAGTTTGTGATTTGGCGCTGTTGAGGATTCATGAGTCTCTATGGAGGTAATTCCTTCACAATTGTTGTATCATTTCTAGTGATTAAGCCTCTTTTAAAGTTTGATGTCGTTTCGACAAAGTTTTGTCCACTTTGGACAACCCTAGAGAGGATTAGGGTAAATTTGAGTTGTTAAGTGAAATTGAGACTTGTTGTGACCTTAGAATCCTGTTAGTGATGTTACTTTGGACCAAACCTGGGAGTTAAACCCAGAATACGGATTTAGTGAATCGATATCGGGGAAAACTGTATTTCTGCGAGTGTGTTTTGGAATCTGCTATCACCCCGGGACCCCTAAAATAAAATTGAGTTGACAGTGAGATGTGCAGGCACCCTGGAACCACCACACCAAACCCTAGCCCCCAACTCCAATTCCCGGCCGCAAATAAATCCAATCTGGCCTCAAATTGCGGCCAGAGCAGGAGGGTTTTGCCTCGTTTTTGGTGCATGGCCCTATTTCCAGTTAACTTGACCCTTGGTATGTGCAATTTTGTCTGGTTCCAATCAGGGTAAAATCTGGGTTGATTTTCATGAGTTGGCGCATGATTTACGACTTGTTTTAGCATGGATTTTGGTATTTGGTGATTAGTTTCTGTCGGGTGGCGTTTGGACGTCAACGACAAGTGGATATTGATCGTGTTTACATGCGAGACGATAGGTTTTTACCTATGCGAGTAGCGTGTGTTATTTTGGTTTCCGATGTGATTTTCATGTGCTTTAGCGTTGTGATATACTTGTAGGTACCTACGGGATGTTGAGGAGAAGAAGATGAAGATGGCGACATCAGCATCGGCACATGAGAAGCAAGGTGAGTAGATTTATATCTACGGGGAGAAGTCGGGTGGATGGCGTATAGCACCCCCGCAGTCCGTGGTGATGTATATGAATACGTATACACACGTATATTTATTATGTGTTGTTTAAGTTTATTGATGACAAGGATGTATTGGTTTTTAGTATAGTGCGAAACCCTAGATTAGTGGTTGCACCCACACATACACATACATATATACTTGCATGCATTCCTTCTTTTATCTGTGCGCATATGGAGGTGTGTATATCTACACATGGGTATGGGACTATGTGTTCATATACGGGATTTGAGGATGATACGTGGGATTGAGATGAGTCAATGAGATTTGAGGCCGTGAGATTCGGCGATATGACAGAGTTCGTATTTGAGATGCGACATGATGGTTTTAGCGGGCCTTTGGGCATGTGTTTTACCCGCATTCATATTTATATAGATGGTATCGATGGTACTAGACTTAGACTTGTACCCTAGACTATGTGATATGATGGTAGTGATACCTGACATGTGATGAGACGAATGTGATATTGACCCGTACCCAGCTATTGAGATGCCGTACGACGATTTACCGTACGAGCTTTATATTGATGTTAGATCCGCACTCATGACTCGAGGATGTTATAAGATATACTGTATCGTACGTGATACTATTGAGGCGGGATCACCGACTATTGTATATATATGTGTATATCGACTCAGATTTAGGTGGTTTTCATACCCCTCCCGATTGGCTTGATAGTTGGGTTCGTAGTTCGCATAGTAGGCGTAAACTAGACCCGAGTCATACCTTTTTCAAAACTAACGAATCGGGGATATTTTAAAGATAGGCAAAAGGGATTCTACGGATATTTTCAAACGTAGCATCTGTTCTTAAAACACCGTGGCCCTTATTTTACCGAAAATCCCGATTCGTCTTATTTCAAAAGGCAAGCCTGCATGATATAGTTTTTGAGGTAGATTCTTTACTGTTGCATTGATTATTCGATTCCGCATATTCATACTTTTTGCATTGCATCGCTTGTGTTGTTGATATATTACAGTCATGCTGCTAGGACACCAGCACCATTATCGATGATGCGTATGTTCCACGTACACTGTTTGCCGGCTCACACACTTCATCATCGATAATTGCCATGTCACTACACTGAAGTACTATTGCATTCAGGATATGATTCTTGCATGACAGATTGATATGCTTACATTTCTTTTACATGTCACATACATCATGTTTTCGGATTATACGCATTGAGAGTTGCTATTTCCATGATATTTCTGGATTTAGGAACAGTGGGTATTTCAAAAGAGAATATGTCATTGCTTTAAAAACCCGGTTACCCTTGATATGATATTTCAGTGCGTCCACCTTGTGTTTTCTCGGTGCTGAGAGTGACATGTGAAACCCGATTTGAGGAGTGGACGAGCCGATTGCGGGTACATGGTGAACCCGGTATGGTTCCCCTCGGCAAGATGATCGAAGGACTTTGCCGATTGAGCCTGGAGGCGGGCGAGTATCTACCGGTGATTGGTTGGACCTGGCGGTTATCCGGAGGATACCGACCGGAGTCGATAGATGGATATGGGCGTACTGCTGGAGCCGAGGGCCGATTCCGCAGACAGAGCCCGTGGGCTAGTCCGGACTGACGGAGCCTGATATATGAGGATTTACGTGCCGATGCTGGGCACAGTTTTCATGATGTTTTCGACTGTCGATGCTGGGCACTACGGTTCCATGATTTTGACGTGTCGCGAGGGACACAGGTGGTTTATATCCTCATATTTCCGTGCATATGCTGATGATATTTACATGCATGATGGTTATTGTCATTGGGTGACGAGTGGACGGGATCCACGTACATGCAGATTGATTTCATTGATCATACCTCACATTTATGATATGCTATTACCTGAGGCACCGGCACGAGCACTGGGCACTACACTCATGTATAGAGATTACATTGCCAGTTTAGGATGCTTCAGACTTGTTCATATTGAGGTTTATATATATATCTGATCGTTTTGACCTAGGATGGGTCATACATTCGATTTCTGCGTGTAGATATTTTCTATTCACGAGTTGGCAACTCACCCCCGTTGTGCCACAGTTCTTGCAGGTTTTTGCCGTACAGATTCCATAGCGGCATTTCTGGCACTGCTTCCATATGGGTGACTTGCGTTGGTAGGTGGGTTCTTTTGCATCAGAACCACCCTTGTACATGTACTTTCAGTTGTATCTAGTCATTCCATCAACCAAAACTTGTATATTGTTTCAGACTTAGAGACAGTGATGTATTATTTCGACCTTAGAACCGCGCTTGTAGTATTATGGTTTTCTGGCTGTTTTGAGTTTCTTTTTGGATTTTGATCTTCGCCCTTGGCGTTGTATATTATTGCTTGCGTGGTTGTGACCGTCGATTGACGAAGAGCTAGCTCTCGCTTGGGGATGCCTTTTATCATTTCATATATATTGTTCTTGTTGTACTCCGTTCGGGGCCAGTTTTTACAAAGGAAACTCTGCCGAAATTTTCAGGAAAAGTTACACATTTTAAAAATTCATACTCGGCTAGTTATTTAAAAACTTTGATTTTCAAAACATGATTTATTTACTTCTTAAAACCAGTTTTCCTTATTTACTCCTTAAAATGGTTTTAGATTTCTGGGCTTTTGGCTTACTTGGATCAGATGGGGTCCTATAGACTTCATATGGTACAAGGGCCAGTCACGTGCTCTTTCGGGTCATGACAAAGTTGGTATCAGAGCGCTAGGTTGACCTTGGTTCGAGTCTAAGTTTGACTATGTGGAGCATAGGGCGTTTATATATACGGAACTTAGGCTTGACCTTACGGAACTTAGACTTAGTCGAGGGGGTATTATACCCGAACTTTCGTCGCATAGGATGACCCTTGGTTGATGGAGTAGGTAGCTTGAGTAGAGGGACGTACCGTACGTATGTTCCCCGGCATACTTACGACACGCCACTCCGCTTAAGAAACCTTAGGGTGTACATTTCCTTACACAGTATTATATTCCTTCCTATGATCTATCCTTATCGAGACTGGTTATGGTTTTGCTGCCACGATTGCACGGGCAGAGTGAGCTACGGCTCGAGTTGCGTCAGCATGAGCTCGTCGTGGACGAGGACTGACCAGGGCGTGTTTCCAGAGACATACGATTTGCATAGAGGCGTCGTCTTATTGTGTTTTCGCGCCATGTGCGTTGGACTGATCGCTTTTACGAGATTTCTCGGGCGTACCGATCGGTACCAGAGGTTTGAGCCACTGATAGAGGCCAGCTAGGATGTGATGACCATTGATATGTCTCTTATTCATGATGATTGAGGCGCTGTTCAGCGTACGGACGAATGAGCCAGTTGTTGCTGCGAATGATGAGATATCGCCCAGATGATTGGAGCTACTGCAGCATGAGCATATACTTAGAGATATGATGGTGAGTCGCTAGTCACCGAGGATGAATGACTAGGACATATGGTTCATTCGCTTACCCCGATGCGAGGTCATCAGATAGATTAATTCCAATTAGAGGCGACTTCACGCAGATTCGTTGAGAGTCGATTGAGATGATCGAATGTCAGGAACCCATTCTCCAAGTTTAAAGTATTTGGAAAGACATGCAAGCGATTCTATGGACCCTCTAGAAGAATGAAACCCTAACTCGACATAATGACCGTGTGAAAGCCTTTGAACCTTAGGGTTTGCGGCAGTTCCGCGGCACCATTAGTAAGGCTTGGGTTTGCCCTTATACGGCTGGACCACCGATGCTGTGGTATGTACTCGATACTATTAAACTGTACCCGAGATGTTGAGCTCTTGGGGGATTGTGAGGTTCTGACGAGTCGATCGGACGATTCGACATCATTCGGATATCATGTGATGGGACACTGCTTGGGAGACTCCAGATACGAGCATAGCCGTTGGAGCGCAGTCCGTGCAGCCACGATGAGATGAGTCGGAATCAGTTGATATTGAAGTAGAGTGGAGTAAAGAGTTCACATGAGATTTCGACTAAATGACGTTCCACTCCGCTGACATCAGAGATGCGATATGCACGCTGAGGACGTGTTCCGCTAGATATCTTCTACTGAGTGATGAAGATACCGAGTTCGTGATTTCGAGTCCATGTGAGAGACTTCAGATGGACCGTAGACGAGGCTATTGCAGTGCGCAGATAGAGACGCGACGTCGAAATGGTCGATGATACAGACAAGCGGGACAAGAAGTTCGTGCGAGATGCAGACGAGCTGTTATTACACCCTGTTAAGATTAAAGGCCGGATATGCATACAGAGGCACAGATGTTGTACTAAGGACACGGATGTCCAGAGAGCGAGAAAAGATTACGCCAGAGTACCAGCTTCCGTACAGTTTGGCTTAGGCGAGATCAGAAGAGACTTTGAGCAGGATTCCTTCCAGTATACTGCTGCAATAAGATTTGCACCCAGATCCGATGTGTGATGTGCATTCAGAGGACCAGAGGTCTGTTAGTGTTTATGCCCTAGAAGGCCATTACTGTATCATACTAGCTTGTATATTACTTAATGGAAGCTTGGGATATTCGCATGTATATAACAGTCTTGCTAAACATGGTAGTATGCTACTTGGTTTTTCTATCTTAATATGTGAGTATACGTATTGATAGAGCTCTTAGGATCTTGCTTGTCTACCAGCGTTGTGATGGCAGTCACACTAGTGGGGGCTGGGTAGTCTACAAGCACATCCTTATTCAGGTCCCTGGTCGTTGGATTATCGAGACAGAGCATCGATACTCCGTAGTAGACTGGTGTGTACGCTTCTCATCCCAGTTGGGGAGATGGTCTGTCCCACAGCCGTCAGTACGTCGTACTGGAGATAGTATGCAGGTGCTCGTTAGGTTACGGGTACACCGGACAGGACTCACGGGGAACTGTTGGTTGGTTTGATACAGTCGTCAGTGAGCAGTTCCCAGGTGACATGAGTACAGCGTAGTCCGCAGACTTGACACTGCTACTTCGCCTCGAGTGTGTCCCACTGTTCTTAGATTGCTACCCTACCATGGCTCAAAGGAGTCGTGCAAACAGGTAGCAGTTGGGTGCAGTCCCGAGCACTTGGAGGCAGTGGCGGTTAGACAGGATTCGTCCCTCCCGGTATTGGGAGTAGATATCGTGCTGTGTCAGAGAGCCATTACGCAAAGTCCCTGGCCACGGCAAGCGAGATTTGCTGGTAGGTTCCAGTAGTTTCTCAGGGTGTAATGGGCTTCCCTCCGACACGACTTATACCGCTATTAGGGGACTGACGCTTGCCGCCCCCCTAGGCCCGATATGCGATAGTCTTGGACGAACGGACCGGACTGTATGGAGATTGTCACATCAGACTCAGTAGGAGTTCGGATGGGTTTCCTCATCGGCCTTCTTATCGACAACTACCTGGGGACCGTTACGTACAGCTAGTGCCGCTTGCGGTCTGTGGTTAAACCCACTGCCAGCGTAGTAGTCGAGTCTCTAGAGTCCCACACAGAGAGTTTCCTACTCCAGGCGAAACGATATAGAGGTTGCATGGTTTTGCGACAAAGGGTTCGGACGCATACGTGCGTTTACGCGCGTACGACTTTCGGACAGTTTTTACCAGTCGGCTTTGGTTTAAGCCAGTTACTGGTATCCGGTTATTGGATTTTTACAGTCTAAAGTTTTTCCGTATTTTTGCGGATTGGAGGGGCGTTCTCGTAAATATACGAGAAGCTTCTAGAAGATGTGACTAAGGAGGTTAAGGTGACATAAGCTTTGGATAAGATTAGTGATGTCATGAGGGTGATTCATCATGATCATTAATGCACCATAAATGCTTAATGACTCATGTTAATGAATCACCTCTTTTCATTTATGAAGCATGCTTATTCATTTCTTTTATTCATTATTCTAAAATAAGAATGCTTCATAATATATTATGATACACTCTCTCTCATCTCATTATCTTATCTCACATTCTCTCTCCTCAAGCTCTCATCTTCAAGAGACTAATCCTTAATCCTCATGTGTTGAGATCAAAGGTTTAGTTAGACTTAAACATCCATTACCTTCACTCTATATCATCCTTTCTTCTTTGATTAGCAATCAAAGTCGATTAGTTACCTCAAGTTAGAGGTATAGCTTGGTGTTTTGCTCTCGGGTGGATCGTCTACTACCTAGAGAAGGTCGAGGAGAACAAAGGAGGACACAAAGACGAAGGACCGGTTTCATTAGGTATAATCCCTAAACACAATTGAAAAGAAACTCTTTGTGTACGGTTATTTATAGTTTAGCTTCGATTCAAGCGGTTAGTCGATGTTCGTTCTTTAAACTTGATCGTTTTTGAAAATTCCGCCTCCCCACAAGTACTGGGGTGTACTACATCGACTTACAGTGGTATCAGAGCCTCGCTAAACACTAAATAACTTGATTGCAAATTTGTACGAATTTCGAACTGAAAAACGAAGCCGGAAAACCCTAAATCTGTTCAGTTTCTGTCGAACTTAAAATGAAGTCATAAAATTTTTCAGGTGAGTGCAGAGAGCTTGTAAACAGTCCAGAAGAACACACAAAAAATTCGAGCCCATGACTCGGCTAAAGCGCCGCGGAAGGGCGGCGGATCCCACCGATCCGCCGCGGTTCCGCGGCCGAGTTGCCGAGTCATGGACTCGTATTTGGTGTGTGGGTCCTCTGTTGAATTTGGGGTTCTCTGGAATATTTAATATTTGCTCAGGTTACTGTTTAACAGAGCAGATTTTGGAGCAATATTGATGTTGTTTAATCGATCGAAATTGTACAGTATTTGCATATTGGATTATATATGTGATTGTTTAATGTGTTCGTAAACCTCCCCCAACTGCTAGTATGTCGGTTGGCAGGGGGTTGCACATTTCTGAAATGGTTATATCTGTTTGTGCATATAAACTGTATTGGACTGTTGTGGTGTTTAGCCGGGGTTTGCAATGGGTTATTGTTTAATTCATTTGTTGTAAATGTAATTTGTTGTAATATTATTTTTGCGGGGCACTTCCAGGTTGCGGTTGTAGCCACCGTTGTATTATTTCATTTTACTGTTTTTGCTCCTAGGACTGACCCAAGGTGGGGTACACAAACTGCCGGGCGGGTAGTTTGCCGTACCCGTAGGGGTCGAGGGTGGGGTAACGGCTATTCATCACAACTGTGTAATCTGTCTTTTCTTGCAGGCTCAAAAGAAATACAGATTGCTTGCAAATCCAATATTGTTTATCTGTGTTCTGAAATGAATATCATTGCGTCAGACGAATGTAAAATATCTATATTTATTGTAGCTATTTAGACGTCACTTATGTTTTACACCCGCGCTAGCCCAGCCCCCGCTCTGTCGTTAGTTAAGTAACCTAACGGGTGATGACGGGACCCAGTGGCGAATGCGGATGGCATAAGAGGACGTTGTATTTTCGTTGTTTTCTGCAATGATAGGTTAATGATGGGACGCATTATCTGTAATGCAAAGAAAACAAACCAAAGTTTAAATCGTTGGAATAATTTAAAAGAAACCACTCGGTTATTTTTAAAAAAGATATTTTTAAATGCGGAGATTTAACCACTCCTTTTAAAAGCTATCAGGTTCCTTCGATTATATCAAGTTCACTACGTTCACGGTTTCGCCAAAACCAGTCGTAGCCCTCCGTCATTTCTTATGAATGGTCAGTAGTATTCAAGCTATGTTTGTTTGGCCCTTAGTAAAGACATAGTGATTGGTAGCTGCTGGGGTATTCATTTGTTGCATAGATAGATGAGTTGGTTTGGGACAGTCGTATTACTTTGTTGGCCCTTAGTCAAGAGTATATACGGATGGGTTCAAATCAACAGGATAATGATGGGCAGAACTTGACATGTGACTTATGATTTGTTGGCCCTTAGTCAAGATCATAAGAACATGGGGCAAAAACATATATCGGGAATTTCTAAAGAAACTGAAATTTGCAAAGAGATGCATACCATTTGGAGTTTGATGAATGTTGGTAGGATTCCTTCAACATTATCATACGATGATATTTGGATCCCGATCCTACTGTGAGTATATGCTACTTATCAGGATATTCGTCACTTAACGATCAATGCTATAAACCTAGTAGGTGTCCAGAAAGGTGTCAGCGGGGTTACGCCCCCAGAGAAAAGAGGTTATTTAATTAAGGAACTTCGCGAAAGCGTTGGAAAACCTCCCTCGAAGTATCGACACTGGCCTGGCTGAATGGTTAAGCAAGTATTGTACGGTGAGAATAGTCCTGGCTAATTCTTCTTTTATGGTTTGAGGAAGGATTCGAGAAACAGTGGGAGCCATCCAGTTTAGATAAACTAAAAACCACTCTAAACTTGCAAGAGCATCATGCTAAAGTGTTTTCTTCTCTCTCTCCTAATTGCAGCGACCCTGAAAATGACTGGACTTAAGTTACTTTTAGAAAAGAATATACTGACGGGGCCAAACTATAAAGATTGGCTGCGGAATGTCAAAATGGCCTTGACCTATGACAAACTGGGGTACGTCCTCACCGCTACGGCACCTGCTGTCCCTGGTCCCAAATCCAGCAACGCGGATAAGGAAATCCGCAAAACCTGGGATTTAGATTGCGCGAGAGCCAAGTGCATCGTGCTTGCCTCGATGAACAATGAACATCAGAGGAGGCACGAGGATATGTCCCTAGATGGCATATTTCTCCATACAAAGGAACTTTATGGAGAGCAATCTCGTATAGCAAGATACGAGACCTCTAAGAACTTGTTTCGAGCGAGGTTGGCTGTCGGGTCATCGGTAGGTGAACATGTCCTACAGATGATCGGCTATATTGAAGAGCTCGCGGACCTTGGGACGACTTTGGATAATGAGCTGTATACAGACCTTATTCTCCAGTCCCTTCCTCCCACCTACGCCCAGTTTATCCTCAACTTCAATCTTCAAGGAAAAGAAGTTGAACTTGCGGAACTCCTGAACATGTTAAGGAGTGCAGAGGGCACCTTGAAGAAAGCAAGGGAAACACCCGCTATGTTTGTTGGCAGTGCATCTTCTTCCGGGTCCAAGGCTAGGGCCAAAGGAAGGAAGAAGAAGGCCGCACCCAAACCTAGAGGAGGTGTTAGTAAGGTGGGAAAGAAGGGAAAGAAAAAGACTGCAGTACCGATAGTTGGCCAGGATGAGTGCTTCCATTGTCACAGGAAAGGGCACTGGAAGAAGGATTGCAAGGCGTGGAACGCCAAGTACCAGGAACCGAAGCAAGCTGTGGCTTCGACTTCAGGTGTGTTTGTAATTGAGAATTGTCTGTCGATCAACTCTACTTCCTGGGTATTGGATACCGGATCAGGATCTCATATTTGCAATTCATTGCAGGCACTGAGAAACCGTAGAGTGCTGAAGGAAGGTGATATGATCCTCAGGGTTGCTAACGGAGCTAGTGTGGGAGCTGCGTCCGTCGGGGATTATCACCTAGGATTGACGAGTGGACATATTTTGGTTTTGCATAACTGTTATTTTGTACCAAGCTTAACGTGTAATATCATATCAGTTTCCTTGTTATCAAATAAAGGTTATGATTTCACGTTTGTAAGAGATGTTGTTAACATCCACCTTAATCATGGTTTGATTGGGTCAGGTACTCTAAATAACGGCATATATGTGTTAAACCAACTCCAAATTTTCAATGTCCAGAACACACTAAAAAGAAAGTCTCCAGATTTAAATAAAGCTTTCTTATGGCATTGTAGACTGGGTCACATCAATGAGAGAAGGTTGACTAAGTTGCATAGAGAAGGATATTTGGACACGTTCGAATATCAATCTTATGACACTTGTCAATCCTGTCTCAAAGGAAAGATGACAAAGACTCCATTTACTGGACAAGGAGTAAGAGCGAGCGAGCTCTTAGGACTCATACACAGTGATGTATGCGGTCCAATGTCTACACATGCAAGAGGTGGTTATTCCTACTTCATTACTTTTACAGACGATTTCTCTAGGTTTGGACATGTCTTCTTGATGAAGCATAAATCCGAGGCCTTTGAGAAATTCAAGGAGTATAAGAGTGAAGCGGAAAACCAAACAGGCAAAAGTATTAAGACACTAAGATCTGATCGAGGTGGAGAATACTTAAGTGCCGAGTTCCTAGGTTACTTAAAAGAGAAAGGAATTCTCTCTCAGCTTACTCCTCCATACACTCCACAGCATAACGGTGTATCGGAGAGACGGAATCGAACCCTATTGGATATGGTACGATCCATGATGAGTAATACTGAGTTACCGCGATCTTTCTGGGGTTATGCGCTAGAATCAGCGGCATATCTTTTGAACCAGGTTCCAACCAAAACTGTGCCTACCACACCATATCAGATGTGGAGTGGGAAGAAACCCTGTTTAAAACATTTTAGGACATGGGGGTGTCCAGCTTTTGTAAAAAAGCAGCATGTGGACAAGCTCGAGGCACGCTCAGTACTGTGTAAGCTTGTGGGATATCCAAAGAACTCCAAGGGATATTATTTCTATTACGCAGAGGAACAAAAGGTTTTTGTTTCTCGTCATGCCCACTTCTTAGAAACTGAATTTTTAGAAAATCAGAAGATTGGGAGCGAAGTAGAACTGCAAGAAATTCCAGAACCACAAGCTGTTACTGAAAGTTTGGTAGAACCAGAGGTTCAAGAAGAACAGAACATTCCCGCACCCCTCCGCAGGAGTAGTAGGCCGTCTCATCCGCCTGAGAGATACTACGGTTTTCTCATAGATGGGGATAGAGAGGATTGCATCATAGATGATGATGAACCTACTGACTTCCGGCAGGCCATCCAGAGCGGCGACTCGGTACGATGGCTAGATGCAATGCGGACCGAGATGGAGTCCATGTACACCAACAAAGTATGGACTTTGGACTTTGCTCCAGATGGGGTAAAACCCATAGGATGCAAATGGATCTTCAAGAAAAAGATTGGTGTAGATGGACAGGTGGAAACCTATAAGGCTAGACTTGTTGCAAAGGGTTTTTGTCAAAGACCTGGTTTGGACTATGACGAAACTTTTTCTCCAGTGGCTATGCTCAAATCCATTCGGGTCCTTCTTGCTATTGCTGCCTTCCATGATTATGAAATCTGGCAGATGGACGTAAAGACGGCTTTTCTGAATGGAAATTTAGAAGAGAGCGTCTATATGGATCAGCCAGAGGGTTTCAATCAGAGTGGGAGCAGCGGGAAAGTATGCAAGCTGCTTAAGTCTATTTATGGACTAAAGCAGGCATCGCGGAGTTGGAACATCTGTTTTGATGAGACAGTCAAAGAATATGACTTTATCAAAAATCCAGATGAACCGTGCATATATAGTAAAGTTGTGGCCAGAAGTGTCGTATTCCTCGTCTTGTACGTGGATGACATTCTATTGATAGGAAATGATATTCCTATGCTACAATCTGTCAAAGGATTCTTGTCACACAGGTTCTCCATGAAAGACCTGGGTGATGCCTCGTACATTCTGGGGATCCGGATCTATCGTGATAGATCCAAGAGGATGTTGGGACTTTCGCAGTCCAGGTATATCGACACTGTACTGAAAAGATTCAGTATGGAAGATTCTAAGCGCGGTAATCTACCGGCTTGTCACGGAATCACCCTCTCCAAAGAGATGTCTCCCAAGACTGATTTGGAAAGGGAACGCATGTCTATTATACCCTACGCTTCTGCGGTAGGCTCTATAATGTATGCGATGTTGTGTACCAGACCAGATGTAGCTTACGCACTGAGCGTGGTAAGCCGGTATCAGTCAGACCCAGAGGAGAAACACTGGATAGCAGTAAAGAACATTCTCAAGTACCTGAGGAGGACTAAGGAGATGTTCTTGGTTTACGGCGGAAAAGTCCTCAGGTTGGAGGCCTTTGCTGATTCCGGCTTCCAGAGTGATAAGGACGATTCCAAGTCCATGTCGGGTTATGTCTTTACCCTCAATGGAGGGGCGGTGTGCTGGAAGAGCTCCAAGCAGGACACCGTTGCTGACTCGACGATGGAAGCGGAGTATATAGCTGCTTGCGATGCCGCAAAAGAAGCAGTCTGGATGAAGAAGTTCCTAACAGAACTTCAGGTGGTTCCTACCATAGTTGATCCAATACCTCTGTATTGCGACAACAACGGAGCTATAGCTTTAGCGAAGGAACCAAGGTCCCATCAGAAGTCCAGACACATCTTGAGGCGGTATCACCTGATCAGGGAGATCATTGATCGTCAGGAGATCGAGGTTCGGAGAGTTGCTTCAGAAGAGAACATTGCTGATCCATTCACGAAGGCCCTTCCTCAGATTCAGTTCGAGAGGCTACTCGAGATCATTGGTCTACGATATGCCAGTACATGGCCCTAGTGCAAGTGGGAGATTGTTAGTGTTTATGCCCTAGAAGGCCATTACTGTATCATACTAGCTTGTATATTACTTAATGGAAGCTTGGGATATTCGCATGTATATAACAGTCTTGCTAAACATGGTAGTATGCTACTTGGTTTTTCTATCTTAATATGTGAGTATACGTATTGATAGAGCTCTTAGGATCTTGCTTGTCTACCAGCGTTGTGATGGCAGTCACACTAGTGGGGGCTGGGTAGTCTACAAGCACATCCTTATTCAGGTCCCTGGTCGTTGGATTATCGAGACAGAGCATCGATACTCCGTAGTAGACTGGTGTGTACGCTTCTCATCCCAGTTGGGGAGATGGTCTGTCCCACAGCCGTCAGTACGTCGTACTGGAGATAGTATGCAGGTGCTCGTTAGGTTACGGGTACACCGGACAGGACTCACGGGGAACTGTTGGTTGGTTTGATACCAGTCGTCAGTGAGCAGTTCCCAGGTGACATGAGTACAGCGTAGTCCGCAGACTTGACACTGCTACTTCGCCTCGAGTGTGTCCCACTGTTCTTAGATTGCTACCCTACCACGGCTCAAAGGAGTCGTGCAAACAGGTAGCAGTTGGGTGCAGTCCCGAGCACTTGGAGGCAGTGGCGGTTAGACAGGATTCGTCCCTCCCGGTATTGGGAGTAGATATCGTGCTGTGTCAGAGAGCCATTACGCAAAGTCCCTGGCCAGGGCAAGCGAGATTTGCTGGTAGGTTCCAGTAGTTTCTCAGGGTGTAATGGGCTTCCCTCCGACACGACTTATACCGCTATTAGGGGACTGACGCTTGCCGCCCCCCTAGGCCCGATATGCGATAGTCTTGGACGAACGGACCGGACTGTATGGAGATTGTCACATCAGACTCAGTAGGAGTTCGGATGGGTTTCCTCATCGGCCTTCTTATCGACAACTACCTGGGGACCGTTACGTACAGCTAGTGCCGCTTGCGGTCTGTGGTTAAACCCACTGCCAGCATAGTAGTCGAGTCTCTAGAGTCCCACACAGAGAGTTTCCTACTCCAGGCGAAACGATATAGAGGTTGCATGGTTTTGCGACAAAGGGTTCGGACACATACGTGCGTTTACGCGCGTACGACTTTCGGACAGTTTTTACCAGTCGGCTTTGGTTTAAGCCAGTTACTGGTATCCGGTTATTGGATTTTTACAGTCTAAAGTTTTTCCGTATTTTTGCGGATTGGAGGGGCGTTCTCGTAAATATACGAGAAGCTTCTAGAAGATGTGACTAAGGAGGTTAAGGTGACATAAGCTTTGGATAAGATTAGTGATGTCATGAGGGTGATTCATCATGATCATTAATGCACCATAAATGCTTAATGACTCATGTTAATGAATCACCTCTTTTCATTTATGAAGCATGCTTATTCATTTCTTTTATTCATTATTCTAAAATAAGAATGCTTCATAATATATTATGATACACTCTCTCTCATCTCATTATCTTATCTCACATTCTCTCTCCTCAAGCTCTCATCTTCAAGAGACTAATCCTTAATCCTCATGTGTTGAGATCAAAGGTTTAGTTAGACTTAAACATCCATTACCTTCACTCTATATCATCCTTTCTTCTTTGATTAGCAATCAAAGTAGATTAGTTACCTCAAGTTAGAGGTATAGCTTGGTGTTTTGCTCTCGGGTGGATCGTCTACTACCTAGAGAAGGTCGAGGAGAACAAAGGAGGACACAAAGACGAAGGTCCGGTTTCATTATGTATAATCCCTAAACACAATTGAAAAGAAACTCTTTGTGTACGGTTATTTATAGTTTAGCTTCGATTCAAGCGGTTAGTCGATGTTCGTTCTTTAAACTTGATCGTTTTTGAAAATTCCGCCTCCCCACAAGTACTGGGGTGTACTACATCGACTTACAAGGTCGGCGCCAGAGATGTGCTGCTTTACGAGCGGTCATGAGGATTGACCAGAGAAGTGCCAAAACGGAATCGTTTCCGTTAGCACACCTGACGGGCCGATGAGTCGATGGATTGCGAGATTGGTAATCTATAGGGAAGATAAGGAACCAGAGGCAGAGGACGCCAGCCGTGAGAAAGAGGCAAGTAGATATCTTGCGCTACTAGCATTGGACGCACCGACACCTTCTCGACTTTGAAGGAGGATATACCGACGGCGGTATTTATGATTTGTGATTTTGTGATTTGATTATCACATATCAGTCACTTTGGATTTCGGTATTTTGGGCGATCTATTTACATGATTTAGTATTGATGACTGAGTTCCATGATATTTGATTTTGTGCACCATGGTTGCACCTACTGGGTATTTATACCTGGCGCATAGTTATTACTCTTGAGGTATTGATTGTGATTTCATGCCTATTTTATGCCGGTGATTTGATTTACGCTTCCAGCATAGTTTTCATGCACTTTTAGTGTTTTGATTTGATTTGTGCACACTTATGCACGCGGTTGTGAGATTTTCCATCGCGGTACACCTGATTTTGATTGAGCCGCATTATATCGTCGATTTTGACCCTGATATTGATGTGATTCTTGCATTCCGTGCTTTTGACTGGACTTACGCATGTTCGGCGTTTGCCATTGGGTTTCGTGATTCCGTACATGTTGAGTGCGCAAGATTTAGATTTTCATTCGTGCACGATGGATGCACCGATTTGGATTTTTGCGCATGTTGGGCGCATGTTTTGAGATACGATTTTGGTGCACACCAGATGCACTAAATCAGGATTCTTCGTGCATGTCAGATGCACCTGATTTGGCTGTCAGGCACACACATTGCCTATGACAGATACTTCATGCACACCCGTTGCACATAGATATTGTTTGTGCACCTGTAAGGCACATATATGGATTTGATTTCCGTGCTCACCAGACGCACAGGATGGTGTTATGTGCATTTTTGGGATTTATTCCTTTTGGAGCAGTACATTTTTATGATACTTGATATTCTTTTTGTACTGAGCAGAACTAGTCAGAGGACAGTACCTGGATATATTTTGCATGCATTGATAGTTACCGAAGGGATTTCCAAAAGGCGAGCTATAATCTCGGCATATATACCTGTAAGTGCACGGCGGCGCCCCGGCCGTCAATCCGACGCCGGAATGCGGAAGTGGTGAGAAACTTTAAATTTTTGCGGACTTTGCAAACCGGCACCACCGCGCACTTTAACCGGATCGGACCATTAACTAGTCTAAGCTATCTACAAGAGGGGAAGAGATATACCGACGATCCAAGTCCTCCGGTCTTCATCTCCACTCCGATCTCCTCGCGGGATCTCCGTCCGTCTCCTCCTCGCCGGAAAGGGCACCACGTCGCCTGTATCTTTTACGGGCTCCCACCTCAATACCGAGGCAACTCGGGCGCGAAGCTGGCGAATCGACGCGTCCAAGATTTGCAGTAGAATGTGTAGTGTCTATGTCTCTTTAGGGTTTTGTTGCCATGGAGGATGGAGGGATCAAGAATGGACTTTTGAATGAAGTGTAGAATATTGCAAGCATGCAAATGAGATATAGATAATTTCCCCCATCCAAAAGAACTCCTCTCTCTTCTCAAAATGGTGTGGCCGGCCATGTAAAGGGTGAGAATGATGATGGAAAAAGAAATCAACCATAAATCAATACAAGAAGGAGAGTGAGTGTAGGAACATAGAAGAGGTGACCACAACCCAAGACAAGAAAACAAAACACCATGCTTTACCCTTTTCAAACCATACCCTTTCATGTCACAAATAAAAACAAAAGCATGATAGCTATCATAATCAATCCTTTATGCAAGAAAACCCCTCCACAAATGTAATTTGCAAAACTGCAAATTACCCCCTCCATCGGAAAAGTCCGGCCGGGAAAGAACAAAGGAAAACCGGCCGGAACGGAATGCAAACTGGCAACTCCAGAAAACTGGTCCCGTAATAAATTACAGGAAAACCCCGATACTGTGCATACACACCCGCATCTGTATTCCGTCCGGATACAAATGCAAAGAGACAAAATCTACACTGTACTAAACTAGGACCGGCTTAAACCAAAGCCGGCTAGTAATATCCGTTCGATCCTGATCCGTGCAATACCGCACGTATCTGATCGAACCCTGCCATATACCTATACGGCTACTAGTACAAACCGTCCGATCCTGATCCGTGCAATACCGCACGTATCTGATCGGACCCTGCCATATCTCCATACGGCCTCTACAGCGTTTCGCCCGAAACTTGAGTAACTGAAAGTGTGGTGGACTCTAAAGACTCGTCAATACTATGGCTGTGGATTTAACCACTAGCACGTCAGAGGTATAAGCCAATACGTAACGGGCCACCAGCTATTGACCAAAAGGGACGTCGATGAGCGAACTCATCCTGACACCCTACTGAGCCTGTCAGTGACAATATCCGTGCAGTCCGGTCCGTTCGTCTATGAGTATCGCATGGCGGGCCTAGGGGGTTGGTAAAAGTCAGACCCCCAAAAGCGGTACAAGTCGTGTCGGAGTGTAGCCCAGAACACCCTGAGATACTACTGGAATACCTACCAGTAAATCTCCTTGCCTTGGCCAAGGACTTTGTGTAATGGCTCTCCTAGACACAGCACGACCTCACCCCCAATACCGGGAGAGACGAACCCCTGAAGATACGCTCACTGCCTCCATGTGGCTCGGGACTGTACCCAACTAAAACCTGTTTGCACGACTCCTTTGAGCCGTGGTAGGGTAGTAATCAAAGTACAGTGGGAACTCACACGAGACAAATGACGATCCCCAGGTCGATGAACTAACCTGCACACATGTCACCAGGGAACTGCCATCTGACGTCTGGTATATGACCAACTAGCATGTTCCCGGCGAGTCCTGTCCGGTGTACTCATAACCCAATGAGCACCTGTATACATCTCAGGTGATCCAACTGACACCAGTGGCTTGTGAGACCGGCCACCGCCCCTCGTCGGGGTCTCGACTGTATACACTAGTCTACTAATGGAGTATCGATGCCCGGTCTCGAAACTCCCACGACTAGGGACCTTTTAAGGATATGCTTGTAGACCCCCAGCTCCCACTTATATGATCGCCCTCATACTGCTGGTGGTCAAGCAAGAATCCTAGGGGCTCTATCAACGTGTAATAGCGACGTGTCATGTCACCTAAAGCAGTACACGATGATAAAGGTAAACCAGATAGCATACTATCATCTCGAGTAAGACTGTCCTACCGGGATAGGTCCTCCCTCAATCATTGCAATCACGTACCTGTGACCTAATAATTGACTCTGAGGGCACTATCTCCAACAATCTCCCACTTGCACTCAAGGCTAATTATTGCGATGTCGCATACTCACAGCCCGTGTGATACCGAACATCCAACTCCTCTACTAGTCAGTCTCACAAAGCTCGTTTGCGGAACTATTGCGTTCGAGGAATAGCCTCAGTGAGTGGATCCGCTTAGTTGTTTCTTTCTATGTCTCTCTATATCTCAAGTTCGCAGAGAAAGCCATCCCCCGAAAAGAGCAATACCTGTCTTAGAATGTGTCTGGATGTCTGATGGGACATAGCTCATAAATGAACTCCAAATCCAAACTTCTTAGACTGTATCGTCAACTGAACTTAATCAGTATCCTGCGCGCCATGCCTCCCTCAGTATTGCCTTGGATTACCTGTCCAAAATACTGCCCCTCGTCAGAGGGAAAACTATAACTCTGACAACCTCCTTGTTGTCCATGTCACCTTGGAAGCCTGGAATGATAACTGTCTCCTAAATGAGGCTGTCGTTATCATATCCCTAGAACATCCACTTATGTTCTAAAACTGCTTCCGACTGTTTCTCCAGGATTGGATTAATGTCAACTTATTGCATCTAGTGCAAGAACAACATCTGGTGTGGTACTTGACATCTCATGATTGACTCAATTGCCTAAGCAAGTGATCTGCCAATCATGCAGGTCCCTCTCCCCTTTAGTCTGTAAGACACCTTTGGAGAGGGTGACTCCATCACCTGCAGGTATACTACCGTGCTAGGAGTCGTCCATTCTAAATACTCTTAGAATGCTGTCAAGGTACCCTGATTGAGAAACCACCCAAATCTAGATCTAAAACCATAGATCTAGTAACCAGTATGTCTGATATAATGTCCAAGTCCTTTGTGGAGAAACAACTGTGTGACGACCAAAATATAACCGATCGTAGTGCAGGAGCTTCTTTTCCTACTCTGTGTATATCATCGAAATACCAGGATATCACACCCTACTACCTTCTCAACAGATCCATCCCCTATTCTGATGAAGTCAAACCCATGACTGTCACGTCAGAAATAGATGATCTATCTCCGCTACATCTGCTCTAGTCTATAAATAGACATAAGCAACCTGTCCACCAATGCTTCCGCTGCTCCCACTGACTACGACAACCCTCTGGCAGAGTCATATACACGTACACTTCTGAAGCGAGTTCAGAACGACGCTATACTCATCCTCCCGCCGGGTCTCGCAGCCTGGAACAACAGCATTGGTAATAGTGGGTAAACAAGAACTTCCCCGTCACCGTCCTTGAGGCTACCGTAGTACCTCTCGGGTGCCTGAAGTTACCCACCATATCTGCGGAGTGGCCAATGGAATGTCAATCCAGATTGAATCTTTAGGTTCCTTATCAAATCTTCAGTAATCGTTTGTGGTTCTGGAATCACTTCCAGTTCTACCATACTCCCACTACTGTTTTCTGAAAAAATCCATTTTTAATAAAACTGTGGCGAGTTTAGAACAATATCGCTATTGTTCATCCAGATGGTAGAAAATCAACCCTCGTCATAGCCTGGGTCAACCCACAAACAGCCATTACAGAAACGTGCCTTGAGTTGTCCAGTGTCTGGTTTTAATCATAAACCGGACAACTCCCCGTACCTTAACATCGTTAAGATATGAACTGTTCTATATCCAATATAGAAACAGAGGCACTGATTTAATTGAACCAGATTCAAATCATGCAGCTGTCCCCAGCGCATGTCAACTAAATGGAAGGAGGCCGATCAGCGTTACTCAACTTAGGAATGCTTCCAAATATGAGTAACCTGAAAGAGAAGCAAGATCTCTTTATCATTACTATCAACTGAATACCATACACAAGTATCTACATCTTCGATCTCTTTGAAGAATCCCGATACTTGCTATACCTGGTTCTCTACTCTATTCAAATACCTATAACTTCTCAAAATTCAGACCCTGTGTTTCCGCGAAACACCTGTCTAAAAACTAGAGAAGTCATAAGTAAACTGAATATAGTACGAGGACCAACCCCTCTGTCCTGATGGACCCTGGACAACATACAATACTCTGTATAAGTTCCTTGAGTCTGATAACTCATTCACTGTGTGTCGTAGGTTGAAAACTGTACTTATGGTTAAGAAGAATTACACCGATGTTTAATGCTCCTTACCTAACCATCCACTGATATAGGTAAATGTCATCGACATAATATCAAAAGGTATATCTCACTCTATGAAAATAGACGTACAGATATATCAATTTGAAATTGGTGCACAACAGCGGATATTCAAAACCAAATATTTGCCGACCGGCAAATAACCCAGGTGATTTCCTCAAATATCACCGATTACAACGAATCCCGATATAATGAGGATGATCACCCAATTCCCAATAACTTACTCCCACTCATCATCTGTAAAACCATAAAGATGTGAGAATCGTACCTGGTAAATACATACCCTGGAGTAAGTATCTAATCGGGAAATCAGTTTTTCTTTAACATTACACAGTGAAACTGAAACATTGAAATGTTCCGATGGGGTATTTTGGTATTCCTAGTAATGCCTCTTCCAGATTCACGACTGTAACCGTATAGTTCTTTGCCACCTCTCCAAATCCCTTCATATGTCTTTAGTCTTTGCCTTCTGCACACCCCTTAGGCCAAATGGTTTTCTTCCTTCCCTACCGTTCGGCACCAGCCTATGGTTTGGAAGAAGACTATCCAATAAGCATAATGGGTGTACTGTCCCAATCCTAGGAACACTCGCAATGCGAGAGAAGGTGAAGATAAAAGACACCTGAATGTACTTTATTCCTATTTCTCCTGAACCAGGATCCATCCCCGAACTGGAACAAGTTCCTTTCGAGTTCGTATATAACCATACGATGGATTATCCAAATAAACTGTGGATCTTCGTAGTGATACGGAGTGTCCTGGAGAATTACAAAGGTGATGTGGGAGTGGTAACGAAAATATTTGGTTTGGTCGTGAATATCTGTTGCAATTTACTTTGCCCTCTTACTAATCCCTTGCTTTGTCTAAACTTAATACCTTCTGCACACCATCGTTATGCTAATTGGTTTTCTTCATTCCCTACCGGTCGGCACCAGCCTAAGGTTCGGAAGAAGACAATCCAATTTGCGTAATAGGTGTACTACCCCTAAACCAAGGAGTACTCGTAACCTGAGAGAGGGTAAAAGGAAAAGACAACTGAATAATCCTATCCGTTTTCTCCAGAACCGGAAACCATCCTCGAATTCCTTCGAGTTCGTATCTAACCATACGATGGTTTTGTCCAATGGAAGTGGACGTTCGTAGCAATACGGGGTGTCCCGGAGAAAAGGGTAAAAGTAGGAGTGGCAATGAGGTCCGCAACTCTGACAATCCAAAAGCCAGTGTTAAGTAAGGTTCGGTTAACTTGGTCACTGAGTCATAGTCTTAGGGTCGGGTCAATGGTCGCTGCCAAAGAGAGAGAGAAAAGAAACACTCAGCGTGCACTCTAACCTAGATCAGAATGGTCACCAATTTATCTAATCTGGAATCCTCCCACTGTACCTCAAATTCTCCTCCAAACCTAAAAGAAGAATTAGTCGGGGTCACCCGAGGAGTAAACTAACTCATCAGTGGGAATCGGGATCCAACTATCATTGCATGATAACGTGACGGAATCCGCTCACGCTATCACACTCCAGAAGGTATGCGCATATCTGGCAAGTTTCAGTTCTTTTGAAACTCCCGATGTGATTTCTGCCCCATGCTCTTATGACCTTGACTTTGGCCAACATATCATAAGTCACATGTCAAGTTCTACCCGTCATTCTCCAGGTTAATTTGAATCCACCCGTACATACCCTTGACTTTTGCCAAAATGGCAGCACGACTGTCCCAAACCAACGCATCTATCTATGCTGCATATGAATAACCAACAGCTACCAAACACTGTGCCTTGACTTTGGCCAACATACACAGCTTGAATACTATTGACTACCCATATGAAACGACGGAGGGCTACGAATGGTTTCTGGCGAAAACCTTTAACGTAATGAACTTGATATCGTCGAAGGAACGGATAGCTTTTAAAAATATAGTGACGAAAACCGTTGCTAAAGAGGTCACTCCCGGTGAAGGGATCTCGGCTCTTTCCCCGTAGAATGAGGTGCAGGATATTCCAAATGAATACCACGATGCAAAGCAAAAGTAATCGGCTATAGTGAAGTTAATGCCCTGACGCAAACTTCTGTCCAAGGGGTCACTCCCGGTGAAGGGATCTCGGCCCTTGCCTCGTCGACTGAGGAGCAGGATATTCTAACTGAATACCACGATGCAAAACAAAAGTAAACGTCCTTGCAATAACAGCTTTTGAAAAAGTGTTCCAACAACATCAGATTAGGTTTGTTTTTAACTTTGCATTGATCCGAATCAATGCAGTCCCATCAATTGATCACACCAAAAAGAACGAAAATATACTGATGTACGTATATGCCATCCGCATTCGCCACTGGGTCCCGTCATTACCCGTTAGGTTAGCTAACTAACGACAGAGCGGGGACTGGACTAGCGCGGATGTAAAACATATACAACATCTACTAATATATATACCAATATATTATATTCGCTCAAGGCGTGAATGAAATGCAACATCACAGATAATGAACAGCATCACAGAAACAATACAGATATCTGGGATCCCCGGGTTTCACAGAGCCACTACTGAAACCCGACGTTCCCCTGGTCGTGTGGATAGCCTGTGCAATGAAAACCTAGACCCCTACGGACGCGGCAAGTCACCCGCCAAAACCTGAAGCGAGGCAGCCCCCTTCAGCTCCGTGAATGGACCACCCAGCACTCCACGGAATCCGGCAACTTGGGCACCCCTCCTGGGTCAACCTGTACCCCCTACGAGTGCGGCGAATAGCCCGCCAATCCCAGAGTGAAGCCCCCTCCGTCTCAATGCCATGAGATGCGGGCTTGTTGCCCTCCAGAACCCGGCTATCCGTGCACCCCTCCGCGGGGTAACCCTAGTACGGAAAGTAAAATATACATACACCGGGTACATCGACCGCAACCAGGTCGTGCCCCAAAATAATAATACAATCAGGCAGTGACGGCAGTCCACATGTCGGACGCTCGCCCCGCAATATCAAATGTACATAATACAACAAAACTGTACTAGCATTGCATCCAGGCTATCCCCCACGACCGATCCGCAACAACACAGCAAATACATAGAACATCAACGTGAAAGTCACGTTCGCAAATCCGTCTAACCGGGCTATAGCAGTTAGACCGGATTTACCGATCGAGTGACATTCACGGTCGCAGATATAATGTAAATACTGTGAAAAATGTGTTTAAAATTTTTCCGATTGATCAAACATTAACAAGTGGGCCCCCAAACAAAACTGTAGCAACCACAGAAAACCTGGGCCCAATTTTAATATTCCAAAAACCACAATTATCACACAGAAACACACTGCAAACTTTTGGGAGAATGAACAGTCAAACTTGCCGCGGAAGCGCGGCCAAAGTAGGGTTTTGGCCGCCCTTCCGCGGTGCTACAGTGGGTTCATCATACCAAATTTTTACAGTATGCTTAGAATTCCCTGCACATCACTCTGAGACAACCTGAAAAATTTTTGGACTCAAAAAAAATTCGACAGAAACTGATGTGCAAAGAAATACGGGTTTTCGGGATTTTGTTCGATCGGAAACGTAAAACACATTACACAAAAGCTAGACGAAGTTAATGGCGAGGCTCTGATACCACTGTAAGTGCACGGCGGCGCCCCGGCCGTCAATCCGACGCCGGAATGCGGAAGCGGTGAGAAACTTTAAATTTTTGCGGACTTTGCAAACCGGCACCACCGCGCACTTTAACCGGATCGGACCATTAACTAGTCTAAGCTATCTACAAGAGGGGAAGAGATATACCGACGATCCAAGTCCTTCGGTCTTCATCTCCACTCCGATCTCCTCGCGGGATCTCCGTCCGTCTCCTCCTCGCCGGAAAGGGCACCACGTCGCCTGTATCTTTTACGGGCTCCCACCTCAATACCGAGGCAACTCGGGCGCGAAGCTGGCGAATCGACGCGTCCAAGATTTGCAGTAGAATGTGTAGTGTCTATGTCTCTTTAGGGTTTTGTTGCCATGGAGGATGGAGGGATCAAGAATGGACTTTTGAATGAAGTGTAGAATATTGCAAGCATGCAAATGAGATATAGATAATTTCCCCCATCCAAAAGAACTCCTCTCTCTTCTCAAAATGGTGTGGCCGGCCATGTAAAGGGTGAGAATGATGATGGAAAAAGAAATCAACCATAAATCAATACAAGAAGGAGAGTGAGTGTAGGAACATAGAAGAGGTGACAACAACCCAAGACAAGAAAACAAAACACCATGCTTTACCCTTTTCAAACCATACCCTTTCATGTCACAAATAAAAACAAAAGCATGATAGCTATCATAATCAATCCTTTATGCAAGAAAACCCCTCCACAAATGTAATTTGCAAAACTGCAAATTACCCCCTCCATCGGAAAAGTCCGGCCGGGAAAGAACAAAGGAAAACCGGCCGGAACGGAATGCAAACTGGCAACTCCAGAAAACTGGTCCCGTAATAAATTACAGGAAAACCCCGATACTGTGCATACACACCCGCATCTGTATTCCGTCCGGATACAAATGCAAAGAGACAAAATCTACACTGTACTAAACTAGGACCGGCTTAAACCAAAGCCGGCTAGTAATATCCGTTCGATCCTGATCCGTGCAATACCGCACGTATCTGATCGAACCCTGCCATATACCTATACGGCTACTAGTACAAACCGTCCGATCCTGATCCGTGCAATACCGCACGTATCTGATCGGACCCTGCCATATCTCCATACGGCCTCTACAGCGTTTCGCCCGAAACTTGAGTAACTGAAAGTGTGGTGGACTCTAAAGACTCGTCAATACTATGGCTGTGGATTTAACCACTAGCACGTCAGAGGTATAAGCCAATACGTAACGGGCCACCAGCTATTGACCAAAAGGGACGTCGATGAGCGAACTCATCCTGACACCCTACTGAGCCTGTCAGTGACAATATCCGTGCAGTCCGGTCCGTTCGTCTATGAGTATCGCATGGCGGGCCTAGGGGGTTGGTAAAAGTCAGACCCCCAAAAGCGGTACAAGTCGTGTCGGAGTGTAGCCCAGAACACCCTGAGATACTACTGGAATACCTACCAGTAAATCTCCTTGCCTTGGCCAAGGACTTTGTGTAATGGCTCTCCTAGACACAGCACGACCTCACCCCCAATACCGGGAGAGACGAACCCCTGAAGATACGCTCACTGCCTCCATGTGGCTCGGGACTGTACCCAACTAAAACCTGTTTGCACGACTCCTTTGAGCCGTGGTAGGGTAGTAATCAAAGTACAGTGGGAACTCACACGAGACAAATGACGATCCCCAGGTCGATGAACTAACCTGCACACATGTCACCAGGGAACTGCCATCTGACGTCTGGTATATGACCAACTAGCATGTTCCCGGCGAGTCCTGTCCGGTGTACTCATAACCCAATGAGCACCTGTATACATCTCAGGTGATCCAACTGACACCAGTGGCTTGTGAGACCGGCCACCGCCCCTCGTCGGGGTCTCGACTGTATACACTAGTCTACTAATGGAGTATCGATGCCCGGTCTCGAAACTCCCACGACTAGGGACCTTTTAAGGATATGCTTGTAGACCCCCAGCTCCCACTTATATGATCGCCCTCATACTGCTGGTGGTCAAGCAAGAATCCTAGGGGCTCTATCAACGTGTAATAGCGACGTGTCATGTCACCTAAAGCAGTACACGATGATAAAGGTAAACCAGATAGCATACTATCATCTCGAGTAAGACTGTCCTACCGGGATAGGTCCTCCCTCAATCATTGCAATCACGTACCTGTGACCTAATAATTGACTCTGAGGGCACTATCTCCAACAATACCCACGTGTCCGATATGACACGAAACATTTTAAAAACAAGGAAACCCTTTTAAATTGTTTTCAAAAAGGCGGAACGTACATAGTAAACAAAAGATATATACATATATGGTTATTTTCTTATGAAAAACGTCCGCCACTGTGCAGTGTTATGCGCATCGCACAGCGACTTAAAAAGATTTGGCATTCATTTACATCAGCTATTCACATGTATAGTTCTGATCTATATCATATTGATTTTGTTTTGGATTTGATATTTGTGTCTTTACCATGACTCCAATGATTGCGGGATGCTTGACAGAGTTTTCTTTTGAGTTATCTGCTCAGTACTCATGCACATGCATTGCGCTATGATGTTTTATGTATTGATGATTTCGGAGCCCCGACGACTTGGATTTGTATCGAAATGTTTTAGTATTTGGGGTTTAAATTTAAATTCGGGGACCGAATTTCTTTAAGGAGGGTAGATTGTAACATTTCCAAATAATCAAATATTATTTTTGGGAATTTTTATATTTTAATATTATTTTAATGAATATTTTAATATTTCGGTATAATTAAATATCGATAAATGGAGAAAAAGTTGGAAAAATTATGGAAAATTCTAAAATAGGGTATTTTATGGAATTATGTCATTTTAAAGTTTTTATGATTAGTTATATGCTAATTTTGTGCTAATCGCGATTAAAAAATCGCTAATCGGATTTTTGGCATTTTTGTGCAAAACATGCACATATCATTTTGGACTTGTGTTACATTATTCTTACCATGGCTTTGTTTTAGGTTCACTATTCTTGGGAGAAGGTTTTTGAGAGGTTTAGAAAAAAGAAAAGAAAAGAGATTTGATTAGAATATGGTAGTAGGTAGAGAGAGAGAGGGAGAGTATGGGGTCGTCTTTGACTTGGCACTTCTCCATTTTCTCCACCATTTCCTCTCTCCCCCTTCAAGTGTTGCTGCAGCTGCTGCCCACAATCCCCTCCCCTCTCCAAGCCTCCAAAACAACACAAAAATCACTCTAAAACCCCATCTTCCCTTCAATAAAAATGTGCACAAGCCCTCAAGCAACCATTTGGACCAAGAAAGTTTGTGATTTTGCGCTGTTGAGGATTCATGAGTCTCTATGGAGGTAATTCCTTCACAATTGTTGTATCATTTCTAGTGATTAAGCCTCTTTTAAAGTTTGATGTCGTTTCGACAAAGTTTTGTGCACTTTGGACAACCCTAGAGAGGATTAGGGTAAATTTGAGTTGTTAAGTGAAATTGAGACTTGTTGTGACCTTAGAATCCTGTTAGTGATGTTACTTTGGACCATAACTGGGAGTTAAACCCAGAATACGGATTTAGTGAATCGATATCGGGGAAAACTGTATTTCTGCGAGTGTGTTTTGGAATCTGCTATCACCCCGGGACCCCTAAAATAAAATTGAGTTGACAGTGAGATGTGCAGGCATCCTGGAACCACTACACCAAACCCTAGCCCCCAACTCCAATTCCCAGCAGCAAATAAATCCAATCTGGCCGCAAATTGCGGCCAGAGCAGGAGGGTTTTGCCTCGTTTTTGGTGCATGGCCCTATTTCCAGTTAACTTGACCCTTTGTATGTGCAATTTTGTCTGGTTCCAATCACGGTAAAATCTGGGTTGATTTTTATGAGTTGGCACATGATTTATGACTTGTTTTAGCATGGATTTTGGTATTTGGTGATTCATTTCTGTCGGGTGGCGTTTGGACGTCAACGACAAGTGGATATTGATCGTGTTTACATGCGAGACGATAGGTTTTTACCTATGCGAGTAGCGTGTGCTATTTTGGTTTTTGATGTGATTTTCATGTGCTTTAGCGTTGTGATATACTTGTAGGTACCCTACGTGATGTTGAGGAGAAGAAGATGAAGATGGAGACATCGGCATCGGCACATGAGAAGCAAGGTGAGTAGATTTATATCTACGGGGAGAAGTCGGGTGGATGGCGTATAGCACCCCCGCAGTCCGTGGTGATGTATACGAATACATATACACATGTATATTTATTATGTGTTGTTTAAGTTTATTGATGACAAGGATGTATTGGTTTTTAGTATAGTGCGAAACCCTAGATTAGTGGTTGCACCCACACATACACGTACACATATACTTGCATGCATTCCTTCTTTTATCTGTGCGCATATGGAGGTGTGTATATCTACACATGGGTATGGGACTATGTGTTCATATACGGGATTTGAGGATGATACGTGGGATTGAGATGAGTCGATGAGGTTTGAGGCCGTGAGATTCGGCGATATGACAGAGTTCGTATTTGAGATGCGACATGATGGTTTTAGCGGGCCTTTGGGCATGTGTTTTACCCGCATTCATATTTATATAGATGGTATCGATGGTACTAGACTTAGACTTGTACCTTAGACTATGTGATATGATGGTAGTGATACCTGATATGTGATGAGATGAATGTGATATTGACCCGTACCCAGCTATTGGGATGCCGTACGACGATTTACCGTACAAGCTTTATATTGATGTTAGATCCGCACTCATGACTCGAGGATGTTATAAGATATACTGTATCGTACGTGATACTATTGAGGCGGGATCACCGACTATTGTATATATATGTGTATATCGACTCAGATTTAGGTGGTTTTCATACCCCTCCCGATTGGCTTGATAGTTGGGTCCGTAGTTCGCATAGTAGGCGTAAACTAGACCCGAGTCATACCTTTTTCAAAACTAACGAATCGGGGATATTTTAAAGATAGGCAAAAAGGGATTCTACGGATATTTTCAAACGTAGCATCTGTTCTTAAAACACCGTGGCCCTTATTTTACCGAAAATCCCGATTCGTCTTATTTCAAAAGGCAAGGCTGCATGATATAGTTTTTGAGGTAGATTCTTTACTGTTGCGTTGATTATTCGATTCCGCATATTCATGCTTTTTGCATTGCATCGCTTGTGTTGTTGATATATTACAGTCATGCTGCTAGGACACCAGCACCATTATCGATGATGCGTATGTTCCACGTACACTGTTTGCCGGCTCACACACTTCATCATCGATAATTGCCATGTCACTATACTGTAGTATTATTGCATTCAGGATATGATTCTTGCATGACAGACTGATATGCTTACATTTCTTTTACATGTCACATACATCATGTTTTCGGATTATACGCATTGAGAGTTTCTATTTCCATGGTATTTCTGGATTTGGGAACCGTGGGTATTTCAAAAGAGAATATGTCATTGCTTTAAAAACCCGGTTACCCTTGATATGATATTTCAGTGCATCCACCATGTGTTTTCTCGGTGCTGAGAGCGACATGTGAAACCCGATTCGAGGAGTGGACGAGCCGATTGCGGGTACATGGTGGACCCGGTATGGTTCCCCTCGGCAAGATGATCGAAGGACTTTGCCGATTGAGCCTGGAGGCGGGTGTTGGATATAATGCCCTCAGAGTCAATTATTGGATCACAGGCATGTGATTGCAATGATTGAGGGAGGACCTATGCCGGTAGGACAGTCTTACTCGAGATGATAGTATGCTATCTGGTTTATCTCTATCATTGTGTACAGTTTTAGGTGACCTTATGAGTCGCTATTACACGTTGATAGAGCCCCTAGGATTCTTACTTGTCTACCAGCAGTATGAGGGCGATCATATACGTGGGTGCTGGGGTCTATAAGCACATCCTTAAAAGGTCCTTAGTCGTGGGAGTTTCGAGACTGGGCATCGATACTCCATTAGTAGACTAGTGTATACAGTCGAGACCCTGACGAGGGGCGGTGGCCGGTCTCACAAGCCACTGGTATCAGTTGGTTCACCTAAGATGTATACAGGTGCTCATTGGGTTATGAGTACACCGGACAGGACTCGCCGGGAGCATGCTAGTTGGTATTATACCTGACGTCAGATGGCAGTTCCCTGGTGACATGTGTACAGGTTAGTTCATCGACCTGAGATCGTCATTTGTCTCGTGTGAGTTCCCACTGTGCTTTGATTACTACCCTACCACGGCTCAAAGGAGTCGTGCAAACATGTTTTAGTTGGGTACAATCCTGAGCCACATGGAGGCAGTGAGCGGATCTGCAGGGGTTCATCTCTCCCGGTATAGAGGGTGAGGTCGCGCTATGTCTAGGAGAGCCATTACACAAAGCCCTCGGCCGAGGCAGGAGATTTACTGGTAGGTATTCCAGTAGTATCTCAGGGTGTTCTGGGCTTCACTCCGACACGACTTGTACCGCTTTTGGCGGTCTGACTTTTACCAACCTCTTAGGCCCGCCATGCGATACTCATAGACGAACGGACTGGACTGTACGGATATTGTCACTGACAGACTCAGTAGGGTGTCAGGATGAGTTCGCTCATCGACGTCCCTTTTGGTCAATAGCTGGTGGCCCGTCACGTATGGCTAATACCTCTGACGTGCTAGTGGTTAAATCCACAGCCATAGTATTGACGAGTCTTTAGAGTCCCCCACACAGACAGTTACTCAAGTTTCGGGCGAAACGCTGTAGAGGCCGTATGGAGATATGGCAGGGTTCGATCAGATACGTGCGGTATTGCACGGATCGTGATCGAATGGATTTTTCTAGCCGGCTTTGGTTTAAGCCGGATCCTAGTATTAGACAGTGTAGATTTTGTCTCTTTGCATTTGTGTTCTGTAAGTCCACGATTCCCACCCCGGTGCTTGCGGGGAGGCGGAAACGGTATAAAAATCGGATTTTTAGCACGCAAGGCAACATGGACTAACTAAAGGCGGGATCTTTTCTAAACAAATCTAACTAACAAGTTAAAGAGAGTTAGCTACTTGGAAAAGAGGTTATACCTAGGGCTTTATGTCCTGCTCTCCTTGCTCCCTGGAGTGAACGGAAGTGATCTCCTTGTCGTCTTCTCTCGTCGAAGAAGGATCCACCCGAGAGCCTCAACCTTTGGCTTCAACTTCAAGCTAGAAATAACTAAGATGCTAGAAGTGCTAATCCTAGAACCTTAGATGAGAGTAGAGATTATTTTGGAGTGGTTTTACTCAAGCTCATGTGTTTCTCAACTCATGAGAGGGGAGAGCTTGAGGAAGAGGAAGAGCAAGAGAGAGAAACTATATGATAGAAATGAAATGGTTTTTACAACCACAACAAAATATATGTGATTTTTCAAATAATAATATTAATCAAAAATGAAAAGGTGATGGTTAGTTTGAAGAGACCATTATCATATCATAATAAATGTTTTTGCAAAGATCAAAGAGCATCTAAAAAGCTAATGATGATGGTCAATGTTTCAAACCTAGTCAACTAGTCAACCTTGGTCAACAAGTCAACAAGCCCAACCATGACATAATTTCACTTAATTAATATTATTAATTGATAAATCACAAGATCATTAGGGTTTGGAAAAAGACGACTGTCAACTGTGCATACACACCCGTTCCAAAACCCTAATGAAAAACCTCTTCCTCTGCCTCAATCAACTGTGCATACACACCCGCATTCATGTTCCGAGGAACATGAACACAAAGAGATAAAACCAATCCCAGATCATATACTAGGATCCGGCTTAAACCAAAGCCCGCTAGTATAAGCTGTCCGGACAACAAACGTGCACAAGTGCGCGGATGTGAACGAACCCTGTCGCAAAACCATGCGACCTCTACTCATTTTGCCAAAAGGCGAATAACTCTCTGTGTGGGACTCTAAAGACTCGACACTACGCTGGCAGTGGGTTTAACCATAGACCGCAAGCGGCACTAGCTGTACGTAACGGTCCACAGGTAGATGCCGATAAGAAGACTGACGAGGTGAACCCATTTGAACTCCTACTGAGCCTGAATGTGACAGTCTCCGTACAGTCCGGTCTGTTCGTCTGATACATCGCATGGCGGGCCTAGGGGGCGGTAAACATCAGTCCCCTAATAGCGGTACAAGTCGTGTCGGAGTGAAGCCCAGAACACCCTGAGATAACACTGGAAACCTACCAGTATATCTCGCCTGCCCTGGCCAGGGACTACTCGTGTAATGGCTCTCCTAGACACAGCGTGATGTCAACCCCCAATACCGGGAGAGACGAATCCTGTCTAACCGTCACTGCCTCCAAGTGCTTCGGGACTGCACCCAACTACTACCTGTTTGCACGACTCCTTTGAGCCGTGGTAGGATAGTAATCAAAGTACAGTGGGAACACACTCGAGGCGAAGTGACAGTGTCAAGTCAGCGGACTAAGCTGTACTCATGTCACCTGGGAACTGATAAATGATGATAGGTATAATACCAACCAACCAGTTCCCAACGAGTCCTGTCCAGTGTACTCGTAACCTAACGAGCACCCGCATACTATCTCAAGTACGACGTACTGACGGCTGTGGGACAGACCGCCTCCCGCACTGGGATGAGAAGTGCATACGCTAGTCTACTCCGGAATATCGATGCCCTGTCTCGATAATCCCATAACTAGGGACGTGTATAAGGATGTGCCTGTGGATTACCCAGCCCCCACGAGTGTGACTGCCATCACAACGCTGGTAATCAAGCAAAGATCCTAAGGGCTCTACTAATGTGTATAGATAATATGCTAAAAGAAACATATGTACACATTAAAGTAGAAACAAACCAAGTAGCATACTACCATTTTGAGCAAGATTGTATATACAACTGTGAATATCCCAAGCTTCCATTAAGTAATATACAAACTAGTATGATACAGTAATGGCCTCTAGGGCATATACACTAACAATCTCCCACTTGCACTAAGGCCATGTACTGGCGTATCGAAGACCTATCATCTCGATCAGCCGCTCGAACTGAGTTTGGGGCAAGGCCTTCATGAATGGATCTGCATTGTTATCTTCTGAAGCAACCCTCTGAACCTCGATCTCCTTGCGATCCACGATCTCCCTGATCAGGTGATACCGCCTCAAGATGTGTCTGGATTTCTGATAGGACCTGGGTTCCTTCGCTAATGTTATAGCCCCGTTGTTGTCGCAACACAGAGGTATTGGATCAACAATAGACGGAACCACCTGAAGTTCTTTCAAGAACTTCCTCATCCAAACGGCTTCTTTTGCGGCATCTGCAGCAGCGATATATTCCGCTTCTATAGTCGAGTCAGCGACGGTTTCCTGTTTGGAACTCTTCCAACACACCGCCCCTCCATTGAGGGTAAAGACAAAACCCGACATGGACTTGGAATCATCCTTGTCACTCTGGAAGCTGGAGTCAGTAAAGGCCTCGATCTGGAGGTCTTTTCCGCCATACACCAAGAACATCTCCTTAGTCCTTCTCAGGTACTTGAGAATGTTCTTTACCGGTATCCAGTGTTTCTCCCCAGGGTTTGACTGATACCTGCTTACTACACTCAGTGCATAAGCCACATCTGGTCTGGTACACAACATCGCATATATTATAGAGCCTACCGCAGAAACGTAGGGTATAATAGACATGCGATCCCTTTCCAAATCAGCCTTGGGAGATATCTCTTTGGAGAGGGTGATCCCGTGACAAGCCGGTAGATTACCGCGCTTGGAATCTTCCATACTGAATCTTTTCAGTATGGTGTCGATATACCTGGACTGCGAAAGTCCTAATATCCTCTTGGATCTATCACGATAGATCCGGATCCCCAGAATGTTGGAGGCATCATCCAGGTCTTTCATGGAGAACCTGTGTGACAAGAACCCCTTGACAGATTGTAGCATAGGAATGTCATTTCCTATCAACAGAATGTCATCCACGTACAAAACGAGGAATACGACAGTTCTTGCTACAAATCTACTATAGATGCATGGTTCATCTGGATTTTTGATAAAGCCAAATTCTTTGACCGTCTCATCAAAACAGATGTTCCAACTCCGCGATGCCTGCTTTAGTCTATAGATGGACTTAAGCAACTTGCATACCTTTCCGCTGCTCCCACTCTGAATGAAACCCTCTGGCTGGTCCATATAGACACACTCCTCTAAATTTCCATTTAGAAAAGCGGTCTTTACGTCCATCTGCCAAATCTCATAATCGTGGAAGGCAGCAATGGCAAGAAGGATCCGAATGGATTTCAGCATAGCCACTGGAGAAAAGGTTTCGTCATAGTCCAAACCAGGTCTTTGACGAAAACCCTTTGCAACAAGTCTAGCCTTATAGGTCTCAACCTGTCAATCTACACCAATCTTCTTTTTGAAGATCCACTTGCATCCTACGGGTTTTACCCCATCTGGAGCAATGTCTAACGTTCATACCTTGTTGGTGTACATGGACTCCATTTCGGTCCGCATTGCATCCAGCCATTTTACCGAGTCAACGCTCTGAATGGCTTGCTGGAAGCTAGTAGGCTCATCACTATCAATGATGCAATCCTCTCTATCCCCGTCTATGAGAAAACCGTAGTATCTCTCGGGCGGATGAGACTGCCTACTCCTCCTGCGGAGCAGCGTAGGAATGTCCTGATCTTTCGAACCCTCTGGTTCTACTAAGCTTTCAGTAATAGCTTGTTGTTCTGGAATTTCTTCCAGTTCTACAGCGCTCCCACTAATCTCCTTTTCCAAGAACTGGTGTTCTATGAAGTGGGCATTACGAGAAACAAAAACCTTTTGTTCCTCTGCGTGGTAGAAAAGATACCCCCTGGTGTTCTTCGGGTATCCCACAAACTTGCACAGTACTGAGCGTGCCTCGAGTTTGTCCGCATGCTGTTTTTTGACAAAAGCTGGACATCCCCAGATCTTCAGGTATTGAAGATAGGGTTTCTTTCCACTCCATAACTCATATGGTGTGGTAGGTACAGTCTTAGTTGGAACTTGGTTCAAATGGTATGCGGCTGATTTTAGCGCATATTCCTAGAATGATCGCGGTAACTCAGCGTTACTCATCATGGACCGTACCATATTCAATAGGGTTCGGTTTCGTCTCTCCGATACACCGTTATGTTGCGGAGTATAGGGAGGAGTAAGCTGAGAGAGAATTCCATTCTCTTTTAGGTAATTCAGGAACTCGGCACTCAAGTTTTCACCACCTCGATCAAATCTCAGTGTCTTGATACTTTTGCCTGTTTGTTTTCTACTTCATTCTTGTATTCCTGGAACTTTTCAAAGGCTTCAGATTTATGCTTCATTAAGAAGACATGTCCGAACCTTGAAAAATCATCCGTAAAGTAATGAAGTAAGAAAAACCGCTTCGTGCATGCGTAGACATTGGACCGCACACGTCGCTGTGTACGAGTCCCAAGAGCTCGCTCGCTCTTACTCCGTGTCCAGTGAACGGAGTCTTTGTCATCTTTCCTTTGAGACAGGATTGACAAGTTGTATAAGATTGATATTCGAACCGATCCAAATATCCTTCTGTATGTAACTTAGTCAACCTTCTCTCATTGATGTGACCTAGTCTACAATGCCATAAGAAAGCCTGATTGATATCTGGAGACTTTCTTTTGTGTGTAATCTGGACGTTGAAAATCTGTGGTTGGTTTAATACGTATATACCGTTGCTTAATGTACCTGACCCAATCAGAACTTGATTAAGGTGAATGTTCACAACATTACTTACAAATGCAAATTCATAACCTTCTTTAGATAATAAAGATACAGAAATGATATTACAAGTTGCATTTGGTACAAAATAACAACCACGCAAAACCAAAAAATGTCCATCTGACAAACCCAGGTGATAGTCCCCCACGGCCTCAGCATCCATGCTAGCTCTGTTTGCAACTCTGAGGTCATGTCACCTGCTTTCAAAAACCTACGCTTTCTCAACCCCTGCAAAGAATTACAGATATGAGATCCTGATCCGGTATCCAATACCCAGGAAGTAGAGTTTATTGATAGACAGTTTTCAATAACATACACACCTGAAGCTGAAGCCGTAACTTGCTTCAGATCTTGTGTTCTGGCCTTCCAAGCCCTGCAATTTTTCTTCCAGTGTCCACTCTTGCGACAGTAAAAGCATTCTTCCTTATCCACAAGCTTCCCTGCTACCTTTGTTGCTTTTGCTTTTCCCTTCGTATCCTTCTTACTAACACCGTCCCTTGGTTTGGCGGGGGTTTTCTTCTTCTTTCCCTTGGCTTTCGCCTTAGACCTAGAAGAGGAAGATCCTTCTACAAACAAAGTAGATGTTTCCCTACCTTTCTGTAGGATGCCCTCTGCACTCCTCAGCATGTTGAGGAGCTCTGAAAGTTCAACTTCCTTTTCTTGCAAGTTGAAATTCAGGATGAACTGGGCGTAAGTGGAAGGAAGGGACTGAAGAATCAAGTCCGTATAGAGCTCATTCTCCAACGTGGTCCTAAGGTCCGCGAGCTCCTCTATGTAGCCAATCATCTTAAGCACGTGTTCCGCTACCGATGATCCGACGGCCAATCTTGCTGAAAACAACTTCTTCAACATTTCGTATCTTGCGATACGAGATTGCTCTCCATACAATTCTTTTGTATGGAGAAATATGGATTCGAGGTCCATATTCTCATGCCTCCTCTGATGTTCGTTATCCATAGAGGCAAGCACGAGGCACTTGGCCTTCGCGAAGTCGATTTCCCAGGTCTTACGGATTTCCCTATCCGCGACGCTGGTTTTGGGACCTGGGACAGGGGGAGCTTTAGAGGTAAGAAGATACCCCAACTTGTCATAAGTGATTACTGTAAGTGCACGGCGGCGCCCCGGCCGTCGATCCGACGTCGGAATGCGGAAGCGGTGATAAACTTTAATTTTTCTTGAACCGGCACCACCGCGCACTAAATACCCGGATTGGGCCATTAACTAGTCCTAGCTAACTACAAGACGGGTTAGAGATATACCGAGCGATCCGTGTCCTCCGGCCTTCTCGCCGTCGTCCCGTTCTCCCGCGGAATGTCCGGTCTCCACCTCCTCGCCGGAAGGGCACCACGTCGCCTGCTTCTTTTACGGGCTCCCACCTCTATACCGAGGCAACTCGGACGCGAAGTTGGCTAGCCGACGCGTCCAAGATTTGCTGTAGACAAGTGTAGAATGGTTGTCTCTTTTGGGCTTATGAAGTTGCCGTAAAGATGATGGAGGAGAGAAAGAATTTTGGAGAGGATGAAGGTGTATCATTTTGCAAGCATGAAGAATGAGATGAATAAAATCCCACCACAAGAAAAAACAACTCTCTCATCCTCTCCTCATCAAAAATGGTGGAGGATAAAAACATCAACCATGAAGGGAGGTGATCGTAGTAAAAGGTAGAGGGTGACCACATCCAAAAGGCAACGATAACAAAGTCACACCAAGTCAGATCCAACTCTAATCTCAATTAATGCAAAGGAAAAGATGGATAAAGCATCTCATGATGATAATCATATCATGAAGCCACAAATGCATAAAACCCCTCCTCAATAAGTTATTTGCAAACTTGCAAATAACCCTCTCCATCGGAAAAGTCCGGCCGGGAAGGATCAAAGGAAAACCGGCCGGAACGGAATGCAAACTGGCAACTCCAGAAAACTGGTCCCGTAATAAATTACAGGAAAAACCCCGATACTGTGTATACACACCCGCATCTGTATTCCGACCGGATACAAATGCAAAGAGACAAAATCTACACTGTACTATACTAGGATCCGGCGTAAACCAAAGCCGGCTAGCAATATTTGTCCGATCCTGATCCGTGCAATACCGCACGTATCTGATCGAACCCTGCCATATATCCATACGGCCTCTAGTACTAACCGTTCGATCCTGATCCGTGCAATACCGCACATATCTGATCGAACCCTGCCACATCTCCATACGGCCTCTACAGCGTTTCGCCCGAAACTTGAGTAACTTTATGTGTGGTGGACTCTAAAGACTCGTCAATACTATGGCTGTGGATTTAACCACTAGCACGTCAGAGGTATTAGCCATACGTGACGGGCCACCAGCTATTGACCAAAAAGGACGTCGATGAGCGAACTCATCCTGACACCCTACTGAGCCTGTCAGTGACAATATCTGTACAGTCCAGTCCGTTCGTCTTTGAGCATCGCATGGCGGGCCTAGGGGGTTGGTAAAAGTCAGACCCCCAAAAACGGTACAAGTCGTGTCGGAGTGTAGCCCAGAACACCCTGAGATACTACTGGAATACCTACCAGTAAATCTCCTGCCTCGGCCGAGGGCTTCGTGTAATGGCTCTCCTAGACACAGCGCGACCTCACCCCCAATACCGGGAGAGACGAACCCCTGAAGATCCGCTCACTGCCTCCATGTGGCTCGGGACTGTACCCAACTAAAACCTGTTTGCACGTCTCCTTTGAGCGTGGTAGGGTAGTAATCAAAGTACAGTGGGAACTCACACGAGACAAATAACGATCTCCAGGTCGATGAACTAACCTGTACACATGTCACCAGGGAACTGCTATCTGACGTCAGGTATAAGACCAACTAGCATGTTCCCGGCGAGTCCTGTCCGGTGTACTCATAACCCAATGAGCACCTTTATACATCTTAGGTGAAACAACTGACACCAGTGGCTTGCGAGACCGGCCACCGCCCCTCGTCGGGGTCTCGACTGTATACACTAGTCTACTCTGGAGTATCGATGCCCTGTCTCGAAACTCCCACGACTAGGGACCTTTTAAGGATGTGCTTATAGACCCCAGCTCCCACTTATATGATCGCCCTCATACTGCTGGTGGTCAAGCAAGAATCCTAGGGGCTCTATCAATGTGTAATAGCGACCTCTCAGGTCAACTAAAGCAGTACACGATGATAAAGGCAAACCAGATAGCATGCTATCATCTCGAGTAAGACTGTCCTACCGGGATAAGTCCTCCCTCAATCATTGCAATCACGTGCCTGTGATCCAATAATTGACTCTGAGGGCACTATCTCCAACAATCTCCCACTTGCACTCAAGGCTAATTATTGCGATGTCGCATACTCACAGCCCGTGTGATACCGAACACCCAACTCCTCTACTAGTCAGTCTCACAAAGCTCGTTTGCGAAACTATTGCGTTCGAGGAATAGCCTCAGTGAGTGGATCCGCTTTGATGTTTCTTTCTATGTCTCTCTATAACTCATGTTCGCGGAGAAAACCCTTCTCCCGAAATGAGCAATACCTGTCTTAGAGTATGTCTGGATGTCTGATGGGACCTAGCTCATAAATGAACTCCAAATCCAAACTTCTTAGACTGTATCGTCAACTGAACTTAATCAGTATCCTGCGCCATGCCTCCCTCAGTATTGCCTTGGACCACCTGTCCAAAATATTGCCCCTCGTCAGAAGGAAAACTATAACTCTGACAACCTCCTTGTCGACCAGGTCACCTTGAAAGCCTGGAATGATAACTGTCTCCCGAATGAGGCTGTCGTTATCATATCCCTAGAACATCCACTTATGTTCTAAAACTGCTTCCGACTGTTTCTCCAGGATTGGATCAACATCAACTTATTGCATCTAGTGCAAGAACACCATCTGGTGTGGTACTTGACATCTCATGATTGACTCAATTGCCTGAGCAAGTGATCTGCCAATCATGCACATCCCTCTCCCCTTTAGTCTGTAAGACACCTTTAGAGAGGGTGACTCCATTACCTGCAGGTACACTACCGTGCCAGGAGTCGTCAATTCTAAATACTCTTAGAATGCTGTCTAAGTACTCTGATTGGGAAACCACCCAAATCTAGATCTAAAACCATAGATCTAGTAACCAGTATGTCTGATATAATGTCCAAGTCCCATATGGAGAAACCACTGTGTGACGACCAAAGTATAACCGATCGTAGTGTAGGAATATCACTTCCTACTCTGTGTATGTCATCCAAATACCATGACAACACACCCTACTACTTTCTCAACAGATCCATCCCCTATTCTGATGAAGTCAAACCTACGACTGTCACATCAGAAATTGATGATCTATCTCCGCTATATCTGCTTTAGTCTATAAATAGACATAAGCTACCTGTCCACCATGCTTCCGCTGCTCCCACTGACCACGACAACCCTCTGGCTGAGTCATATAAACGTACACTTCTAAAGCAAGTTTAGAGCGACGCTATACTTATCCTCCTGCCGGGTCTCACAGTCTGGAACAACAGCAATGGCAAGTGTGGGTAAACAAGAACTTCCCTGTCACCGTCCTTGAGTCTACTGGAGTACCTCTCGGGTGCCTGAAGTTACCCACCATATCTGCGGAGTGGCCAATGGAATGTCAATCCAGATTGAATCTTTAGGTTCCTTATCAAATCTTCAGTAATCGTTTGTGGTTCTGGAATCACTTCCAGTTCTACCATACTCCTACTACTGTTTTCTGAAAAAATCCATTTTATTTAAAACTGTGGCGAGTCTAGAACAATATCACTATTGATCTTCCAGATGGTAGAAAGTCAACCCTCGTCATAGCCTGGGTCAACCCACAAACAGCCATTACAGAAACGTGCCTTGAGTTATCCAGAGTCTGGTTTTAATCATAAGCCAGACAACTCCCCGTACCTTAACAACGTTAAGATATGAACTGTTCTATATCCAATATAGAACCAGAGGCACTGATTTAATTGAACCAGATTCAAATCATGCAGCTGTCTCCAGTGCATGTCAACTATATGGAAAGAGGCCGATCAGCGTTACTCAACTTAGGAGCACTTCCAATTATGAGTAACCTGAAAGAGAAGCAAGTTCACTTAATCACTACTATCAACTGAATACCATAAACAAGTATCTACATCTTCGATCACTTTGAAGAATCCCGATACTTGCAACACCTGGTTCTCTACTTTATTCAAATACCTATAACTTCTCAAAATTCGGACCCTGTGTTTCCGCGAAACACCTGTCTAAAAACTAGAGAAGTCATAAGTAAACCGAATATAGTACGAGGACCAACCCCTCTGTCCTGATGGACCCTGGACAACATACAATACTCTGTATAAGTCCCTTGAGTCTGATAACTCATTCACTGTGTGTCGTAGGTTGAAAACTGTACTTATGGTTAAGAAGAATTACACCGCTGTTTAATGCTCTTTACCTAACCATCCACTGATATAGGTAAATGTCATAGACATAATTTCAAAAGGTATATCTCACTCTATAAAAATAGACGTACAGATATATCAATTTGAAATTGGTGCATAACAACGGATATTCAAAACCAAATATTTGCCGTCCGGCAAACAACCCAGGTGATTTCCTCAAATATCACCGATTACAACGAATCCCGATATAATGAGGATGATCATCTAATTCCCAATAACTTACTCCCACTCATCATCTGCAAAGCCATACAGATGTGAGAATCATACCTGGTAAATACATACCCTGGAGCAAGTGTCTAACTGGGAAATCAGTTTTCTTTTAACATTACAAAGTGAAACTGAAACATTGAAATGTTTCGATAGGGTATCCTGGTATTCCTAGTAATGCCTCTTCCAGATTCACAACTGTAACCGTGTAATTCTTTTTGCCACCTTTCCAAATCCCTTTCTATGTCTTTAGTCATTACCTTCTGCACACCCCTTTAGGCCAAATAATTTTCTTCCTTCCCTACCGTTCGGCACCAGCCTATGGTTTGGAAGAAGAATATCCAATAAGCATAATGGATGTACTTTCCTAATCCTAGGAACACTCGCAATGCGAGAGAAGGTGAAGATAAAAGACACCTGAATAAACCTTATTCCTATTTCTCCTGAACCAGAATCCATCCCCGAACTGGAACAAGTTCCTTTCGAGTTCGTATATAACCATACGATGGAGTATCCAATAAACTGTGGATCTTCGTAGTGATACGGAGTGTCCTGGAGAAATACAAAGGTGATTTAAGATTGGCGAAGAAATACTTGGTTTGGTCGTGAATAGCAGTCGCAGTTTACTTTGTCCTCCTTCTAATCCCTTTCTTTGTCTTTACATAATACCTTCTGTACACCATCGTTAGGCTAATTGGTTTTCTTCATTCCCTACCGTTCGGCACCAGCCTAAGGTTTGGAAGAAGACTATCCAATTTGCGTAATAGGTGTACTACTCCTAAACCAAGGAGTACTTGCAACCTGAGAGAAGGCAAAAAGAAAAGACAACTGAATAGTCCTATCCGTTTTCTCCAGAACCTGAAACCATCCTCGAATAAATTCCTTCGAGTTCGTATATAACCATACGATGGTTTTGTCCAATGGAAGTGGACGTTCGTAGTAATACGGGGTGTCCTGGAGAAAAGGGTAAAAGTAGGAGTGGCAATGAGGTTTGCAACTCTGACAATCCAAAAAGCCAGTGTTTTAAGAAGGTTCGGTCAACTTGGTCACTGAGTCATAGTCTTAGGGTCGGGTCAATGGTCGCTGCCAAAGAAAGAGAGAAAAGAAACACTCAGCGTGCACTCTAACCTAGATCAGAATGGTTACCAATTTATCTAATCTGGAAACCTCCCACTGTACCGTCAAATTCTCCTCCAAACCTGAAAGAAGAATTAGTCGGGATCACCCGAGGAGTAAACCAACTCATCAGTGGGAATCGGGATCCAACTATCATCGCATGATAACGTGACGGAATCCGCTCACGGTGTCATACTCCAGAAGGTATGCGCATATCTGGTAAGTTTCAGTTTCTTTAGAAACTCCTGATGTGATTTCTGCCCCATGCTCTTATGACCTTGACTTTGGCCAACATATCATAAGTCACATGTCAAGTTCTACCCGTCATTATCCAGGTTAATTTGAACCCACCCGTACCTACCCTTGACTTTGGCCAAAATGGCAGTACGTCTGTCCCAAAACAACGCATCTATCTATGCTGCATATGAATACCCCAATAGCTACCAATCACTGTGCCTTGACTTTGGCCAACATACACAGCTTGAATACTATTGACCACCCATATGAAACGACGGAGGGCTACGAATGGTTTCTGTCGAAAACCTTTAACGTAATGAACTTGATATCGTTGAAGGAACGGATAGCTTTTAAAAATATAGTGACGAAAACCTTTGCTAAAGAGGACACTCCCGGTGAAGGGATCTCGGCTCTTTCCCCGTAGAATGAGGTGCAGGATATTCTAACTGAATACCACGGTGCAAAGCAAAAGTAATCGGCTATAGTGAAGTCATTGCCCTGACGCAAAACTTTTGTCCAAGGGGTCACTCCCGGTGAAGGGATCTCGGCCCTTGCCTCGTTGACTGAGGAGCAGGATATTCCAACTGAATACCACGATGCAAAACAAAAGAGAACGTCCTTGCAATAACAACTTTTTGAAAAGTTGTTCCAACAACATCAGATTAGGTTTGTTTTTAACTTGCATTGATCCGAATCAATGCAGTCCCATCAATTGATCACACCACAAAGAACGAAAATATACTGATGTACGTATATGCCATCCGCATTCGCCACTGGGTCCCGTCATTACCCGTTAGGTTAGCTAACTAACGACAGAGCGGGGACTGGACTAGCGCGGATGCAAAACATATACAACATCTACTAGTATATATATATATATATATCAATATATAATATTTCGCTCAAGGCGTGATAAAATGCAACATCACAGAAATGTACAGCATCACAGAACAATACAGATATCTGGGATCTCCGGGTTTCACAGAGCCACTACTGAAACCCGACGTTCCCCTGGTCGTGTGGATAGCCTATGCAATGAAATCCTAGACCCCTACGGGCGCGGCAAGTTACCCGCCAAAACCTGAAGCGAGGCAGCCCCCTTCAGCGACGTGAATGGACCACCCGGCACTTCACGGAATCCGGTAACTTGGGCACCCCTCCTGGGTCAACCTGTACCCCCTACGAGTGCGGCGAACAGCCTGCCAATTCTAGAGTGAAGCCCCCTCCGTCCCAATGCCATGAGATGCGGGCTTGTTGCCTTCTAGAATCCGGCTATCCGTGCACCCCACCGCGGGGTAATCCTAGTACAGAAAGTAAAATATACATACAACGGGTACATCGACCGCAACCTGGTCGTACCCTAAAATAATAATACAATCAGGCAGTGACGGCAGTCCACATGTCGGACGCTCGCCCCGCAATATCAAATGTACATAATACAATAAAAACTGTACTAGCATTGCATCCAGGCTATCCCCAATGATCGATCCGCAACATCACAGCAATACAAAGAATATCAACGTGAAAGTCACGTTCGTAAATCCGTCTAACCGGGCTATAGCAGTTAGACAGGATTTACCGATCAAGTGACATTCACGGTCGCAGATATAATGTAAATACTGTGAAATAATGTGTTTAAAATATCCGATCGATTAAATTTTATCAAGTGGGCCCCCAAGCTTTACTGTAGCACTTAAAGAAATTCTGGGCCAAAAATTAATAGTCCAAAACCCCTATTTTCAGCCCAAAAGCCCTCTGGAAAAAAATGGCACAATGATAACACAAAACCGCCGCAGAACCGCGGCCATAAGGGGGTTTTGGCCGCGGTTCCGCGGTCTTCTTGTCGAATCATGTTGTCGAATTTTTACAGTAGGCTTAAAAGTCCATGCACATACTTCTGCAACACACTGAAAAATTTTTGGAGCACAAAAAATTTTAACAGAGAACTGATGCATGAGAAAACGCGGATTTTGGAATTTTTGATCGATCGGAAATGTAAACACATTAAACAAAGCTAGGCTATGTTAATGGCGAGGCTCTGATACCACTGTAAGTGCACAGCGGCGCCCCGGCCGTCGATCCGACGCCGGAATGCGGAAGCGGTGATAAACTTTAATTTTTCTTGAACCGGCACCACCGCGCACTAAATACCCGGATCGGGCTATTAACTAGTCCTAGCTAACTACAAGACGGGTTAGAGATATACCGAGCGATCCGTGTCCTCCGGTCTTCTCGCCGTCGTCCCGTTCTCCCACAGAATGTCCGGTCTCCACCTCCTCGCTGGAAGGGCACCACGTCGCCTGCTTCTTTTACGGGCTCCCATCTCTATACCGAGGCAACTCGGACGCGAAGTTGGCTAGCCAACGCGTCCAAGATTTGCTGTAGACAAGTGTAGAATGGTTGTCTCTTTTGGGCTTATGAAGTTGCCGTAAAGATGACGGAGGAGAGAAAGAATTTTGGAGAGGATGAAGGTGTATCATTTTGCAAGAATGAAGAATGAGATGAATAAAATCCCACCACAAGAAAAAACAACTCTCTCATCCTCTCCTCATCAAAAATGGTGGAGGATAAAAACATCAACCATGAAGGGAGGTGACCGTAGTAAAAGGTAGAGGGTGACCACATCCAAAAGGCAATGATAACAAAGTCACACCAAGTCAAATCCAACTCTAATCTCAATTAATGCAAAGGAAAAGATGGATAAAGCATCTCATGATGATAATCATATCATGAAGCCACAAATGCATAAAACCCCTCCTCAATAAGTTATTTGCAAACTTGCAAATAACCCCCTCCATCGGAAAAGTCCGGCCTGGAAGGATCAAAGGAAAACCGGCCGGAACGGAATGCAAACTGGCAACTCCAGAAAACTGGTCCCGTAATAAATTACAGGAAAAACCCCGATACTGTGTATACACACCCGCATCTGTATTCCGACCGGATACAAATGCAAAGAGACAAAATATGCACTGTACTATACTAGGATCCGGCTTAAACCAAAGCCGGCTAGCAATATCCGTCCGATCCTATCCGTGCAATACCGCACGTATCTGATCGAACCCTGCCATATATCCATACGGCCTCTAGTACTAACCGTCCGATCCTGATCCGTGCAATACCGCACGTATCTGATCGAACCCTGCCATATCTCCATACGGCCTCTACAGCGTTTCGCCCGAAACTTGAGTAACTTTATGTGTGGTGGACTCTAAAGACTCGTCAATGCTATGGCTGTGGATTTAACCACTAGCACGTCAGAGGTATTAGCCATACGTGACGGGCCACCAGCTATTGACCAAAAGGGACGTTGATGAGCGAACTCATCCTGACACCCTACTGAGCCTGTCAGTGACAATATCTGTACAGTCCGGTCCGTTCGTCTATGAGCATCGCATGGCGGGCCTAGGGGGTTGGTAAAAGTCAGACCCCCAAAAGCGGTACAAGTCGTGTCGGAGTGTAGCCCAGAACACCCTGAGATACTACTGGAATACCTACCAGTAAATCTCCTGCCTCGGCCGAGGGCTTCGTGTAATGGCTCTCCTAGACACAGCGCGACCTCACCCCCAATACCGGGAGAGACGAACCCCTGAAGATTCGCTCACTGCCTCCATGTGGCTCGGGACTGTACCCAACTAAAACCTGTTTGCACGTCTCCTTTGAGCGTGGTAGGGTAGTAATCAAAGTACAGTGGGAACTCACACGAGATAAATGACGATCCCCAGGTCGATGAACTAACCTGTACACATGTCACCAGGGAACTGCTATCTGACGTCAGGTATAAGACCAACTAGCATGTTCCCGGCGAGTCCTGTCCGGTGTACTTATAACCCAATGAGCACCTGTATACATCTTAGGTGAGCCAACTGACACCAGTGGCTTGCGAGACCGGCCACCGCCCCTCGTCGGGGTCTCGACTGTATACACTAGTCTACTCTGGAGTATCGATGCCCTGTCTCGAAACTCCCACGACTAGGGACCTTTTAAGGATGTGCTTATAGACCCCAGCTCCCACTTATATGATCGCCCTCATACTGCTGGTGGTCAAGCAAGAATCCTAGGGGCTCTATCAATGTGTAATAGCGACCTCTCAGGTCACCTAAAGCAGTACACGATGATAAAGACAAACCAGATAGCATACTATCATCTCGAGTAAGACTGTCCTACTGGGATAGGTCCTCCCTCAATCATTGCAATCACGTGCCTGTGATCCAATAATTGACTCTGAGGGCACTATCTCCAACAATTACCATTTTGACATTCTTGAGCCAATCTTTGTAGTTTGGCCCTGTCAGTATGTTTTTATCTAGTAGTAACTTAAGTCCAGTCATGATGTTTGGTCGCTGCAATTAGGAGAGAGAGAAGAAACACTTTAGCATGATGATCTTGCAAGTTTAGAGTGGTTTTTAATTTGTCTAAACAGGATGGCTCCTACTGTCTCTCGAATCCCTCCTCAAACCATAAAGGAAGAATTAGTCAGGATCAATCTCACCGCACAATACTTGCTTAACCGTTCAGCCAGGCTAGTGTTGGTACTTCAAGGGAGGTTTTCCAACGCTTTCGCGAAGTTCCGTAATTAAATAACCTCTTTTCCCTGGGGGTGTAGCCCCGCTAACACCTTTCTAGACACCTACTAGGTTTATAGCATTGATTGTTAAGTGAGAATTTTCCCGAGGAGTAGCATATACTCACAGTAGGATCGGGATCCAAATATCATCGCGTGACAAAACTGAAGGAATCCTACCAGAATCATCACACTCCAAATGGTATGCAGTGCTAGCAAGTTTCAGTACTTATGAAACTCCCGATGTGGATTTTTGCCCCATGCTCTTATGACCTTGGCGTGAGGTCAAAATGTCATAAGTCACATGTCAAGTTCTACCTATGCAACAGATAAATATCCGGCAGCTACCAATCACTATTCCTTGGCGTGAGGTCAAAATACATAGCTTGAATACTACCGAGTATTTAACTGAAATGATGGAGGGCTACGAATGGTTTTGGCTAAACCGTGAACGTACTAAACTTGATATAATCGATGGAACGAGATAGCTTTTAAAAGGAGTGGCTCAAGCTCCACATTTAAAAATTGGTTTTTGAAAAGAACCGAGTGGTTTTTAAAGTGTTCCAACGACTTTTACATGGTTTATTTTTCTTGCATTAGTTCTTTTAATGCGTCCCATCATTTAATCCTACCATTGCAGAAAACAACCAAAATATGACGTACGCTTATACCATTCTCATTCGCCACGTGGCCCCGTCATCACCCGTCAGGTTACTTAACTAACGACAGAGCGGGGGCTGGGCTAGCGCGGCTGTAAAACATAAGCAACGCCTAAATAGATATCGTATATAGATATATAGCAATGATAGACATTTCAGATCACAGATGAATACATTGGATATACTAGGAATCCGCAATCTGTTCGAGCCTGCAACGAAAAGCGGATTACACGGTCGCGGTGAATAGCCAATACCCTACCCAAGACCCCTACGGGTGCGGCAAACTACCCGCCAAGTACCCGAAGCGAAGCAACCTCCCTCAACACCGTGAGTAGGCCACTCGGCACTTCGAGATACCCGGTAGTTTGTGCATCCCCTCCATGGGTCTATCCTAGGAGCAAAAACAGTAAAAAGAATTATACAATGACGGCTACAACCCCGACCCGGTTGTGCGGTCATACAAATAATATTACATCAATTTACATATTACATGAATTGAAAGAAAAGAAAACTCTCGTTTCACAAAACCCCTCGGCTATTCACCCGCGACAATCCAACGCATTCATATACACATACCATCAACAAACACAGATCACAGATATGTATAACCCCCACTAATCGACGTATAGAGATTAGCAGACGTTCAATACATATAAACATCACAGATATAACCCATTAGCCAAAGTGTAGTGAAGTTCGATCAAAAATACGGATTTATAGGCACCCCAAATACAAATCTCTTTTCTGGAAAATCTGGGCAGAAATAAACCATCTTAAAAATCCCAAAACCTTAACAGAGGAATACTGCACCAAACTCGGCCCAGAACAGAGTCAAAACGGCCGCGGTTCTGCGGCAATGGGCATACTTTTGCCGCGGAACCGCCGCGCTTTGAACTGTTCACTTGACCGTTTTTGGTGTACTTCTTGACAAAACCCTGAGCCGATTTTTGAAGTATGATTTTTTATTTTTTGAGCAGAAAAAAATTCAACAGAAACTTAGGGTTTTGTGATATTAGTTTTGTGATTTTTACCGATCGAACTTCTATACACTGTACTAACTAGCTAGTTTATATTTAGTTAGGCTCTGATACTACTGTAAGTCCACGTTGCCCATCCCGGTGCTTGCGGGGAGACGGAAACGGTATAAAAATCGGATTTTTAGCACTCAAGGCAACATGGACTAACTAAAAGCGGGATCTTTTCTAAACAAAACTAACTAACAAGCTAAAGAGAGTTAGCTACTCGGAAAAGAGGTTATACCTAGGGCTTTATGTCCTTCTTTCCTTGCTCCTTGGAGTGAACGGAAGTGATCTCCTTGTCGTCTTCTCTCGTCGAAGAAGGATCCACCCGAGAGCCTCAACCTTTGGCTTCAACTTCAAGCTAGAAGTAACTAAGATGCTAGAAGTGCTAATCCTAGAACCTTAGATGAGAGTAGAGATTATTTTGGAGTGGTTTTACTCAAGCTCATGTGTTTCTCAACTCATGAGAGGGGAGAGCTTGAGGAAGAGGAAGAGCAAGAGAGAGAAACTATATGATAGAAATGAAATGGTTTTTACAACCATAACAAAATATATGTGATTTTTCAAATAATAATATTAATCAAAAATGAAAAGGTTATGGTTAGTTTGAAGAGACCATTATCATATCATAATAAATGTTTTTGCAAAGATCAAAGAGCATCTAAAAAGCTAATGATGATGGTCAATGTTTCAAACCTAGTCAACTAGTCAACCTTGGTCAACAAGTCAACAAGCCCAACCATGACACAATTTCACTTAATTAATATTATTAATTGATAAATCACAAGATCATTAGGGTTTGGAAAAAGACGACTGTCAACTGTGCATACACACCCGTTCCAAAACCCTAATGAAAAACCTCTTCCTCTGCTTCAATCAACTGTGCATACACACCCGCATTCATGTTCCGAGGAACACGAACACAAAGAGATAAAACCAATCCCAGATCGTATACTAGGATCTGGCTTAAACCAAAGCCCGCTAGTATAAGCTGTCCGGACAACAAACGTGCACAAGTGCACGGATGTGAACGAACCCTGTCGCAAAACCATGCGACCTCTACTCATTTTGCCAAAAGGCGAATAACTCTCTGTGTGGGACTCTAAAGACTCGACACTACGCTGGCAGTGGGTTTAACCACAGACCGCAAGCGGTACTAGCTGTACGTAACGGTCCCCAGGTAGATGCCGATAAGAAGACTGACGAGGTGAACCCATCTGAACTCCTACTGAGCCTGAATGTGACAGTCTCCGTACAGTCCGGTTTGTTCGTCTGATACATCGCATGGCGGGCCTAAGGGGGCGGTAAACGTCAGTCCCCTAATAGCGGTACAAGTCGTGTCGGAGTGAAGCCCAGAACACCCTGAGATAACACTGGAAACCTACCAGTATATCTCGCCTGCCCTGGCCAGGGACTACTCGTGTAATGGCTCTCCTAGACACAGCGCGATATCAACCCCCAATACCGGGAGAGACGAATCCTGTCTAACCGTCACTGCCTGCAAGTGCTTCGGGACTGCACCCAACTACTACCTGTTTGCACGACTCCTTTGAGCCGTGGTAGGGTAGTAATCAAAGTACAGTGGGAACACACTTGAGGCGAAGTGACAGTGTCAAGTCAGTGGACTAAGCTGTACTCATGTCACCTGGGAACTGATAACTGACGATAGGTATAATACCAACCAATCAATTCCCAACGAGTCCTGTCCAGTGTACTCGTAACCTAACGAGCACCCGCATACTATCTCAAGTACGACGTACTGACGGCTGTGGGACAGACCGCCTCCCGCACTGAGATGAGAAGCGCATACGCTAGTCTACTCCGGAATATCGATGCCCTGTCTCGATAATCCTACGACTAGGGACGTGTATAAGGATGTGCCTGTGGATTATCCAGACCCCACGAGTGTGACTGCCATCACAACGCTGGTAATCAAGCAAAGATCCTAAGGGCTCTACTAATGTGTATAGATAATATGCTAAAAGAAACATATGTATACATTAAAGTAGAAACAAACCAAGTAGCATACTACCATTTTGAGCAAGATTGTATATACAACTGTGAATATCCCAAGCTTCCGTTAAGTAATATACAAACTAGTATGATACAGTAATGGCCTCTAGGGCATATACACTAACATGTTCAGTAGGAATACAAATGCGGGTATGTATATGCAGTCGCGGGGTTTTCCTGTAATTTATTACGGGATCGGTTTTCTAAAGTTTCCAGTTTGCATTCCGTTCCGGCCTGTTTTCCTTTGTTCCTTTGCGGCCGGACTTTTTCGTTGGAGGGGCTAATTTGCAATTGTGCAAATTAGTATTTGTGGAGGGGGTCATTTGTATATGAGTCATTATGATTGTTAAAGCATCTTTGGCTTTCTCATTCTCATCATGGTGCATTAAATGAGATTGGTATTGATTTGGTGTTGTTGTGACATTTATACCTCATTATCATCTATTTGGATGTGGTTACCCCTTCATGTTTCCTACACTCACCTCCCTTGTGCTCCCCCCCTTTGGTTATTCCCTACACATTATGGCCGGCCACATTAGATGAGGGGGTGAGGTTCATTTTTAAATGAAAAAAATTATTCTTCTCATTTTTCCTTACACCAAAGTTCATATAGGTCATCTCCTCTTGATCATTATTCCCTCTCCAACTAATGGCAACTTCACAAACCCCATGAGGCAAAGTGAATCTACACTACACCTACAGTACCTTTGGACGCGTCGGCTAGCCAACTTCGCGCCCGAGTTGCCTCGGTCCAGAGGTGGGAGCCCGTAAAAGAAACCGGCTACGTGGTGCCTTTCCGACGAGGAGGTGACGGATGGAGATTCCGCGGGAGATTGGAGTGGAAACGGAGACCGGAGGACACGGATCGCTCGGTATAGCTTCTACCCCATTCTCTTGTTAGCTAGGATTAGGTTAATGGTTACGATCCGGGTTTTATTGTCCGCGGTAGCGCCGGTTTAAAGTTAAGAAAAAATTTTGATTCCGCATTTTGGCCTCGGATAGATGGACGGGGCGCTGCCGTGGCGCAACATGGTATCAGAGCCACGCCATTAACTTAGCCTAGCATGGTATAGTGTGTTTACATCCTCGATCGAACAAAAATCCCGAAAACCCGATTTCAAGTGTATCAGTTTCTGTCGAATTTTTTTTGGCTCCAAAAATTTTTCAGGTTGTTGCAGAATACTGTGCAGGGAATTCGAAGCAATCTGTGAAAAATTGGTCAAGTGATCTCACCATACCACCGCGGAACCGCGGCCAAACCCATGCTTGGGCCGTGGTTCCGCTGCGCTTTTGACTGATCATTTGACCAAATTTTTGCAGATAGCTTCTGAGTTGATAATGGGGATTTTGGGATATTCTGATTGGGCCCAGATTTTCTGTAAGTGCTACAGTACTGCTTGGGGCCCACTTCGGTAAATTTGTTCGATCGAAAATTTTAAACACGCCAGTTCACAGTATTTACATTATATCTGCGACCGTGAATGTCATTTGATCGGTAAATCCTGTCTAACTGCTATAGCTCGGTTAGACGGATTTGCGAACGTGACATTCACGTTGATGTTCTGTGATTGTGCTGTGATGTTGCGGATTGGTCGTGGGGGATAGCCTGGATGCAATAGTAGTACAGTTTTGTTTTATATGTACATTTGATTTTGCGGGGCGAGCGTCCGACATGTTGACTGCCGTCATTTCCTGTTTGTATTATTCTTTTGGGGCACGACCAGGTTGAGGTCGATGTACCCGTTGTATGTATATTTTATTTTCTGTACTAGGATTACCTCGCGGAGGGGTGCACGGATAGCCGGGTTCTAGAGGGCAACAAGCCCGCATCTCATGGCGTTGAGACGGAGGGGGCTTTATTCTAGAATTGGCGGGCTATTCGCCGCACTCGTTGGGGGTACAGGTTGACCCAGGAGGGGTGCCTAAGTTACCGGATTCCGTGAAGTGCTGGGTGGTCCATTCACGTTGCTGAAGGGGGCTGCCTCGCTTCAGGTTTTGGTGGGTAACTTGCCGCGCCCGTAGGGGTCTAGGATTTCATTGCACAGGCTATCCACACGACCAGGGGAACGTCGGGTTTCAGTAGCGGCTCTGTGAAACCCGGGGATCCCAGATATCTGTATTGTTCTGTGATGCTGGTTACATTTCTGTGATGTTGCATTTTATCACGCCTTGAGCGAATATTATATATTGATATATATACTAGTAGATGTTGTATATGTTTTGCATCCGCGCTAGTCCAGTCCCCGCTCTGTCGTTAGTTAAGTAACCTAACGGGTGATGATGGGACCCAGTGGCGAATGCGGATGGCATATACGTACATCATTATTTTCGTTCTTTTTGGTGTGATTAATTGATGGGACTGCGTTGATTCGGATCAATGCAAGTTAAACAAACCTATTCTGATGTTGTTGGAACACTTTTCAAAAAGCTGTTATTGCAAGGGCGTTCTCTTTTGTTTTGCACAGTCGTATTCGGTTATGAATATCCAGCACCTCAGTCGACGAGGCAAGGGCCGAGATCCCTTCACCGGGAGTGACCCCTTGGACAGAAGTTTGCGTCAGGGTAATAACTTCACTATAGTCGATTACTTTTGTTTTGCATCGTGGTATTCAGTTGGAATATCCTGCACCTCATTCCACGGGGAAAGAGCCGAGATCCCTTCACCAGGAGTGACCTCTTTAGCAAAGGTTTTCGTCACTATATTTTTATAAAAAGCTATGTATTTCCTTCAACGATATCAAGTTCATTACGTTAAAGGTTTTTCGCCAAAAACCAGCCGTAGCCCTCCGTCATTTCTTACGGGTATTATTTAGTATTCGTGCTGCGTTTGTTGACCTAGACAAGACGTAGTGTTCGGTAGCTAAGTGGTACTTGTTTGTCGCATAAGTGGGATTGGTTTAGACAGTCGTGCGGCCTTGTTGACCTAGTCAAGGGCACGTACGGGTGGGTTTAATGCAATCCAGAATAATGACGGGTTGAACTTGACTGGCGGTTTATGGTTTGTTGACCTAGTCAAGGTCATAAATGTAGCGTCTTGAAAAGTCGTTTTGGTGTTTTCCTGAAATTCGGTGAAAATTCGGTATTTTTCCGAAAACCGTCTTTCTCGATATTTTGCAGTTTAGGGCTAATTATACCTTAAATGGATAGGTAATTACTTGTTTTTAGTGACTAATGAGTTAATTATGAAATTTTGGTCATTTAAAATTTTTTCCCTATTTTTCATTTTTTTAATATTATTTTAAGCCAGTAAGAAAATACATTAAATAAGCGATAAATACAAATTTTTCCGGGCTAATTTTAATCTCTAAAATTATGATAATTATAATCTAGTGATAACATGAATTTTTAGTAATTTATTTTGATTTTTAACAAATTTTTATGAATTGAAACGAATTTATTGAATTTTGAGCTAAAACTTGCAATTTTTGAGTTGTAGGGGGCCTTTTTGCATAAAATTTCTTTTGTAAAACCCCTCTCTCTTTTTCCTAAGCCCTAGGACAGCCCCACCTTGTGTGAGACCAGAAATTTCTGGCCTCATTTCTTGATTTGCCTTCTTGAGTTGAATTTGATAGTTTATGGTTTTATTTTAATTAAAATGAATAAAGTATGATACATTGACTTTTGTGGACTTGACCATGACTTTCCCCACTTGCCCACACCCTCCCCCATTCCTCCTCTGGCCGAAAACCTGCACACCCTCTTCTTCCTCTCTTTTCTTTTCATTTTCCTTCAATTTCTTCAAGAAAACATATCAAAAATCCACACTTTATTCAAAAATCCAAACAAAATCCTTATGCTATCCTTTCCTTAGCCATTCTTGCTTGGATCTTGGTGCTTGAGGCCATCAATTGGAGCAAAATTTTCTTGCTTGATCCATAGATCAAGAGGTATAATTTCCATCAAATTACTTTCTTTTGCTAAATTCCTTTAATTGTATGGTTTAGTGTTAAAAGTTAGCTTATTTCTAATCTAGTTTATAAAGAATAGTTGTAATAAACTAGGGTTTTGAACCATGATAATTAATTAAGTTGTTTTGTAGTTAATCTAGTTGTTAATTAACTAATTTATATGGTTAACTTGTTTATGTAGTCTTCAATTTTGCTAATTTGGTTAAATTTAGAAGTGTGAAATTGCTTTTTTAGGATTTTCAAGAAAAGGTTTTTGTATGGAAATGGTATTTGAAACATGATTAGTGAGTTGATTAAGTTTTAGAAACCATTATTTAGTTGATTAAACCTAATTTGTTATCTAGTATTTTGCTAACCTAAATCTAAGAGGTGAACTTGCTAATTGGGGTTGAAATTAGTGTTAATTAAGTTTTTCAAGTATGGATTTTGATTTGCAATTGCTATTTATAAAAATCAAGAAAGGGTTTGGTTGTGGAATATAGGTTTTGGAGCATGGTTAATGTGTTGTAATTAGTGTGTGTGGATTGCTTGTAGTGTGCTTGGGTGAGTATGCTAGATTGTAGTCGTTTTGTCGCAAATCGGCGACGTTGCACCGATTTTTTGGTATGTATATGCTTACTAGATTTTTATATAAATTATGTGATGAATTATTTTCGACATCTTGATGATTGTAATGGCTTGTCCTACGACTTTTAGGATGCGTGAGTGCGGTTTTTGGGTAGTCGGGTTTTAGTTTTGCCGGGCGACCAAATCGGCGTTTTTTGGCAGTTTTTGCGATTTTCGCGTGTGTTCCGCGCACTTTGTGCACGTTGTACCTAGCTAACGAACTTTAGTAGTTTCGTTGGGGTTTTGCGTCGTTCTTGATATGTAACCTTATATTTGGTATTGATGTAAATTCCAGGTTCGGTCGCGGAGACGTCAGACGCGGCGCGAAAGGGAAAGGCGGTGATTGGACACAGCTAGCCAGGGATCCCGGTGAGTAGATTTAACATCTACGGGGGACGATCGTTTGGATGGCGCAAGTCGCCCGATAGATTTAGTAAACTGAAAATAAAATAGTAAATTGGATAATCACTTGTGACATTAGAATAATAATACTGGCATGATAATTGCTGCAATTAGATCAATATGTTATATCCATATACGCAAACTCAATTGTAGGACACATGCACCATTACCAGGTTTTTATATGCAGCACGAGCACTATTCATGCTTACACACACACCCTGGTAATTGCCATGCCACCACACTAGATAACTTTTAAAAATGAAACCGTAGTATTGCTATTCATGTGCATGTACTTCATCATATTAATTGTTCATGCTTAATACATTAATCACACATCGCAACTTGATTATTGATATCATACGCATTCATTATCATTGATATATGCACTTATGAGGATTTCTTGAGATTTTATGATATTGCTGGATTTCGGGGGAAAGCCGCAAAATTTCTAAACTTATTATATTTTTTTTAAATATGTAAATTGCGGTTTTCTAGTGATGTAAGTGTCGTCCACCATGAGTTTGCTGTGGATTTGGAAATCCGTGTCGAGGAGTGGAGGAACCGGCACGGGTACATGGTGGGCCCGGTAAGGTACCCCGGGGCAAGAGGAATGTGGTGATGACGTTGAGCCTGGCAGGGGACGGATTACCTACCGGTGACTGTTTGGGACGGCGGATATCCAGAGGATACCGACCGTGGCCGCTAGATGATGAGATATTGATATTTGAGATGGGTCAGCCGGACGGCTGAGGCCAGCGATATATTTATGAGATTTGAGACAGCTTTTGGGGTGTCGTTGCTGGACACCGGTTTTCGTCGATTCATTGACATTTGCTGGCATTCTAAAAGAGTTTCAAAAACAACACCTGATAAAATATTTTTATATATAAACCTATTGAGACCTCAGATATTCATGTTGCATACATATTCGTACACTGATGTTGTATACACACCTGCTAGTATATCCATATTGCATACATACTCGCCATTATGTCCTGCCTTACCTGTATATAGATGCTAGGATGCTTGTGTGCATGCATTCGATAGCCTGTGTAAATGTTATTTATTACTCACGAGTTGGCAACTCACCCCCGTTGTGCCATAGCCTGTTGCAGGTCCGCTCCGTCAGTTCAGTAGCAGCGGGTGCGCTTGCTTCTTTTGCCTCTTTTGCCTGGACTCGAGATTTGCTCATAGGTGGGTTATGTTAATATTTTTGTACCACCTTGTATATTCTTTGCATCTAGTGTACTCCATCTACTGTTTCTACCAGATTATTGTATATTGACCTAGAGATGAGACTGTGAGGTTTGTGGATTTTATGCTGTATTTTGGGGGTCGAGCTCACTTGAGCCGACATGCTACTTTTTCATGCTTCCTTATGCTTTATTATGATTATTATGCTTGCTGTCATTTACATTGCGTGGGATTTGTGACCGCCTTGTGGCGAAGAGCTAGCTCCCGCTTGGGGATGCCCTATTGTGTTGGATTCATGCATATTTTTGTTGTACCCATTTTGGGGGCCAGTATTTACAAAGGAGACTCTGCCGAAATTTTCGGAAAAATTAGTATTGTTTTTAAAAAGGGTTTTACATGACTTATTTGATAAACTTGCTTTCAAATGTTTGGGTTTTCTTCACTCTTTTGCTTAATTGGTTTTGTTTTCTGGGCTTTGGCTTACTTATTTTACGGACGCCTTTAGACGTTTCGTAAACTTAAGTGCCAGTCACGTTCCGTACCCTGCGGGTCGTGACAAAGTTGGTATCAGAGCGATAGGTTTTACCTTTGTGAGTGTAGGATGACCCTTGGTAGATGGAGTAAGTGACTTAAGCAGCGTAACGTAGCGTGCGTATGTCCGCGGCATACTTACGATACGGTACTCCGCCTAAGTGACTTTAGGATATACTTGCTTGAAAAATTCCTTCTTCAACTCCGTGTATCCTATGATCCTATTGCACTGTCCTTATTATCCTTTTCCTGTACCAGCCACTATGCCGCCGAAGGCTACGAGGGCACAGAGGGCTGCCGTCAGAGACGAGATTCGAGCTGGCTCGTCCGAGACTAGGACTGAGCAGGGTGGTATGCCTACGCCGCAGGGACAGACTGATCCGCATTCCCCAGGTCGCATGGATAGGCTTGAGTCCGGTATGGAGGAGCTGCGACAGATGATGGGAGGCATGCAGGAGTTACGACAGATGGTGGAATAGTTAGTAGAGGTCAATCGAGCACAGAGATCGGATATTACTCCCCCTGTAGTCGTTTCGAGACCGAGTCGGATTCGCACTGATATGTTAGCACCTAGGAGGGTTCGCAGAGGCTGTGGTGGATTCTTTAGGGGCCAGTTATATCGCCTTCACCCATATGGTCAGCAGCCATGGTTAGGATGTTTTTGGTGTGGTAGCCTGCATCATCGTATCAGAGACTGTCCGGTGAGACGACAGGGAGCAGCGACAGTTCCGCACGTGACCCTACCACCATCACCACCCCCTCCTCAGAGAGCCCTACTTCCTACCCCAGGCGATGCTCCACGCCAGTTAGGTGCACCGAGAGGCCGTGGACGCGGCGGTCCTGTTCAGAGAGGACGAGGAGGCAGAGGCCGAGGTCGAGGTCAGCCCGCTATCGGTGGAGGACAGGCCCGAGTTTTTGCTTTGACACCGCAGGATGCGCAGGCATCCAATGCCGTTGTGACAGGTACCTTGCCAGTTTGTTCTTTCGACGCTCGGGTATTATTCGACCCAGGTTCCACACATTCGTACGTCTCTACACACTTTGCACCGATGTTGGGCCGTGAGTCGTCGTCGTTGGATCAGCCGCTTGTTGTTGTTACTCCGGTAGGCGAGTCGTTTGTCGCTCGGTTTGTATTTCGTTTGTGTTCCGTTCGTATCGGGGAGAGGGATTCATCAGTTGATTTGATACTCCTCGATATGTTGGACTTTGATGTGCTTCTGGGCATGGATTGGCTAGCCACTTGTTATGCTTCGGTGGACTGCCGTGAGAAGGCAGTCAGATTTAGCTTTCCGGGAGAGCCAGTCCTTGTTATTCAGGGAGACCGCAGTGTCACCCTTCCCAGCTTAATTTCGTCTCTTCGCGCTGGTCAGCTCTTACGGAAGGGATGTCAGGGATTCTTAGCGTATATTTGTGATACTCGAGCTGCAGAGGTTCCGTTGGACCGGGTCCCGGTAGTTGTGAGTTCCCTGATGTTTTCCCTGATGAGCTACCTGGGCTACCGCCTGAGCGCAATGTTGAGTTCGGCATTGATTTGATTCCCGGTTCGGGGCCTATTTCTATACCGCCTTATCGGATGGCCCCGGCAGAGCTTCGAGAGCTGAAGGATCAGTTGCAGGATTTGTTGGACAAGGGGCTTATTCGACCGAGTGTTTCTCCGTGGGGTGCTCCGGTCCTGTTTGTCAAGAAGAAGGATGAAAGTTTACGCTTATGTATCGACTACCGCCAGCTGAACAAAGTTACCGTTCGGAACAGATATCCGTTGCCGCGCAATGATGATTTGTTCGACCAGCTTCAGGGTGCGGGTATTTTTCGAGGATCGACTTGCGATCAGGATACCATCAGCTGCGAGTTCGACAGGAGGATATACCGAGGACAGCTTTCCGTACACGCTATGGCCACTACGAGTTTTGGTGATGTCGTTCGGACTCACCAATGCCCCAGCAGCATTTACGGATTTGATGAACCGTACATTCAGGCCGTATCTTGACTTGTTCATCATCGTATTTATCGACGATATCTTGGTGTACTCCCGGAGCAGAGAGGAGCACGAGCAGCACTTGCGGATTACGTTACAGACTCTGAGGGAGCACCAGCTGTTCGCGAAGTTCTCCAAGTGTGCATTCTGGCTGGACATCGTCGGATTCTTGGGTCACGTGGTTACGAGAGACGGCATTTGTGTGGACCCGAAGAAGATTGAGGCTGTTCAGCAGTGGCCCCGACCTACATCGGTTACTGAGATCCGTAGTTTTCTAGGCTTGGCGGGCTACTACAGGCGTTTTGTTCAGGACTTCTCCCGTATAGCTGCACCGTTGACCGGTTTGACCCGGAAGGGAGTTCCTTTCATATGGACGGAGGAGTGCGAGCGCAGTTTTCAGCAGCTGCGGACATGTTTGACTACGGCGCCGGTATTATCTTTGCCTTCGGGATCAGGCGGATTTGTTGTCTACTGTGATGCTTCGCGAGTGGGATTAGGATGCGTATTGATGCAGCATGGCCGGGTGATCGCTTATGCTTCTCGGCAGTTGAAGAAGCATGAACAGAACTACCCCACTCATGATTTGGAGATGGCTGCAGTGGTCTTTGCACTGAAGATTTGGCGACATTACCTTTACGGCGAGTCGTGTCAGATATTCACCGATCACAAGAGCTTAAAGTACATATTTCAGCAGCGAGACCTGAACCTCAGACAGCGTCGTTGGATGGAGTTAGTGAAAGACTATGACTGCGAGATCTTATATCACCCCGGCAAGGCAAATGTGGTGGCAGATGCGTTGAGTAGGAGGCCCGGGGGTAGTCTATCCCTTTTGCGCGCAGTGCAGAGGCAGTCGTCAGCAGATTGGCAGATGTTATGCGACAGCCGAGTTGAGTTCGAGTTCACTCAGACAGGGGGACAGCTCGCGCATGTTCGTGCACGCCCACAGTTGCTTGACCGTATATATGAGGCACAGCGCAGTGACGACCGTTGCTCAGAGATCATGGCACAGATGGGACAGGGCAGATTTTCCGAGTTCGTGGTTGATGATCAGGGGATTTTACGATATGGATCTAGACTGTGCGTACCAGATGCTGATGGATTGCGGCGCGACATTCTTGAGGAGGCACACCGATCAGTGTATAGTGTCCACCCCGGTTCCACCAAGATGTACCATGATATGAGAGAGACCTACTGGTGGGACGGGATGAAGAGGGACATTGCGGAGTTCGTTTCGAGATGCCTGACTTGTCAGCAAGTCAAGGCCGAGCACCAGAGGCCCGTAGGAGAGCTACAGCCGTTACCCATTCCAGAATGGAAATGGGAGCAGATTTCGATGGATTTCATTGTGGGTCTACCCAGGACCAGTCGAGGGTACGACTCCATCTGGGTGATCGTGGATAGATTGACGAAAGCGGCTCACTTCCTTCCAGTGAAGACGACTTTCAGCTTCGCTCAGTATGCTCAGCTCTATATTGACGAGATCGTGCGACTACATGGTGTACCGACTTGTATCGTGTCAGATCGAGGCACTCAGTTCACCAGCCGACTTTGGCAGAGACTTCAGGAGGCTTTGGGCACTCGTTTGAGCTTCAGCACAGCGTTTCATCCGCAGACAGACGGACAGTCAGAGCGGACCATTCAGACTCTAGAGGACATGCTCAGAGCGTGCGTTTTAGACTTTGGTGGTAGCTGGGATCGTCATTTGCCTCTAGTGGAGTTCTCCTATAACAACAGCTTCCAGGATACGATTCAGATGGCACCTTTCGAGGCATTGTATGGGAGGAGATGCAGATCGCCCGTTTGTTGGACAGAGCTCAGCGGGAGCAGCATTTTGGGGCCGCAGCTTGTTGAGGAGACGACAGCGAAGATACAGTTGATCCGAGACCGGATGAGAGCGGCTCAGAGCAGGCAGAAATCGTATGCTGACAGGCGCCGTCGCAGATTAGAGTTCGCAGTTGGCGACCATGTTTTTCTGAGGGTCTCTCCGATGAAGGGCGTGATGCGTTTTGGGCGAAAGGGGAAGCTTAGCCCTAGATTCGTAGGTCCCTTCGAGATCCTCGAGCGGGTTGGCGCTGTTGCATATCGTTTGGCTCTTCCTCCCAGCTTTCCCGATGTTCACCCCGTCTTCCATGTTTCGATGCTCCGCAAGTACCTTCACGACCCTTCGCATGCGATTCAGCACCCGACAGTCCAGCTAGAGCGCGACCTTTCTTTTGCAGAGCAGCCAGTGGCCATCCTGGATCGGCAGGTGAAGAAGTTGAGGTCGAAGAGTATACCAACCGTCAAGGTCCTTTGGCGTAGCCCGAGCAGCGAGGAGGTTACCTGGGAGACCGAGGGCGAGATGAGGAAGAAGTATCCCCATCTCTTTGAAGGTACGCGTAGTTATTTTTTTTAATTCGGGGACCGAATTTCTTTTAGGGGGGAAGATTGTAGCGTCTTGAAAAGTCGTTTTGGTGTTTTCCTGAAATTCGGTGAAAATTCGGTATTTTTCCGAAAACCGTCTTTCTCGATATTTTGCAGTTTAGGGCTAATTATACCTTAAATGGATAGGTAATTACTTGTTTTTAGTGACTAATGAGTTAATTATGAAATTTTGGTCATTTAAAATTTTTTCCCTATTTTTCATTTTTTTAATATTATTTTAAGCCGGTAAGAAAATACATTAAATAAGCGATAAATACAAATTTTTCCGGGCTAATTTTAATCTCTAAAATTATGATAATTATAATATAGTGATAACATGAATTTTTAGCAATTTATTTTGATTTTTAACAATTTTTTATGAATTGAAACGAATTTATTGAATTTTGAGCTAAAACTTGCAATTTTTGAGTTGTAGGGGGCCTTTTTGCATAAAATTTCTTTTGTAAAACCCCTCTCTCTTTTTCCTCAGCCCTAGGACAGCCCCACCTTGTGTGAGACCAGAAATTTCTGGCCTCATTTCTTGAGTTGCCTTCTTGAGTTGAATTTGATAGTTTATGGTTTTATTTTAATTAAAATGAATAAAGTATGATACATTGACTTTTGTGGACTTGACCATGACTTTCCCCACTTGCCCACACCCTCCCCCATTCCTCCTCTGGCCGAAAACCTGCACACCCTCTTCTTCCTCTCTTTTCTTTTCATTTTCCTTCAATTTCTTCAAGAAAACATATCAAAAATCCACACTTTATTCAAAAATCCAAACAAAATCCTTATGCTATCCTTTCCTTAGCCATTCTTGCTTGGATCTTGGTGCTTGAGGCCATCAATTGGAGCAAAATTTTCTTGCTTGATCCATAGATCAAGAGGTATAATTTCCATCAAATTACTTTCTTTTGCTAAATTCCTTTAATTGTATGGTTTAGTGTTAAAAGTTAGCTTATTTCTAATCTAGTTTATAAAGAATAGTTGTAATAAACTAGGGTTTTGAACCATGATAATTAATTAAGTTGTTTTGTAGTTAATCTAGTTGTTAATTAACTAATTTATATGGTTAACTTGTTTATGTAGTCTTCAATTTTGCTAATTTGGTTAAATTTAGAAGTGTGAAATTGCTTTTTTAGGATTTTCAAGAAAAGGTTTTTGTATGGAAATGGTATTTGAAACATGATTAGTGAGTTGATTAAGTTTTAGAAACCATTATTTAGTTGATTAAATCTAATTTGTTATCTAGTATTTTGCTAACCTAAATCTAAGAGGTGAACTTGCTAATTGGGGTTGAAATTAGTGTTAATTAAGTTTTTCAAGTATGGATTTTGATTTGCAATTGCTATTTATAAAAATCAAGAAAGGGTTTGGTTGTGGAATATAGGTTTTGGAGCATGGTTAATGTGTTGTAATTAGTGTGTGTGGATTGCTTGTAGTGTGCTTGGGTGAGTATGCTAGATTGTAGTCGTTTTGTCGCAAATCGGCGACGTTGCACCGATTTTTTGGTATGTATATGCTTACTAGATTTTTATATAAATTATGTGATGAATTATTTTCGACATCTTGATGATTGTAATGGCTTGTCCTACGACTTTTAGGATGCGTGAGTGCGGTTTTTGGGTAGTCGGGTTTTAGTTTTGCCGGGCGACCAAATCGGCGTTTTTTGGCAGTTTTTGCGATTTTCGCGTGTGTTCCGCGCACTTTGTGCACGTTGTACCTAGCTAACGAACTTTAGTAGTTTCGTTGGGGTTTTGCGTCGTTCTTGATATGTAACCTTATATTTGGTATTGATGTAAATTCCAGGTTCGGTCGCGGAGACGTCAGACGCGGCGCGAAAGGGAAAGGCGGTGATTGGACACAGCTAGCCAGGGATCCCGGTGAGTAGATTTAACATCTACGGGGGACGATCGTTTGGATGGCGCAAGTCGCCCGATAGATTTAGTAAACTGAAAATAAAATAGTAAATTGGATAATCACTTGTGACATTAGAATAATAATACTGGCATGATAATTGCTGCAATTAGATCAATATGTTATATCCATATACGCAAACTCAATTGTAGGACACATGCACCATTACCAGGTTTTTATATGCAGCACGAGCACTATTCATGCTTACACACACACCCTGGTAATTGCCATGCCACCACACTAGATAACTTTTAAAAATGAAACCGTAGTATTGCTATTCATGTGCATGTACTTCATCATATTAATTGTTCATGCTTAATACATTAATCACACATCGCAACTTGATTATTGATATCATACGCATTCATTATCATTGATATATGCACTTATGAGGATTTCTTGAGATTTTATGATATTGCTGGATTTCGGGGGAAAGCCGCAAAATTTCTAAACTTATTATATTTTTTTAAAATATGTAAATTGCGGTTTTCTAGTGATGTAAGTGTCGTCCACCATGAGTTTGCTGTGGATTTGGAAATCCGTGTCGAGGAGTGGAGGAACCGGCACGGGTACATGGTGGGCCCGGTAAGGTACCCCGGGGCAAGAGGAATGTGGTGATGACGTTGAGCCTGGCAGGGGACGGATTACCTACCGGTGACTGTTTGGGATGGCGGATATCCAGAGGATACCGACCGTGGCTGCTAGATGATGAGATATTGATATTTGAGATGGGTCAGCCGGACGGCTGAGGCCAGCGATACATTTATGAGATTTGAGACAGCTTTTGGGGTGTCGTTGCTGGACACCGGTTTTCGTCGATTCATTGACATTTGCTGGCATTCTAAAAGAGTTTCAAAAACAACACCTGATAAAATATTTTTATATATAAACCTATTGAGACCTCAGATATTCATGTTGCATACATATTCGTACACTGATGTTGTATACACACCTGCTAGTATATCCATATTGCATACATACTCGCCATTATGTCCTGCCTTACCTGTATATAGATGCTAGGATGCTTGTGTGCATGCATTCGATAGCCTGTATAAATGTTATTTATTACTCACGAGTTGGCAACTCACCCCCGTTGTGCCATAGCCTGTTGCAGGTCCGCTCCGTCAGTTCAGTAGCGGCGGGTGCGCTTGCTTCTTTTGCCTCTTTTGCCTGGACTCGAGATTTGCTCATAGGTGGGTTATGTTAATATTTTTGTACCACCTTGTATATTCTTTGCATCTAGTGTACTCCATCTACTGTTTCTACCAGATTATTGTATATTGACCTAGAGATGAGACTGTGAGGTTTGTGGATTTTATGCTGTATTTTGGGGGTCGAGCTCACTTGAGCCGACATGCTACTTTTTCATGCTTCCTTATGCTTTATTATGATTATTATGCTTGCTGTCATTTACATTGCGTGGGATTTGTGACCGCCTTGTGGCGAAGAACTAGCTCCCGCTTGGGGATGCCCTATTGTGTTGGATTCATGCATATTTTTGTTGTACCCATTTTGGGGGCCAGTATTTACAAAGGAGACTCTGCCGAAATTTTCGGAAAAATTAGTATTGTTTTTAAAAAGGGTTTTACATGACTTATTTGATAAACTTGCTTTCAAATGTTTGGGTTTTCTTCACTCTTTTGCTTAATTGGTTTTGTTTTCTGGGCTTTGGCTTACTTATTTTACGGACGCCTTTAGACGTTTCGTAAACTTAAGTGCCAGTCACGTTCCGTACCCTGCGGGTCGTGACAATAAACCGCTTGGGGTAAAAATCACATCGGGAGTTTCTAAAGAAACTGAAACTTGCCAGGCATGCGCATACCTTCTGGAGTGTGGTGACGTGAGTGGATTCCGTCACGTTATCATGCGATGATAGTTGGATCCCGATTCCTATTAATGAGTTAGTTTACTCCTCGGGTGATCCCGACTAATTCTTCTTTCGGGTTTGGAGAAGAATTTGATGTTACAGTGGGAGGTTTTCAGATTAGATAAAGTGATAACCATTCTGATCTAGGTTAGAGTGCACGCTGAGTGTTTCTTTTCTCTCTCTCTTTGGCAGCGACCATTGACCCGACCCTAGACTATGACTCAGTGACCAAGATTAACCGAACCTTCTTTAACACTGGCTTTTGGATTGTCAGAGTTGCAAACCTCATTGCCACTCCTACTTTTAACCTTTTCTCCAGGACACCCCGTATTACTATGAACGTCCACTTCCATTGGGCAAAACCATCGTATGGTTATATACGAACTCGAAGGAATTTATTCGAGGATGGTTTCCGGTTCTGGAGAAAACGAATAGGACTATTCAGTTGTCTTTTCCTTTTACCTTCTCTCAGGTTGCGAGTACTCCTTGGTTTAGGAGATAGTACACCTATTACGCAAATTGGATAGTCTTCTTCCAAACCTTAGGCTGGTGCCGAATGGTGGGGAATGAAGAAAACCAATTAGCATAACGATGGTGTGCAGAAGGTATTAAGTTAAGACAAAGAAAGGGATTAGTAAGAGGGCAAAGTAAATTGAGACTGATATTCACGACCAAACCAAATATTTCTTCGCCAATCCTAAATCATCTTTGTATTTCTTCAGGACACTCCGTATCACTACGAAGATCCCAAGTTTATTGGATAATCCATCGTATGGTTATATACGAACTCGAAAGGAACTTGTTCCAGTTCGGGGATGGATCCTGGTTCAGGAGAAATAAGAATAAGGTTCATTCGGTTGTCTTTTATCTTCATCTTCTCTCGCATTGCGAGTGCTCCTAGGATTAGGACAGTACACCCATTATGCTTATTGGATAGTCTTCTTCCAAACCATAGGCTGGTTCCGAACGGTAGGTGATTGGTTCGAAAAAGTGTGTTTTGTAGTTTAACCGCAATCAATAACGGTGTCGCACGTAGCTAGACCGAGATGAGTACGGGTCGTCCTCTGGGAAACGTGGAACCTTTTAATTTTACTTTAGATGTGTTGAAAAAGAGAAAGAAATAAGAATTTTGTTAAATGGTTTCTAGATCTACGTTAAACAAGAATGTAAAATAGAGATCTAGATTATTTTAAAGAAGTAGTTAATATAATAAGAAGGCTTGTAGGGTTCGTTAGGATTTAGTAGTTATGGATGATTAATTAAAAGTTACCATTTTTATCCATTAATAGATTTAGAACTAGAACAACGGCGATGCGTGTAGATTAGGGTTTCTGGAGGGAAAAGGAATCCCACTCTTAACCCTTATCTCGACACGGAACTCCGTTCATATCTAGCCTTTACCAAAGCAATCATTAATCCAATCTCTAATCGCGGTCGGAACTAGCAAGGAATTGCTAGCGCGCCCGATTAGGATGTTAATGATTCTTTTGATAAAGTTCCTAAACTTTATAGGACTTAAAAAGGGTTTAGTTATTTTCATCGTCCATTAGCCTACCCTAATCCTACGAACCCTAACAAGTGGAGAATTACTCACGCATGTTAGGAGAAGAAGATGAAAAGAAAGAGAGGGAAAACATAATGTAAAATGAAAAAACAATTAAAAAGAACTACCTTTATTAATCAACTGAACAAGCTACACTTTTATTCCGTAGAAAATGATTACAAACTAGTGCTTCTCGATCTTTCCTAAGGAGGTAGTCGAACAGTCGATGATCAGTCTGGATGCGTGAGCGTCGGGAGCTTCGTGATCTCTTCGGCTTGATAACTTTTCCAAGAGGCTCTCGGTACCCTTTTATAGTGCAAAGCCAGAATCTTATTGTTGAAAACTTGGTAAAATTCATCATAGATTTATTCCAAAAAATCTTGCCTCCCAATTCCCTATTATTGCGGCAGATCCGCGGCAAATGGGGGCTAGGGCCGCGGATCCGCGCTTAAAGGGTGAGATCTCTTTATGAGTTTTCTTGTGCTTGCATCTTGTGACATGTGGCAATCCTAGGCACTTTCAGAATTCAGAAATCTTCTCTCGGTTGCTTCCAGACTTGGTCTCCAAGTTTTGCTTCTTAATTTGGCAAGTTTTCTTCAACAACTTGATTTGTTTGATAAATTCTGCATAACAACTTGGAAAATTCTGCACAATAATCTCAAATAATATTTAGTAGACCTAGTTCTACTAGGATTTGGTCAATGGATTTATTTGCATACATTTTTCTACCAAATACTAATTAAAATATATTAACACATGGAAAATGGTGTCTTTACACATAAACCCTCATATGTATAATATATCATAATAAAGTCCTTTTTTAATATGAAAATGGTAGGAAAAATGTAATACAAATGAGCAGTTTTATCAACTGAACAAATACCCCCAAACTTATCTTTGATCGTCCCGAGCAAACTAGTTTATTTAAGAGGAGAAAAAAGAAAGGAGAAAACTAAGCACACTTTCGTAGGCAGACACGATTGCACTGAGCACGTGCAACAAGCCGTTAAACCTCTAGGTGTCTCTAGTAGGAGGAGTGTTGTCTCCTGAGGGTTTTCGGCGGATTGCACCTACAAAATCCCATAACAACAGAGAGATAGTGAAATTTACATATAAAGATAAGAACCATAAAAGAAAGACTTTGAAAATAAGAGTTTCCAACTATACTAGCTTTTCAGTCGTCATGAGCCCTATCTTAATAGTCATGAAAAGATGTTAGAAATCACATCATCCCTCAATAAAACATCGTCTTTATTCTTCATTCCTACCTTTCGTCCAAACATCGATCATATACCCCTACGTGTGTGTAATGGACATCCCAACACTCGGAGAATTCAATTCAAGCTATCATACTCTTGTCCATCTACCTCAGTACTTTTTAACTTGATGAATATTTAGATTTGCTCACACATTTTCATGCGACCGTTAATACTTCTTAAGGCACTAACCGACCGATTACTCATGTGCTTGCAGATTCGGTGATAATATTTTTCTCGTCTTGCACCACCTAAGGCTTTGCAGTGACTCTTAGACCAGTTGGCCTTAGGGCACTAGGTGAAGAGGCACCCTTGCTATATTTTTTTATTGCTGCCTTGGCGATAACAAAACCAGTGTTCATTTTTTTTTCTTTTCACCATTTTTATATTTTCTTCATTTTTTTTTCATTCCTTCATACTTTGGCTTTTAGACAAGAGCATTTCAAGGTATCCTCTACTATCCCGAGTTTCAAGACGTGTGTATGTGCATATAGTAGGGTATCAACATTCAAATGTTTGGCTTCCAGAATAGAAACTATTTTTCAGACTTATTTTTATCCTCAGATTAGTGACTTCCTTCATCTTACTAACCCTTGGGACAACAGCTCATAATTACTTATTACTAGTTCGTTTAAGAAAACTTCTAATTTTCTTGGTTTTCTTAACTATTCCTATCTTTTGGATGTAATTTTTCACTTTCTACTCTTTTGTTATAAAAGAAATTTTTTGAATTTTTTTTGAAAATGTTATGCTTATGCAAAATATGATGCAAATTGATGTGTAAATAAGCACAAACCTCCCCCAAACTTGTTTATAGCAGTGTCCTCACTGATATCATCCGTCAAGCTCAAAAACCTGTAGACTTGGGAGGAAATTATTAATGGGGGCAAGAATATATGAAAGTGAAAATCCTCCCCCAAACTTATTTTAGGCTTACAATTTTGTAAAAATCATTTTCTTTCAAGAGCCCAAAATATACCACCCCCCCAAACTTGAGTTAAACAATTTTAATCACACGAGGGGGTCAAGGTTATTGGTCAATGCCAAGCTTTGCAAAGACCGAAAGTCCATACCAACCATTCAAAAATTTTATCGATGAAGCACCAGGGTTGGTGGAAGAACATGTCACCTTTCGACGTGAAGAAGTGGGGAGGTGATAAGAGGTGTAATGGAAAAGGATTGCATCTCAATTTGAAGAGACGACACAGTGATAGTGATGATGGATTACTCGCATTATCATGATTGTCCAAAAGAAGGGGTGGAGGTCCAATTTCTTTATCTTGGAGTTGATTCATCTCAACACCCGTGTCTTGTAAAAATGCGAGTTCATCAGCGAAAATTTCCTCAAAGCTTTTATCGATACCCCGAAGAATAATGTCATCAGAAAAAATGGGGTGATCGTCAGATTCTATAAAAATTTCCTCATCAGCGTTAGATGTTGACCCGGACAACTCGGTGGAAGAGTACATGGTTGGGTCAAACAACAACATATGAAAAGAATCAGTATCATGAGGTTGATCAAATTCGCTGCTGTCGACATCCATTAATTCGACAGAACACACATGAGCATAGGGTTCGGAGGGTTCACTTCCCAACTTGTAAATGTTAAGCTCAATTGACTTCTTTCCAAAGGATAGGGTTATAGAGCCGTTTTTACAATTAATTACTGCGTTGGAAGTGGCCAAAAAGGGTCGACCGAGTATCACCGGGATTTGATTGCGTGGGTTTGCCACAGGTTGTGTATCAATAACGATAAAGTCCACAGGAAATATGAATTCCCCGACTTTGATTAACACATCCTCTAGCTCACCCCTTGGTTGGGTGATAGATCGATCGGCCATCTGAAGAGTGCAATGCGCAGGTTTTAACTCTCCGATCCCTAATTGCTCATAAACAGAATATGGAAGCAAATTAACACTAGCACCTAAATCGAGTAGAGCACGATTGATATTTTTACCCCCAATAGAAATTGAAATTGTAGGACTTCCGGGGTCCTTTCGTTTCTTGGGTAGTTGTTATGTAAAAGCTGTGCTCACATTACTCGCAAGGAAAACTTTTTTAGGTACTTGAACTTTTCTCTTCCTAGTGCATAAGTCCTTTAGGATTTTCGCATATGACGGAACTTGTTGAATAGCATCTAGGAGAGGAATGTTTATGTTAACTTGCTTAAAAATTTCCACAATCTTCTCCATTTGTGGACTTGGTCTGTTGCCCCTTAACCTGTTTGGATAAGGTGCTTTATCAATAAGGTTTGAGTCCAACGTTTGTGGAGAGGACTGTAGGGACGGATTCGATCCTAAAACTGGAGTGGGAATCGACTTAGATAAATTTGGCGAAATTGGCAAAGTGTTCGAGCCTTGGGGAAAACGGAGAATAGGCTCGGGTGAAGGTGGGAGACTAGACGAATTAGGGGAAGAGGAAGAAGAAGCCGGGGTATCATTGGTGTCACTATCATCACATTGCTCACCCACTCGGTTATTCAGCGCTCTCCCCGATCTCAACGTGGTAACAACACTCACATTATAATTTTGTGAGTGGCCAGGATTAGGTATGGGTTGAGATGGGAGTTTCCCTTTCTCTCTCGCACTCATTGCGGCGTTTAACTGTGCGATTTGGTTTTCTATTGATTTAATACTCTCACTATGGGAGGAGGAGTTTTTCTTTAGGGTATCAATAGAAGACCTCATCTCAACCGAAATTTGCATGGATTGTTTCATGAACATATCCAAAGTTTGTGCAAGTGAGTTGTCAGTACCGGCCACTTGTGGTATAGAAATGTTGGCCGGATTTTGGAAATTCTGTGACTGAAAAGGGGGCTGATTCTGTGGTTGTGGTTGCTGTGGAGGAGGTCTTTGATAATTGCTTTGTTGGTTTTGATTCCAAGCAAAGTTAGGATGATTCCTCCATCCTTGATTGTACGTGGAAGAATAAGGATCGTTTCTAGGTCGCTGCTGAAAAGCAGCATTCGCTTGAAACGATGCATTCATAGGACATTCTTCCGTTAAGTGTGAAGGATCCGAACAGCAACCACAGACGGTCTTAGGAAGCGTGACCTGATTTAGGGAGAATGATGAGAATTTGTTCTTAATAGCGTCGAGTTTCTTCTGTATCGCTGCCATTTCGGCTTTCACTGCGATAGAAATATCGAGCTGGTGAATACCTCCCTTAGTTGAAGGTGGTCTTACGCTTTCCCACTGCAACGTGTGTTCAGCAAGGTCTTCCAGATATTTCCACGCTTCACCGTCATCTTTAGACATGAAATTGCATTAACACATTGTTTCAAGCATCTGCATTGTCGTTGGATTAATGCCCTCATATATAATCCGACATAAATCCCATCTATTGATTCCATGATGAGGACATTGGACAAGAAAATCTTTGAAACGTTCAAATCACTTCCAAAATGGTTCATTGGGAAGCTGGGTGAACTGGTTGATCTCGCTCCTAACACGTGCAATCTTATGGTTTGGGTAAAACTTCTTAAGAAATGCTATGACGAATTCATCCCAATTAGTGATAGAGTGTGCGGCAGTATTGTAAAGCAATTTTTCTGCCAAGTCGCACAGTATGAATGGGAGAAGATGTAAGCGCATAGCATCTAAAGTCAATTGTGAAGTACCCATCATTGCGCATACGTTTTCGAATTTGGTGATGAAAACGTACGCGTCTTCCGACTCAAGCCCGTGAAATTTGGGCAGCAGATTGATGTAGTGGGGTTTAATTTCGAAATTATCCCCGTTAGGTGGTGGAAGAGATAGACAAGTAGGAAGAGGACTATGAATAGGATAGCATCTCTCTTGGAAAGAGATGCGCGGTGGATTCTGCTCACCTACGGGCGGTGGCAGCGTGGTGTTATAATTAGATGGAGTGCCGTCCATCACGGTCGATGTGGTGTGTGGTGGGGGAAAAGAAGAAGAAGAAGTACCGACTTCGGCATCGATAGTAGGAACGCGGACAAGACGGGCACTGGGATCCCGTGACCAGCCGAGCATGCACTAAGCGGGTTTAGTGCAAGTGGCAGCGTGTGTATGATTTAAAAATTGGCTTTTTTTGAAAAAGTGGGACTCAAGACAAATCACCCTAAGATGCACAAGCAACCCTAGAACTAAGGTCACCTAGGTCCAGTCTCTAGACCGCTCCTAGACTTCCAAAGGACAAGCTGCAGGATAAATCCTCTACCGCCTCCGTACTACCCTTGTAGCCAGGTAAGTGCCAGGTAAGTGGGAAGGAACCACAGTAGTGGGCCTAATTAAAAACCACTAGCCTTTGACACACTTGCCTAGGCACTACAAAAGTAATGCGGATAAACGATAGATTACCCACGACCTTCCTCTGTCCTTAATGAGCGCGACAGTCCTTAGAGTCTGGTCTAGATATTTTTTAAATTACTGTAGGGTTGATACAGATGCTCGGTTTGTGATTTGTGGGGCTTAGGAAGGGTAATGAAATCCCCACCTAATCTTGATTTGGTCTTTTCCCCTTAAAGTCCGTATTAAAATATGCAAAACAAAACCAATCACAAAACTTTTGCAAAAAGATTTTTGAGCGGCGCTATTTTGCAAAGAATCCTGCAGAAAATAGATTTTATTGGATTTGAGAGGAGAGAAGGAGTTAAGAAAGATACCAGAGAAGTGTGAAACCCTAGATCTCCTGTTTCCTCAAGTCCGTGACTCCAGATTGCCTCGCAAAATTGACACACAAATCGTTAAATATGCAATTTGCAGTTTTGTTTTAATAATGATATGAATCGTCTAAGAATTCAACAAAAATAGTAAGAATAAAAAATTACGCACGTATCCCCGGCAACAGCGCCATTTGATTGATGCGAAAAAGTGTGTTTTGTAGCTTAACCGCAATCAATAACGGTGTCGCACGTAGCTAGACCGAGATGAGTACGGGTCATCCTCTGGGAAACGTGGAACCTTTTAATTTTACTTTAGATGTGTTGAAAAAGAGAAAGAAATAAGAATTTTGTTAAATGGTTTCTAGATCTACGTCAAACAAGAATGTAAAATAGAGATCTAGATTATTTTAAAGAAGTAGTTAATATAATAAGAAGGCTTGTAGGGTTCGTTAGGATTTAGTAGTTATGGACGATTAATTAAAAGTTACTATTTTTATCCATTAATAGATTTAGAACTAGAACGATGGCGATGCGTGTAGATTAGGGTTTCTGGAGGGAAAAGGAATCGCACTCTTAACCCTTATCTCGACACGGAACTCCGTTCATATCTAGCCTTTACCAAAGCAATCATTAATCCAATCTCTAATCGCGGTCGGAACTAGCAAGGAATTGCTAGCGCGCCCGATTAGGATGTTAATGATTCTTTTGATAAAGTTCCTAAACTTTATAGGACTTAAAAAGGGTTTAGTTATTTTCATCGTCCATTAGCCTACCCTAATCCTACGAACCCTAACAAGCGGAGAATTACTCACGCATGTTAGGAGAAGAAGATGAAAAGAAAGAGAGGGAAAACATAATGTAAAATGCAAAAACAATTAAAAAGAACTACCTTTATTAATCAACTGAACAAGCTACACTTTTATTCCGTAGAAAATGATTACAAACTAGTGCTTCTCGATCTTTCCTAAGGAGGTAGTCGAACAGTCGATGATCAGCCTGGATGCGTAAGCATCGGGAGCTTCGTGATCTCTTCGGCTTGATAACTTTTCCAAGAGGCTCTCGGTGCCCTTTTATAGTGCAAAGCCAGAATCTTATTGTTGATAACTTGGTAAAATTCATCATAGATTTATTCCAAAAAATCTTGCCTCTCAATTCCCTATTATTGCGGCAGATCCGCTGCAAATGGGGGCTAGGGCCGCGGATCCGCGCTTAAAGGGTGAGATCTCTTTATGAGTTTTCTTGTGCTTGCATCTTGTGACATGTGGCAATCCTAGGCACCTTCAGAATTCAGAAATCTTCTCTCGGTTGCTTCCAGACTTGGTCTCCAAGTTTTGCTTCTTAATTTGGCAAGTTTTCTTCAACAACGTGATTTGTTTGATAAATTCTGCATAACAACTTGGAAAATTCTGCACAATAATCTCAAATAATATTTAGTAGACCTAGTTCTACTAGGATTTGGTTAATGGATTTATTTGCATACATTTTTCTACCAAATACTAATTAAAATATATTAACACATGGAAAATGGTGTCTTTACACATAAACCCTCATATGTATAATATATCATAATAAAGTCCTTTTTTAATATGAAAATGGTAGGAAAAATGTAATACAAATGAGCAGTTTTATCAACTGAACAGTAGGGAAGGAAGAAAACCATTTGGCCTAAAGGGGTGTACTGAAGGTAATGACTAAAGATATATAAAGGGATTGGGAGTGATGGCAAAGAATTATACGGTTACAGTTGTGAATCTGAATAATGGAAGAGGAATTATTAGGAATACCAGGATACCCCATCGAAACATTTCAATGTTTCAGTTTCACTGTGTACTGTTAAATGAAAACTGATTTCCCAGTTAGACACTTGATCCAGGGTATGTATTTACCAGGTTTGATTTTCACATCTGTATGGTTTTACAGATGATGAGTGGGAGTAAGTTATTGGGAATTAGGTGACCATCCTCATTATATCGGGATTCGTTGTAATTGGTGATATTTGCGGAAGCCACCTGGGTTGTTTGCCGGACGGCAAATATTTGGTTTTGAATATCCGTTGTTATGCACCAATTTCAAATTGATATATCTGTACGTCTATTTTTATAGAGTGAGATGTACCTTTTTGTAATTATGTCTATGACATTTACCTATATCAGTGGATGGTTAGGTAAGGTGTATTAAATAGCGGTGTAATTCTTCTTAACCATAAGTATAGTTTTCAACCTACGACACACAGTGAATGAGTCACTAGACTCAGGGGACTTATACAGAGTATTGTATATTGTCCAGTGTCCATTAGGACAGAGGGGTTGGTCCTCGTACTATATTCTGTTTACTTGTGACTTCTCTAGTTCTTAGACATGTGTTTCGTAGAAATACAAGGTCCGAGTTTTGAGAAATTATAGGTATATGAATAAAGTAGAGAACCAGGTATTGCAAGTATCAGGATTCTTCAAGATGATCGAAGATGTAGATACTTGTGTGTGGTATTCAGTTGATAGTAATGATTAAGAGAACTTGCTTCCCTTTCAGGTTACTCATAATTGGAAGCATTCCTAAGCTGAGTAACGCTGATCGTCCTCTTTCCATTTAATTGACATGCACTGGAGACAGCTGCATGATTTGAATCTGGTTCAATTAAATCAGTGCCTCTGTTTCTGTATTGGATACAGAACAGTTCATATCTTGACATTGTTAAGGTACGGGGAGTTGTCCGGCTTATGCTTAAAACCAGACTCTGGATAACTCAAGGCACGTTTCTGTAATGGCTGTTTGTGGGTTGACCCAGGCTATGACGAGGGTTGACTTTCTACCATCTGGAAGATCAATAGTGATATTGTTCTTGACTCGCCACAGTTTTTAACAAAAATGGATTTTTTCAGAAAACAGTATTGGGAGTATGGTAGAACTGGAAGTGATTCCAAAACCGCAAACGATTACTGAAGATTTGATAAGAACCTAAAGATTCAATCTGATTTGACATTCCATTAGCCACTCCGCAGATATGGTGGGTAACCTCAGGCACCCGAGAGGTACTCCGGTAGCCTCAAGGACGGTGACAGGAAGGTTCTTGTTTACCCAGACTTTCCATTGCTGTTGTTCCAGACTGTGAGACCCGGCAGGAGGATGAGTATAGCGTCGTTCTAAACTGGCTTTAGAAGTGCACGTCTATATGACTCTGCCAGAGGGTTGTTGTAGTCAGTGGGAGCAGCGAAAGCATTGGTAGACAGTTGGCTTATGTCTATTTATAGACTAAAGTAGATATAGCGGAGATAGATCATCTATTTCTGATGAGACAGCCATAGGTTTGACTTCATCAGAATAGGGGATGGATCTGTTAAGAAGGTAGTAGGGTGTGATGTCCTGGTATTTGATGACATACACAGAGTAGGAAGTGATATTCCTATACTACGATCGGTTATACTTTGGTTGTCACACAGTAGTTTCTCCACATAGGAATTGGATCTTATATCGTACATTCTGGTTACTTGATCTATGGTTTTAGATCTAGATTTGGGTGGCTTCCCAATCAGGGTACTTAGACAGCATTCTAAGAGTATTTAGAATGGACGACTCCTGGCATGGTGGTGTACCTGCAGGTGATGGAGTCACCCTCTCTAAAGGTGTCTTACAGACTAAAGGGGAGAGGGATGTGTATGATTGGCAGATCACTTGCTTATGCAATTGAGTCAATCATAAGATGTCAAGTACCACACCAGATGTTGTTTTTGCAGTAGGTGCAATGAGTTGATATTGATCCAATCCTGGAGAAACAATCGGAAGCAGTTTTAGAACATAAGTTGATGTTCTAGGGATTTGATAACGGCAACCTCCTTCGGGAGACGGTTATCATTCCAGGCTTCCAAGGTGACCTGGATGACAGAGTGACGTCAGAGTTATAGTTTTCCCTCTGACGAGGGGCAGTATTATGGACAGGTAGTCCAGGTGGATACTGAGGGAAGGTATGGCTCAGGATACTGATTAAGTTCAGTTGACGATACAGTCTAAGAAGTTTGGATTTGGAGTTCATTTATGAGCTAGGTCCCATCAGATATCCAGACATATTCTAAGATAGGTATTGCTCATTTCGGGAGATGGCTTTCTCCGCGAACTTGAGATAAAGAGAGACATAGAAAGAAACATCACAGCGGATCCACTCACTGAGGCTATTCCTCGAACGCAATAGTTTCGCAAACGAGCTTTGTGAGACTGACTAGTAGAGGAGTTGGGTGTTCGGTATCACATGGGCTGTGAGTATGCGACATCGCAATAATTAGCCTTGAGTGCAAGTGGGAGATTGTTGGATATAGTGCCCTCAGAGTCAATTATTGGATCACAGGCACATGATTGCAATGATTGAGGGAGGACCTATGCCGGTCGGACAGTCTTACTCGAGATGATAGTATGCTATCTGGTTTATCTTTATCATTGTGTACTGTTTTAGGTGACCTTATGAGTCGCTATTACACGTTGATAGAGCCCCTAGGATTCTTGCTTGACTACCAGCAGTAGGAGGGCGATCATATACGTGGGAGATAGGGTCTATAAGCACATCCTTAAAAGGTCCCTAGTCGTGGGAGTTTCGAGACGGGGCATCGATACTCCATTAGTAGACTAGTGTATACAGTCGAGACCCCGACGAGGGGCGGTGGTCGGTCTCACAAGCCACTGGTGTCAGTTGGTTCACCTAAGATGTATACATGTGCTCATTGGGTTATGAGTACACCGGACAGGACTCGCCGGGAGCATGCTGGTTGGTATTATACCTGACGTCAGATGGCAGTTCCCTGGTGACATGTGTACAGGTTAGTTCATCGACCTGAGATCGTCATTTGTCTCGTGTGAGTTCCCACTGTGCTTTGATTACTACCCTACCACGGCTCAAAGGAGTCGTGCAAACAGGTTTTAGTTGGGTACAGTCCCGAGCCACATGGAGGCAGTGAGCGGATCTGCAGGGGTTCGTCCCTCCCGGTATTGGGGGTGAGGTCGTGCTGTGTCTAGGAGATCCATTACACAAAGCCCTCGGCCGAGGCATGAGATTTACTAGTAGGTATTCCAGTAGTATCTCAGGGTGTTCTGGGCTTCACTCCGACACGACTTGTACCGCTTTTGGGGGTCTGACTTTTACCAACCCCCTAGGCCCGCCATGCGATACTCATAGACGAACGGACCGGACTGTATGGATATTGTCACTGATAGGCTCAGTAGGGTGTCAAGATGAGTTTTCTCATCGATGTCCCTTTTGGTCAATAGCTGGTGGCCCGTCACGTATGGCTAATACCTCTGACGTGCTAGTGGTTAAATCCACAGCCATAGTATTGACGAGTCTTTAGAGTCCCCCATACAGACAGTTACTCAAGTTTCGGGCGAAACGCTGTAGAGGCCGTATGGAGATATGGCAGGGTTCGATCAGATACGTGCGGTATTGCATGGATCGTGATCGGACGGATTTTACTAGCCGGCTTTGGTTTAAGCCGGATCCTAGTATTAGACAGTGTAGATTTTGTCTCTTTGCATTTGTGTTCAGTGGGAATAAAAATGCGGGCATATATATGCAATCGCGGGGTTTTCCTGTAATTTATTACGGGATCGGTTTTCTGAAGTTGCCAGTTTGCATTCCGTTCCGGCCTGTTTTCCTTTGTTCCTTTGCTGCCGGACTTTTTCGTTGGAGGGGCTAATTTGCAATTGTGAAAATTAGAAGTTGAGGAGGGGGTCATTTGTATATGAGTCATTATGATTGTTAAAGCATCTTTGCTTTTCTTATTCTCATCATGGTGCATTAAATGAGATTGGTATTGATTTGGTGGTGTTGTGACATTTATACCTCATTATCATCTATTTGGATGTGGTCACCCCTTCATGTTTCCTACACTCACCTCCCTTGTGCTCCCCCCCTTTGGTTATTCCCTACACATTATGGCCGGCCACATTAGATGAGGGGGTGAGGTTCATTTTTGAATGAAAAAAATTATTCTTCTCATTTTTCCTTACACCAAAGTTCATATAGCTCATCTCCTCTTGATCATTATTCCCTCTCCAACTAATGGCAACTTCACAAACCCCATGAGACAAAGTGAATCTACACTACACCTATAGTACCCTTGGACGCGTCGGCTAGACAACTTCGCGCCCGAGTTGCCTCGGTCCAGAGGTGGGAGCCCGTAAAAGAAACCGGCTACGTGGTGCCTTTCCGACAAGGAGGTGACGGACGGAGATTCCGCAGGAGATTGGAGTGGAAACGGAGACCGGAGGACACGGATCGCTCGGTATAGCTTCTACCCCATTCTCTTGTTAGCTAAGATTAGGTTAATGGTTACGATCCGGGTTTTATTGTCCGCGGTAGCGCCGGTTTAAAGTTAAGAAAAATTTTTGATTCCGCATTTTGGCCTCGGATAGATGGCCGGGGCGCTGCCGTGGCGCAACAGCGGGCGAGTACCTACCGGTGATTGGTTAGACCTGGCGGTTATCCGGAGGATACCGACCGGAGTCGATAGATGGATATGGGCGTACTGCTGGGGCCGACGGCCGATTCCGCAGACGGAGCCCGTGGGCTGGTCCGGACTGACGGAGCCCGATATATGAGGATTTACATGCCGATGCTGGGCACAGTTTTCATGATGTTTTCGAGTGTCGATGCTGGGCACTCCGGTTCCATGATTTTGACGTGTCGCGAGGGACACAGGTGGTTTATATCCTCATATTTCCATGCATATGCTGATGATATTTACATGCATGATGGTTATTGTCATTGGGTGACGAGTGGACAGGATCCACGTACATGCAGATTGATTTCATTGATCATACCTCACATTTATGATATGCTATTACCTGAGGCACCGGCACGAGCACTGGGCACTACACTCATGTATAGAGATTACATTTCCAGTTTAGGATGCTTCAGACTTGTTCATATTGAGGTTTATATATATATCTGATCGTTTTGACCTAGGATGGGTCATACATTCGATTTCTGCGTGTAGATATTTTCTATTCACGTGTTGGCAACTCACCCCCGTTGTGCCACAGTTCTTGCAGGTTTTTGCCGTACAGATTCCATAGCGGCATTTCTGGCACTGCTTCCATATGGGTGACTTGCGTTGGTAGGTGGGTTCTTTTGCATCAGAACTTCCCTTGTACATGTACTTTCAGTTGTATCTAGTCATTCCATCAACCAAAACTTGTATATTGTTTCAGACTTAGAGACAGTGATGTATTATTTCGACCTTAGAACCGCGCTTGTAGTATTATGGTTTTCTGGCTGTTTTGAGTTTCTTTTTGGGTTTTGATCCTCGCCCTTGGCATTGTATATTATTGCTTGCATGGTTGTGACCGTCAATTGACGAAGAGATAGCTCTCGCTTGGGGATGCCTTTTATCATTTCATATATATTGTTCATGTTGTACCCCGTTCGGGGCCAGTTTTTACAAAGGAAACTCTGCCGAAATTTTCAGGAAAAGTTACACATTTTAAAAATGCATACTCGGCTAGTAATTTAAAAACTTTGATTTTCAAAACATGATTTCTTTACTTCTTAAAACCAGTTTTCCTTATTTACTCCTTAAAATGGTTTTAGATTTCTGGGCTTTTGGCTTACTTGGATCAGATGGGGTCCTATAGACTTCATATGGTACAAGGGCCAGTCACGTGCTCTTTCGGGTCGTGACACTCTCTCCAAAAAGATGTCTCCCAAGACTGATTTGGAGAGAGCTCGCATGCAAGGGATACCCTATGCTTTGGCAGTAAGCTCTATCATATATGCGATGCTATGTACCATACCCGATATAGCATACTCACTAAGTGTAGTGAGTAGCTATCAAGAAGATCCTGGAGAGAGTCACTGGATAACTGTGAAGAACATTCTCAAGTACTTGAGAAGGACTAAGGAGATGTTCTTGGTGTATGGTAACGGTGAACTCCAGGTGGAGTCCTTTACCGATTCAAGCTTCCAAAATGATAAGGACGACGCTAAGTCGCACTCGGGATTTGCCTTTACCCTCAATGGAGGGGCGGTGTGTTGGAAGAGTTCCAAACAGGAAACTGTTGCAGACTCGACGTGGAGGCTGAATACATCGCTGCCAACAATGCTACCAAAGAGGCTGTCTGGATGAAGAAGTTCATCACTGAACTTGGTGTGGTTCCGTCCATTGAGTATCCAATACCTTTATATTGTGATAACAATAGAGCTGTGGTTTTGGCCAAGGAACCTAGGTCCCATCAAAAGTCCAGACATATTCTGAGGCGGTATCACCTAATCCGGGAGATAGTTGATCACCGGGAGATTGAGGTCAGAAGAGTTGATACGAAGGACAACACTGCGGATCCACTCACGAAGGCCATACCCCAGATACAATTTAAGAGACTCTTCGGGATGCTGAGTATGAGATACTACAACAGTTGGCCTTAGTGCAAGTGGGAGATTGTTAGTTATGTATATGCCCTAGAGGCCATTATTGTACATATGATGTATATTATAGTGGATGCTTGGATATATATAGAGAGGACTTTCTTACTCGACATGATACTATGCTATTTGGTTTAACTTTATCTTAACATGTTGACTTATATTAGTTTACTGTCTTGCTCTCACATGTTGATAAAGCCCTTAGGATATGTACTCGACTACTGGGACTATGATGAGATCATACTAGTGGGGCCAGGGTAGTCAACGAGTACATCCTATAACTGTTCCTAGTCGAGGGTGTATCGAGACAGGGCATCGATACACTAGATTAGACTAGCGTATACGCATCTTGACCTATATGATGGGCGATGGATGATCCCATATCCATCGGTGTTTGACATCAAAGATGGTGTACGGGTGCTCAGTGGAGACTGGGTACACTGAACGGACTCGCCGAGAACTCCCGGATAGTATTATACCTCACGTCAGATGGAAGTTCTCTGGTGACACTGGTACATGTTAGTCTGTAGACCCGAGATCGTCATAGAGTCTTGTGTGATTCCTACTGTGCTTTGATTTCCACCTTACCACGTCCAAGAGGGCGTGCAAAACGGTGGCTTTTGGGTACAGTCCCGAATCACATGGAGGTAATGAGCGATAGGATGGTTTCGTCTCTCCCGGTATAAGGAGTTAATGTTGTGCTGTGTTCGATTGGCTATAACTGGAAGTCCCTGGCCAGGACTGATATAGAGTACTACTGGTAAGTGTTATCAGTAGATTCTCGACCTGTTATGAGCCTCACATCGACACGACTTATCGGTTACTGGGGTCTGACGTTTACCACCCCTAGACTAGATATGCAACATATCAGACGAAGAGACCGGACTGTACGGTAGTATTGCTGATTGGATTCATAGGAGAATGTACATGCTTGCTTCTTGATCTTCTGATCGCTCAATACCTGGGTGGTTGTTACGTCTAGCTGACCGCTTGCAGCTTGTGGGTGTTTGATATGATCATCACCTACTGCCGGCGTATTGACGATTCTTTAGAGTCCTACACAGAGGTTTCCTGACTCAGGAAAAACGGAGTAGGAGCACATATGTGATATGTGCGGGATTGAGAATATTACGATATGAGATATCGCATTCCATTCTCGCAATATATGATATCGGCCGAGTAAATGTGATATAGCCGGGTCATCGGATCAAGTGTTGATTCGATGAATCGGTACATGTTATATTAGTCGGTTATATGCGATATAGCCGGATTGTCGGATCAAGTGTTGATTCGATAATTTAATGTATAATTATATATGTGATATATTACATTACATTAACTAATATAAGCTCGCTTTATTGATTCATTTTCTCACCGGATAATACATTGATATATATGCGATATATGTTAATTGTATTATTTTCTTTTGTTGCAAAATATATTATATATATATGATATATAATATTGTAACAAGTTATGATTACAAATACAACATGTTTTGTGGAGATTAAACAAGTTAGAGTTTGATTTGGGTTAGCATTTGGGTTAGCTTTTTCATGAAGCTTCAAGAAGCTTTCTTTTGTTTTATGCTAAGATATTTTGTGTTGATATTTTGTAGATATTTCTTAACCCAACCCAAACCCTTTATCTTAGGTTTATTCTCTTCATTAGTTAAGCCATTTTTTTCTTAACTCAAGGTTGTTTTGTAACCATATAACAATAATTCATTATTCATCACAAAAGGTTTCATCTTCTTCTTCATCCTTGAAAAGCTTACTAGCTTTTGTGTTTGTGATGATTTAGTGTGAGAAATTGATAATAAAAGAGAGCTAAATTTCTACTTCATCATCTTCATCTATTCTAGCCACTTAGATTAGGGTGTTCACTTCATTAATACTTGATTAGTGAAGTGAGAGCTTGAGTTAAAGATTCTTCAAGGTAGATCATCTTCGAATAGGAAGATTTCAAGCAAGCATGGATCATTCGGCTTGTGGAGCCTCTCTAGAGTCCGGAAGTTCATGGATCGTGGCGAAAGGACTACTACTCGGAGCTTATGAAGCGAAGGAACGGACTACAAAGGTTGTAATCCTTTTCTCTTAGATGTAAAGATGTTTACATGCTATGTTAACCCTAATTATCTAACAAAGATCCTCGCTTTAGGTTGTTCGGCACTTGAAAATTTTAAATACGGCATGGTTGATGCCTTATAGTCCCTTGTGAGAGTACCTAGTAACCCTACACATTTTCCATTTGTCATGTTGTTATCGTCTCATTGTTTGTTTACGGTGTAGTTAGTGATTATGAGACCATGCTGTCAGGACACGAGCACCATTACCGATGATGCGTATGCTCTACATACACTTACTTGCCGGCTCACACACATCTTCATCGGTAATTGCCATGTCACGTACACTTTAGAAAATACTATTTCATTGACATAGCTTGCTAACTGATAGTTGCTACATGTTATAGCTTTCATATGCTAGTTTAATTATTGCATGATATCAGATGCATCCATATATTCATTGGTTATGCGGTATTATGGAGATTTATGCCGGTTTTCATTGTTATTGACATGGTGACTTGATGATTTCGGATTCTTCTTGATATTTTCTAAATTTGGAAACCTCATGTGAAAGTTTTATAAACTGATGAATTATTTTAAAGAGAAAAATGCGGTTTTTCTTGATACGTTGAGTGTTGTCCACCATGATGTTTTCTCGGTTCTGAGATGTTTTTGAGACCCGATTCGAGAAGTTGGATGAACCATCTCGGGTACATGGTGGGCCCGGTATGGTACCCCGGGGTAAGAAGCTCGAGTTGTAGACGATGAGCCCGGCAGCGGCAGACTGCCTACCGGTGATTTTACCTGGCGCGGCGGATATCTGGAGGATACCGTTCGTGGTCGTGTGATTGATGATATGGGCCGATCCGGACTGACGGAGCCCGAGGTATTGAAATATTGAGACTTGAGACACTGTGATATTGAGATTTGATGATACAGGCCAGTCCGGATAGCCGGAGCCTGAGGTATTGAGATACTGAGATTTATATTTTGTGTCGATACTGGACACTGTTTTATCTGTCGATTTCATTGATGATACGTGATATACATACATACAGAAATCTCATTAAATAAAGAAAACATTTTTCTCATTCACGAAGTATTCTGTTTCATTTTTAATGCATTCATTCATCATTATCTTATATGTTGCTATCTGAGGCACTGACATGAGCACGTGGTATTGCACTTATATGTAGATGAGTCAGGATATTATTTGAGGATATTATTTGATATGACCTAGGATAGCATCATACATGCGATTTCTACTCGTAGATGTTTTCTACTCACGAGTTGGCAACCCACCCCCGTTGTGCCACAGTTCCTTGCAGGTTTTGCCTTACAGGTTTCGTTGTGGCTTTGCTGGCACACTGTTCCTTCCGGATGATTACTTTGGTAGGTGGGATCTTTTGCATCAGGACCACCATTGTATATTTGTTATTTCAGTTATATCTAGTAAAACTCCATCAACCAGACTTGTATATTGTTAGTGATAGATGACCAGTGTTTATTCTTCGACCCTAGAGTCACGCACTGTATTATTATGGTTTTCCTCCGGTTTTCTGGATGATGTTGGATTTTCATCCTGAGTTTGATCCTCGCCCTTCGGCGTTGTATATTATATTACTTGCGTGGTTGTGACCGTCAATTGACGAAGAGCTAGCTCCCGCTTGGGGATGCCTTTATTCATTATAAATATGCTTTATCAGGTTTTGTACCCGTTTGGGGTCAGTATTTACAAAGGAAACTCTGCCGAAATTTTCAGAAAAGACTTGAGATTTTAAAAGTGCATACCTCGGCTTATGTTGTTAAACTACTTGCTCTAAATTGGTTTTCCTTCACTCTATTGCTTTACTTGGTTTGGATTTCTGGGTTTTGGCTTACTTAGATTACGTACGCTTCGAGACGTTTCGTAATTTAAGTGCCGGTCATGTTCCGTACATATCGGGTCATGACAGAACCTCAGCCACTCCGCAGATTTAGTAGGGTTCCTCATCCACCTGAGAGATACTACGGTTTTCTCATAGACGGTGGGAGTAAGGATTGCATCATTGAAGATGATGACCCAATTAGTTTCGAGCAGGCCATCACGAGTGGAGACTCTGTGAAATGGCTGGATGCTATGCGATGTGAGATGGAATCTATGTATACCAACAAAGTATGGACTTTGGAAGTTGCTCCTGAAGGGGTAAAACCCATTGGGAGCAAATGGATATTTAAGAAGAAACTTGGTGTAGATGGAAAGGTTGAGACCTTCAAAGCAAGACTTGTAGCAAAAGGTTTTCGTCAACGACCAGGTGTCGATTATGATGAAACCTTTTCTCCTGTAGCTATGCTTAAGTCTTTCAGGATCCTACTTGCTATTGCTACATACCATGAATATGAAATCTGGCAGATGAACGTCAAGACCGCTTTTCTAAATTGTTATTTAGAAGAGAGCGTGTACATGACATAGCCAAAGGGCTTCATAGACAATGGGAGTAGCGGAAAGGTGTGCAAGCTGCTTAAATCAATCTACGGATTAAAGCAGGCATCGCGGAGCTGCATGTAGCAGTCAAAGAGTTTGACTTCATCAAAAACGTAGATGAACCTTGTATATACAAGAAGGTAGTAGAGAGTAAGGTTGTCTTCCTCGTTTTATACGTAGATGGCATACTCTTGATAGGAAATGTTGTTCCTATGCTACACACGGTCAAGCTCTTCTAATCATACAAGTTCTTCATAAAAGATCTGGGTAATGCCTCCTACATCCTGGGGATTAAGATCTATAGAGATAGATCTAAACGAATGTTAGGATTGTCCCAATCCAAGTACATTGACACCATACTAAAAAGGTTTAGTATGGAAAATTCTAAACATGGTAATTTACCCACTTGTTTAGGAATCACTCTCTCCAAAGAGATTTCTCCCAAGACTAATTTAGAGAGGGCTCGAATGCAAGGCATACCCTATGCTTCTGCAGTCGGGTCTATCATGTATGCGATGTTATGTACCAGACCGGATGTAGCTTACGTACTTAGTGTAGTAAGTAAGTATCAATCAGATATTGGGGAGAAGCACTAGATAGCCGTGAAGAACATTCTTAAGTTCTTGAGAAGGACTAAAGAAATGTTCTTGGTGTATGGTAACGGAGAACTCCAGGTAGGGTCCTTTACCGATTCGAGCTTCCAGAGTGAAAAGGACAACAGTAAGTCGGTCTCGGGTTTTGTATTTAACCTCAATGGAGGGGCGGTATGTTGGAAGAGTTCCAAGCAAGATACATGGCATACTTGACGATGGAGGCTAAATACATCGCTGCCAACGATACTTCCAAAGAAGCTGTCTGGATGAAGAAGTTCATTGCTGAACTTGGTGTGGTTACATCCATTGAGCATCTAATACCTTTGTATTGTGATAACAATGGAGCTGTGGCCTTGGACAAGGAACCCCGGTCCTATCAGCGATCTAGACTTATTCTTAGGCGGTATCACCTGATCCGGGAGATAGTAAATCGCCGGGAGATCGAGGTCAGGAGAATTGACAGGAAGAACAACACGGCGGATCCACTTACGAAGGCCCTCCTCCAGACGCAATTTGAGAGACTTTTTGGAATGTTGGGTATGAGATACCACAACAACCGATCATAGTGCAAGTAGGAGATTGTTAGTCATATGTATGCCTTAGAGGTCATTATTGTACATTATTGTATATTATAGTGGATGCTTGGACATATGTATATAGAGGACTTTCTTGCTCGATATGATAGTATGCTATCTGGTTGCACTTTATCTTAACATGTACACTTATTATTATTATTATGTCTCTCTGATACATGTTGATAAAGACCTTAGGATGTTAGCTTGACTACCAGGACTATGATGCAGATCATACCAGTGGGGCTTGGGTAGTCTGCAAGCACATCCTTTAACCGTTCTTAATCGAGAGAGTATCGAGACAGGGCATCGATATTCTAAAGTAGACTAGTGTGTACGTTTCTTGACCCTATATGGGGCGATGGTTGATCCCACATCCATTTGTGTTTGACATCAAAGATCGTACACAGGTGCTCATTATAGAATAGGTACACCGAATAGGACTCGCCGAGAACTCCTAGTTGGTACTATACCCATGGTCAGATAGCAGTTCTCTGGTGATACTTGTACAGGTTAGTCTGTAGACTTGAGATCATCATAGAGTGTTTTGTGGTTCCCACTGTGCTTTGATTTCCTTCCCACCACGGCTCTAAGGAGTCGTGCAAACAGGTGGATTTTGGGTACAGTCCCGAGTCACATGAAGGCAATGAGCGATAGGAGGGATTTCGTCTCTCCCGGTATAGGGAGTTGATGTTGTGCTGTACTCGATTGGTTATAACAGCAAGTCCCTGACCAGGGCTGATGAGATTTACTGGTAAGAGTTATCAGTAGTTTCTCGAATGGTTATAGACCACACATCGGCATGACTTATCAAGTTACTGGGGTCTGACGATTCCACCCCTAGACTTGATATGCGACATATCGGACGAAAAGACCAGACTGTACGGTATGTGTTACTTATAGGCTCATGGGAGTTTGGACAAGTTTGCTTGTTGATCTTCTATTCGCTCAATACCTGGGTAGCCGTTACGTCCAGCTAGTACCGCTGATGGCTTGTGGGTAACTGATATGATCATTACCTACTACTAACGTATTGACAAGTCTTTAGAGTCCTGCACAGAGGTTTCCTAGCTTAAGAGAAACGAAGTAGGGCACATATATGATATGTGCAGGACCTTGATTAAATACATGTATATGATACCGTATTCTAATCTTGTGATATATAATATTAGGTCGGTTATATGTGATATAACCGGGTTATTGAATCATGTGTTGATTCGATAAATTGATATACATATAAAAGATATTAGTCGGTTATATCTGATATAGCCGGATTATTAAATCAAGTGTTGATTTAATAATTATATATATATATATATATATATATTTATTTGATATATGAATATATATATTGACTAATATTAGCTCACTAAAGAATTTCTTCTCTTGAATATATATATGTTGATATATATATTTTTGTAGTGTGTATGTGTGTCTACACACACACACTATTGTGTCATGGTGGATGATATATAGAACATGGGTGTATGAGACTCACACCAAACTAAAGATAATTTGGGTAAATTAATTATAAAGAGAAAAATCAAAATGAGTGGAAATAAGCATGGCTTAAGATGCTTGTAGAAGTATATAGAAGCCATGACTCATTCCACTAATTTTGTTTTACTCTAGATATTTTTAAACCCAACCATTATTTTTAGCCATGGTTAATTCTCTACAAATATCTATGAGGTATTTATTTCACCCTTGGTTCTACATGAGTTCTAATTCTTCACTAGTTCATCTTCTTCCTCTTTTGATTTTTCTAGAGTGAAAAAGAGAAAGAGAAATAGAATTCTAAAGTGAGAAAAATTCCTACTTCATCAATCTATACAAAACTAGCCCTTTAATATAGGTTGTTTCCATCACTAATTTCTTAATTAGTGAAGAGGTAGTTTGAGTTAGAGATTCTTCAAGGTAGATCATCTCCGGCCTCGAAGATCCTTAAGCAAGTTCGTTCCTTTCACTAAGTGGAGCCTACGAAGAGTTCTAGGGACTACTAATTGGAGCTTCAGAAGTGAAGGATCGGTCTACAAAGGTTGTATTCCGTTTTCACTTAGTGTAGAACTTGTTTACTTGTTTACCAACCCTAATTCTCTAGTTCGATTCGAGGTTAGCATGCTTTAGCACACTAGATTTTTTAAAATTGTATATTCAATGCATGTTTAACCCCTAGTAGTGGTGCTAAAGCATACTTTCAATATATTGTATAATGATTGATGATACATAGAAGTAGGATGTGTGAGAATCATACAAGAGGTAAAGATGAGAAGATAATCATTTATATTTGTGAATTAAAGAAAAGAAAATTGATTCATGGGTTGGGTGCTTGGAGAAGCATGGAGAAGACATGACTCACTTTCTTGCCTTCTTTTATTCATAGATATTTATGATTTTTCTTGAGCTCATCTTATCCTAATGGTACACTTTCAACTTCCAAGTTCATTCTTCATCTCTTTATAGGGTGTTTTTCATCACCCCATTGAGACGGGAATACGCGTCTCTTGTCAGGCGTACTACAGATTCCCCCTACCTAGGGTAGACGGGGGTTTATTGATTGTGGTGATCCGAATATCCAGCAGCCGGGGACTAAGCTACCGTTAATTACCTCTTGCCTTTGGTGAGAAAGAACATCTGATTGATGGGTCAAACTGGTCATGCGAACTCGATGTGCAGTGTACGTGTGTTGTGTTTTGAGGGGAATGAATTCTCTCTCTTCATTTCATTATCATGTTTCCTTATATAGGCTTACAAATTTACACATAGCCCCTTGGGCTTTACAAAATAGCATTTTTCCCATCCCATGCCTCATGTGCTTATTTCTTTTTGCACATGAGCCATGTACTTTACAAAAATTTGGTTTTTTGCCCATTTATTTTACATTCATGCATGAAAATTACATCAAACTTATTTATTACATAATTTTCTTCTTGGCATGGGAGAGGCTAGCCGCTTTATATTCAGGCTTGACTTGGGCATGGGCCCACTTGGCCTGGGCTTGGGCCCGTTTGGCTTGAGGTTGAATTTGATTTTGACTTAGACAACCGGGTGTAAATTTTGGCCTCACCAAAGTGCCCCCATCAATAAATGCATACTGCGTATATGGGTCGTGTACAAGAAATTGATGAATCATCTTTCGCATGGAGGTGACATGATTTGGTTCCCGCTTTTGGGGAGGCTGGCACTGCCCTTTTTACGAAATGGACGGTCGATGCTTGATGTGTCTCCGAGACGGAGTGTCGCTGGTTGATGTTTCCCCAAGGCGAAGTGTCTGTATTGGACGTTTCCCTGAGACGGAGTGCTTGTATATGATGTTTCATCGGCACGGAGTGTCACTTATCGACTTATCCCCGAGGCGGAGTTTCTGTTTGACGTTTCCCCGGCATGGAGTGTCGCTGGTCGATATGTTCCTGGCATGGAGTTTTGCTGGTCGATTTATTCCTGAGGAGGAGTGTCTGTTTGACATTTTCCCAGCATGGAGTGTCGCTGGTTGATATGTCCCCGGCACGGAGTGTCGCTGGTCGACGTTTCCTCGGCACGGAGTGTCGTGGTCGACTTATCCCCGAGGCCAAGTGTCTGTTTGATGTTTCCCCGGCACGGAGTGTCGCTGGTTGACGTTTTCCCGTCACGGAGTGTCGTTGGTTGACTTATTTCCTAGGCGGAGTGTCTGTTTGACGTTTCCCCGGCATGGAGTGTCACTGGTTGACGTGTCCCCAACATGGAGTGTCGCTGGATGACGTTTCCCCGGCATGGAGTGTCTGTTGTCGAAGTTTCCCCAGCATGGAGTGTCACTGGTCGACTTAACCCCAAGGCGAAGTGTCTATTTGACGTTTCCCTGGCACGGAGTGTCGCTGGTTGACATGTCCCCGGCACGGAGTGTGCTGGTCGACGTTTCCCCGGCACGGAGTGTCACTTGTCGACGTTTCCCCAGCATAGAGTGTCATTGTTTTATGATGTAGAGGCCGTTGTCGGAATCGGTTGGCCTGATTTATTTTGGGAGTTCCAATCTGTCTGGCGGGACTTTTGAGCTTGGAAGCGCTTCCGGATGGGACTTTAGTTTGATTTGTCTGATTCCTGGCTTGTTTGGCGGGACCCTTGAATTCGAGGCATTGCAGCGTGGGATTTAGAATTTGGAATTTGGATTTTTTTTTAGCATCAACATCGCTACACTGGAATGTGGTACCAGGTGCTAAACATCATTTGCTGTGAGAGAATTTAAGGATTTTGGTTTTGGTTTGGCATCAGCATCGCTACACTGGAATTTAGTACCATGAGCGAATCATCATTTGCCATGAGAGAATTTGGGGATTTTGGTTTTGGTTTGGCATCCACATCGCTACACTGGAATGTGGTACAAGGAGCGAATCATCATTTGCCATGAGGGGATTTCTCTTGTTCCCTGTTTAACGACTTAGGGGTCATCTATTCCCAGTTTAAGACTTAGAGGTCATATGTTCCAAGTTTAATAACTTAGGGGTCTATTAGATCGAAAATTTAGAATTTTAGGATTGGGATCAGTATCAGCGTTGGTAACAATGAAGCACAGGTGCCAGGAGCAATTCATCATTTGCCTTTGCGTATTGGGGAGTGATGGCTTAGGATAAAGGTTTAGGTCCTTATCACCTAAGGCTTTTCAATTTTATGAGTCGTAAGGGTCCCATAAAAGCATTTTCTCCCTATGAGTCGAAAGGATCTCGTAGGTGTATTTTCTCCTTAGGAGTCGTAAGGACCCCCAAGTGTGTTTTTGCCTCATGAGTTGTAAGGATCCCACGAAAGTGTTCTCTTACGAGTCGAGAGGATCTCGTAAGTTTTTTTCTCCTCATGTATCATGAGGACACATGAGTGGGTCTTTCCTAAATAGAGCTTAATTCAATGGGCGGAGACCGGCCGCGGGGCTTGTGGTTGCGGTGAGGCATGGGTGTGATGAGGACTATTTGAGCCCATGGATTATATACGGTAGTCAATTTAGAGACTGGCCGTAAAGCCAGTGAATTTAAAGGATTTCGATTTTGGTTGGCATCTGCTTCACTGCATTAGAATATGTTACCAGGAGCGATTCATCATTCGCCATTTAGGAATTTGAATTTTGGTTGGCATCTGCACCGCTGCACTGGAATATGGTACCAGGAGCGAGTCATCATTCGCCATTTGGGGATTTTTTTTACCATAATAGCTCTACCATTTTAGCTTTTCTTATCGCGAAGGTCGCATTTATCTTATCATTTCGGTTATTTATTCGCGATTGCCCTATCATTTCGGCTATTTATTTTCATTTTTATTTTACCCGCTGATTTTTATTGCATGTTTCCCCATCATTTCGGCCTTGTTTTACACATTTTTTTACATCCCTAATTTAACGACTTAGAGGTCGAATGTTCCCAGTTTAACGATGTAGTCGTCCTTACCGTGCACTTATTAAAAAATCCTTAGACTTTGATCTCACGGCACTTCAATGATCTCTTTGTCCTTTTAGAGAGATGTTCATGTATGTCCCGTAGAAACTGCGATGAACTAGGTCATTTTCTGGAGCGGGCGATTAAGCCGTTTCCCCCCAGAGGGTTTTGGTCTTCGTTCGAACGGAGCGGACGATCGTAGCTTGGTTTTCTTCTAACGCGTCTTTGGCTAATGAGACCACTCCCTCATTGTATTGTTTTTCTACCCAATTCTTGAAAACAAAGCAGTCTTCAATGGTATGACTCACCATTCTGTGATACGGATAGTACAAAGGATCATTAGTCATGTTTGCTTCATGTGGTCCTTTTGATTTAGGTAATTGCAGACCGTTTCTCAGGGCGTCCTTGAATATTTTATGGACCCTGTCCCTTCTGAAAGAATAGACCTTATTCAATTTCTCTTCCAGGGGTGATTCTCCTCCCCCTCCCAACACTGGTTTTCGAGGCTGGTTGACATTAGGTCTGCCTGCTGCTCGCCTGCTTTGGTCGGCAGATACAGTAGAGGATTCAGTGTCCTTGGGAGGTCCACCTTTGCGGTTGTCGTTCTCCGAATATTTAGACTTGTTTTTATATTGGTAGTTTGGAAGAGATTCGGGACCCACATGTTGCCTATAGTGCCCTCACGTCAATTATTGTAATCGTAGGCGTGCGATTGTGATGATTGAGGGAGAGCTTATATGGGTAGAATAGTCTTACTCAAATCGATAATATGCTATCTGGTTTGTCTTTATAATCATGTACATACATTATATGGTATTACATATCACTATTATATGTTGATAGAGCCCATAGAATTCTTGCTTGACTACCTATGATAGCGATCGTATACATAGGAACTGGGTGGTCTATAAGCACATCCTTAAATGTCCCTAGTCAAGCGAGTATGGAGATTGGGCATCGATACTACAGAGTAGACTAGTGTGTACTTATTAAGACCCTGACGAGGGGCGGTGGCCGGTACCATAAGCCATTGGTATCAGTTAGCCACCTAAGATAGTATACAAGTGCTCATTGAATTATGAGTACACTGGACGGATTCGCCGGGAACATGCTAGTTGGTATTATACCTATTTTTAGATAGCAGTTCCCAGGTGACATGAGTATATGTTAGTCAGTCGACCTGAAATCATCATTTGTCTCATGTGAGTTCCCACTGTGATTTGATTACTATCCTATCACGGCTCAAAGGAGTCGTGCAAACAGGTTTTAGTTGGGTACAGTCCCGAGCCACATGTAGGTAGCGAGAGGATCATCGGGCATTCGTCTCTCCCGGTATTGGGGGTTGATGTCGCGCGGTGCACGAGTGGACATCACCAGAAATCCTTGGTCAAGGTAGACGAGAATTATTGATTTGGATCACTAGATTCTTAGTGGGTGATGGGCTTCATACCGATACGAAATATCGCGTTATTAGTGAAAGGTTCCTAGGCACTCTAGTAAGGTCTCACAAGGCATCGAACATGCTAATTTAAAATTTTTAGTGCCGAGAAACCCTAGACTACGGATCTTAAACTAGATGTTTAGGCGAAATAGAAAGCTAGTTAACTATTTAACTAAAGTTGAGATGCTACAACCTTTGTAGATCCGGATTTCCGCCTCCTTAGCTCCACGTGGTCATGTCCTCGCTGTCCATCATGAATCCTCGACTCGATCATCAGCTTCATCGGGAAAGCAAGCGGAATAGGTCGTCGGCTTTGTGTCAAAGACGATCTACGTCGAGGTTGCACAAACTCAAGCTCCGACTTCACAAACTTGTGAAACTTGTGAAGTAAACACCCAAAACAACTTGGCAAGAGGTAGAGGGTGAAGAAATAGGAGGTGGGTTCACTTTAGAATTGGATTTATCTCACTTTAACTCAAGATGCCATTGGAGTAGCAAGCTTGAAGAAGAAGAAGAAGATGAGCTCAAGAAAGGAATATGATCAGTCTTCTCTATTTTTAAAATAAAACTAATATGAATACTTATCATATCTTGACCATGGTCAAGTGTAGAGATTAAACCAAGGTTAGTAAGTGTGGTTAGGGTTAAGGATGAGATAAGGATGGTGGACTTTGTCAAAGCTTCATGAAGCTTCAACATAGCTCCAAAATAAGCCACCATTCTTAACTTAATCCTTTCAAATAAATAAACAAATAAATAAATGAAAAACCAAAACCCTAATCATCACTTAACCATGGTTTAACCCTTTACACTTAATCACATAATCAAGTATCATCAAACATGATACAAAGAAGTGCACTAAAGCATATCACATATACAATGTGCATCAAGTGAGAAAAATCCGTTTAAAGTGAACCAATACTAGTTAATGTAAAGTAATATATCAAATATATAATTATACATTAAATCATTAAATCAACACTTGATTCAATGATCCGGTTATATCGCATACAACCGACTAGTATGTAATGTATCGATTTATCGAATCAATGATTCGATAACTAGGTCATATCGAATATAACCAATCGAAACATATATCGCGAGAATGAAATGCGGTATCACATACACGCATTATTCTCGGTCCCGCACATATCTCATATGCGCTCCTATTTCGTTTCGCTTGAGCCAGGAAACCTCTGTGTAGGACTCTAAAGACTCGTCAATACGCCGGTAGCAGATGATGATCATATCAAGCACCCACAAGCCGCAAGCGGTCTGCTAAACGTAACGGCCACCCGGGTATTGAGCGATCAGAAGATCGACGAGCTAGCCCGCTCACACTCCTGCGAATCCGACCAGTAACACTTACCATACAGTCCGGTCTCTTCGTCTGATATGTCGCATATCAAGTCTAGGGGTGGTATACGTCAGACCCCAATAACCCGATAAGTCGTGCCAATGTGAGGCTCGTAACGGGTCGATAAACTACTGGTAACACTTACCAGCAAATCTCTGATCAGCCCTGGCCAGGGACTTCCCTGTTACGGCCAATCGAGCACAGCGCAACATCAACTCCCAATACCGGGAGAGACGAAACCCCTCCTATCGCTCATTGCCTCCATGTGACTCGGGACTGTACCCAAAGACCACCGTTTTGCACGCCCTCATGGACGTGGTAAGGTGGAGATCAAAGCACAGTGGGAATCACACAAGACTCTATGACGATCTCGGGTCTACAGACTAACCTGTACAAGTGTCACCTGAGAACTGCCATCTGACGTGAGGTATAATACCATCTGGGAGTTCTCGGCGAGTCCGTCCAGTGTACCCAGTCTCCACTGAGCACCCGTATACCATCTCTGATGTCAAACACCAATGGATATGGGATCATCCATCGCCCATCACATGGGTCGAGAAGCGTATACGCTAGTCTACTCTGGTATATCGATGCCCCGTCTCGATGCACCCACGACTAGGGACCTTGAAGGATGTACTTATGGACTACCATGTCCCCACTAGTATGATCTGCATTATAGTCCAGGTAGTCAAGTACACATCCTAAGGGCTTTACCAACATGTAACTATAAGACAGTATAAAGAGACTAGTGTACACGTTAAGATAAAGAGCAACCAGATAGCATACTATCATGTCGAGCAAGAAAGTCATCTCTATATATGTCCAAGCATCTAATATAATATACAACATCTGTACAATACTGGCCTCTAGGGCATACATACAACTAACAATCTCCCACTTGCACTAGGGCCAGCTGCTGTAGTATCGCATACCGAGCATCCCGAAGAGTCTCTTAAACTGTATCTGGGGAATGGCCTTCGTGAGTGGATCCGCCGTGTTATTCTTCATGTCAACTCTCCTGACCTCGATCTCCCAGCGATCAACTATCTCCCGGATCAGGTGATACCGCCTCAGAATATGCCTGGACCGCTGATGGGACCTGGGTTCCTTGGCCAAAGCCACCGCTCCATTGTTATCGCAATACAAAGGTATTGGACGCTCAATGGATGGAACCACACCAAGTTCAGTAATGAACTTCTTGATCCAAACAGCTTCTTTAGCAGCATCGTTGGCAGCGATGTATTCAGCCTCCATCGTCGAGTCTGCCACGGTTTCCTGCTTGGAACTCTTCCAGCTAACCGCCCCTCCGTAAAGGGTAAAGACAAACCCCGACTGCGACTTAGAGTCGTCCTTATCACTCTGGAAGCTCGAATCGGTAAAGGACTCCACTTGGAGTTCTCCGTTACCATACACCAAGAACATATCTCTAGTCCTTCGCAAGTACTTGAGAATGCTCTTCACAGCTGTCCAGTGACTCTCTCCAGGATCAGCTTGATACCTGCTCACTACACTTAGTGAGTATGCTACATCGGGTCTGGTACATAGCATCGCATACATGATAGAGCCTACTGCCGAAGCATAGGGTATCATCTGCATGCGAGCTCTCTCCAAATCAGTCTTGGGAGACATCTCTTTGGAGAGAGTGACTCCAGAGATCGTGGGCATATTCCCACGCTTGGACTCTTCCATACTAAACCTCTTTAGTATGATGTCAATGTACCTGGATTGGGACAATCCCAAAATCCGTTTGGATCTATCTCTATAGATCCTGATTCCCAATATGCAGGAGGCATCACCAAGATCTTTCATTGAGAATCTTTGTGATAAGAAGAGCTTGACCGATTGCAGCATAGGAATATCATTTCCTATCAAGAGTATGTCGTCCACGTACAATACGAGGAAGGCAACCTTACTCTCTGCCAGCTTCTTGTAGATACAAGGTTCATCTGGAATTTTGACGAAATCAAACTCTTTGATAACGACGTCAAAGCAGATGTTCCAACTCCGCGATGCTTGCTTTAATCCATAAATGGATTTAAGCAGCTTGCACACCTTCCCGCTGCTCCCACTGTCTACGAAGCCCTCTGGATGAGTCATGTACACGCACTCTTCTAAATCACCATTTAGAAAGGCGGTCTTAACATCCATTTGCCAGATTTCATAGTCATGAAAGGCAGCAATGGCAAGCATGATTCGGATGGATTTAAGCATAGCCACTGGAGAAAAGGTCTCGTCATAGTCCACACCTGGTCTTTGACGAAAACCCTTTGCTACAAGTCTAGCTTTGAAAGTCTCCATTTTCCCATCTACACCAAGTTTCTTCTTAAAGATCCACTTGCTCCCAATGGGTTTTACCCCTTCAGGAGCAACTTCCAAAGTCCATACTTTGTTGGTGTACATGGATTCCATCTCGGACCGCATAGCATCCAGCCATTTCACAGAGTCCCCACTCGTGATGGCCTGCTCGAAGCTAGTTGGGTCATCATCCTCCATGATGCAATCCTCGCTTCCACCGTCCATGAGAAAACCGTAGTATCTCTCAGGTTGGCGAGGAACCCTACTAGATCGGCGGAGAGGCTGAGGTTCATTGGGAGCTACTGAATCTTCTGGTTCCACTAAATCTTCAGTTACTGTTTGTGTATCTGGAACCTCTTCCAGCTCTACCACTTTGCCACTAATTTCTTTTTCAAGAAATTCCTTTTCTAAAAAGGTGGCATATTGAGAAACAAACACTTTTTGTTCTTCAGCATGGTAGAATAAATATCCTTGGGAATTCTTAGGATATCCCACAAACTTGCAAAGAACTGACCGTGCCTCGAGTTTGTCTGGATTTTGTCTTTTGACATAGGCCGGACAACCCCATATTTTAACTCGTTTAAAATATGGTCTCTTCCCACTCCATATCTCATATGGTGTGGTAGGTACAGATTTAGATGGAACTTGATTCAATAGGTATGTTGCTGTTTCCAGCGCATATCCCCAGAAGGAAATAGGTAACTCAGCTGTGCTCATCATAGAGCACACCATATCTAATAGGGTGCGGTTCCTCCGTTCAGATACACCGTTGTGCTGTGGTGTATATGGAGGAGTCAGCTGAGAGAGAATCCCATTCTCTTTTAGGAAGTCCAGGAATTCATTGCCCAAGTATTCACCTCCTCGATCAGATCGAAGGATTTTAATACTTTTTCCGGTTTGGTTCTCGACTTCTTGTTTATATTCTCTAAATTTCTCAAAAGCTTCTGATTTGTGTTTCATTAGGAACACATATCCGAATCTAGAGAGATCGTCAGTGAATGTAATGAAGTACGAAGAACCATCCCTTGCATGTGTAGACATGGGACCGCATACATCACTATGTATCAGTCCTAAGAGTTCGGTAACTCTTTCTCCGTGTCCCGTAAACGGAGTCTTGGTCATCTTGCCTTTGAGACATGACTGGCAAGTGTCATAAGATGAAAATTCGAAAGGTTTCAAATATCCATCTTTATGCAACTTAGCCAGTCGTGTCACATTGATGTGACCCAGTCTACAATGCCACAAGAAGGATTCGTTGAGTTCAGAACTCTTCCTCTTGTGTGTGTTTGTTATGCTGAGGACTGTTGATTGGTTTAGAACATAAATGCCATTGCACAACGTGCCTGATCCAACCAACTTTTGGTTATGGAAAATGTTCATAACATTGTCCTGTAATACAAAATTATATCCCTCTTTACTTAATAAAGAAACCGATATAATGTTGCATATCAGGTTCGGCATGTAATAGCATTCGTTCAGAACCAATGTATTACCAGTTGGTAATACAAGGTGATATTCCCCGACAGTCTTAGCTGCAACAATTGCACCATTTCCGACTCTAATGTCTTTATCACCTTCTCCAAGTTCTCTACCTTTCCTAAGCCCATGTAACTGATTACATATATGGGATCCTGACCCGGTATCCAATACCCAGGACGTAGAGCAGATGGAGAAACAGTTCTCAGTAACGAACACACCCGAAGAAAATGCATCATCATGTACTTTCTTCATTCGGGTGGCATGGGAATCCTGGTATTCCCCTATATCCTGTTCATTCCTATAACTCTTATAAGAATGAACGGAACCAACGTTCCCCAGCACAGTATAACATGCGGGTTCGGTCAATACATCCATATTATTATCTTTATTAAGGCATGAAATGGTCGCTACCTGGAGAGAGAGAGAAGAAAACACTTTAGCGTAAGCTCGTGCAAGATCAGATTGGTTATTATCTTATCTAATTAGGATGGCTCCCACTGCTTTTTATCAAATCTTCCTCCAAACCCTAAAAGGAAAGACTAGCCGGGATTAATTACACACTACAAGTTCGCCAATCTTTCAGCCAGGCCAGTGTCGGTACTTTGAGGGAGGTCCCCCGTGCTTTCGCACGAACCTAATTACTGTAAACCTCGTTTTCCCAGAGGCGTAACCTCGTTAACACCTTTCTAGACACCTACTTGATCGGCTAATTGTAATGTATAAAACTCTCCCAGGAGTAACTCTTACTCGCAGTGGGTATCGGGATCCAACTATCTCATAGAAGGTATGCAATCTCATTGCAAATTTCAACACTTGAAATTCCCGATAATCTTTTGCCCCTAGCAGCTATATGACCTTAACATAGTCAACAAATCATAAGTGCTAGTCAAGTTCAACCCGTCATTTCCCGATTGAATAAAACCCACCCGCACGACCCTTAACATAGTCAACAAAGTCGCACGACTACCCTAAATCAATCGCATCATATGCTTATACAGATAAGCACTAATTAGCTACCGCACACTACGCCTTAACATAGTCAACAAACGTAGCACGAATACTAACTAGTACTTATCTGAAATGACGGAGGGCTACGTCAGGTTTTTCTGAAAACCTATTGCGTAATGAACTTGATATCGTTGTGGAATCAAATGAAGTTTTAAAATGGAATGATTTTGAGGATTTTCTAGTTTTGCTAAAGGGGTCACTCCCGGTGAAGGGATCGTCGGCCCTTTCCTCGTCGAATGAGGTGCGGGATATATCATATATATCGCTGTGCAAAGCAAAAACGCAAAAGCTGTCAAAAGCAAACCGAGTGTGTAGTATCTGCCAGTTATTGCTAAAGGAGTCACTCCCGGTGAAGGGATCTCGGTCCTTTCCTCGTCGAATGAGGTGCGGGGTATATCATATATACCGCTATGCAAAGCAAGAACTGTAGCTACCTGTTTTATTTAAAAATCTGATTCTACAACATCTTAGGTTTCTTTCCTTTCATTAATCACATTAATGAAGTCCCATCATTTAAATACCTAAACATCACAGATAGATATGACGTACACTTATGCCATCCGCATTCGCCTCGATGTCCCCTCGTGCACCGTTAGGTTAGGTAACTAACGACAGAGCAGGGCAGGGCTAGCGCGGGTGTAAAACATAAGTAACGTCTATATAATATATCATATATACTATATACTATATCCATCACAGAGTCACAACACAGATATCGCAGCAGAATAAACATATGAAATATTGGATATACTAGGACGTCCGTGTTTTCAATACGAGCCAGTATAAAACACGGATTCCACGGTCGTGATGAATAGCCAATCCCACACCCCTAGACCCCTACGAGAGCGGCAAGCAACCCTGCCAATTCTAGGGTTAGGAGACCCGGACTCGACTCCTCGAGTTGGTCTCCCACTGGACCCCAGAACCCGGTTACTTGTGCTCCCCTCTTTGGGTCTATCCTAATGCGGAAAAGTAAATAATATACAAAGGGTGACAGCTTCCGCTACCTGGAAGTGCCCCAAATAAAAGAATATTACATACAAGTTTTTACATGAATGAAAATGAAAAACACTCATCTCACATAAAAACCCCCGGCTATTCGAATACGACGATCCAATATAACATATCCAGCAACACATAACATCACATGTCATCAACGTAAGTAAGTATGCATACCGCAATTGTCGTTGACGTATAGCAACGAAACCGGCGATATGAACATACTACACTTACGGTCACAGAAAAGAAAGTGTAAAACTACAACCATTGGAATCCGCAACTACTTTAGACATCGCATGCCTAACAGATATAAATCCCGCATTTTAGTCTCATTATCGAAAACTCTTTTCAATATCATATGGGACTAAATTGCTAGATTTATAACATTCATCCAGTTATCTCATAACTGTTTGTGAATTCCAATTATTGTATCCAATTCCGGATAAATAGAATATATCAAACTTTCCGATCGAACATTCGAACACCCAAATTTTCCCGACACCGATCAACACATGAAATAGGTTCAAAGACATTCACTTCATACCTCAGTACCAACGGTCCAGCCGTAGAAGGGTCAAGCCAACGCCTCACATGTGGCACGCCGTACTGCCCCAAACCCGAAGGTTCAAAGGGCAGTTCAAGACGGTCACATAATCGAGTTAAGGTTTGTGTCTTCTAGAGGGACCATCGCGTTACTTGCACTACTCAGAATGTCTTTTAACCACAGAAAAATCCAACACTTGGAATTATTCCGGCAGGGGAAAACCTGGGTATTTATATCCGGTCGAACTCTTTAACATATTCTACAGTTATCTGGAAAAACACTTCGACAAAATTTGATAACTCGATTGAATAAACGAATCCCCAAAGCAGCCCCAAAATACTCTTCTGTAAAGTCACAATAAAAATATCCCAGAAAATATAGCATTATATTACAAGAGTTACTGTGCAGAAAATATTAAACAAGGGAACAGTAAGGCCGCGGAACCGCCGCACATGCCTAGCATGTGCCGCGCTTCCGCGGTGGAAAAGTTGAATTAGCCCCTCGTATTTCACAGTAATTCTAATAACACCCTGCTTGATTTTCTACATATTTTTAATTGACAAAAATCCGAATTTTTAGAAAAAGTCCAGAGAGCATTTTTAGGTTTTGGATTTCGGTTCGATTGGGTTTCAAACGTCGTCGGGACTTCGCCTAAGGCTCTAGCTAGGCTCTGATACCAGTGAAAGGTTCCTTGGCACCCTATAGTGGTCTCACAAGGCATCGAACATACCAATTTAAAATTTTTAGTGCCGAGAAACCCTAGACTACGGATCTTAAACTAGATGTTTAGGCGAAATAGAAAGCTAGTTAACTATTTAACTAAAGTTGAGATGCTACAACCTTTGTAGATCTGGATTTCCGCCTCCTTAGCTCCACGTGGTCATGTCCTTGCTGTCCATCATGAATCCTCGACTCGATCATCGGCTTCATCGGGAAAGCAAGCGGAATAGGTCGTCGGCTTTGTGTCAAAGACGATCTACGTCGAGGTTGCACAAACTCAAGCTCCGACTTCACAAACTTGTGAAACTTGTGAAGTAAACACCCAAAACAACTTGGCAAGAGGTAGAGGGTGAAGAAATAGGAGGTGGGTTCACTTTAGAATTGGATTTATCTCACTTTAACTCAAGATGCCATTGGAGTAGCAAGCTTGAAGAAGAAGAAGAAGATGAGCTCAAGAAAGGAATATGATCAGTCTTCTCTATTTTTAAAATAAAACTAATATGAATACTTATCATATCTTGACCATGGTCAAGTGTAGAGATTAAACCAAGGTTAGTAAGTGTGGTTAGGGTTAAGGATGAGATAAGGATGGTGGACTTTGTCAAAGCTTCATGAAGCTTCAACATAGCTCCAAAATAAGCCACCATTCTTAACTTAATCCTTTCAAATAAATAAACAAATAAATAAATGAAAAACCAAAACCCTAATCATCACTTAACCATGGTTTAACCCTTTACACTTAATCACATAATCAAGTATCATCAAACATGATACAAAGAAGTGCACTAAAGCATATCACATATACAATGTGCATCAAGTGAGAAAAATCCGTTTAAAGTGAACCAATACTAGTTAATATAAAGTAATATATCAAATATATAATTATACATTAAATCATTAAATCAACACTTGATTCAATGATCCGGTTATATCGCATACAACCGACTAGTATGTAATGTATCGATTTATCGAATCAATGATTCGATAACTAGGTCATATCGAATATAACCAATCGAAACATATATCGCGAGAATGAAATGCGGTATCACATACACGCATTATTCTCGGTCCTGCACATATCTCATATGCGCTCCTATTTCGTTTCGCTTGAGCCAGGAAACCTCTGTGTAGGACTCTAAAGACTCGTCAATACGCCGGTAGCAGATGATGATCATATCAAGCACCCACAAGCCGCAAGCGGTCTGCTAAACGTAACGGCCACCCGGGTATTGAGCGATCAGAAGATCGACGAGCTAGCCCGCTCACACTCCTACGAATCCGACCAGTAACACTTACCATACAGTCCGGTCTCTTCGTCTGATATGTCGCATATCAAGTCTAGGGGTGGTATACGTCAGACCCCAATAACCCGATAAGTCGTGCCGATGTGAGGCTCGTAACGGGTCGAGAAACTACTGGTAACACTTACCAGCAAATCTCTGATCAGCCCTGGCCAGGGACTTCCCTGTTACGGCCAATCGAGCACAGCGCAACATCAACTCCCAATACGGGGAGAGACGAAACCCCTCCTATCGCTCATTGCCTCCATGTGACTCGGGACTGTACCCAAAGACCACCGTTTTGCACGCCCTCATGGACGTGGTAAGGTGGAGATCAAAGCACAGTGGGAATCACACAAGACTCTATGACGATCTCGGGTCTACAGACTAACCTGTACAAGTGTCACCTGAGAACTGCCATCTGGCGTGAGGTATAATACCATCTGGGAGTTCTCGGCGAGTCCGTCCAGTGTACCCAGTCTCCACTGAGCACCCGTATACCATCTCTGATGTCAAACACCAATGGATATGGGATCATCCATCGCCCATCACATGGGTCGAGAAGCGTATATGCTAGTCTACTCTGGTATATCGTTGCCCCGTCTCGATGCACCCACGACTAGGGACCTTGAAGGATGTACTTATGGACTACCATGTCCCCACTAGTATGATCTGCATCATAGTCCAGGTAGTCAAGTACACATCCTAAGGGCTTTACCAACATGTAACTATAAGACAGTATAAAGAGACTAGTGTACATGTTAAGATAAAGAGCAACCAGATAGCATACTATCATGTCGAGCAAGAAAGTCATCTCTATATATGTCCAAGCATCCAATATAATATACAACATCTTTACAATACTGGCCTCTAGGGCATACATACAACTAACAATTAGGGGTCTGACTTTATCCACCCCCTAGACTCGATATGCGATACTCTTAGACAAACAGACCAGATTGTACGGAGATTGTCACGGACATGCTCGGTAGGGGTTCGGATAAGTTTGCTTGTTGGCCTTCCTTTCGCTCAATACCTGGGTAGCCGTTACGTACAGTTAGTGTCGCTGACGTGCTTGTGGTTAAACCCACTGCCAGCGTATTGATGAGTCTTTAGAGTCCCACAGAGAGGGTTTTCCTGGTTCTGGAGAAATGGAGTAGTAGCCATATTGGATATGTGCAGGGTTCCGATCGATTGATTGTACTATGTACCTGGACTTTTGATCGGACAATCGATAATACTAGCCGGCTCGGGTTTAAGCCGTATTATTAAATTAGGTATTGATTTAATAATTTATGTATATGTATTTCGATATGTATATTCTAGTATTATGTTCTTTGTGTTATTCTATCTCTTCGGGTATTCATATTTCGGTACGAGTATATGTATGTATATACAGTATAGTGTAATCCGTATTTATACGGATAATATTCTAGAAGGTGGACAGCTCATTTTAGATTTAACCATTTATTGTAAATGGTAAATGATGTGGTAAAGGAGAGATAAGAGTATGGTGAGAGCCATGCTTGTATAGTGTTGCTCAAATGAATTGTTAATTCATTTGTGCAAACTATTCAAGCATGAGCTTGATTTTTTAATTGGAAAAATGAGTTTGTTAAAACCATGCTTCATGTTATTTTCACACTTGATGTTGGATAAGGAAAATGGATGGTTGGTTTTTCTTCACCTCACCATTAGCTTCACTCTCCTATCTAGTTTCTTGAATTCCTCCAACTTCATCTTCAATCTCCTCTCTACAATCTTATGTGTTGAGAATCAAGAGAGGAGGTGGGATAGATAAACGCATTGAACACTTCACTACATCCTAGGCACTCTATATTAGTAACCTAGAGTCCCTAGTTGCTTCACTTGATCTTTGGTGTAGAGTTAGAGCCATGAGCTACATCCCTCGGGTGGATCATCTTCGACGGAGGAATACCGACGGCCAAGTTCAGTCGAGGACGCCTCAAGAAGCTAGGGAAGATGGTAGAAGACCGAAGGATACAGTTCATTTGGTATAACCATTTCTAATCTTGTAGTTTAGGTCTTGTAATTTACTAGTATCGGTTTATGGTTCGATTCTAGATGGGTTCATTATCGCCAAGTTTTTTAAACGTCATTTTTGTTCTGCATCGGCCACGATAGATGGCCAGGGCGCTATCTTAACTCAGCATGGTATCAGAGCCAGCCTATAAACCCTTAAATTGCATTTTAAACGATGTTTAAAATTACGAAACCGAAACAACTCTAAAACAATCGAAACAATATTCAAGTTTCTATCGAATTTTTAAAGTCTTCAAAAAAAAATTTAAACAATTGCAGAAGGCTACTCATATGTAACCAGAACACCATTGAAAAACGAGCCCCAAACACCAAGTTTTGACCGCGGCGAGATTCCTCATTTTACCGGCCTCGCCGGTCCTACATGGGATTTGGGTCTTGAAATTTTGATGGTGTTCTGAAATCTTGAATATTGTTTTTTAGGTATTGTTTGATTTTGCCCAGATTACATATTCTGTCATCTTTGGTTTGGGGCAATACAGAGTATTTCGAAGTCGCCATTTTAACATGGTTTATAAGTTTCAGTACATATATTACTATCTGTGACCGTGAATGTCATTGAGCGGTATAACCCGTCTAACTGCTATATGTTCTATTAGACGGGTTTGCGAACATGACATTCACGTTGATATTATGTGATTGTGCTGATATCGTGGTTGGATTGTCGTGGTGGATAGCTTGCGGTGCAATGGTAGTAGTACAGTTAAGATTCAATTTGTATATTTGTTATTGCGGGGCGAGCGTCCGATATGTGGAGAGCCGTCTCTACCAGATTGTATATTCTTTTATTAGGGCACGACCAGGTTGAGGTCGATGTCTCCATTGTATATATACCTTTCTTTTCTGTACTAGGATTACCGCACGGTGGAGTGGTCGAATAGCCGGTTCTACAGGGCAACGAGCCTGCATCTCATGGCGTTGAGACGGAGGGGGATTCACTCTAGAATTGGCGGGCTATTCGCCGCACTCGTATGGGTATAGGATGACCCACGGAGGGGTGCTCAAGTTACCGGATTCCGCAAAGTGCTGGGTGGCCCATTTACTTTGTTGATTGGGGTTTTCTAACTTCTGGGATTGGCGGGTAACTTGCCGCGCTCGTAGGGGTCCAGGTTTTCATTGCACGGGCTATCCACATGACCGGGAACGTCGGGTTTTATTTGTTGCTCAAGTGAAACCCGAGACTCCAAGATTATCCACCACTCTGTGTTTCTTGTTGTTGATCTGTGATGTTGGTTATATCATGCCTGGGACAAATGTTATATATATATATATTTATATATACCAGTAGTTTTTGTATATGTTTTGCACCCATGCTAGTCCAGCCCCCGCTCTGCTGTTAGTTAAGTAACCTAACGATGCATGATGGGGCCCCGTGGCGAATGCGGATGGCATATGCGTACATTATATTTTCGTTCTTTTCTGGTGTGATAGGTTAATTGATGGGAACACATTAATTCTGATTAATGCAAGAAAAGAAACCTAAAAAGATATTGTTGGAACAAATTTCGAAAAACTATAGTCATATTCTTTTGTTTTGCATAGTTGTATTCGGTCATGAATATCCAGCATTTCATTCTAGAAGGCAAGAGCCTAGATCCCTTCATGGGGAGTGACCTCTTGAGTAAAAGTTTATACTGTAGATTAATCGGTTTTCTTCAAAACCACAAGTTTTAAAAAGCGGAGCCTGAACCACTCCTTTTCAAAACTACTCGGTTCCTTTAATGATATCAAGTTCATAACGTTAAAGGGTTTTTTCGCCAAAAAACCAGCCGTAGCCCTCCGTCATTTCTTACGAGTAATGCTTAGTATTCGTGCTACTTTTGTTGACCTCGTCAAGGCATAGTGTATGGTAGCTAAGTAGTTTTTGTTTGTAGCATGAGTTGCGATTAGTTAGGACAGTCGTACAACCTTGTTGACCCCGTCAAGGGTTATGCTGGTAGGTCTACATTAATCAAGATAATAACGGGTTGAACTTGACTGGCAACTTATGGTTTGTTGATCTCGTTAAGATGATAAGTTGTTAGGGGCAAAAACCACATCGGGAGTTTCAAATATACAGGAAACTTGCTAGTGTTGCATACCTTCTGGAGTATGGTGACTTGAGTGGCTTCCATCAAGTTATCATTGTTAGTGTATATGCCTTAGAGGCCATTACTGTATCATACTAGTATGTATATTACTTGATGGAAGCTTGGGATATTCACAGTTGTATAGACAATCTTGCTCGATATAGTAGTATGCTATTTGGTTTGTCTCTGCTTTAATGTGTACATGTGTTTCTTTATTATATCACCTATACGCATTAGTAGAGAGCCCTTAGGATCTTTGCTTGATTACCGGCGTTGTGATGGCGATCACACTCGTGGGGGCTGGATAATCCACAAGCACATCCTTATACACGTCCCTAGTCACGGGATTATCGAGACAGGGCATCGATACTCCGGAGTAGACTAGCGTATACGCTTCTCATCCCAGCACGGGAGACGGTCTGTCCCACAGCCGTCAGTACGTCGTACTTGAGATAGTATGCGGGTGCTCGTTAGGTTACGAGTACACTGGACAGGACTCGTCGGGAACTGATGGTTGGTATTATACCTATCGTCAGTTATCAGTTCCCAGGTGAAAAGAGTATAGCTTAGTCCGCTGACTTGACACTGTCACTTCGCCTCGAGTGTGTTCCCACTGTTCTTTGATTACTTCCCTACCATGGCTCTACTGAGTCATACAAACAGGTAGTAGTTGGGAGCAGTCCTGAAGCACTTGGAGGCAGTGACGGTTAGACAGGATTCGTCTCTCCCGGTATTGGGGGTTGACATCGCGCTGTGTCTAGGAGAGCCATTACACGAGTAGTCCCTGGCCAGGGCAAGCAAGATATACTGGTAGGTTTCCAGTGTTATCTCAGGGTGTTCTGGGCTTCACTCCGACACGACTTGTATCGCTATTAGGGGACTGACGTTTAACGCCCCCTAGGCCCGCCATGCGATGTATCGGACGAACAGACCGGACTGTACGGAGATTGTCACATACAGGCTAAGTAGGAGTTCGGATGGGTTTACCTCATCGGCCTTCTTATCGACATCTACCTGGGGACTGTTACATATAGCTAGTGCCGCTTGCGGTCTGTGGTTAAACCCACTGCCAGCGTAGTGTCGAGTCTTTAGAGTCCCACACAGAGAGTTTCCCTGCACTGAGCGAAACGTGTAGAGGCCGTATGGTTTTTCGGCAGGGCTGCGATCACTTACGTACACTTGTGTGCGTGTGGTGTTCGGGCAGGCAATACTAGTGGACTTTGGTTTAAGCCGGATCCTAGTATTGCACGGATGTATTTGTTTTGTCTTCTGTGCGTCCGCATTCTACGGAATGCGGATGCAGGTGTGTATGCACAGTTTTCCGGAGCGATGAAGGAGGAGGTGCCTCATTAGGATTTTGGCAGTTGATTCGGCCAAAACCGTTATGTGGCAGTCTCATTAGGGTTTTGACAGTTGATTCGGTCAAAACCGTTCTGAGGCGGACTCATTAGGGTTTGGGCAATTCATTTGGTCAAAGCCATTATGAGCCGCGGACATCATTTACTAGTCCTTTTAGTGATAATTTTATGATGGCTAATTACATTGACCATTTGACCACCATGACCTCTTTTGACTTTGTTGACCGGTTGACCGTGTTGACCATTGACCGTCAAGAGAGGTCTACACTCTTCTTTTCTTTTTCATTTTCTTTTTGATTATGATAATGGTCATTTCAATGGTGCCATCAAACTTTGTCTTGATAGGATTGGTAATGATGGTTTAGTGAATTATTGAACCATGGTTCATTTTCTTTAGCTCACAATTTCTTTCTCATTCTCTCTCTTGCCTTTTTCTAGTGAGAAGAAAAGAAATGCACCATGGTTGCTAGCTCCTCCTTCTTCCTCCTCTTGATTCATCTTTTGATCTCATGTGTTGAGAGATAAAGATCCCACAAAGACAAAACCATCCCTCTACCACTTCTACACAACCTAAGGCTTCTAGACTAGCAATCTCTTTGCCCTAGTTACCTCGGCTCGAGGTGGAGCTCGGTGTACATCTCTCGGGTGGATCGTCTTCGACTCAAGGAGGCCGCGGAGGTGACCAAAGTCCGGATCAACCCCCGGAGCAAGCAAAGAGAAGAACAACAAGAAGAGAAGGAGTTCAAGTTGAGGTATAACCCTTAACCGAGTAGATAAATCTCTAGTTAGGATGTTAGTGTGTTGTTTAGTAAAGATCCGGCTTTTACGGTCCATGTTACCATGTTTAGAAAATTTTTTGTTTTACCGTTTCCGCAACCCCGAAAGTACTGGGAGAGGTAACGTGGACCTAACAGTGGTATCAGAGCCTAACTAAACACACCCTAGCATATTAGCAAAGTATCTAGAATTTCGACCGGACGAAAAACCGCAAAACACCCCGGAATTTCAAGTTTCTGCCGATTTTTAGATCTGTTCAAAAATTAATAAATCGTACACTAAAAATCGGCTTAGGCTTTTTGTAGAAAACTGGAGAAAAATGATCCCCCAACTCGGTTAAAGCGCCGCGAAACCGCGGCATAAGCTTGCTTATGCCGCGGAACCGCGGCCGAGTTAACTCGGTTGGGGATCCTGTTTGCTGCAGTGTTCTTATTTGGGTATTTTGTGATTTTTGGAATATGACTTTTCTGCCCAGATTTTCCAGAAAGCAAGATTTGTTTTTGGGGCTCAAAAATCCGTATTTTTTGGTCGATGTTCTGTAGACTTTGGCTAATGGTTATATCTGTAATGTTATATGTGTATTGAACGTTTACTAATCGCTATACGTCGATTAGTGGGGGTTATACCTATTTGTGATCTGTGTTGTTTATGGTATGTGTATATGAACTCGTTGGATTGTCGCGGATGAATAGCCGGGGTGGATGTGAGATGAGAGTTTCTTTTTCTTTCATTCATGTAATAAATTTGTAAATTGATGTAATATTATTTGTATGGCCGCACAACCGGGTCGGGGTTGTAGCCGTCATTGTATAATTCTTTTTATTGTTTTTGCTCCTAGGATAGACCCATGGAGGGGGTGCACAAACTACCGGGTATCTCAAAGTGCCGAGTGGCCTACTCACGGCGTTGAGGGAGGTTGCTTTGCTTCGGGCACTTGGCGGGTTGTTTGCCGCACCCGTAGGGGTCTTGGGTGGGGTATTGGCTATTCATCGCGACCGTGTAATCCGCTTTTCGTTGCAGGATCGAACGAATCGCGGGTTCCTAGTATATCCAAAGTGTTCATCTGTGATCTGGATTGGCTATCATTGCTATATATCTATATATAATAACTATTTAGGCGTTGCTTATGTTTTTCAGCCGTGCTAGCCCAGCCCCCGCTCTGACGTTAGTTAAGTAACCTAACGGGTGATGACTGGGCCCCGTGGCGAATGCGAATGGCATAAGCGTACGTCATATTTTGGTTGTTTTCTGCAATGGTAGGATTTAAATGATCGGACGCATTAAAAGAACTGATGCAAGAAAATAAACCTAAAAGACGTTGTTGGAACAATTTTTCAAAATGCTGTTATTACAAGGACGTTCACTTTTGTTTTGCATCGAGGTATTCGGTTATGAATGCCCAGCACCTCATTCGACAAGGCAAGGGCCGAGATCCCCTCATCGGGAGTGACCCCTTGGACAAAAATCTGCGTCAGGGTGATAACTTCACTATAGTCGATCATTTTTGCTTTGCATCGAGGTATTCATCTTATGAATACCCAGCACCTCACTCGACGAGGAAAGAGCCGAGATCCCTTCACAGGGAGTGACCTCTTTAGCAAAAGTTTTCGTCACTATATTTTTCAAAAAGGTGTATCGCATTCCTTCAACGATATCAAGTTCATTACGTTAACGGGTTTTTCGCCAAAAACCCAGCCATAGCCCTCCATCGTTTCTTATAAGTTATACTTAGTATTCGTGCTGCGTTTGTTGACAGTGTCAAGGCGCAGTGAACGGTAGCTAAGTGTTGCTTATTTGCTGGATACAAAGTGATTGGTTAGGACATTTGTGTAACCTTGTTGACTGTGTCAAGGGTTATGCAGGTGGGTTTAATGCAATCAAGATAATGACGGGCTGAACTTGACTAGGACTCTTTGATTTGTTGACTGTGTCAAGGTCACTTGGGTCCTAGGGGCAAAAACCACATCGGGAGTTTCTAAAGAAACTAAAACTTGCAAATTTAGCATACCTTCTGGAGTGTGGTGACTAGAGTGGATTCCATCTAGGTCATCACACAATGATAGTTGGATCCCGATCCCACTGATGAGTTGGATTACTCTCGGGAGATTATTTTCACTTAACGATTAATGCTATAAACCTAGTAAGTGTCTAGAAAGGTGTTAGCGGGGCTACGCCCCCAGGGAAAAGAGGTTCTTAAATTAAGGAACTTCGCGAAAGCGTTGGAAAACCTCCCTCGAAGTACCGACACTATCCTGGCTGAAAGGTTAAGCAAGTATTATGACGTGAATTAAATCCTGACTAGTTCTTCTTTTAAAAAGGTTTTAAGAAGAATTTGAGAAAACAGTGGGAGACATCCTGGTTAGATAAACTAATAAACCAATCTAATCATGCAAGAGTGCACGCTGAGTGTTTCTTTTCTCTCTCTCCAGGTAGCAACCTTTTCACGCCCTAATCAAGATAATAAAATGTATCGCTTGACCGATCCGAATTCTTATTCGGGGCTGGGGAATGTTGGTTCAGCTCTAACTTGTGACAACAGTCATAAGTATGAGCAAGGGAAAGGGGATTGTATGGATTCCCAGGATACCCAGTTGAAGAAGAAGCATGGTTTTGCATCTACTTCAGGTGTTCTTGTAATTGAGAACTGTTTTACGGTTAGCCCTACCTCCTGGGTACTTGATACCACATCGGGATCTCATATCTGTAATTTATTGCAGGGACTGAGAAAAAGTAGGAAAGTTGCACCGGGTAATATGTCGCTCAGAGTAGCGAACGGAGCACAAGTTAATGCGGCAGCCGTCGGTGAATATCACTTTGTATTGCCAAATGGCAAGACTATGATTTTGAACGATTGCTACTATGTACCCTCCATAGTTTGCAACATCATATCAGTTTCTTTACTCGATAAAGATGGATATAACTTTGTTCTTGATAGAAATATCATGAACATTTACCTTCATAAGGTACCGGTTGCAGAGGGTACACTGTGTAATAGTATTTACGTTCTAAATCAGAATACAGTTCTCAATATACAAAACACACGCAAGAGGAAGAATTCAGATACGAATGAATCCTACTTTTGGCATTGTAGACTTGGTCATATCGGAGAGAAAAGACTGAATAAGTTGCATAAAGATGGACTATTGGATGCGTTCGAGTTTTCATCTTATGAAACTTGTCAGTCTTGTCTCAAAGGGAAGATGACCAAATCTCCATTCACCGGACATGGAGAAAGAGCAACCGAGCTCTTGGGACTCGTACATAGTGATGTATGTGGTCCGATGTTTATACATGCAAGGGGTGGGTTCTCGTACTTCATCACATTCACTGACGATCTCTCTAGGTTCGGATATGTGTATCTGATGAAACATAAATCTGAAGCTTTTGAGAAATTCAAGGAATTTAGAAACGAAGTAGAGAACCAGACTGGCAAAAGTATCAAGATCCTCCGGTCTGACAGGGGAAGGGAGTACTTAAACACGGAATTCCTAGATTACTTAAAAGAGAATGGTATTCTCTCTCAGCTTACTCCTCCTTATACACCACAGCACAACGGTGTATCGGAGAGGAGGAATCATACCCTGTTGGATATGGTTCGCTCCATGATGAGTAGTGCTGAGTTGCCTCTTTCATTCTGGAGATATGCACTTCAAACTGCAGCGTATCTATTGAATCAAGTTCCATCCAAATCCGTGCCTAAGACTCCGTATGAAATATGGAGTGGTAAGAGTTTGTATCTTAAACGTATTAAGATTTGGGGTTGCCCGGCTTATATCAAAAAGCAGAACCCAGACAAACTTGAGGCACGGGCAGTTTTGTGTAAGTTTGTGGGATACCCAAAAGATTCAAGTGGGTATCTATTCTACCATGCAGAGGAACAGAAGATAATTGTTTCAAGAAATGCCACATTTTTAGAAAAAGAATTTCTTGTTAAAAATATTAGTGGCAGCACGGTAGAACTGGATGAAATTCCAGAAACACAAGCTTTAACAAAAGATTTGGTGGAACCGCTAGATTCAGTTACAACCAACGAATCTCAGCCACTCCGCGGATCTGGTAGGATTTCTCATCCGCCCGAGAGATACTACGGTTTTCTCATAGACGGGGATCGAGAGGATTGCATCTTGGAAGAAGATGTCCCTACCAGTTTCAGGCAGGCCATTATCAGTAGGGACTCTGATAAGTGGCAGGAAGCAATGCAATCCGAAATGGAGTCCATGTACGCCAATAAAGTGTGGACCTTGGATATTGCTCCACCTGGGGTAAAACCCGTTGGATGCAAATGGATCTACAAAAGGAAACTTGGTGTAGATGGGCAGGTAGAAACCTATAAAGCTAGACTCGTTGCAAAAGGTTTTCGTCAGAGACCTGGTTTGGACTATGACGAAACTTTTTCTCCGGTGGCTATGCTCAAATCCATTCGGATCCTACTTACCATTGCTGCCTTCCATGACTATGAAATCTGGCAGATGGATGTTAAAACGGCTTTCCTAAACGGTTGTTTGGAAGAGTGCGTTTACATGGATCAGCCAGAAGGTTTCGTAGACAGTGGGAGCAGCGGGAAGGTGTGCAAGTTGCTTAAATCTATTTATGGATTAAAGCAGGCATCGCGTAGTTGGAACATCTGTTTTGATGAGGCAATCAAGGAATTTGATTTCATCAAGAACGAAGATGAACCCTGTGTCTATAAGAAGATTGTAGGACGAACTGTCGTATTCCTAGTCTTGTACGTGGACGACATTCTTTTGATAGGAAATGACATTCCTATGCTACAATCGGTCAAGCTATTTTTGTCACAACGGTTCTCCATGAAGGACATGGGTGATGCCTCGTACATTCTAGGGATCAAGATCTACAAAGATAGATCCAAGAGACTACTGGGACTTTCGCAGTCCAGGTACATAGAGACCGTACTAAAAAGATTTAGTATGGAGGATTCCAAGCGCGGTAACATACCCGCATTGCACGGAATTACCCTCTCCAAGAAGATGTCTCCTAAGACTGACGAGGAGAGGGTTCGCATGAGCACTATACCCTACGCTTCGGCGGTAGGATCTATAATGTACGCGATGCTATGTACAAGACCAGATGTAGCTTACGCGCTGAGCGCAGTAAGCCGGTATCAGTCAGACCCAGGTGAGGACCACTGGACAGCAGTGAAGAACATTCTCAAGTACCTGAGAAGGACTAAGGAGATGTTCCTGGTTTACGGTAATAGAGACCTCAGGGTCGAGTCCTTTACCGATTCAAGCTTCTAGAGTGACAAAGATGACAACAAGTCTGTCTCGGGTTTTGTGTTTACCCTCAACGGAGGGGCGGTATGTTGGAGGAGTTCCAAACAGGATACCGTCGCAGACTCGACGATGGAGGCTGAATACATTGCTGCAAGCGATGCCGCAAAAGAGACGGTCTGGATGAAGAAGTTCATTAGTGAACTTCAAGTGGTTCCGTCCATTGTTGACCTAATACCTTTGTATTGCGATAACAATGGGGCTATAGCTTTAGCGAAGGAACCAAAGTCCCATCAGAAATCCAGGCACATCTTAAGGCGGTATCACCTGATCAGGGAGATCATTGATCGCCAGGAGATCGTGGTGCGGAGAGTGGACACAAAGGACAACACATCGGACCCATTCACGAAGGCCTTGCCCCAGACTCAGTTCGAGCGGCTGATCGAGATTATAGGTCTTCGATACACCAGTACATGGCCTTAGTGCAAGTGGGAGATTGTTAGTGTATATGCCCTAGAGGCCATTACTGTATCATACTAGTATGTATATTACTTGATGGAAGCTTGGGATATTCACAGTTGTATAGACAATCTTGCTTGATATAGTAGTATGCTACTTGGTTTGTCTCTGATTTAATGTGTACATGCGTTTCTTTATTATATCACTTATACGCATTAGTAGAGAGCCCTTAGGATCTTTGCTTGATTACCGGCGTTGTGATGGCGATCACACTCGTGGGGGCTGGGTAATCCATAAGCACATCCTTATACACGTCCCTAGTCGTGGGATTATCGAGACAGGGCATCGATACTCCGGAGTAGACTAGCGTATACGCTTCTCATCCCAGCACGGGAGACGGTCTGTCCTACAGCCGTCAGTATGTCGTACTTGAGATAGTATGCAGGTGCTCGTTAGGTTAGGAGTACACTGGACAGGACTCATCGGGAACTGATGGTTGGTATTATACCTATCGTCAGTTATTAGTTCCCAGGTGACATGAGTACAGCTTAGTCCGCTGACTTGACACTGTCACTTCGCCTCGAGTGTGTTCCTACTGTTCTTTAATTACTTCCCTACCACGGCTCTACTGAGTCGTGAAAACAGGTAGTAGTTGGGAGCAGTCCTGAAGTACTTGGAGGCAGTGACGGTTAGACAGGATTCGTCTCTCCCGGTATTTGGGGGTTGACATCACGCTGTGTCTAGGAGAGCCATTACACGAGTAGTCCCTGGCCAGGGCAAGCGAGATATACTGGTAGGTTTCCAGTGTTATCTCAGGGTGTTCTGGGCTTCACTCCGACACGACTTGTACCGCTATTAGGGGACTGACGTTTACCGCCCCCTAGGCCCGCCATGCGATGTATCAGACGAACAGACCGGACTGTACGGAGATTGTCACATACAGGCTCGTAGGAGTTCAGATGGGTTTACTTCATCGGCCTTCTTATCGACATCTACCTGGGGACCGTTACGTACAGCTAGTGCCGCTTGCGGTCTGTGGTTAAACCCACTGCCAGCGTAGTGTCGAGTTTTTAGAGTCCCACACAGAGAGTTTCCCTGCGCTGAGCGAAACGTGTAGAGGCCGTATGGTTTTTCGGCAGGGATGCGATCACTTACATACACTTGTGTGCGTGTGGTGTTTGGGCAGACAATACTAGTGGGCTTTGGTTTAAGCCGGATCCTAGTATTGCACGGATGGATTTGTTTTGTCTTCTGTGCATCCGCATTCTACGGAATGTGGATGCAGGTGTGTATGCACAGTTTTCCGGAGCGATGAAGGAGGAGGTGCCTCATTAGGGTTTTGGCAGTTGGTTTGCCAAAACCGTTATGTGGCAGGCTCATTAGGGTTTTGACAGTTGATTCGGTCAAAACCGTTCTGAGGCGGACTCATTAGGGTTTTGGCAATTCATTTGGTCAAAGCCATTATGAGCCGCGGACATCATTTACTAGTCCTTTTAGTGATAATTTTATGATGGCTAATTGCATTGACCATTTGACCACCATGACCTCTCTTGACTTTGTTGACCGGTTGACCGTGTTGACCATTGACCTTCAAGAGAGGTCTACACTCTTCTTTTCTTTTTCGTTTTCTTTTTGATTATGATAATGGTCATTTCAATGGTGCCATCAAACTTTATCTTGATAGGATTGGTAATGATGGTTTAGTGAATTATTGAACCATGGTTCATTTTCTTTAGCTCACAATTTCTTTCTCATTCTCTCTCTTGCCTTTTTCTAGTGAGAAGAAAAGAAATGCACCATGGTTGCTAGCTCCTCCTCCTTCCTCCTCTTGATTCATCTTTTGATCTCATGTGTTGAGAGATAAAGATCCCACAAAGACAAAACCATCCCTCTACCACTTCTACACAACCTAGGGCTTCTAGACTAGCAATCTCTTTGCCCTAGTTACCTCGGCTCGAGGTGGAGCTCGGTGTACATCTCTCGGGTGGATCGTCTTCGACTCAAGGAGGCCGCGGAGGTGACCAAAGTCCGGATCAACCCTCGGAGCAAGCAAAGAGAAGAACAACAAGAAGAGAGGGAGTTCAAGTTGAGGTATAACCCCTAACCGAGTAGATAAATCTCTAGTTAGGATGTTAGTGTGTTGTTTAGCAAAGATCCGGCTTTTACGGTCCATGTTACCATGTTTAGAAAAAATTTTATTTTACCGTTTCCACAACCCCGAAAGTACCGAGAGAGGTAACGTGGACCTAACAATTATGCGATAATAGTTGGATCCCGATTCCTACTGATGAGTAGGTGTTACTCCTCGGATGATTTTCGGATGATCCCGACTAATTCTTCTTCTTGGGTTTGAAGGAGAATTTGAGGAAACAATAGGAGCCATCCTGATTAGATAAAGTTTTTAACCAATCTAATCTAGGTTAGAGTGCATGCTGAGTATTTCTTTTTTCTCTCTCTTTGGCAGCGACCATGACCCGACCTTAAACTAAAACTCATGAACTAAGTTAATCTAACCTTCTTAAAACACTTTGGCTTTTGGATTGTCTTAGTCCTATATATCCATGGCGCCCCTACTTCCCCTTTGCATTTCTACAGAACACTCTGTATCACTACGAAGATCCATATTTATTAGGTATGCCATCGTATAGTTACATACGAACTCGAAGAAACTTGTTTCATTTCAAGGATGGTTTCCGGTTCTAGAGAAATTGAATAGGATTATTCAATTGTCTTTTCTCTTTACTTAGGCTCTTGGTATTAGGAGAGTACACTTATTGCGCTTATTGGATAGTCTTCTTCCAAACCATAGACAGGTTCCTAAAGGTAGGGAAGGAAGAAAACCAATTAGCCTAAGTGTGGTGTACAGAAGGTAATAAGTAAAGACATATAAAGGGATTAGAATGAGGGAAAAGGAAATTGCGACTACTATCATTCACGACGAAACCGCGTATACCCCTGCCACTTCTACTTCTCCTTTGCTTTTCTCCGGTACAATCCGTATCATTACAAAGATCCATATTGATTGGATATTCCATCATATAATTACATACGAACTCGATGGAACTTGTTTCAGTTCGGGGATGGTTTCTGGTTCGGGAGAAATTGAATAGGATTATTCGGTTATCTTTTCTCTTTATTTTCTCTCAGGTTGTGAGGGCTCCTAGTGTTAGGAGAGTACACCTATTATGCTTATTGGATAGTCTTCTTCCAAACCTTAGGCTAGTGCTGAAAGGTAAGGGAAGGAAGAAAACCAATTAGCCTACGAATGGTATACAGAAGGTAAGAAGTAAAGACATATAAAGGGATTGGAGTGTGGGCAAGGAAATATACGGTTACTGTCATGAATCTGGATAGTGGAAGAGGCATTACTAGGTGTTGGGTTACATTAACGTCCTGGCCATCATCCGTGGCCGTTTGCGGAAGAATTTTTTTTATAACTTTTTAAACTGATGCTAGAATAACCCTAAACTGGATCTACCATAAACCTAACTAGAAAGTAAAGAAGTTCTATCTACTATGAAAGAAGTTTATACCAAGAGGCTGAAGTCCATCGGGTCTTCACTCCTCTCCTTTAGTATGCTCCTAGTGGCCACCATGATCGAGCTTGATCGTCTGTCTCCTCGCGTCAAAGATGATCCACCCGAAAGTATCTACTTTGAGCTCCTACCTCTAAACCGAGGTAACTAGGTTACTTAGTATGCTAATCTAAGTAGCCTAGATGATGTAGAGAATGATGATGGATTGATTTGTCTCACCAACCTTAGGTTTATCAACACATAAAACTTTTAGGGTTTTGAGGTAGAAGAAGATGAAACTTGGAGGAGATGGGAGTGTTGTAGTGAGCATACAATGAAGAATGGCTAGGTGTTGTGAACTAATAATGCAAACCAAAAATATCTTCACAACACAAAATATCAAGCATACCCAAATAGTAAACCATGAGTCACCCCATGAGTCACCAAGTAGCCATTCTTCATTTAATGGAAAGCAACACCTCATACCTCCACTTCCTTAACCATTTAACCTAAATGGTTAAAACAATAATAAGGTGTCTTCTTCTAGAATCATTTTGCACAATTACAAGAATACCCCTCACCGTATGTACATACCCGTATCCGAAAAATACGAATACAAAGAAACAAAATTAATCCAAGAATATAATACTAAGATCCGGTTTAAACCAAAGCCCGCTAGTATTATCCGCCCGAATATCATACGTGCACAAGTACATGTATGTGATCGAACCCCTGTCGTAAAACTATACGGCCTTTACATCATTTCGCCCGAAGCAGGGAAACCCTCTGTGTAGGACTCTAAAGACTCAACAGTATGCTGGCAGTGAGTTTAACCACAAGCACGTCAACGGTACAAGTTGCACGTAACGGCTACCTAGGTACCTGTCGAAAAAGAAGGCCGACGAGCAAAGTCGTTTGAACTCTTACCGAGTTTATCCGTGACAATCTCCGTACATTCCGGTCTCTTTGTCTAAGAGTATCGCATACTGGATCTAAGGGGTAGTGAATGTCAGACCCTAATAACCCGATAATTCATGCTGATGCGGCTCAGGACCAATCCGGGAAACTACTGATCAACCTATCAGTAAATCCCAACTGCATTGGCCAAGGTCTTATGGTTCTGACCAATCGAACACAGTGCGATATCGACTCCTAATACTGGGTGAGACGAATCCCTAACAATTGCTCACTTCCTCTATGTGGCTCGGGATTGTACTCAACCAAAACCTGTTTGCACGACTCAGTAGAGCTGTGGTAGGGTAGTGATCAAAGCACAGTGGGAACTCACACGAGACAAATAACGATCTTAAGTCCGAAGACTAACCTGTACACATGTCACCTGAGAACTTCTATCTGACGATAGATATAGTACCATTTGGAAGTTCTCGGCGAGTCCGTCCAGTGTACTCACACCCAGTGAGCACCTGTATACGATCTTAGGTGCATCAGACCAATGGTTGCAGGATCAACCATCGCCCCTTGTCAGGGTCTAAAAATGTATACAGTAGTCTACTCTGGAGTATCAATACCCAATCTCGATACTCACGCGACTACAGACCATTTAAGGATGTGCTTATGGACTACTCTGCTCCCACAAGTATGATCGCCATCACAACGCAGGTAGTCAAGCAAGATCCTACGGGCTTTATCAACATGTAACCGCAATATGTAACGAGTTTAACATATGCACACGTTAAGATAAAATCAAACCATAATAGTATACTACCGTATCAAGTCTTTATCAGTATGTGCAAGCTGAATAAAACATCAATAGAAACAAATACACATATCCTGATAAAGACAACTCAAATAATATACTATATAACGGAGCAAGAATGTCCTGTACATACATATCCCCATCATCCACATATATACATAAATAATAATGGCCTCTAGGGCATACATATCCAACACTAGGAATACCCGGCTACCCCTTCGAAACATTTTCATGTTTCAGTTTTACTGTGAGGTAAGTGAAAACTGTTTTCCCAATTAGATTTTGACTCTAGGGTATATATTTACCAGACATGATTCTCACATCTGTATGGCGTACAGATGTGAGTGGGAGTAAGATATTGGGAATTGGGTGATTAAATCACCTGGGTTTTGCCTGACGTCAAATATTTGGTTTTGAATATCCGTCATTATGCACCAATTTCAAACTGATATATCTGTACGTTTATTTTATAAAGTGAGATATAACTTTTTGAAATTATGTTTATGACATTTACCTATATCAGTTGATGGTTAGGTAAGGTGCATTCAACAGCGGTGTAATTTTTCTTAACCATAGTATATTTTTCAACCTACGATGCACAAGCTTTGAGTTATTGAACTCAGAGAACTTATACAAAGTATTGTATATTGTCCGATGTCCGTTAGGACAAAGGGGTTGGTAATCGTACTATATTTTGTTTACTCATGACTTCTTTAGTTTTAGATAAGTTTTTCGTTGAAATACAAGGTCCAGATTTTGAGAAGATATAGGTATAAGAATAAAGTAGAGAACCATATGTTGCAAGTACCGGGATTCTTCAAGGTGATCGAAGATGTAGATACTTGTGTTAGATATTCCATTGTAAATAATAGTTTTGAGAAATTTCTTCTCTTTCAGGTTACTCATACGTGGGTGTATTCCTTGATGAGTAATACTGCTTGGCCTCCTTCCATTTAGTTGATATGAACTGGAAACGGCTGCATGTATCTTGAATCTGGTTTCAATTAAATTAGTGTCTTTATTTATATATTGGATATAGAATGGATTCATATCTTAATGATGTTAAGGTATATGGAGTTGTCCGGCTTGTGCTTAAAACCCAGAATCCGAATAAACTCTAGGCACGTTTCAGTAATGGCAGTTTGTGGGTTATCTTGGGCTTTGACGAGGGTTAACATTCTTCCATTTGGAAGATCAATAGTTATATTGTTCTTGACTCACCACAGTTTTAGTAAAATGAATTATTTTCAGAAAACATTAGTGGGAGTATGGTAGAACTGGAAGTGATTCCCGAACCACAAATGATTACTGAAAATTTAGTAGAACCTAAAGATTCAATTGGATTCGACAATCCATTACCCACTCCGTAGATTTGGTGGGTAATCTCAGGCACCCGAGAGGTACTTTGGTCTCCTCAAAGACGGTGACTGGGAGGTTTTTGATTATCCAAACTTGCCACTATTGCTGTTCTAGACTATGAGATTTGGCAGAAAGATGAGTATAACGTTGTTCTAAATTAGCTTTAGAAGTGCACGTGTATATAACTCTGCCAGAGGGTTGTTGTTGTCAGTGGGAGCAGCGGAAGCATAGTGGGCAGGTAGCTTATATCTATTTATGGACTAAATCAAGTATAGTTGAGATAAATAGTCTATTTTTGATGTGACAATCAGAGAGTTTGACTTAATCAGAACAACAGATGGACTTGATAAGAAGGCGGTAGGGAGTGATGTCCTGGTTTTTGGTTGTCATGCCCTTGATAGGAAGTGATCTTCCTATACTACGATTGGTTATACTGTAGTTGTCACAAGTTGTTTTTTCACATAGGATCTGGATTATAGTAACTAGATATATGGTTTTAGATCAAGATTTGGGAAGTGTCCCAATTTGGGTACTTGACACTATTCTAAAGTGTTTTAGAATGGACGACTCCTGGCGTGGTGGTGTACCCGCAGGTGATGGAGTCACCCTCTCTAAAGAGATGTCTTCCAGACTGATGATGGGAGGGATTTGCATGATTGGCATATCTCTTTATTAGGAAATTGACTCAATTATGAGATGTCAAGTACCACACTGGATATTGCTTTTGCACCAGCTGTAATAAGCATATATATATTAATCCAATCCTAGAGAAATGTTGGGAAGCAGTTATGAAAATAAGTGGATGTTCTTGGTATATGGTAACAGTAGCCATCTTCAGGGGGCGGTTATCATTTCAGGCTTCCAAGGTGACCTGGATGAAAGAGTGTCCGTCAGAGTTATAGTTTTCTTTCTTTTTGAGGGGCAGTATAATGGACAGGTCGTCCAAGCGGATACTGAGGAAGGCATGGCACAGGATACTGATTAAATTCAGTAGATGATACGGTCTAAGAAGTTTGTTGGATTTAGTGTTCATTTGTGAACTGGATCCCATCAGATATCTAGACAAAATCTAAAACAGGTATCGCTAATTTCGGGAGATAGTCTTTTTCCATGAAGTTGAAATATTGAGAGATAAAGATAGAAACATTGGAGCAGATCCACTCACTGAGGCTATTTCTCGAACGCAATAGTTTCTCAAACGGGCTTTGCGAGACTGATTAGTAGAGAAGTTGGGTGTTCGGTATCATACGGGCTGTGAGTATGCGACATCGCAATAATTATCCTTAAGTGCATGTAAGAGATTGTTGGTTATAGTGCCCTTAAGTCAATTATTGTAATCGCGGGTACGCGATTGTGATGATTGAAGGAGGACCTATACGGGTAAAACAGTCTTACTCAAAATGATAATATACTATCTGGTTTGTCTTTATCATTATTTACATGTATAATGTGGTGTTACAGATTATTATTACATGTTGATAGAGCCTATAGAATTCTTGCTTGACTACCAGAATTATGATGGCGATCATATACGTAGAAACTGGGTGGTCTATAAGCACATCATTAAATTTACCTAGTCGAGGGAGTATCAAGACTGGGCATCAATACTTCGGAGTAGACTAGTGTGTACTTATCGAGACCCCGACGAAGGACAGTGGCCAGTTTCACAGGCCATTGGTGTCAGTTAGTCATCTAAGATAGTATACAAGTGCTCATTGGGTTATGAGTACACTGGATGGACTCACCGGTGCTAGTTGGTATTATACCTATTGTCATATAGCAGTTCCCAGGTGACATGAGTACAGGTTAGTCTGTCGACTTAAGATCGTCATTTGTCTCGTGTGAGTTCCCACTGTGCTTTGATTACTACCCTACCACGGTTCAAAGGAGTCGTGCAAACAAATTTTAGTTGGGTACAGTCCCGAGCCACATGGAGGCAGTGAGCGGATCATCGGGGATTCGTCTCTCCCGGTATTGGGGGTTGATGTCACGCGGTGCACGGGTGGCCATCACCAGAAATTCTTGGCCAAGGTAGATGAGAATTTCTGATTTGGATCAGTAGTTTCTCAGTGGGTGATGAGCTTCATACCGACACGAAATATCGCGTTATTAGGGGTCTGACTTTATCCACCCCCTAGACTCGATATGCGACACTCTTAGATGAACAGACCGGACTGTACGGAGATTGTCACGGACAGGCTCAGTAAGAGTTCGGATGAGTTTACTCGTCGGCCTTCCTTTCGCTCAATACCTGGGTAGCCGTTACGTACAGCCAGTACCGCTGACGTGCTTATGGTTAAACCCACTGCTAGTGTATTGACGAGTCTTTAGAGTCCCACACAGAGGGTTTTCCTAGTTCTGGCGAAATGATGTAGTAGCCGTATTGGTTACGTGCAGGGTTTCGATCGATCGATTGTACTATGTACCCGAACTTTCGATCGGACAGTTGATAATACTAGCCGGTTCGGGTTTGAGCCGGATTATTAAATCAGGCATTGATTTAATAATTTACGTATATATATTTTGATATGTATATTCTAGTATTATGTTCTTTGTGTTATTTTATCACTTCGGGTATTTGTATTTCGGTACGAGTTCATGTATGTATATACAGTAGAGTGTAATCCGTATTTATACTGATAACATTCTAGAAGGTGGACACCTCATTTTAGATTTAACCATTTATTGTAAATGGTAAATGAGGTGGAAAGGGAAAGAAGGGAGTATGGTGAGAGCCTGCTTGTATAGTGTTGCACAAATGAAATGTTAATTCATTTGTGCAAACTATTCCAGCATGGGCTTGATTTTTTAATTGGAAAAATGTGTTTGTTAAAACCATGCTTCATGTTATTTTCACACTTGATGTTGGATGAGGAAAATGGATGGTTGGTTTTTCTTCACCTCACCATTAGCTTCACTCTCCTCTATAGTTTCTTGAGTTCCTCCACCCTCATCTTCAACCTTCTCTCTACAATCTCATGTGTTGAGAATCAAGAGAGAAGGTGAGATAGATAAACACTTTGAACAGTTTACTATATCCTAGGCACTCTAGATTAGCAACCTAGAGTCCCTAGTTGCTTCACTTGATTTTTGGTGTGGAGCTAGAGCCATGAGCTACATCCCTCGGGTGGATCATCTTCGACGGAGGAAGAACGACCGCCAAGTTCAGTCGAGGACGCCTCAAGGAGCTAGGGAATGTTAGTGTATATACCCTAGAGGCCATTGCTGTATCATACTGGTTTGTATATTACTTAATGGAAGCTTGAGATATTCATAGATGTATTGACAGTCTTGCTCAAAATGGTAGTATGCTACTTGGTTTGTTTCTACTTCAATATGTGCATGTGTTTCTTTTAACATATCGCTTATACATATTAGTAGAGCCCTTACGATCTTTGCTTTATTACCAGTGTTGTGACGGTAGTCACACTAGTGGGGACTGGGTAATCTACAAGCACATCTTTCTACAGGTTCCTAGTTGTAGGATTATCGAGACGGGGCATCGATACTCCGGAGTAGACTAGTGTATACGCTTCTCATCCCAGCAGGGGAGATGGTCTATCCCGCAGCCATTAGTACGTCGTACTGGAGATAGTATGCAGGTGCTCGTTAGATTACGAGTACACCGGACATGACTCGTAGGGAACTGCTGGTGGGTATTATACCTATCGTCGGGTAGCAGTTCCCAGGTGACATGAGTACAGCTTAGTCCATCGACTTGACACTTCTACTGCACCTCGAGTGTGTTCCCACTGTATTATGATTATTACCCTACCACGGCTCAAAGGATTCGTGCAAACAGGTAGTAGTTGGGTGCAGTCCCGAAGCACTTGGAGGCAGTGGCGGTTAGACAGGATTCGTCTCTCCCGGTATTGGGGGTTGATATTGCGCTATGTTTGGAGAGCCATTACACAAAGTCCCTGGCCAGGGCAAGTAAGATTTACTGGTAGGTATTCCAATAGTTTCTCAGGGTGTTCTGGGCTACACTCCGACACGACTTATACTGCTATTAGGGGTCTGACGTTTACCGTCCTCTAGGCTGTAGGGTTCTTTAGCACAACCACAAGGTTTCAAACATGCCAATTTCAAAATTTTCTAGTGTGCCAAACAACCTAACCTAGGATCTAACTAGAGTTTTAGGAGCTAAACTAGAAAGTAAACTACTTTACTTCTAAGTGATAACGGAATACAACTTTTGTAGACCGGCCCCCTACTTCAATGGCTCCTTGTAGTGGTCCTTTCGCTGCGATCATGGAACCCCAAGACTCTTGCATGGCCTCTCAAGGTGAAAGGAACGATCTTGCTTGAAGTCTTCGAGGCTGAAGATGATCTACGTCGAGGAGACACTAACTCAAGATACTACTTCACTAATGAAAGATTAGTGAATCTAACACCCTATACTAAAGTGCTAATCTAGGAGAGGATGATGAATTAGAAAGTGGGCTCACTTTAGTTTTATTTTTCTCAAAATATTTTCTCACTTTGGAAAAACCTAGAAAGCTTTTTTTCTAAAGGATGAAGAAGATGATCAATAGAAGAGAATGAACTAATGAGGTGAGAGAATCAACCATGGGTGAGTTTGTATCCTATAGCTAACTCATGTAGAGACATAACCATGGTTAAGTTATAATGGTTATGTCAATAAATATCTAAAGTAAAACAAAATGAGTGGACTAAGTCAATGCATCCACAAGCTTCTACAAGCTTCATGCATGTGAGCAATTATCCACTAATTTGGATTTACTTTAAATAATTAAACCCTATATTATAATTAGTATGGTGTAAGTCTCATACACCCATGTAGTGTGTATCAACAACCATGACACTAAAGAAAACACAATTAATATATATCACATATATATTAAGTGTGCACATGTGAGAAAATAAATGCTTAAGTGAGCTAATATTAGTTAATATAAACTAGTATATCAAATATATAATTATACACTAAATTATCAAATCAACACTTGATTTAATAATCCGGCCATATCTCATATAACCGACTAATATTATATGTACCAACTTATCGAATCAACACTTGATTCGATAACCCGGCTATATCACATATAACCGACCGATACAAAAATCGCGAGAATAGAATACGGTATCGCATATTCGTATTATTCTCGGTCCCGCACATATCACATATGTGCTCCTACTTCGTTTCGCCTGAGCCAGTAAAACCTCTATGTAGGACTCTAAAGACTCGTTAATACGCTGGCAGTAGGTGATGATCACATCAAACACCCACAAGTCGTCAGCGGTACTAGCTGGACGTAACGGCTACCCGGGTATTGAGCGATCAGAAGATCAACAAGCAAGCCCGCTATAGCTCCTGTAAAGCCTGTCAGTAACACTATCGTACAATCCGGTCTCTTCGTCTAAGATGCCGCATATCAAGTCTACGGGTGGTATACGTCAAACCCCAATAACTCGATAAGTCATGCTGATATGAGGCTCATAACGGGTCGAGAAACTACTGATAAAACTTATCAGTAAATCTTTAAATTAGCCCTGGCCAGGGACTTCCAGTTATAGCCAATCGAGCACTGCACGACATCTACCCCTAATACCGGGAGAGACGAAATCCCCTCCTATTGCTCATTGCCTCCATGTGACTCGGGATTGTACCCAAAAACCACCGTTTTGCACGTTCTCTTGAATGTGGTAAGGTGGAAATCAAAGCAAAGTAGGAATCACACAAGACTTTATGACGATCTAGGGTCTACAGACTAACCTATACCTGTGTCACCAGAGAACTGCTATCTGACGTTAGGTATAATAACATCTAGGAGTTCTCGGCGAGTCCGTCCAGGGTACCCGGTCTCCACTGAGCACCCATATACCATCTGCGATGTCAAACACCAATGGATATGGGATCATCTATCGCCCATCAAATGAGTCGAGAAGCGTATACGCTAGTCTACTCTGGTATATCGATGCCCCGTCTCGATGCACATATGACTAGGAACATTAAAGGATGAACTTATGGACTACTATGGCCCCATTAGTATGATCTGCATCATAATCCTGGTAGTCAAGTACACATCCTAAGGGATTTACCAACATGTAACCATGAGACAGTATCAAGAAACAAGTATACATGTTAAGATAAAGAGCAACCAGATAGCATACTATCATGTCGAGCAAAAAAGTCCTCTCTATATATGTCCAAGCATCCACTATAATATACATCATATGTACAACAATGGCCTCTAGGGCATACATACAACTAACAATCTCCCACTTGCACTAGGACCAGCTGTTGTAGTATCACATACCCAACATCCCGAAGAGTCTCTCGAACTGTATCAGGGGAATGGCCTTTGTGAGTGGATCCGCGGTGTTGTTCTTCCTGTCAACTCTCCTGACCTCGATCTCCCGGCGATCAACTATCTCCCGGATCAGGTGATACCACCTCAGAATATGCCTGGATCGCTGATAGGACCTGGGTTCCTTGGCCAAAGCCACCGCTCCATTGTTATCACAATACAAAGGTATTGGATACTCAATGGATGGAACAACTCCAAGTTCAGTTATGAACTTCTTCATCCAGACAGCCTCTTTGGCAGCATCGTTGGCAGCGATGTATTCTGCCTCCATCATCGAGTCTGCCACGGTTTCCTGCTTGGAACTCTTCCAGCATAACACCCCTTCATTGAGGGTAAAGACAAATCCCGAGTGCGACTCGGACACTACTACAAATAAGGGTTGCCCCTACGGATTTATCGGTAGGGGCAACCCACTGCCCCTACGGATATGTGCGTAGGGGCGAAAAAAGACCTCGTAGGTGCAAAGGCCGCAGGTGCAAGTTGAAGCCCTGAACTTGCCCCTACGGGCTAAATTTTGCCCCTACGGATATCTGTGTAGGTCTTGTTTCACCTACGGAGTAGGTCGTAGGGTAAAATTTTTTATATTATTTACGGTTTTTTTAAATATATTAACTGTACCTACGGATATATCCGTAGGGCCACGTACTATCCCCTATAGATATCTACGTAGGTACTTATCCGTAGGGGCAAAATATCAGGAATCCTGATATTTTGCCCCTACGGATAATGCCGTAGGGGCGAATCAATGGCTCCTACGGACATATTCGTAGGGGCACTCCCAACCCCCTGGTACTGAGATCAGGGGGGAAATATCAGTTAATGCTGATATTTTGCCCCTACGATTTAATCCGTAGGGACAACATGTGTACCTACGGATTAATCCGTAGGTACACATTATCTGTATTTTTAAAAAAAAGGGCCGCCTGATTTTTTCCCGCCCTGTGCACAATAATATATAAAATAATAAAATATAAAATTAATCATCACACAACATATATCGCAGTATTCATAATCACATCTCACGCATATAATATACAAAAGAAACCCAAAAACTGAATATGATATAAATATAAACCAATATCAATATCGTTTCAAAATGTAGTACAATATGTATGATATAAATAAATACATATTTCAAAAAATAAGAACCAAAAAGCTACCCTAGCTCGGTCCAGCTCCACCTCTGAATAACGATAGAATAACGCGCGCCTGCTCCTCGGTCAATAAACTCTGCAATTCGGCGCGAGCGGGAGTCTGAGCGGCCTGTGGAGCTGGCGATGTGGTCTGCGCAGCCGCCGTCGAGGTAGTCGCTTGCGGAGCCGTGGCTGCGGGAGTCTGAGCGGGCGGTGGAGCTATAGGAGCTGTCTGCTGAACCGCAGCCGATGTAGTGGCTTGTGGAGCCGCAGCCGAAGGAGATGCATATGGAGGCTCGGCCGATGTACCCTGTCGCGTCTGGACCTAACGTGTGTAATAAGCGTGTAAGAACTGTGTATTATTCGAATTCGTATCATTATTAAGTTATTTTGAAACCCCGTTTGGATATCTAGTTTGGAAAACCGTTGTTTAATCTAATTACATATGTATGTATGATTAATCAAACTTAAGTCTAAAACCAAATAAGCTCAAGCTACGTACTAATTATGGATATGTTGATATCTATGTAATACGACATGATATTTTACTATAAAGTAGTATACATACCAGCATCTCCTTCAACTCCTGAACGGTGGCCCTCAAGCTCTCCAGTTCCTGATGGACACGTCGGTCACTGGAGACGGAGGAAGTAACCGCCGGGGTGGAGTCCAACCTTATATGGGCCCTGCTAGGGCCCAGTCCCCGGCCTCTCTCCCAACCTCTGTGGTGCCCTCCGTATGCGGCGTCCAGAACTGGGGTCAGCAGCCTCGGATCGCTATGTCCGGTAAAATCGATCCTCGAGGCCTCGGCCTGCTTAACCACTCGCTCCTACACCCACATTAAGCAGTAAAGTATAAGTATAAAATTTAAACTTGAACCTTCCAAAACTAAAATTTCAAATTTGGGTAGAAAAAATATTAACACTTACGCAATACTCCTGGGTAGCGACGTCGGGATATCGAAGCTCGCCCGTGGCGGGATCTGTCGAGGTGCCGTGGACGGCAAGATATGCGGACAGCACGCTCGGTGTACCACCTGACTCCACGGTCCGAGCTGTCTGCAATATTAGAAAATAACTCGTAATATTAGAAATATTAGAAAATAACTCTTAATATTGCAGAATATCACAAAGGTCTGTCTATTGTAATTTACCGATAACTCCATGGCTCAAGTAATATTCTTCGAGCCACCTGTGTAAGTAGGGCGACCCCTCTTCGCCGACTTCCTGTTCTCTGTATTCTGAGTGGACTGTTTCTGCACAACGCATTACCATTTAGTTTTCTAATTAAGGAACACAAAAAATAAATTATATCCTAAACAATGAATTACATTTAAAATACATACCTGTTTGCGCTGGGAGTCGAAATATTCGCACAATAGAGGCCATGTCTCTACGTCGACTCTCGCAAACGTCGGAGTAGATAGGAGGGCCGCTCTCTCTGCCTCGGGGGTCGCCATCCACAGGGAGTAGCAGTCGGCCTTTAGCTCATTCCTGTTGTATCGGACCTTGGCCTGCATGTTCTTCATCAGGCCATTGTACAGAGCATGAAGGTCGAGCACCCTCCCCAGATGATCATGGTCGGCTACAGGCTGAAAATCGTAATCCAACTGAAAATACAAAAAAAACATTGTTATTAGATTGCAAGTGTTAATAATAAATATGATAAGCGGATAGATCAACTGAAAATATATATTAATACGTACCCGAGCCTGATCAAAGAAGAGGGCGAATGAGCGCTGGTGTGGCTCGCCCCACTCAACGTGAAGTGGATAGTTCTTCACGAGCCGGCTCTCGTCCCCCATATACCGGCCGAACCTCTCGGCATGAGGACCGGTATAGCGATAGTCAAGGGTAAAAAAAAGGGGGAATGCTGCCTCCTCCCTAGCTCTGTCAGGCCTCAGCCTATGGGACTGATTCGGGCCTCGAGTCCCCCTCTGGGGATGGGGAGGCCCTGCGTCTGCACGAAATATCAAGACAATCAATATTAAGACAAAGTTGTATTAAGAAATCAAGGTTAAACGAAAATTCATGTGTGATATATACCTCCGGTGACTATCGCACGAGCCTGGGCCCGGGCAGCAGCATGAGCGGGACGATAGTTCCTCCGGTGAGGAACAACTGGGGTCCCGGATGCGGACGCATCCCCTCCAACTAGAAAATAAACATCGACGCTAAATTTCTATGAAGTTCATATTTATTCTATAGAGCATATGTAAAATGAATAAATATTTTAAATTTATTCATACTAACCTGCAGACGATGCGGAGGGTATGGAAGCGGCAGGAGTGGCCCCTGCGGAAGATGTGGACGCACCACCTATAATTAGACAATTAAAAATAGATTATTTAAGTAATTGCAAAAAGAATGTGTAGATCAATAATATAACGTTCTAAATCAATATGCATGCACTATAGGATATATAAACATACCCGCAGGTACGGTGGTGTCACCACCTACAGCTAGACAATAATAAAAATTGCTAAGTAAGAGCAAAAGGAATGTGTGTATTTATGATATCGCATTCTAAATCAATATACACGCACTATATGATATATAAACATACCTGGAGGAGCGGGAGTGGTCTCTGTCCCAGATGTGGATGCATCACCAACAACTAGACAATCAAACATTGACAATATAAGTAATTTTGACATAAACATGCATGAATATCTGTAATATTATATTCAAAATGGATATGCGTGCAGTATACCTGGAGGTGTGGCAAAATCCACACGGAAGGAGGCATCCGAAGGGGTCTCTGATCTGGATGCAAGACCGGCCCTCTGAAGCTCCCTACGGAGCTCTCCGGGCGGCAGAACCGCTCTGCCTCTGCCTCTGCTGCGGCTGGAGCTCCTGCCGCCCCTCGCTGCTCCCGACATCGTCATCAAATCTAGATAAACGGTTCGTGGACGCATTAGACAATCATTAAAAGTATTGACTATATATGTATAGAGCGTAAAATGTGAAGTAATAATATAACATTACTGATAACCTTTTTCGTTTCGTGGGCGCATTATATATATCTACTTGGATTTCATCGTCGATGTAATTTCTAACCCACGTAACTTCATGATCGGTCGAAGACAACCCGTCCTTCGAAACAGACGGTCGGAGCACTTTAAGCCTTCTTTCTTCTTCGTCATCATCGCTGTCCTCGAATTCTGGGACATCGTAAAAATCTCTGGGTTTCCATCGGCATACAACACTCCATCCCGGATGCTTCAAACACTGTGAGTAGTATACTTGGAACGCTTGGTTCGGAAAGATAAACGGATCTTCATGACCGTAAAATCGAAGTGTGTTCACACTGGTCAATCCATATTCATCTTTCCAAGTCCCAAGATTGCTTCTCCACCTGTTCGTATCGGTTCGCGGATCGTACTAAGTACACTGGAATATATAAAAGGGTTCTGATCGTCCGGGATAGTGGATACCGAGTATACAATTTAAGTACCCATAGTAAATCACACCGTCCGATCCTACCGTTGCAATCCCACTATTCTGAGTGGTTCTAGATATTTCTATGTCCTTAACTTCGAATTTGTATCCAAGGACTCCAAATCCTTTGTAATATGCAATCTCCATACTAGGAAATTGAGCTAAACATCTTGAATCACTCTCAAATGATGCAGACAAGTTCGGATCGTGGATCTAATAAAACAAATTTTACGACAAATACATAACGATACAAGTTTAGATTAAAACTGATAGCAATAAAATGTTATTCGAATAACTTACATGATCTGTGACCCAATCACAAAAATTATCCTGATGGTATTTTTCCAAACGTTCTTCGTTCCAATCAGGATGCCCCTCACGTACCTCGTTAAAATGAATTCTGTTTTCGACAAATAATTGTGACATTAATATTATATCATTTCATACACACACAAACACAGATATAACAATTAATCCAAAAAAACTTACTCTCTAATTTGTTCAAGACATGCGCAATTAAGCAAGATAAACCGGTATATCTTGTTGATAAACATAGTGTCTACCCTCTTATACTCGGCTTTACCATATGGCCCGTCTTGAATTCTTCGTGGTCGGTTAAGCCTTGTCTCAATGTTCTCGTCCAGATAGCGGGAACAAAATGTGGTTGCTTCATCAGGAAGATAACCTTACATGATAGAACCCTCTGGTCGATTTTTATTGCGTATATACTTCTTAAGAGTGTAGAGGTACCTAATGAGAATATGTTGAATAAATAAATACGGGCATACAGGACAACAATAAATTTATAAATTGTGTGAAACGAAAAATTACACGTACCTCTCGACGGGATACATCCATCGATATTGTACAGGTCCGGCTAACTTCGCCTCAGTTGCAAGATGAACCGTCAAGTGTATTATGATATCGAAGAATGACGGTGGGAAAATACGCTCAAACTTGCAAAGTATCAACGCAATAGAATTTTCTAGTTTATCCAGCGTCGCAACCTCCAGTGTTTTAGCACACAACTCCCTGAAAAAACAACATAGGTCGTTGATTACTAGACCAACCGAGTCGGGGAGAGAAGTCCTGAGGGCTAATGGAAGAAGGTGCTCCACGATAACATGGTGATCATGACTTTTCAGCCCATCGATCTTTCCCTTCACAATTTTTATTTTCTTGCTGAATGATCCTGAGAAACCTGTGGGGACTTTCAAATCATGCAACACCTGCAGGAATCTTTTCTTCTCCGGTTGTGACATATGATAAGCGGCATTGGGAAGTAAAAACTTGCCCGGTTTACCCGCTACCGGTCTAGGGTGCAATTCACTTCTTATTCCCCACTCTTGTAGATCCATCCGAGCATTCATGTTGTCTTTCGATTTCCCGTCTTTACAAAGAAGCAAGTTAAGTATGTGCTCTGATACTCCATTCTATATATGCATGACGTCCAGACAATGACGCACTGAATTTGTAGACCAGTACGGAAGCTCGAAGAAAATGCTTAACTTGTTCCAATATTGTGGTTTGACCTGTTTCGTCGGATCCATCCCGAAGGTCACGTTATTGTAACCATCCCATTTAGCAGTCACGTCCTCTCCGAACAAAGGGGATGGAGGTCCAAGAAGCTCTTGATGACCATCAAAGTGAACCGTGTCTAACCTATAGAGGTGGTCTGGAGGCAGGAAACGTCGATGGCCGCAATAACAAACCTTTCTGCTAAAATTCAAGAATTTCGATGTTGTGTGTTCATGGAAATGAGGACATGCTTTGTGACCATGTACGGACCAACCTGATAGCATTCCATACGCAGGAAAGTCATTAATTATCCACATTAAATCCGCACGCAGTATGAAGGTTGTATTTGTGTTTGCATCATATGTCTCTACACCATCAATGAACAAAGATTTCAACTCCTCGATCAGAGGTCGGAGATAGACGTCGATATTGTTCCCCGGTGAGTTTGGTCCGTCGATAAGAAGAGGCATCATAAAGTATGATTGGTCCATAGCCAACCAAGGCGACAGATTATAAATTATCATTACAACGGGCCATGTGCTGTGACTTCCAGCCATATAGTTGAATGGGCAGAAGCTATCAGTAGCCAGTCCGAGCCGGACATTGCGAGGATCGCTACTGAATATTGCGTGCCTCCTATCGAAATCCTTCCATGCCGGTGAATCTCTTGGATGGCTCATTTTTCCATCTTCGCTTGGAGGAGCACGGTGATGCCAAATCATTGCCTCGGCTATTTTCTTGCACCTGAATAGCCTCTGTAGCCTCTGTGTTATGGAAAAGTATCGTGCTATCTTCACAGGTATATCGGGCTTCTTATCAGAATCTTTCGGCTTATACCTGGCATCTCCGCATGTTGGACACTCTTTCAAATCTGAATTCTCTTTCCGATACAACTCGCAATTTTTAGGACATGCTTGAATCTTCTCGCACTTTAGACCCAAATCAGACATCATCTTCTGGGCTTCGTACCAGCTGTCGGGCACATTATTTTCCGGAGGCATAGAATCTTTCAAGAACGAAAGAAGCATTGTGAATGACTTGTTGCTCCATCCATTTAGGCACTTAATCTGGAAAAGTTGGACGAACCATGAGAGGGCGGAATACTTCTCATTCTCATAAATTGGTTTCCTAGCATTGTGGAAAAGTTGGACGAACCATGAGAGGGTCCTTGACCGGAAGGAATGTCATCTTCGGTACGAATAGATTCACCTAGGGCAGCTTCTACCATATCCTCCATTTCTTCTGATGGAAATAAATTACCGCCTTCTCCTTCTGCCGCATTACCGAATTCTTCTTCTTCTCCTGCCACATTATCGTGTTCTACTTCATCTGCCGCAGTACTGCATTCTTCTCCTTCCCCATGATATTTCCAAGTTGTATAAAGTCTAGTAAACCCATATTTTACAATATGAAGCTCTGCCAATTCTACCTTCTGCCAGTACTTATTGCCACATCTATCGCACGGACAGAGAATCTTCTCTATTATGATCTTATTATGTGAGCGTGCAAATTCAAGAAAAACAGCAACTCCTGCGACAAACTTAGGTTGCATACGTTGTTTCCAATCCACATACATCCAGTCCTTAACTCTGACGTACTCACGGGCCATGTTAGACTGTATAACATATAAATTGTAGGTTATGCTGACTATATTGAGAAATATAAGAACGGGATAGTTACTGACAAAGGAGAAAATCCGTGTATATGCTTTGTATGTGCGTTTGTCGTTGAAAAGAATAAATTATCGCACGTATGTTAACTGATAGACGGGGACTAAGTGGCGCTTTTAGTTTCATATATGAGTATCGATGAGAATATGAAGGTTTCATATTATCATCGAGTATCGGTTTTAACTTGAACATCTCGAATCACTCTCTAATTATGCGTTTGTTGTGTATTCTTGTTGTATGTGTGTGTTCCGGCTGTCGGGGGTAGGCTTCTATCCCATTAAGAATGTATAGAGCGAACACCCATCACTTGTGCTTTCAACCGTTTCGAGTAAATTTCGGCAGCACCTCCCCGTTGTTCTCCGAGTACACTGTAATAGAATAGATAATCATTTCAAAGCTGTGAAACAACGTTGAAATGAACATCTAATCTATCTTTGTACACGGAGAACCAGCGGAAAGGTACCGACGAAATATCTCGAAACGGATGAAAACACAAGTGAATAATGGCGTTTGCTTTTTACATTCTTAACTTGTCCACACGGGACAAATTTATGGGTTACCATACGATTGAATTTTCTCGTTGCGTAGACTATACGACGGTTGTTAGTATCGAGCTATACTGTCCGATATTTAACAACCTTCGTATAGTTCTATGTCATGACGAGTATCGCACGTATGTTAACCGATAGACGGGGACTAAGTGGCGCTTTTAGTTTCATATATGAGTATCGATGAGAATATGAAGGTTTCATATTATCATCGAGTATCGGTTTTAACTTGAATATCTCGAATCACTCTCTAATTATGCATTTGTTGTGTATTCTTGTTGTATGTGTGTGTTCCAGCTGTCGGGGGTAGGCTTCTATCCCATTAAGAATGTATAGAGCGAACACCCATCACTTGTGCTTTCAACCATTTCGAGTAAATTTCGGCAGCACCTCCCCGCTATTCTCCGAGTACACTGTAATAGAATAGATAATCATTTCAAAGCTGTGAAATAACGTTGAAATGAACATCTAATCTATCTTTGTACACAGAGAACCAGCGGAAAGGTACCGACGAAATATCTCAAAACGGATGAAAACACAAGTGAATGAAGGCGTTTGCTTTATACATTCTTAACTTGTCCACACGGGACAAATCTGTGGGTTACCATACGATTGAATTTTCTCGTCGCGTAGACTATACGACGGTTGTTAGTATCGAGCTATACTGTCCGATATTTAACAATCTTCGTATAGTTCTATGTCACGACGAGTATCGCACGTATATTAACCGATAGACGGGAACTAAGTGGCGCTTTTAGTTTCATATATGAGTATCGATGAGAATATGAAGGTTTCATATTATCATCGAGTATCATATATTGGTTTTAACTTGAACATCTTGAATCACTCTCTAATGATGCGTTTGTTGTGCATTCGTGTTGTTTGTGTAACATGATTTTAAACCATTGAGATCAAGATTGATAGAACTGATCATCCTACATTGCAATGGCATTCATCTACTAAAAACTATTATTGCAATGGCATTCATCTATAACAATCAACAATTAAAACTACAAATATAGGATACTGATATCATAAAGCGTTATACACAACATATGAATTCACATGACTGAAACATGCATCAAAAAACATGTTCATCCAAAAGAAAGGCCACTGTCAACAAATATAGAAAAAGGATTATTATATTAACTATGAAACATATTAGAAAAATGATAGAAGTTAAAGATGTTAATAACATGATGATAATCAAAGCAGTTGCGTATAGATGCTAAAACAGAATATGTGACACGATATTCTTGTAAAGATAGACATGTATTAAAAGAGGAGACGCCCAAGTAAAATACATAACTAAATCCCTATCTTGCCCTTCCTTTTCTTCAAATCAGAAATGTGTCTTTTTTTTTGCAATTATATATAGCTAAAACAAAGAAGTTCCTATAATTCTAAGCATTTCCAATTACAACGGCCCATTCTCAAAATCCAGAATCTTATGAGCATCTTATGCAATTAGCAAACAAATTCAACCCAACATGCCCAACGTCTAAAAGTTCAACAAAACAGTCTCCGTTTCCAAGAAAATTTGAGAATGACAAATAAAATTATTAATTAAACTGGGCTTTACCCACATTATTAGTCCAGTTTCCAACACCTTCTCAAACTAGACACATTTTCCTCTTATGATCATCATCAACATTTCAATTAACGAGCTTAATGCTAATTAGAATGGAAATTAACTACTTAGACCCTGAAATCCAAAACCCCAACCCCAACCCCAACCCCAACCCCAACAGCAACCCCTTGCCGAAGCCCAACCCCAACCGCAGCCCGAGCCCTAGCCCCAGCCCCAGCCCCAGCGCTAACCGCAACCCGAGCCCGAGCCCCAACCCCAACCACAGCCCTCGCTGCAGCCCCAGCCCCTGTAGGGTTCCTAGGCACACTAATGAGGTCTCACAAGGCATCAACCATGCCAAAATCAAAATTTTCCGGTGCCGAGAAACCCTAATGCGATCGTTAACTAGAGGCAAAGGCGAAAACAAAAGCGAGCAAACAACTTTACTCTAAAGTGAATGGAAATACAACCTTTGTAGATCCGGTCCTCCACTTCCTTAGCTGCGTGATGATGTCCCTCCGCTGCGATCATCGGATCCCGGACTCTAGCGATGGTTTTATCGAAGAAATGATCGGGCTAGGTCGTCGACTTTGATGCCGAAGATGATCTACATCGAGGCAACACAAGATCAAGCTCCAACTTCACCAAGCCATGAAACTTGTGAAGAAAACACCCTATACTACTTGGAAAGTGGTAGAGGATGAAGAAATAGGAAGTGGGTTCACTTTGGATTTGGATTTCTCACTTGGAATCATCACTTGACATTTTTGAAGCAAGCTTTTCTTTTCTTTCTCAAGAGGAAGAAGAAGAAGAAAAGAATTATGAATTAATTCCAAAAAGAAAAATGAAGCGATGGTTATCATTTTGTAACCATGGGTGAGTGTAGAGAATAAACTAAGGTTAAGTTGAATGGTTAGGTTAAAGGAAAGAAACAAAATGGTCAAGCTTTCAAACCTTCATGAAGTTTCAACAAAAGAACAAAATATGCCACCATTTCATTTATCTTTCCAAAACAATAAATAAATAAATAAATAAAAACCTAACCATTTATTTAAACATGGTTTAATCAACACAAACCCAAGTTTACATGTATCATCAAACATGATACAAACTAGTGCACAAACATATATCATATATACAATGTGCACATTCAAGTGAGATAATCAATCTTAAGTGAACAAATACTAGTTAATGCAAAGTAATATATCAAATATATAATTATACATTAAATCATTAAATCAACACTTGATTTAACGATCCGGTCATATCGCATATAACCGACTAATATCAATAGTAACAACTTATCGAATCAACACTTGATCCGATAACCCGGCTATATCGCATATAACCGATCACTGTCACAAATCGCGAGAATCGAATACAGTATCACATACTGGTATTATTCTCGGTCCCGCAGATGCGCTCCTATTTCGTTTCGCTTGAGCCAGGAAACCTCTGTGTAGGACTCTGAAGACTCGTCAATACGCTGGCAGCAGGTGATTATCATATCAAACACCCACAAGCCGCAAGCAGTCTGCTAAACGTAACGGCCACCCGGGTATTGAGCGATCAGAAGATCAACGAGCAAGCCCGCTCACACTCCTGTGAATCCAACCAGTAACACTTACCGTACAGTCCGGTCTTTTCGTCTGATATGTCGTATATCTCTCCTAGGGGTGGTAAACGTCAGACCCCAGTAGCTCGATAAGTCATGTCGATATGAGGTCTATAACAGTTCGAGAAACTACTGGTAACACTTACCAGTAAATCTCAGCAACCATGGCCAGGGATTTCCGGTTATAGCCAATCGAACACAGCGCAACATCAACTCCCTATACCGGGAGAGACGAATCCCCTCCTATCGCTCATTGCCTCTATGTGATTCGGGACTGTACCCAAAAACAACCGTTTTGCACGCCCTCTTAGACGTGGTAAGGTGGAAATCAAAGCACAGTGGGAATCACACAAGACTCTATGACGATCTCGGGTCAACAAACTACTCTGTACCAGTGTCACCAGAGAACTGCCATCTGACGTAAGGTATAATACCATCTGGGAGTTCTCGGCGAGTCCATCCAGTGTACCCAGTCTCCACTGAGCACCCGTATATCATCTCTGATGTCAAACACCAATGGATATGGGATCATCCATCGCCCATCTGTATGGGTCGAGAAGGTATACGCTAGTCTACTCTGGTATATCGATGCCCCGTCCCGATACACTCACGACTAGGGACCTTGAAGGATGTACTTATGGACTACCATGTCCCCACTAGTATGATCCGCATCACAGTCCAGGTAGTCAAGTACACATCCTAAGGGCTTTACCAACATGTAACAGAGAGACAAACAGTGTACACCTTAAGGTAAAGAGCAACCAGATAGCATACTATCATGTCGAGCAAGAAAGTCCTCCCTATATATGTCCAAGCATCCACTACAATATACATCCTATGTATAGTAATGGCCTCTAGGGCATACATATAACTAACAATCTCCCACTTGCACTAGGGCCATCTGTAGCAGTGGTTGTAGTATCTCATACTCAACCATCCCATAATAGTCTCTCTCTGGGAAAAGGCCTTTGTGAGTGGGTCCACCGTGTTGTCCTCTGAGTCTGCTCTCCTTACCTCGATCCCCTGGAGATCAACCATCTACATGATCAGGTGATACTGCCTTAGAATATGTCTGGATCACTGATGGGACGGACGTTTCTTGGCATAAGCCACAACTCCATTGTCATACAATGGGAGGAACTGAGTTCATCTCATGAACTAATATACACCCAGACAGCCTCTTTGGTAGCATCTTAAGTAGCGATGTATCCAGCCTTAATCATATAGTATGCCACGGTATCTAGCTTGGAACTCTTCCAACATACCGTCCCTTTACTGAGGGTAAAGACAATGCCTGTGACTGACATTCAGTCGTCTGTATCACCCTGGAACCCTTCCAGTGATTCTCCCCAGGATCAATTGATACCATCTCACTACAACTAGTGAGTATCCTGGCATCCAATCAGATCTATCTAATAGATCCAAAACCCAGAATTTAGGAGGTATCACTTTGATCTTATATGGAGAATCATTGTGATAAGCGGAGATTGACCGATCGTAGCATAGGAAACTCCTTCCCCATCAAGAGTATGTCATCCATGTACTCTACGAGGATCACTACCATACTCCCTACTACCTTTTTGTATATACAAGGTTCATCTACCATTTTCATGAAGTCAAACTCTTTGACTACCACATCAAAACAGACGTTCCAACTCCGCGATGCCTGCTTTATCACATAAAACATCTTGCACACGTTTCCGCTGCTCCCACTGTCTACGAGGCCCTCTGGCTGTGTACTTATAGTCGCACACTTCTAAAACATCATTTAGAAAAGCAGTCATGGCACCCAACCGCCAGATATCGTAGTAATGGTATGTAGCCGTGGCAAGTAGGATCTGGATGGACTTAAGCATAGCTACTTAGAAAAATGTTTCATCATAATCCATACCTGGTCAATGATGCAAACTTTTAACAAGTCTGGCTTTGAAAGTCTCAACTTTTCCATGTACACCAAGTAATCTTCTTAAGATATACTTGCTCCTGATGGGGATTTAACCCTTCAGATAAAGCAATTAAAGTCCATACTTTGTTGGTGTATAAGGATTCCATCTCAGATCGCTAAGCATTCAGCCATTCTTACAGAGTCCCACTCTTGATGGCCAGCTCGAAACTAGTTGGGTCATCATCTCATGATGCATTCCTCGCTCCCACTGTCATCGAGAAACCGAAGTATCTCTCAGACGGATGAGGAACCCTACCAGATCGGCGGAGAGGCTGAGGTTCGTCGGGGACTATTGAATCCTTTGGTTCTACCAAATCATCAGCTGCAGATTGTATAGCTGGAACCTTTCCAGTTCTACATAACTGACCTTGCCTCGAGCTTGTCCGGATTTTGCTTTTTAGACATAGGCTGGACAACCCCAAATCTTAACAAACTTAAGATATGGGCTCTTCCCTTTCCATATCTCATATGAAGTGGTAGGCAACTGATTTGATCGGAACCCTATTTAATAGGTATGCAACTTCATGAGTGCATAACACCCAAAAGGAAATAGGCAACTCAGTAATACTCATCATAGAGCACACCATATCCAATATGGTGCGATTGCTCCGCCCCGATACACCGTTGTGCTGTGGTGTATTCGGAGAAGTAACACTGAGAGACAATCTCATTCTCGTTTAGAATAATCCAGGAATTCTATGCTCAAGTATTCTCCTCCTCGATCACATCAAAGGACATAATACTTATACCCGGTTTTCGGTTCTCTACTTCTAACTTATATTCTGTGAATATCTCAAAAGGTTCGGACTTATGTTTCAACAGGAACATATGTCTGAATCTTGAGAGATTATCAGAGAATGTAATGAAATACAAAGAACCGGTCTTGGCATGTGTAGACAGGGGACCTACATACATCAACATGTATCATCCCAAGAGTTCACTTACTCTTTCTCTGTTTCCAGTAAACAGAGCTATGGTCATCTTATCTTTGTGAAATGACTGGCAAGTTTCATAAGATGTAAATTCAAACTGATTTAAATATGCATCTAAATGTAACTTTAGCTAGTCGGGCCACATTGATCTGACCTAGTCTACAATACCTCAAGAAGGATCTGTTCATTTCTGAACTCTTCCTGTTGTGTGTGTTCTATATACTAAGAACTGTAGTTTGATTTAGAACATCAATACTTTTAGACAACGTGCCTGAACGGATCAACTTTTGATATAGGAAATGTTCAAAACATTATCCAACAATACAAAATTATATCCTTTCTTTATTAACAAAGAGACTGATATGATTTTGTATATCAGGTTCGGTATCCAATAGCATTTGTTCAGAATTAATGTATTGGTAATACAAGGTGACAGTGACCAACAGATTTGGCTGCAACACTTGCCTCGTTTTCTGTCTCATGAAACTTATCACCCGTTCTCAGTTATCTACCTTTCTGTAGCCCATGTAACGGATTACATTTGCGGGATTTTGATCCGGTATCTAATACCCAGGACGTAGGGGATACTGAGAAACAGTTCTTTGTAATGAACACACCCGAAAGAGATGCATCATATGCACTTTCTTCGTTTGGGCGGCATAGGAATTCTGGTATTCCCCTAATTCCTGCTCTGTCTTATAACAATTATAAGTTGGAGCGGGACCAACGTTCCCCAGCTCAGTATAACAAGCGGGTTCGGTTAATACATCCGTATTATTATCTTGATTAAGGCATGATATGGTCGCTACCTGGAGAGAGAGAGAAGAAAACACTCAGCGTGCGCTCTTGCAAGAATAGATTGGTTATTATTTTATCTAATCAGGATGGCTCCCACTGTTTTTATCAAATCTTCCTTCAAACCCTAAAAGGAAAGACTAGCCGGAATTAATTACACGCTACAAGTTCGCCAATCTTTCAGCCAGGCCAGTGTCGGTACTTTGAGGGAGGTTCCCCGTGCTTTCGCACGGACCTAATTACAGTTAACCTCGTTTTTCCAGAGGCGTAACCCCGTTGACACCTTTCTAGACACCTACTAGATCGGCTAATTGTAATGTGTAAAACTCTCCCAGGAGTAACTCTTACTCGCAGTGGGTATCGGGATCCAACTATCATATAGAAGGTATGCAATCTCATTTCAAATTTCAACACTTGAAATTCCCGATAATATTTTGCCCCTAGCGTCCTATGACCTTGACGGAGGCCAAACAACCCATAGTCCGCTAGTCAAGTTCAACCCGTCATTTCCTGATTGAATTAAACCCACCCGCACGACCCTTGATGGAGGCCAAACAATGCCGTATGAATACCCTAATCCAATCGCATTATATGCAAGCAGATAAGCACTAGTTAGCTACCGTACACTACGCCTTGACGGAGGCCAAACAACCGCAGCACGAATACTAACTAGTACTTATCTGAAATGACGGAGGGCTACGACAGGTTTTTCTGAAAACCTATTGCGTAATGAACTTGATATTGTTGTAGAATCAAATGATTTTAAAATGGAGTGTTTTTGAGGCTTTTCTAGTTTTGCTAAAGGGGTCACTCCCGGTGAAGGGATCGTCGTCCCTTTCCTCGTCGAATGAGGTGCGGGATATATCATATATATCACTGTGCAAAGCAGAAACTATAGAAGCAATCAAAAGACAAACTGACTGTGTAGCATCTGCCAGTTATTGCTAAAGGGGTCACTCCCGGTGAAAGGATCTCGGCCCTTTCCTCATCGAATAAGGTGCAAGATGTTCTACAAGGAACACCGCGATGCAAAGCAAGAACTGTAGCTACCTGTTTTTGAAAATTCGATTCCATAACATCTTTAGGTTTCTTTTTCTTTCATTAATCATATTAATGAAGTCCCATCATTTAAGTTACCTAAACATCACAGATAAATACGACGTACACTTATGCCATCCGCATTCGCCTTGATGTCCCCTCATGCACCGTTAGGTTAGGTAACTAACGACAGAGCGGGGCAGGGCTAGCGCGGGTGTAAAACATAAGTAACACCTATATAATATATCATATATACTATATACAGTATCTATCACAGAACATATCAAATGATCACATCACAGATATCGTAGCAGAAGAAACATATATGAAATATTGGATATATTAGGACATCCGTGTTTTCAATACGAGCCAGTATAAAACACGGATTCCACGGTCGCGATGAATAGCCAAACCCACAACCCTAGACCCCTACGAGAGCGGCAAGCAACTCTACCAATTCTAGAGTTAGGAGACCCGGACTCGACTCCTCGAGTTGGTCTCCCACTGGACTCCAGAACCCGGTTACTTGCGCCCTCCTCCTTGGGTCTATCCTAGTGCGGAAAAGTAAATAATATACATCAACGGTGACAGCTTCCGCTACCTGGAAGTGCCCCAATAAAAGAATATTACATACAAGTTTTTACATGAATGAAAATGAAAAACACTCATCTCACATAAAAAACCCCCGCTATTCAAACACGACGATCCAATATAACATATCCAGCAACACATAACATCACATGTCATCAACGTAAGTAAACATGCGTATCCCAATTGTTGTTGACAAATAGCAACGAAACCGGCGATATCACATATTACACTTACGGTCACAGAAAAGAAAGTGTAAAACTACAACAGTTGGAATCCGCAAACTCTTTAGACATCACATGCCTAACCAAATGAATTCCTTAGACATCACATGCCTAACAATTATAAACTCCGCATTTTAGTCTCATTATCGAAAACACTTTTTAATATCAAGTCGGGCAATTCAACAAGATTCCCGATATCCTGATCGAATGCTCGTCGCAAACTTTAGTAGGCGGCCGCACCCCCGATGCCGTCGACAAAGTGCACTAAGGCAGAACACCGCTGCCGCGAGCACCCGAACGGATGCTTTCGGCGACGGGGTTCTCCTACAGTCACTTGGTCGGGGCTATGGGGTGTAGCTGTCTATTAAGTTTACCCGGCGAGTATCCGCATACGCTACGTGATTGCGACGGACTTTTGATCGCATCAAAATTCCGTGGCAACCGATCAAGTGACACTAAACTGCTATGTTTATAACATCCAAATCAGTTATCTCATAACTACTTGTGGATTCCAAATATTGTATCACATTCCAGATAAACAGAAAATGTTAAACTTTCCGATCGAACAATCAAACACCCAAGTTTTCCCGAAACAGCTCAACACATGAAATAAGTTTAAAAACATTCATTTCGTGCCTCAGTACCAACGGTCCAGCCGTAGAAGGGTCAAGCCAACGCCTCACATGTGGCACGCCGTACTGCCCCAGACCCTAAGGTTCAAAGGGAAGTTCAAGACGGTCACATAATCGAGTTAAGGTTTGTTGTCTTCTAGAGGGACCATCGCGTTACTTGCACAACTTAGAACGTCGTTAAACTACGGAAAAATCCAACAATTGGAAATTTCCCGGCAGGGGAAAAAGTGGGTATTTACATCCGGTCGAACTTTTTAACATATTCAAAAATTACCCGGAAAAACACATAGACAAAGTTTGATAATCCGATCGAATCTACGAACTCCCAATACAACCCAGAAAAACTCAACTGTTGAGTATCAATTAAAAATTCCCATAAAATACAGCAAATGAAGATAGAGATTACTGTGCAAACAGAAGTGAACAATCCCACTTTATTGCCGCGGAACCGCCGCCCAACGTAGGGTACGGCCGTGGTTCCGCGGCGGTTTAATTGAGTTGGGTCCACGAATTTCACAGTAATTCCTATAAAACCCTGCTGAATTTTTTGACAATTTTTAATTCACAAAAATCCAAAATTCCAGAAAATTTCTAGAGAGCGATTTAGAATTAGGGTTTCGGGTTCGATCGGGTTTCTAACATCGTGTACGCATCGCCTAAGGCTTTAGCTAGGCTCTGATACCACTATAGGGTTCCTAGGCACACTAATGAGGTCTCACAAGGTATCAACCATGGCAAAATCAAAATTTACAGTGCCGAGAAACCCTAATGCGATCGTTAACTAGAGGCAAAGGAGAAAACAAAAGCGAGCAAACAACTTTACTCTAAAGTGAATGGAAATACAACCTTTGTAGATCTGGTCCTCCACTTCCTTAGCTGCATGATGATGTCCCTCCGCTGCGATAATCGGATCCCGGACTCTAGCGATGGTTTCGTCGAAGAAATGATCGGGCTAGGTCGTCGACTTTGATGCCGAAGATGATCTACGTCGAGGCAACACAAGATCAAGCTCCAACTTCACCAAGCCATGAAACTTATGAAGAAAACACCCTATACTACTTGGCAAGTGGTAGAGGATGAAGAAATAGGAAGTGGGTTCACTTTGGATTTGGATTTCTCACTTGGAATCATCACTTGACATTTTTGAAGCAAGCTTTTCTTTTCTTTCTCAAGAGGAAGAAGAAGAAAAGAATTATGAATTAATTCCAAAAAGAAAAATGAAGTGATGGTTATCATTTTGTAACCATGGGTGAGTGTAGAGAATAAACTATGGTTAAGTTGAATGGTTAGGTTAAAGGAAAGAAACAAAATGGCCAAGCTTTCAAACCTTCATGAAGTTTCAATAAAAGAACAAAACAAGCCACCATTTCATTTATCTTTCCAAAACAATAAATAAATAAATAAATAAATAAAAACCTAACCATTTACTTAAACATGGTTTAATCAACACAAACCCAAGTTTACATGTATCATCAAACAAGATACAAACTAGTGCACAAACATATATCATATATACAATGTGCACATTCAAGTGAGATAATCAATCTTAAGTGAACAAATACTAGTTAATGCAAAGTAATATATCAAATATATAATTATACATTAAATCATTAAATCAACACTTAATTTAACGATCCGGTCATATCGCATATAACCGACTAATATCAATAGTAACAACTTATCGAATCAACACTTGATCCGATAACCCGGCTATATCGCATATAACCGATCACTGTCACAAATCGCGAGAATCGAATACAGTATCACATACTGGTATTATTCTCGGTCCCGCACATATCTCATATGCGCTCCTATTTCATTTCGCTTGAGCCAGGAAACCTCTGTGTAGGACTCTAAAGACTCGTCAATACGCCGACAGCAGGTGATGATCATATCAAACACCCACAAGCCGTAAGACGTCTGCTAAACGTAACGGCCACCCGGGTATTGAGCGATCAGAAGATCAATGAGCAAGCCCACTCACACTCCTGTGAATCCAACTAGTAACACTTACCGTACAGTCCGGTTTGTTCGTCTGATATGTTGCATATCTCGCCTAGGGGTGGTAAATGTCAGACCCCAGTAGCTCGATAAGTCGTGTCGATATGAGGTCTATAACAGTTCGAGAAACTACTGGTAACACTTACCAGTAAATCTCAGCAACCCTGGCTAGGGATTTCCGGTTATAGCCAATCGAACACAGCGCAACATCAACTCCCTATACCGGAAGAGACGAATCCCCTCCTATCGCTCATTGCCTCCATGTGATTCGGGACTGTACCCAAAAACCACCATTTTGCACGCCCTCTTGGACGTGGTAAGGTGGAAATCAAAGCACAGTGCGAATCACACAAGACTCTATGACGATCTCGGGTCAACAAACTACTCTGTACCAGTGTCACCAGAGAACTGCCATCTGTCGTAAGGTATAATACCATCTGGGAGTTCTCGGCGAGTCCGTCCAGTGTACCCAGTCTCCACTGAGCACCCGTATATCATCTCTGATGTCAAACACCAATGGATATGGGATCATCCATCGCCCATCTGTATTGGTCGAGAAGGTATACGCTAGTCTACTCTGGTATATCGATGCCCCGTCTCGATACACTCACGACTAGGGACCTTGAAGGATGTACTTATGGACTACCATGTCCCCACTAGTATGATCCGCATCACAGTCCAGGTAGTCAAGTACACATCCTAAGGGCTTTACCAACATGTAACAGAGAGACAAACAGTGTACACGTTAAGGTAAAGAGCAACCTGATAGCATACTATCATGTCGAGCAAGAAAGTCCTCCCTATATATGTCCAAGCATCCACTACAATATACATCCTATGTATAGTAATGGCCTCTAGGGAATACATATAACTAACAGCCCCAACCCTAGCCCTAGCCCGAGCCCTAGCCCCAGCCCCAGCCCGCAGCCCCAGCCCCAGCCCCAGCCCCATTCCCAATCAAGAAGTGCTCAGGGACACCCAACCCCAACCCCAACCCCAACCCCAACCGCTACCCCCTGCTGAGCCCTAACCCCAACCGCAACAGCAGGCCCCCAGCCCTACCCCTAACCCTAACCCCAACCCCAACCGATGTCTACCCAAACCATGAACCATAGACCTAAAACAATCAAAAATTTGTTTAATTAAGATTTCCTAACCTGTGCAGGCAGTGGCGACGACGAATCGGCCGTAGGTTGAAGAAGCAGGCGATGGCGACGACGAACGGAGATGAGGAAGAAGTAGGCGGTGGCGACGACGATTCGGCCGGCGCTGGCGACGACAAGAACGGCGACGATGAGAATGACGATCGGCGGAGGGTTTGGGGATTTGGGTTCACGCGCTGATAAGGGAATAAGAAATAATCGGCGTAGGGATCGATCACTTAAATCTCTATTTAGATGCCCCTACGGATATACCCTTAGGTGCATGGTTTGCAGCTCCGTAGGGGCAAACAACACTTTAAGATTTAATAATTTTTAAATAAATATGGAAGGACCGTAGGGGCAACCGTTTAGACCTACGGATTAATCCGTAGGGCCAAACGAAATCTGCCCCTACGGATGCTGTTATCCGTAGGGGCAACCCCCTATTTTAGTTGTGAGAGTCATCCTTTTCACTCTGGAAGCTTGAATCGGTAAAGGATTCCACTTGGAGTTCTCCGTTACCATACACCAAGAGCATCTCTTTAGTCCTTCTCAAGTACTTGAGAATGCTCTTCACAGCTGTCCAGTGACTCTCTCCTGGATCTGCTTGATACCTACTCGCTACACTTAGTGAGTATACTACATCGGGTCTGGTACATAGCATCACGTACATGATAGAGCTTGCTGTCGAGGCATAGGGTATCCATTGTATGCGAGCTCTCTCCAGATCAATCTTGGGAGACATCATTTTGGAGAGAGTGAGTCCTGAGATCGTGAGTAAAAACCCACGCTTGGATTCTTCCATACTAAACCGCTTTAGTATGGTGTCAATGTAACTGGATTGGGACAATCCCAGTAACCTTTTAGATCTATCTCTATAGATCTTAATCCCTAAGATGTAGGAGGCATCCCCTAGATCTTTCATTGAGAATCTTTGTGATAAGAAGAGCTTGATCGATTGCAGCATATGAATGTCATTTCCTATCAAGAGTATGTCATCTACGTACAATACGAGGAAGACAACCTTACTCTCTTCCACCTTTTTGTATATACAAGGTTCATCTACGTTTTTGACGAAATAAAACTCTTTGTTAACGACATCAAAACAGATATTCCAGCTCCACGATGCTTGCTTTAACCCATAGATGGATTTAAGTAGCTTGCACACCTTTCCGCTGCTCCCACTGTCTACGAAGCCTTCTGGCTGAGTCATGTACACGCACTCTTCCAAATCACCATTTAGAAAGGCGGTCTTAACATCCATTTGCCAGATTTCGTAGTTATGGTATGTAGCGATGACAAGCATGATCTGGATGGATTTAAGCATAGCCACCAGAGAAAAGGTTTCGTCGTAATCCACACCTGGTCGTTGACGAAAACCCTTTGCAACAAGTCTAACTTTGAAATTCTCCACTTTCCCATCTACACCAAGTTTTTTCTTGAAGATCCACTTGCTCCCAATTGGTTTTACCCCTTCAGGAGCATCTTCCAAAGTCCATACTTTATTGGTGTACATGGATTCCATCTCGGACCGCATTGCATCCAGCCATTTGATAGAGTCGCCACTCATGATAGCCTGCTCGAAACTAGTTGGGTCATCATCCTCCATGATGCAATCCTCTCTTCCACCATCAATGAGAAAACCATAGTATCTCTCAGGTGGACGAGAAACCCTACTAGATCGGCAGAGAGGCTGGGGTTCGTTGGGCACTATCGAATCCTCTGGTTCCACTAAATCTTCAGTTTCAATTTGTGTAGCCGGAATTTCTTTCAGTTCTACTTCACTGCCACTAATTTCTTTTGCAAGAAATTCCTTTTCTAAAAAGGTGGCATGTCGAGAAACAAACACCTTTTGTTCCTCACCATGGTAGAAAAGATATCCATATGAATGTTTGGGATATCCCACAAACTTGTATAGAACTGACTGTGCCTCGAGTTTGTCCGGATTTTGCCTTTTGACATAGGCCGGACAACCCCATATCTTAACTCGTTTAAGACATATTCTCTTCCCACTCCATATCTCATATGGTGTGGTAGGTACAGATTTAGATGGAACTTGATTCAATAGATATGTGTTCATACCAGAATATTGCATTTACTACCGCCCATTCTTATGCTCGTTTGTTTATAGGTAGGTGCTTTTTATCTGTATTTGCTACATATTTACAGGCTACAGGTTCCTAGTCGAAAATAATGCAATTGATACAAAATCTCCACAGTTACGCCAAATACAGAACATCTGTTGACAACAGATAAAAGCCGGGTTCCGATCATCTGTATCCGTCCAGTGTCGCGTACCGGTTCCAGAGACAAGACATATGACAGTGGTCATTCGTGTCTCGGACAAGTACAGAGCACGAGGGGGGCAGCACAAGAATCAATGGGTGCGCGGAGCTCGAGGGAGAAAAAATCGCAAATCAATCAAAAGTGAAGCTATGTTTAGACTGTGCAGATCTGAAGAAATTGTGAAGGCAATTTGCAATTTGGGACATGTATAACAACATAAGATAGCAAAACAAGGAAACCCAGAAAATACGAGACCCCAATTCCAGAAAACCTATGTGGGTTTGTGCGGCGGATCCGCCGCGGTTTAGTGTCATCATCTGACCAAAATTTTGGGGTAGTTTGGTATTTGCATTTAGGGCCAGAATGTTGCCCTAGGGTTTCAGCACGCAGCCTATAAATAGACCAGTTTTGTGCCAAGCCAAAAATATTCTTCATGTCTTCTTTTCCCATCTCTTTTTGTTAGGATTTAGTTTAGCTTCTTCTTCTTCTTCATGTCTTTCTCCATTAAAATGTAGTGAGAGCATTGAGTGGATGATGAAATGAAGATGATGGATGTTTTTCTTATCTTGTATTTTTATTTCATTTCATTGTAATTTAATTTCTAGTGTAACTTTATTATTTGTTGTTAACTAGTTGTTGCTATTTCTTTTCTTGTTCTCTTTGCTTTTCTTCTTTTATCCGTATTTTCAAGCGATGATACTCGACGGAGTTCCTTGCTAAGGTGAGGACCTGATTGAAACGATTTCGGATTGTGTAGTATGGAAAATTGTAAAGAAATCACAACAAAAATTTTTTTTTGATCGCAATCAATTAACGGTGTCGGATGTAGCGCGTTAGCGAGTGTGGATCGTCCACAGGGATTGTGCGATTCGTTCATATTTTGATTTTTTTGAATCGAAACTTTAATAGAAAGAAAACAAACAATTCATGATTTATAGTTGAAGTTCAAGAATTAGAAAATCTAGATCTAATAACAAGAAAACGATAGAATTAAGAATTGAGAGTTTGATGATTTTTCCAACCAAATATCAAGAATCTAAATGAGGCTCGTAGGAATCGATCGGATCTATAGATGTGATGTAATCTCACGATGACGTATTCTTATCCTTCGATGAATTGATATTAGATCGATGATGATCGACGAGAATTAGGGATTTCTAGCGAAACTAGAGTTTCATCATTTATCCCTTGTTCCTTCGTCGATATCATTCACATTCTAACCTCTAGTAAATTCATGAAACGATCGTAGATCCCCAATTTCGAGCGATAACAATCAAGAAAGCATCGCAACGAAACTAGGTCATCGATTCTTGAACTTGTTAGGGTTTAAAAAACTCATAGGACTTAAGAATCGTTTTAAGATTTGTTACATCATCATTCTATTGATCGTCCCGACTCCTTGACGAGCGGAGTTTTACTCGAACATCACAACAAGAACTACAATTACAAATTGAGATCGAATCATGATGCAAGAATTTAAAGAAAGCAAGATTAAAGAATTTCACCTTTTATTTATATCAATAATTTCATTACAATCGCTCAAGAACTACAAGAGGAAGAACTCGATCGTCGATTTGGCTTCGCTCGTCTCCGTGAGTCGCGGATCGGCTTGGATCACTTGCTCGATTGAAGATCGGCTCTGCTCCTAAAAGGTTGAAGGCTTCTCGCTTGATTTGGTACTCGGGTCTTGAATTTGGATTGGAATTAGGGTTAGGGTTTCGCACAAGTCGTGTCACTCAACTTGTGGAAGAAAATGAGAGAGTAAAGATTGAACAACTAAAGATTGAGGAAGAATTGAACCATTAAGGATTTAAGAAGAAGTTTTAACCCTAGGTCTAGGCTCCTATTTATAGACTTCCCAAAACCCTAGATCTAGGATTTGAATTTTGAATTTCCCTCCAAAAGTTAGTTAGAGGGAGAAGCTTCTAGATGAAGTTTGTTAAGCCGAGCCTTCTAGATGTGCCACGTGGCGTTTCTACAATGTTCTGGAAGCTTGGGCCGTTAGTGTAAGCACGTGCAGAAAATATGAGGAACTGAAGCCATCAAGCCGCCGCGGAACCGCGGCGCAAGCGCGCTCCCGCCGCGGAACCGCGGCGCCTCTGAAGCCTTGGAGCTTGCTTCTTTAACTGTGGACTTGGGCTGAATGGGCCTTGTAATGATATGTTGAATTTTATTTGGTCTTCTGTATTGCTACCAGATCTTTAACCTTTGAGTTGGCTTATTTTTGATCAGCTTTTTTTGGCTTTGTTCCTGCAATTTCTCGAGACAAGTGTTGCGCAATATAGGGATGATGCGATGCCATAAAATACAGTCAATTTCCCTAGAAATGCTGGTTTTAAAGTCTAACACATGAAATCTGATATTTAACGACTGATTTGCTAATATGTGCTATATGAATGCCGAACACTTCTAGATGAGTGCAAATGATAAGGAAATTGCCGTGTTAAAAATGCAGTATTTTCGACTGATCAAATTCCCCCAAACTTATTTTCGCAGCAAGCTCGAGATTTCCTTGCAATGAACCACAACATTTGATTGATCTAAATTTCTCGTTGTGTGTTTAAGAAAATTTATATAGAAATCATAACTAAAAATATTTTGACCGCAATCAACTACGGTGTCGGATGTAGATCATGAGCGAGTGCGGATCGTCCACAGGGATTGTGCGATTCGTTTGTATTTTTGATTCGTTTGAATTGAAAGGTTAATAGAAAAGAAAAGAAAACATGATTCAAGATTTTTATCAATGGGTTTCAAGTATCACTATTCTAATCAGGAGTCAAGAAAATGATAAAAAATCGAGAATCGAGTTTTGATAGAATTCCAATCACTTTAGGGTTTCAAGATTTGAAGTAAAGCTCGTAGGAATCGAGTAAATTGTAGATGTGATGAAGATTCAAGATTACGATTTCTTATCTAGTAACAAATTGATGCTAAATCGATGTCGAATTCATCGAGGATCAAGGATCTTGCGAGGAATTAGGGTTCCTCATCATATCCTTTGTCCTTTCGATGAATAACATTCACTAGATAGCTTCTTGAAAGTCGAATGATCAATTGTTGATCTCTAAATCATGCGAAAGGAATCAAGAACACATTCGCATCGATCTAGATCATCGATCGATCGATTTTCAAGAATTTACAATTGTTTTAAGACTTAAGAAAACGTTTAACAATTCATCAACATCATCATTTTACAATTGTTTTGATTCCTCCACGAACGGAGTTTTATTCAAGCATCATCACAAAGTACATATTCAAGAATCGAAATGAATCATAATGCTTGAATTAAAAATAAGCAAGTTAAAGAATCTTCACCTTTATTACATCAACAAGTAGTTACAACTCTCAAGATTTACAAGAGGTAGGAACTTCGCTCGTCGAATCTTGCATCGCTCGGCTTCTTGAGTCTTGGATCGCTTCGATCTCGTGCTCCGTTGAATACCGGCTTTGCTTCTAAAGGATGCTTGAAGACTTGCTTTGCTTGAACTCCATGGATCTTGAATTGGGTATTTCTAGATTGGATTAGGGTTAGGGTTTGGAGGTGGCAAGAATGTGGGTAGATGAAGAACTAGGGTTTTTAATCAACAAATAATGATCAACCCACAAATGATTGATTTACAATATATGAGTCTCTCCAAGATCCTTTTTACAAGTGAGCCTAGGGGTCTATTTATAGGTTTCCCAAACCCTAGGTCTAGGTTTTTGAATTTGCAATTCCATCCAAAAGTTTATTGTAAGTTAGTTAGGAGCTTAGCTTAGACTTTAAGCTAGGAATGTTTAGCTTAGAAACCCTAAGTCTTGCTGAACTGGCAAAAGCTTCAGGAGTATTCTGGAACTTGCAGTAGTTTTATGAGATGTAGGAGCTGAGGTGGAGATATTGCAGTAGAGAAAAGATGATGAGGTGGCATAGCCGCCGCGGTTCCGCGGCGCAAGGCGGCTCCGGCCGCGGAACCGCGGCCATATGGTGGCCTTATGGCTTCATCTTTCTTCTTTGGATTCCTGCTAACATATTGGTATTTTTATGATATGTTGAATCTCTGAATACTTCTTAGATCATTGCCAGATTCTAAATCCTTGAGTTGGCGTATTCTTTAGCAGTCTTTGTTTTGTAAATTGACCATTCTTCTGGATTTTCCTGCACAAACTTCGGAACACAAGTTGCGATATATAGGAATGATGCCATGCTATGAAATGCAGTCAATTTCCTTTATAGTGCCGGTTTTAGAGTCTAACACATGCAATCTGATATTTAATGACTGATTTGCTAATTTGTGCGATATGAATGCCGAACACTTCTGGATGCGTGCAAATGATAGGGAAATTGCCGGTTAAAAGATGCAATATTTTCGACTGATCAAATTCCCCCAAACTTATTTTCGATCATCTCGAGTGAACTTTTTATTAAAAAGAAGGAGAAAATAAAGAAAGAGAAAAACTAACTAGCACACTTTCGTAGGCAACACGATTGCACTGAGCACGTGCAACAAGCCTTTAAACCTCTAGGTGTCCCTAGCAGGAGGAGTGTTGTCTCATGAGGGTTTTCAGCGGATTGCACCCACAAAATCCAATAATAAAAGGAAGATCATGAATATTACATTTTAAAGAAAAGAATTGAAAAAGAAAGGCCTTGAAAATTAGGGTTTCCAACCAAGCTAGCTTTTCGGTTGTCATGAGCCCTATCTTAATGGTCATGAAAAGATGTCAGAAATCACGTCCTCCCTCAATAAAACATCGTCTTATTCTTCATTCCTATCTTTCTTCCAAATATCGATCAAATAACCCTGCGTGTGTGTAAAGACATCCCTACACCCGGAGAATTCAATTCAAGCTATCATACTCTTGCCCATCAGCCTCAGTACTTTTTAATTAATGAATATTTAGATGAGATTGCTCACACACTTTCATGCGACCGTTAATACTTCTTGAGGTACTAACCGACCGATTACTCCTGTGCTTGCTTACTTGGTGTATTTTCCTCGTCTTGCACCACCTAAGGCTTAGCAGTGACTCCCAGACCAGTTGGCCTTAGGGTACTAGGTGAAGAGGCATTCTCGCTATATTTTTTTATTGCTGCCTTGGCGATAACAAAACCAGTGTTCATTTTTCTCACCACTTTATATTTTCTTCATTTTTTTTTTATTTCCTTCATACTTTTGGCTTTAAGACAACAACATTTCAAGGTATTCTCTACTATCCCAGGCTTTAAGACGTGTGTAAGTGCCAATAGCAGGGTATCAACGTTCAAAATGTTTGGCTTCCCGAATAGAAACTATTTTTCAGACTTATTTTTATCCTCAGATTAGTGACGTCTTTCATCTTACTAACCCTTGGGACAACGGCTCATAACTACTTATTACTAGTTTGTATATGAAAACTTCTAATTTTCTTGGTTTTCTTAAATTTTTCTAATCTCATGGATGCAATTTTTCACTATCTAAACTTTCATTATCTTATTTATGTACAAAAAATGTTTAAATGTTAAAATATTTTTATATTTTGAAATTTTTTCAATTTTTATAGGTTTTGTAAATTTTTAAATTTTTATAGGTTTTTAAGGAAATGTTTTGTGCTTATGCAAATGATATGCCAATGATGCAAGAATAAGCACAAACCTCCCCCAAACTTGTTTTCAACAGTGTCCTCACTGTTGCTAACCGTTATATCTACAAAACCTGTAAGTCTGGAAGGAATTATTAGTGGGGGCAACATATATAAGTGAAGAACTTCCCCCAAACTTACTCTTTTCACTCACCTCTATTCAAAAAGATGATGCATTAAAATGCAGGATATGGGGTGAGACGGAGGAATTTTAATCCAAATAAAATGGCTCCTGTAAGAACAGGAGCTCCTCCGTGGGGTCAGTGGAAAAACACGGCTTTAGTCTATGTCCATTCACTTTGAAAAATGTGCCATTTTTAACATTTTCTACTTCTACTGCCCGTGCGGGTATACAGTCCGCACAACAAAAGGTCCCTTCCACCGAGATCGAAGCTTACCCGCGTGAAGATGTAGTCGTGAATCATAAAGAAGGACTTTTTGACCAGGTGAAAATGTTTTCCTCAAAATGATTTTATCATAAAAAACCTTAGTCCTATTCTTTATGATCACAGCGTTATCATAAGCTTCATCGCGGAGTTCATTTAGCTCATTTATTTGCAGCTTCCGAAAGTTGCAGGCTTGGTTTAGATCAAAATTTATTTCCTTAATAGCCCACAATGCTTTATGCTCAATCTCGACGGGTAAGTGACATGCCTTCCCAAACACTATCCTATATGGAGACATCCCTAGGTTGGTTTTAAATGCAGTTCGGAATGCCCAAAGAGCATCCGTCAGCTTGGTCGACCAGTCTTTTCTATTCTTAGCAACAGTCTTCTCCAGGATTAGTTTGATCTGTCTGTTTGAGATTTCAGCCTGCCCGCTCGTTTGGGGATGATAGGGTGTAGAAAGTCGGTGGTTGATTGCGTATTTTCGTATCAGAGTCTCGAAAGACCTGTTGCAGAAATGTGTCCCATTATCGCTAATAATAGCGCGTGGGTGTCCAAATCTCGAAAAGATATTCTCTTTTAAGAACTTAATGACAACTTTCCTGTCATTAGTGCGACATGGAATGGCTTCAACCCACTTTGAGACATAATCAACCGCCAGCAGTATGTACAAATTCCCAAAGGAGTTGGGAAAGGGACCCATAAAATCAATGCCCCAAACATCGAATATTTCAACAACCAGAATGGGTTGCTGAGGCATTTCATTTCTCTGGGAGATTCTACCCGTGTACTGACATTGTGTACAAGTTTTGCAATAGTCAAATGCGTCCTTGAATAAGGTCGGCCAATAAAATCCACATTGCAAAACCTTTTCCGCCGTCTTTTTAGGACCGAAGTGACCCCCGCAGGACTGATCATGACAAAAAGAAAGAAACTCTTGAACTCTTCTTTCGGGACACACCGGCGAATGATCTGATCAGGACAATACTTAAACAAATATGGATCGTCCCAGTAAAAGTGTTTTACTTGCGATAGAAAACGGTATTTGTCCTGTTTTGACCAATCGCAGGGTATAAGTCACGTGACAAGATAGTTCACTATATCCCTAAACCAAGATTCATTGGATACACTCAAGAGTTGTTCGTTAGGAAACGAATCATTGATCAACAGGGTCACAGGGGAAGAAGAGATGCGTGAAAGATGGTCGGCTACTACGTTTTCACATCCTTTCTTATCTTTGATAACAAGATCAAATTCTTGTAACAGAAGGATCCAACGTATTAGCCGACCTTTTGCATCTTTCTTCGCCAGAAGATGTTTTAAGACGGAATGGTCAGTGTACAAAACTATAGGAGAGCCAATTAAGTAAGGCCTGAATTTTTCTAATGCAAATACAACCGCTAAAAGTTCATTTTCGGTGGTTATATAATTGATTTGAGCATCATTCAGGGTCTTACTTGCATAGTATATCACGTGTGGTATCTTTTCAATGTGCTGTCCTAAGACTGCACCTACTGCAAAGTCGGATGCATCACACATCAGCTCAAAGGGGTAGTCCCAATTTGGAGATGATAGAACGGGGGCTGAAGTGAGTGAGTGTTTAAGTGAGTCGAAAGCCGTCTCACAGTCCGAGTCAAAGTGGAAGGTCGTATCCTTGGCCAGGAGAAGAGTTAAAGGTCTAGCAATTTTGCTAAAGTCCTTAATGAATCTCCTATAAAAGCCCGCATGGCCAAGGAAAGATCGAATATCTTTGACGCTTTTGGGATGAGGGAGGTTTTGAATGACATCTATCTTAGCTCTGTCAACCTCAATGCCTTTCTGTGAAATAACATATCCAAGTACAATTCCTTCTTGGACCATGAAATGGCAATTTTCCCAGTTCAAAGTTAAGTTCTTCTCTTTGCAACGAGTAAAAACTGCATCAAGATTCGCTAGGCAATCAGAAAAAGAGTCTCCAAAAATCGAGAAATCGTCCATAAAGATCTCCAGAAAATTCTCTACCATATCAGAGAATATTCCCATCATACACCGCTGAAAGGTAGTGGGAGCATTGCATAACCCAAAGGGCATGCGACTGTAAGCAAAGGTACCAAAAGGACAAGTAAAAGTGGTTTTATCTTGATCCTTTTTGGCGATGGGGACCTGATTATAGCTTGAGTATCCGTCCATAAAACAATAATACTCTCGTCTAGCTAAGCGTTCCAGCATTTGATCAATGAATGGTAGAGGAAAGTGGTCTTTCCTCATAGCAGCATTGAGTTTCCTATAATCAATATATACACGCCACCCAGTTTAGGCGCGTGTCTGAATCAACTCATTCGCCTCATTGGTTATAACAGTGATGCCGGATTTCTTATGGACGACATGTATAGGACTCACCCATTGGCTATCGGAGATGGGGTATATAATACCATTATCTAGGCATTTGACGATCTCTTTCATCACCGCTTCCTTCATGACGGGATTCAACCGTCTCTGTGGTTCTCGAGTTGGTCGGGCATCATCCAGCACATGTATATGATGTTCAACAATCAAGGGAATAATCCCTTTGATGTCCGCCATAGTCCAACCAAACGCCTCTTTGTTAGATCCCAATACCGATAAAAGTGCATTCTCTTGCTCTAATGCTAGAGAAGCAGATATTATAACCGGTAAAGACTCCTTCTCACCTAAATAAGCATATTTAAGATGAGAAGGTAAAATTTTGAGATCTAATTCGGGCGGAGAAATGATAGAAGGAGGGATCATCGAGTGATTTTTGGAATTATAAAGAAGCTCAGAGCCTGTGAAAGATACAGACTCGGGTGGAGAAAAGTCAGGACTATAGGACTCAAGTGTAGGAAAAGTGTCCTTACTAAGATTATGTGTAAGATCAAACAGAGATGTGGTAATATCGTCGAGATCAGTAAAGCAAAGTTCCTCAACTCCACAACTATCGGGAGCGATCTCGTGGACAGAGCACACATCTAGAATATGAGCAGAGGGTTCTGATGGCTGACTTCCAACTTTGTAGATATTTAGTTCAATGGTCATATTTCCAAATGATAAATTCATTGAACCATTTCTACAGCTAATAACAGCGTTGGAAGTGGCAAGGAAAGGATGACCCAGAATTACCGGAATTTGTCCCCGGGGGTTTGCTACAGGCTGTGTGTCAAGTACAATGAAGTCTACAGGGAAAACAAATTCCCCGACCTTTATCAACACATCCTCTAGTTCACCCCTTGGTTTGGTGATTGAACGGTCGGCCATTTGGAGAGTGCAGCGAGCAGGTTTTAGCTCTCCAATCCCTAGTTGCTCATATACAGAATATGGAAGCAGGTTAACACTTGCGCCAAGGTCTAAAAGAGCACGATTTATGTTTTTACCTCCAATAGAAATCGATATTATAGGACATCTTGGGTCCTTTCGTTTCTTTAGTAGCTGGGGGATAAAAGCAGTGCTAATATTATTAGACATAAAGACCTTCTTTGGCACTTGAGTCTTCCTCTTCCTAGTGCACAAGTCCTTAAGAATTTTCGCATAAGCGGGAACTTGTTGAATCGCATCTAGGAGAGGGATGCTGATGTTAACCTGTTTGAATATTTCCATAATTTTCTCCATATGAGGACTCGTTCTATTACCCCTTAACCGATTCGGGTAAGGAGCTTTCGCAATAAGCACCGGGTCCATCATAGGAGAAGGAAGAGGGGGTAGACGAGATCCCAAAAGAGGAGTGGGGATCGTCTGTGGAGAACTAGAAGGGCTATACTGAGGTGTCGAGCTTAGTGGGAAATGGAGAATAGGCTCGCGAGAAAGTGGTGGGGTAGAAGAACAAGGATCAGAAGTAGAAGTGTGTGCGTGAGGAAAGGTCTCAGCTGGTGTGTTAATGATAGGATTTTCAATATCATCAATTCCTTCCCCGACATGCTTGTTCAGCACTCTTCCCGATCTCAACGTTGTGACGGCATTTACATTGTAATGCCCAGGATTTGGTAGGGGTTGAGAAGGAAGTTTCCCTTTTTCTCTCGCACTCATCTCGGCTTTAAGTCGTGCAATTTTAGCTTCCATCGATCTGATACTCTCAGCTTGGGACGCTGAGTTTTTCTTTATCTCATTGACGGAAGTTCTAACCTCAGCCGAAACCTCTATGAAATTTGACAAAAGTGATTTCATGGTTTGAGTGAATTGAGAGAGTTCGTCAGAACCGGTCAACTGCATAGGATTAGACTGTGCAGGAGTGTTGACCTGGTTGTGGAAATTTTGTGACTGGTAGGGTGCTGAGTGAGTTGAAGTGGTTGCTGTTGTGGTGGAAGAGCCCTTTGAAAATTATTTTGGCTTGGAACCGTGTTTTGAGATTGTTGTTGGTTCCAAGCAAAATTCGGGTGATTCCTCCAACCCTGATTGTACGTGGAAGAATATGGATCGTTTCTAGGACTTTGAAATGCGGCATTTGTATGCTCGTAACCTTGAAACGCAGAGTTTAATGAACATTCTTCCGTTAAATAAGACGGATCAGAACAGCAGCCACATATAGTTTTTGTTAGTTATGTATATACCCTAGAGGCCATTGTTGTACATATGATGTATATTATAATGGATGCTTGGATATATATAGAGAGGACTTTCTTGCTCGTCATGATAGTATGCTATTTGGTTTTACTTTATCTTAACATGTTGACTTGTATTGGTTTACTGTTTTTCTCTCACATGTTGATAAAGCCCTTAGGATCTGTACTCGACTACTAGGACTATGATGAGATCATACTAGTGGGGCAATGGTAGTCGATGAGTACATCCTATAACTGTTCCTATTCGAGGGTATATCGAGACAGGGCATCGATACACCAGAGTAGACTAGCGTATACGCATCTTGACCCATATGATGGGCGATGGATGATCCCATATCTATCGGTGTTTGACATCAGAGATGGTGTACGGGTGCTCAGTGGAGACTGGGTACACTGGACGGACTCGCTGAGAACTCCCAGATGGTGATATACCATACGTCAGATGGCAGTTCTCCGGTGACACTGGTGCAGGGTAGTCTGTAGACCCGAGATCGTCATAGAGTCTTGTGTGATTCCTACTGTGCTTTGATTTCTACCTTACCACGTCCAAGAGGGCGTGCAAAACGGTGGCTTTTGGGTACAGTCCCGAATCACATGGAGGCAATGAGCGATAGGAGGGGACTCGTCTCTCCCGGTATAGAGAGTTGATGTTGTGCTGTGTTCGATTGGCTATAACTGGAAGTCCCTGGCCAGGGCTGATATAGAGATTTACTGGTAAGTGTTACTAGTAGTTTCTCGACCCGTTATGAGCCACACATCGACGCGACTTATCGGTTACTGGGGTCTGACGTTTACCACCCCTAGACTTGATATGCGACATATCAGAAGAACAGACCGGACTGTACGGGAGTGTTACTGATTGGATTCACAGAAGAACGCACAGGCTAGCTTGTTGATCTTCTGATCGCTCAATACCTGGGTGGCTGTTACGTTTAGCTGACCGCTTGCAGCTTGTGGGTGTTTGATATGATCATCACCTGCTACAGCGTATTGACGATTCTTTAGAGTCCTACACAGAGGTTTCTTGGCTCAGGCGAAACGGAGTAGAGGCACATATGTGATATGTGCAGGACCGAGAATAATGCGATATGAGATACCGTATTATATTCTCGCGATATTTAGATATGAACCGGCTCATCGGATCAAGTGTTGATTCGATGAATCGGTACAAGATATATTAGTCGGTAATATTCGATATAGCCGGATTGTTGGATCAAGTGTTGATTCGATGATTTAATGTATAATAATATATATATGATATATTGTATTACATTATCTAATATTGGCTTGCTTTATTATTTCATTTTCTCACTGGATGATACATTGATATATATGCGATATATGTTAATTGTATTATTTTCTTTTGTTGCAAATATATAATATATATGTGATATATATTATTGTGACATGATATGATTTATTATTAAACATGTTTAAGGATGATTAAATGGGATTAGGGTTTGATTAGGGTTAGCTTCTTCTTGCACCTTCTAGAAACTTTGTTTTTATCATGCTTAAGATATTATGGTTGATATTTTTACATGACTCATAACTTAACCTAACCAAACACTAACTCTAGTTTATTCTCTACAAACTCTTAGCCACTCATCCTTGACCATGGTTGATATATCAATCATATACTTTTCTTTCTATTCATCACAAAAGGAATTATTTTTTCCATTATCATCTTCTTCTCTCTTGATTTTGAGCTCACTAAAAATTCATTTTGTGATGATAAATTATGAGAAAATGATTTAAAAATAAAGCATAAACACTACTCTCTCATCCTCATCTCATCTAGCCCATGAGATTAGTGTGTTCATCTCTTTAGAGTGAGAAAGCTTGAGTTATTGAAACTTCGACGTAGATCATCGGAGATTTGGAACACTTCAAGCTAGCATGGATCGTTCGAGTCGTGGAGCCTCTCTTGAGTCCGGGAGATTGTGGATCGCGGCGAAGGGAGTTCTACTCGGAGCTTGTGAAGCGAAGGAGCGGACTACGAAGGTTGTAATCCCTCACACTTAGCTTAAAAGATGTTATCTTGTATGCTTAACCATAATAATCTATCAAAGATCCTGTCTTTGGGTTCTTCGGCACATGTAAAATTTTATTCGTGCATATTTGATGCGTTATGAACCTTCACAAGTGTGCCTAGGAACCCTACAGTTTTGGGGAGCGACATTGGGTTTAGGGAGGTCGCAGAAAATTCGTGTTCCATAGCGTCGAGCTTCTTTTGCATTGCTGCCATCTCAGCTCGAACACCTGTGGACACATCTATTTGGTGTACGCCACCCCTATTCAATGGTTGGGTTCCACTCTCCCACTATAGTGATTTTTTAGCGAACTCTTCTAAAAATTTCCCTGCTTCCCCATCATCCTTGGTCATAAAAGTACCTTGACACATGTTTTCAAGGTTCTGTTTAGTGTTTGGGTTAATGCCCTCATATATTATTCGGCAAAGATCCCATCTCGGGATGCCGTGAGGAGGACATTGAACCAATAGATCCTTGAAACGTTCAAAGCATTTTGAAAATGGTTTAGTAGGGAGCTGGGTAAATTGATTAAGTTCGCTACGGATTCGAGCTGTCTTTTGCATTGGGTAAAATTTCTTAAGGAATACCGCGACGAATTCTTCCCAATTTGTAATAGAGTGTGCGGTAGTGTTATATAGCCACTTCTCGGCTATATCACACAAATTAAATGGAAGAAGTCGTAGACGCATAGCATCCACTGAAAGTTGTGACGTACCCATCATTGCGCATACGTTTTCAAATTTGGTAATGAAAACGTAAGCATCCTCAGTCTCGAGTCCGTGAAATTTAAGTAAAAGGTTGATGTATTGGGGTTTAATTTCAAAATTATCCCCGTTGGCTGGTGGAATGGATAAGCAGGTCGAAAGAGGACCTCGCAGTGGATAGCACCTCTCTTGGAGAGAGATGCGGGGTGGATTCTACGCACCAACGGATGGTGGCAGATTAGTGTTATAGAAATTCGCTGGAGGTGGATCCATCGATGTGGGTGTGGTAGTGGGTAAAGAAGAAGTAAATGGAGAAATACCGACTTCGGAGTCGACAAAGGGTACGCGGACTAAACGGGCACTAGAATCCCGTGTCCAGCCTATCTTGCACTAAAATGGGTTAGTACAAGTGGCAGCGTTGACTTATAATTAGGGGTAATGAATGAATGAATGCGGTGTTTGTTTTGAAAATTGGACGGATTTTTGAAAAAATTATGCAACACAACAAATGCAACACACAAAACCCTAATTCTATGGGTCGCCTAGGTCAGATCTCTAGACCGCTCCTAACTGCCAAAAGACAAGACGCAGGATAAATCCTCCACTGCCTCTTTGTCTCTCCTGTGGCCAGGTAAGTGACAGGTAAGTGGGAGGTTCTCGACCACATAAGTAGTGGGCCTAATTAAGTAACCACTAACCTTCGACACACTTGCCTTAGACACCACAAGAGAAACGCGGATAAACAATGAATTACCCACGGCCTTCTTCTGTCCTAAGTGAGCGCGACAGTCCTCAGAGTCATCTCTAGATCTTTTTTAGTTAATTGGGGTAAATGCGGATGCAAGTTTTGCTATTTTCGGGGCTTAGGAAGGGTAATGAACTACCCACCTAATCTGGACTTGGTCTTTGCCCCTTAATGTCCGTATTAATTATGCAAACAACCACTAAAATCAAAACAAGAACAATTTAATTTTGCTTTTTGCGCGGCGCTGTGATTTTTGCAAACAAGCCTGCACAAAATGTTATTTGGAGCAGATTTGAGAAGGAGATAAGAAAGATAGAGCTTACTGTGGAATTTTTGTACTGCGAAGGCTTCACCAAGGCACGGAACCTCCGCAGGAGGGGGTTAATGCCGCGGAAACGCCGCCGTAGGTGCTGATCTCTGCGCCAAAATTCAACAGCAGCTTGCTGTTGATTCCTCCAGCTCTCTGGAAATTTCCAAAAAAAATTTTGAATTGCACAGCAGCTCCAGATTTTCCTTGCAAAACACCACAACAAATTGTTTAGATTTTGCGCGAATTTTTATTACAAATTACAATGGAATAAATCTTTCAATTCAAACTTCAATATAAAACGAATTAGCGCGCGATCCCCAGCAACGGCGCCATTTGATTGATCTTAATTTCTCGTTGTGTGTTTAAGAAAATGTATATAGAAATCACCACCAAAAATATTTTGACCGCAATCAACTACGGTGTCGGATGTAGATCGTGAGCGAGTGTGGATCGTCCACAGGGATTGTGCGATTCATTTGTATTTTTGATTTGTTTGAATTGAAAGGTTAATAGAAAAGAAAAGAAAACATGATTCAAGATTTTTATCAATAGGTTTCAAGTATCACTATTCTAATCAAGAATCAAGAAAATGATAAAAAATTGAGAATGGAGTTTTGATAGAATTCCAATCACTTTAGGGTTTCAAGATTTGAAGTAAAGCTCGTAGGAATCGAGTAAATTGTAGATGTGATGAAGATTCAAGATTACGATTTCTTATCTAGTAACAAATTAATGGTAAATCGATGTCGAATTCATCGAGGATCAAGGATCTTGCGAGGAATTAGGGTTCCTCATCCTATCCTTTGTCCTTTCGATGAATAACATTCACTAGATAGCTTCTTGAAAGTCGAATGATCAATTGTTGATCTCTAAATCATGCGAAAGGAATCAAGAACACATTCGCATCGATCTAGATCATCGATCGATCGATTTTCAAGAATTTACAATTGTTTTAAGACTTAAGAAAACGTTTAACAATTCATCAACATCATCATTTTACAATTGTTTCTATTCCTCCACGAGCGGAGTTTATTCAAGCATCATCACAAAGTACATATTCAAGAATCGAAATGAATCATAATGCTTGAATTAAAAATAAGCAAGTTAAAGAATCTTCACCTTTATTACATCAACAAGTAGTTACAACTCTCAAGATTTACAAGAGGTAGGAACTTCGCTCGTCGAATCTTGCATCGCTCGGCTTCTTGAGTCTTGGATCGCTTCGATCTCGTGCTCCATTGAATACTGGCTTTGCTTCTAAAGGATGCTTGAAGACTTGCTTTGCTTGAACTCCATGGATCTTGAATTGGGTATTTCTAGATTGGATTAGGGTTAGGGTTTGGAGGTGGCAAGAATGTGGGTAGATGAAGAACTAGGGTTTCTAATCAACAACTAATGATCAACCCACAAATGATTGATTTACAATATATGAGTCTCTCCAAGATCCTTTTTACAAGTGAGCCTAGGGGTCTATTTATAGGTTTCCCAAATCCTAGGTCTAGGTTTTGAATTTGCAATTCCCTCCAAAAGTTTGTTGTAAGTTAGTTAGGAGCTTATCTTAGACTTTAAGCTAGTAATGTTTAGCTTAGAAACCCTAAGTCTTGCTGAACTGGCAGAAGCTTCAGGAGTATTCTGGAACTTGCAGTAGTTTTATGAGATGTAGGAGCTGAGGAGGAGATATTGCAGCAGAGAAAAAATGATGAGGTGGCATAGCCACCGTGGTTCCGCGGCGCAAGGCGGCTCCGGCCGCGGAACCGCGGCCATATGGTGGCCTTAGGGCTTCATCTTTCTTCTGTGGATTCCTGCTAACATATTGGTATTTTTATGATATGTTGAATCTCTGAATACTTCTTAGATCATTGCCAGATTCTAAATCCTTGAGTTGGCATATTCTTTAGCAGTCTTTGTTTTGTAAATTGACCATTCTTCTGGATTTTCCTGTACAAACTTCGGAACACAAGTTGCGATATATAGGAATGATGCCATGCTATGAAATGCAGTCAATTTCTTTTATAGTGCCGGTTTTAGAGTCTAACACATGCAATCTGATATTTAACGACTGATTTGCTAATATGTGCGATATGAATGCCGAACACTGTTAGTGTATATGCCCTAGAGGCCATTACTGTATCATACTAGTATGTATATTACTTGATGGAAGTTTGGGATATTCACAGTTGTATAGACAATCTTGCTCGATATAGTAGTATGCTACTTGGTTTGTCTCTGCTTTAATGTGTACATGTGTGTTTCTTTATTATATCAACTATACACATTAGTAGAGAGCCCTTAGGATCTTTGCTTGATTACCGGCGTTGTGATGGCGATCACACTCGTAGGGGCTGGGTAATCTACAAGCACATCCTTAATACACGTCCCTAGTCGTGGGATTATCGAGACAGGGCATCGATACTCGGGAGTAGACTAGCGTATGCGCTTCTCATCCTAGTATGGGAGACGGTCTGTCCCACAGCCGTCAGTACGTCGTACTTGAGATAGTATGCGGGTGCTCGTTAGGTTACGAGTACACTGGACAGGACTCGTCGGGAAATGATGGTTGGTATTATACCTATCGTCAGTTATCAGTTCCCAGGTGACATGAGTACAGCTTAGTCCGCTGACTTGACACTGTCACTTCGCCTCGAGTGTGTTCCCACTGTTCTTTGATTACTACCCTACCACGGCTCTACTGAGGCGTGCAAACAAGTAGTAGTTGGGAGCAGTCCCGAAGCACTTGGAGGCAGTGATGGTTAGATAAGATTCGTCTCTCCCGGTATTGGGGTTGACATCGCGCTGTGTCTAGGAGAGCCATTACACGAGTAGTCCCTGGCCAGGGCAAGCGAGATGTACTGGTAGGTTTCCAGTGTTATCTCAGGGTGTTCTGGGCTTCACTCCGACACGACTTGTACCGCTATTAGGGGACTGACGTTTACCGCCCCCTAGGCCCGCCATGCGATGTATCAGACGAACAGACCGGACTGTACGGAGATTGTCACATACAGGCTCAGTAGGAGTTCGGATGGGTTTACCTCATCGGCCTTCTTATCGACATCTACCTGGGGACCGTTACGTACAGCTAGTGCCGCTTGCGGTCTGTGGTTAAACCCACTGCCAGCGTAGTGTCGAGTCTTTAGAGTCCCACGCAGAGAGTTTCCCTGCACTGAGCGAAACGTGTAGAGGCCGTATGGTTTTACGGCAGGGCTGCGATCACTTACGTACACTTGTGTGCGTGTGGTGTTCGGGCAGGCAATACTAGTGGGCTTTGGTTTAAGCCGGATCCTAGTATTGCATGGATGGATTTGTTTTGTCTTCTCTGCGTCCGCATTCTACGGAATGCGGATGCAGGTGTGTATGCACAGTTTTACGGAGCGATGAAGGAGGAGGTGCCTCATTAGGATTTTGGCAGTTGGTTCGGCCAAAACCGTTATGTGGCAGGCTCATTAGGGTTTTGACAGTTGATTCGGTCAAAACCATTCTGAGGCGGACTCATTAGGGTTTTGGCAATTCATTTGGTCAAAGCCATTATGAGCCGCGGACATCATTTACTAATCCTTTTAGTGATAATTTTATGATGGCTAATTGCATTGACCATTTGACCACCATGACCTCTCTTGACTTTGTTGACTGGTTGACCGTGTTGGTCATTAACCTTCAAGAGAGGTCTACACTCTTCTTTTCTTTTTCTTTTTCTTTTTGATTATGATAATGGTCATTTCAATGGTGCCATCAAACTTTATCTTGATAGGATTGGTAATGATGGTTTAGTGAATTATTGAACCATGGTTCATTTTCTTTAGCTCACAATTTCTTTCTCATTCTCTCTCTTGCCTTTTTCTAGTGAGAAGAAAAGAAATGCACCATGGTTGCTAGCTCCTCCTTCTTCCTCCTCTTGATTCATCTTTTGATCTCACGTGTTGAGAGATAAAGATCCCACAAAGACAAAACCATCCCTCTACCACTTCTACACAACCTAGGGCTTCTAGACTAGCAATCTCTTTGCCTTAGTTACCTCGGCTCGAGGTGGAGCTCGGTGTACATCTCTCGGGTGGATCGTCTTCGACTCAAGGAAGCCGCGGAGGTGACCAAAGTCCGGATCAACCCTCGGAGCAAGCAAAGAGAAGAACAACAAGAAGAGAAGGAGTTCAAGTTGAGGTATAACCCCTAACCGAGTAGATAAATCTCTAGTTAGGATGCTAGTGTGTTGTTTAGCAAAGATCCGGCTTTTCGGTCCATATTACCATGTTTAGAAAAAATTTTGTTTTACCGTTTCCGCAACCCCGAAAGTACCGGAAGAGGTAACGTGGACCTAACAAACACTTCTGGATGAGTGCAAATGATAGGAAAATTGCCGGTTAAAAGATGCAGTTTTTCGACTGATCAGGACCCAAGAGTTAGCTTGCTTCACTTGTAAAACCGTATTTTCCTTTCCTTTCTTCCTTCTTGTTTTCTTTTCTTTTCTTTTATGATGTGTGAATAATTTCCCACTTGTTAAGGCTAAAGAAGGTGGTATGAGGGACGGAGAAATCCCTTGTGCTTCTCTTCGCCAAACATCTTGAAACGAACCCCGACCAAACAAAGGCAACCCCCTCACTTAGGCGCCCTATACGTGACATATAACCGCGACCTAAGTCGAGAAGTTCTTTAAGCGCACTACAACGTGACATGTAGTTGTGACTTAATTGGATACATGGTTGCGCGTGTTTGGCCGAGGGTTGGAAATAAGCGTATTTAGCGGACGGACAAGGGGCACTATGAATGGATTTAGCGTTGGAAAGCTTGCTTAAACTCGCAAATCCCATTCCTATGTCCTCCTAATCCCCGCTACTTTCGATTATCCTAACATCGAGTGGCAAAAGATAAGTACAAGACTAATCCTATCTCTACTAACCAAACTTAACCTTAACAAGTTTTCTTGAACATAAATACGAATACTTAGGATAGAACTGAACAAACATATACACATTCTTTATTGACTCATCTAAAACTCGAACGGACATACAACCATCTCCCTATGGATCGACCCGTGCTCAACCGGCTAGCTGTAAAGCGACACCGTCCTGATCGCGGTTATAACTTTAGAACTTTGAACATCCGACACGCCAAAAGCGTGCGATCAAATGGCGCCGTTGCCGGGGAGACGGTAACGTATTTTCTTTCTTATTATTCGGGTTAATATTCTTTTTGTATATATATATATAAAATAAAATCTTTTTGTTATTTTTGATAATTTTTGTGTGCAAGTGTGCAGGCTAATCTGGAGCAAGTACAGTAATCCAATCAAGAAACAGAGGTTTTTATTAGGGTGTACAGAGAAGGGCACGTGTATTGACCTAAGGTTCAGGTGCCAGCTCATCAATTTGACCGCGGAACCGCGGTCAAAGAGGGGATTTGGCGGCGGTTTCGCGGTCATATTGAGGCTTCTGAGCCCTAAATTTTTTCTGCCCTTTCTCTTTCCTCTAGTTCCCTCTCTGAATTCCACTATATTGTATTTTATGCAGGTATCTTTGTACAGAATTGCTCCGCCGCAAAATAAATTTTTGCTGTTTTAGATTTTTGTTTGTTTACGCGCTTTGCATATATTAATACGGACTTTAAGGGGCTATAACACCAATTCAGATTGGGTAGGGATTTCATCGCCCTTCCTAAGACCCCACAAATCACTAATTGCATACTCATTACCTTGAGCTAATAAAAAATATCTAGACCAAACCTATAAGGACTGTCGCGTTCAATTAGGACAAGTGAAGGTTGCGGGGAATCGGTCGTTTATCTAAACTTGACTTTGTGGTGTCTAGGCTAGACAAGTGAGGAGGTAATTTTAAAAGGCCCGTCTCACGGTGATTCGTGAGCGGAACCCTCCTTGCCTCACTTGTGCTTACCTGGTCACAATTGGCAGTGAAGAGGCGATTCGAGGGTTATCCTGCAACTTGTCGCTTGAAAGTCTAGGAGCGGTCTAGTTGGACTTTAAAGACCCTAGCTCTAGGTGTGTTTATGCATATTGTGATTGTGCTTGTAAATTTTAGTCCCATAATTCCGTATTCTTTCAAACAAACAATTTTCAAAACTCCAAAAACAAACATTTTTTTTCTTTTAATAAAAAAAATCCACATTCTTTTCCCCCTCCTTTTCTCTTCCTTTCTTTCTTTCTCTCTTCATATCATGGGTACCCCACCTAGAAAAACTCTTGCCGAACTTTGGTATCCACAACCGGATATCACTTCTTACAGTTCTTGCTTTGGTCGAACTTCAAACGACCCCTCCATGCCCAAAATTTCTTTGAAAGATTGGATAGACGCATCTAGGACTACCAATTGGACTCCACAATCCACTTTGTATCAACCGTTTCAACCTTCACCACCTTCTTACGTTGATACCCCTTTTTCGAGTCCTGTTGCAACTCCAAGACCCATGTCTATTGCTGAACATATCAAACAATCCCGTAGCCGATCTTTCACTCCTTTCACCACTGCGAATTCTTTTGATCAACAATTCCATTCACCTTCGTATCCAAATGTTGATCCTACTCCTGTCCAACCATTCAATTCTTATCCATCCTACCCAACTTTTGCACCTTCCCTAGACATTGCTTCTACACAGCCTTTTGGGAGTTTCCAGTATCCAAACAAGTTTGAATCTTTTCCTGAAACCCCTTCACAACCCATGTCTAGTCTTGAACAGTCATTGGAGGACTTTAGGGTAGCGTTATACCAACAGATGATGGATTTGAATATGTCCATGGCCGCCCTCATACAACCTAGTGACCCGGTAGCTAGTTTTCAACTAGCTCCAATTTTTCCAATGTACGAAGAGGCGGTATGACCGATTGAGAATTTGAGTAGAGAGAGTGAGCTGTACCCCCTTCCAAATCAAGCCTACCCATTTCAACTTGAATCCCACAACTCCGGTTTTGAATGTCTATCTAGTGTTCCAAACGATTCATTGATTAAAGATAGAACAGATAATGAGTTGTGTGACTTTGTAGTGTTTGATTTGCCCGATTGTGAAGGGTCCCTTTCGAGTGAAACCACACCCAATCCTTTTGATCTCTACACTCCACTCTAGAACCTGAAATGATTGATATCCATGATGTTGTTGAGGTGTCTGAGAATATAGATTTTCACTTAATTGAGGATATTGACGCTGAGAATATTTTGGATGATGAACCCGTAGATTTGGCTGAGTTTTTCTCTCCAATTCATCATCCCGAGTCATTAAATGTTTTTCCCGAACCCCATATGCGTCTGGATTTTCAGGATAAATGCATGGATGTGCTGAATTTTGAGGAAAATTTTTAGGATATTTTTGAGGATGAACCAGTTTTGCTTGATGAGTCAGATTTTCTAATTCATCCTGTCCCTGTCATTGACTGTGTACACTCTCCAGAACCCTTAACCGATACCCTTCCTCAATCACTTCCCCCCATCCTTTCCATCATTCCGACATTGCAAGAAACCGTATCATTTTCACTTCCTGTGTCTGGTTTACCAAGTTCGGCGTACCCATGGTTTCTCACGAATCTTGAGGGATTTGACCCAATTTCTCGCCATATTGATATATTAGTACAATCCATCTTTTCACATCGATCGTTACAGATTGTACTAATTTATTCAATCCATTTCCACCCTCAAGTTCGTATTCCACTTCTTTCTCTCTTCCGCCATTCTTCTTCTTATATACCTAGATCGTATACCACTTCTATCTCCATACGGTCTCGCGTATTCTCCCTCTCTTTTCTCTACGCCTTCTTCCACCAACCCGTATATTATAGCGATAAAATATTTGAATGGTTGGTGCTCACTTTTGGCCTGTGTAAGGCCTTGTATAGCTTGACACTGTTCTCTTTCCCCCCTAATTCTGAACTTCAACGCTTAACAGTGGAAACACTGTTTTACTTAAGTTTGGGGGGAGCCTTTTTGTGTATATATTTTTGTTTTGTTTTTAGTTTTGTATAAAAAAAAATTTTTTTTAGGGAGTGCCGACAATTTTTACCCTCTTGGTGAGCCTGACAGTGAGGGCACTGTCAAGTTTAAGTTTGGGGGTGTGCTCGGTAAGCTTTCTTCCTTCGCATTCATTTGTATATTCTGCATTTGCATACCTTATTTAAAAAACCCATAAAAAATCGAAAATTTTCCAAAATATAAAAACTTTGTCGTCAAGTTAGCTAATAGGATAACTTAGATTTTTATTCTGAAAGTTTAGTTGATATGTTAGAAATAACTAAATTCTAGGCTTAGGAATTGAAAATCTTAAAAATAACCCTCATTCTGTTTAAACTTGGTAATTATACGTCCTTACAGTTTTTTCATAGAAGTAGGTAATCTTGAGTTCAGTTCTTGAGTTAAGTCAAGATGAGGGGAAGTATTGAAGCTTTACTGAAGGATAAGTCTGAAAAATATTTTCTTTTTTTAAGTTCAAATTTAGAAAGTATATACCCTACAAACTGCACTTACACGCACCTTGAAACTTGGGATAGTAGAGGATACCTAGAAATACTCTTGCCTGAAAACCTAGTATGAAAGAAAAAACGGTAATTAAAGCTAAACACCAAAAGAGCATCATTGAAAAATATATCCGGTCTTGAAAAAGAAAAAGAAAAGAAAAGAAAAATAAATAAATAAAGTCAAGACCCGGAAACTGCTATTTACGCTTTAAGATCACACATTCAGTAATCGGCTGTTAGTGCCTCAAGAAGCATTAATAGTCGCATGAAAGGTGTGTAAGCAACACCGTTTATCATAAATGAAAAGAAGTAGTATTAGGAATTAGGGCAAGGGTACTATAGCTTGAATTGAATTCTCAAGTGTAGGGGTGAAATAATACACACATGTAGGGGTATACAATCGATGTTTGGATAAAAGATAGAAATAAAGAATAAGACTTGTGTTTTCTGTAAAGTTGATAAAAATCCCGGAATTAAGACCGCACTTTAGAAGGAAAACTCAGGAGATACCAACATCTTTCTAAACTTTTTTTTTGAACGTATAGGATCTAAGGTTAAATAGAAAGGAGGTGTGAAGCATTAGGGTTGGATGTTTCTAACTTAGGATGATAGAATTTCTAACGTAGATACTAAACTGCAGGAGTAGAATCGATGTTAACTTATGACACCAGCTTGACAGGATTTTGTGGGTGTAATCCGCTGAAAACCCTCAGGAGACAACACTCCTCCTACTAGGGACACCTAGAGGTTTAACGGCTTGTTGCACGAGCTCAGTGCAATCACGTTCCCTGCGAAAATGCAGTTAGGACATTTTTGTGAATAATTGGTTTTTCTTGGGACGAGCAAAAGTTAAGTTTGGGGGTATTTGTTCATAGCAGAATATTGCATTTACTACCGCCTATTCTTATGCTCGTTTGTTTATAGGTAGGTGCTTTTTATCTGTGTTTGCTACATATTTACAGGCTACAGGTTCCTAGTCTAAAATAACGCAATTGATACAAAATCTCCACAGTTACGCCAAATACAGAACATCTGTTGACAACAGACAAAAGCCGGGTTCCGGTCATCCGTATCCGTCCAGTGCCGCGTACTGGTTCCAGAGACAAGACATATGACAGTGGTCATTCATGTCTCGGACAAGTACAGAGCACGAGGGGGCAGCACAAGAATCAATGGGTGCGCGGAGCTCGAGGGAGAAAAAGGTCAAATCAATTAAAAGTGAAGCTATGTTTGGACTGTGCAGATCTGAAGAAATTGTGAAGGCAATTTGCAATTTGGGACATGTATAACAACATAAGATAGCAAAACAAGGAAACCCAGAAAATACGAGACCCTAATTCCACAAAACCGAGGCGGAACCGCCGCCAAATATGGGTTTGCGCAGCGGATCCGCCGCGGTTTAGTGTCATCATCTGAACAAAATTTTAGAGTAGTTTGGTATTTGCATTTAGGGCCAGAATGTTGCCCTAGGATTTCAGCACGCAGTCTATAAATAGCCCAGTTTTGTGCTAAGCCAAGGGTCTTCTTCATGTCTTCTTTTCCCATCTTTTTTTGTTAGGATTTAGTTTAGCTTCTTCTTCTTCTTCATGTCTTCCTCCATTAAAATGTAGTGAGAGCATTGAGTGGATGATGAAATGAAGATGAGGGATGTTTTTCTTATCTTGTATTTTTATTTCATTTCATTGTAATTTAATTTCTAGTGTAACTTTATTATTTGTTGTTAACTAGTTGTTGTTATTTCTTTTCATGTTCTCTTTGCTTTTCTTCTTTTATCCGTATTTTCAAGCGATGATACTCGACGGAGTTCCTTGCTAAGGTGAGGACCCAAGAGTTAGCTTGTTTCACTTGTAAAACCGTATTTTCCTTTCCTTTCTTCCTTCTTGTTTCGTTTTCTTTTCTTTTATGATTTGTGAATAATTTCCCACTTGTTAAGGCTAAGGAAGGTGGTATGAGAGACGGAGAAATCCCTTGTGCTTCTCTTCGCCAAACATCTTGAAACGAACCCCGACCAAACAAACGCAACCCCCTCACTTAAGCACGCTATATGTGACATATAACCGCGAGCTAAGTCGAGAAGTCCTTTAAGCGCACTACAACGTGACATGTAGTTGTGACTTAATTGGATACATGGTTGCGGGTGTTTGGCCGATGGTTGGAAATAAGCGTATTTAGCGGACGGACAAGGGGCACTAGGAATGGATTTAGCATTGGAAAGCTTGCTTAAACTCGCAAATCCCATTCCTATGTTCTCCTAATCCCCGCTACTTTCGATTATCCCATCATCGTTTTAAGAATGGCAAAAGATAAGTACAAGACTAATCCTAACTCTATTAACCAAACTTAACCTTAACAAGTTTACTTGAACATAAATACGAACACTTAGGATAGAACTGAACAAACATATACACATTCTTTTGACTCGTCTAAAACTCGAACGGACATACAACCATCTCCCTGTAGATCGACCCGTGCTCAACCGGCTAGCTGCAAAGCGACACCGTCCTGATCACGGTTATAACTTTAGCACTTTGAACATCCGACACGCCAAAAGCGTGCGATCAATATGCTGCTGTCTTAAGCGCATAACCCCAAAAGGAAATAGGTAACTCAGCAATGCTTATCATAGAGCGCACCATATCCAATAGGGTGCGATTCTTCCATTCCGATACACCGTTGTGCTGTGGTGTATACGGAGGAGTAAGCTAAGAGAGAATCCCATTGTCTTTTAGAAAGTCCAGGAACTCTTGTAAGTGCACGGCGGCGCCCCGGCCGTCAATCCGACGCCGGAACGCGGAAACGAAAAACTTTTCTAAAAACTAGAAACCGGCACAACCGCGCACTAAAACCCCAGATTGGGCCATCAACCTAACCTCTAGCAAACTAAAAGATGGGTAGAGAGACTATACCAAGCGATCCTTGTTCTTCGGTCTTCGTCTCCACTCCGATCTCCTCGCGGAATCTCCGGTCGTCGCCACCTCGTCGAAACGGGCACCACATCGCCGGATTCTTTTACGGGCTCCCACCTCTGGACCGAGGCAACTCGGGCACGAAGTTGGCGAGCCGATGTGCCCAAGAATTGCTGTAGGCAAGTGTAGAATCCATTGTCTCATTTAGGGTGAAGTTGCCTTTTGAGATGTGGAGATGAACTTTGGAGAGGGGCTAGAAATGGAGCTATGAACTTTGATGCAAAATGAGAATGAGATTAATTTTCCACCCTCCAAATGAAACCTCATTCTCCCCATTTCCTCTAAGTGGCCGGCCATCCCCGATCATGGTGGGAAAAAAGGAATCAATCAAATGGGAGAAGAAAAGCTAAGATAAAGATAAGAAAAATGGTCACACCCATTTCAAATCCAACTCTAATCTCAATCCATCATAATAAATGCAATGGAAGAGACCAAAAAAGAATCTCATGATGACAAGAACCATCATGAAGCCATCATATGCAAGAAACCCCCTCCACAATAAGTTATTTGCAAACTTGCAAACAACCCCCTCCACCAGAAAGTCCGGCCGCGAAGGAACACAAGAAAACTGGCCGGAACGGAATGCAAACTGGCAACTTCAGAAAACTGATCTCGTAATAAATTACAGGAAAACCCCGCGACTGCATATACATGCCTGCAATTGTATTCGCACTGAATACAAATGCAAAGAGACAAAATCTACACTGTCTAATACTAGGATCCGGCTTAAACCAAAGCCCGCTAGTAAAAAACCGTCCGATCACGATCCGTGCAATACCGCACGTATCTGATCGAACCCTGCCATATCTCCATACGGACTCTACAACATTTCGCCCAAAACTTGAGTAACTGTGTGTGGTGGACTCTAAAGACTCATCAATACTATGGCTGTGGATTTAACCACTAGCACGTCAGAGGTATTAGCCATACGTGACGGGCTACCAGCTATTGACCAAAAGGGACGTCGATGAGCGAACTCATCCTGACACCCTACTGAGCCTGTCAGTGACAATATCCATACAGTTCGTTCCGTTCGTCTATGAGCATCGCATGGGGCCTAGGGGGTTGGTAAACGTCAGACCCCCAAAAGCGGTACAAGTCGTGTCAGAGTGTAGCCCAGAACACCCTGAGATACTACTGGAATACCTACCAGTAAATCTCCTGCCTTGGCCAAGGATTTTTCATGTACTGGCTCTCCTAGACACAGCGCGACCTCACCCCCAATACCGGGAGAGACGAACCCCTGCAGGTCCGCTCACTGCCTCCATGTGGCTCGGGACTGTACCCAACTAAAACCTGTTTGCACGTCTCCTTTGAGCGTGGTTGGGTAGTAATCAAAGCAGAGTGGGAACTCACACGAGACAAATGACGATCTCAGGTCGATGAACTAACCTGTACACATGTCACCAGGGAACTGCTATCTGACGTTAGGTATAATACCAACTAGCAGGTTCCCGGCGAGTCCTGTCCGGTGTACTCATAACCTAATGAGCACCTGTATACATCTTAGGTGAACCAACTGACACCAGTGGCTTATGAGACCAGCCACCGTTCCTCGTCGGGGTCTCGACTGTATACACTAGTCTACTCTGGAGTATCGATGCCCTGTCTCGAAACTCCCACGACTAGGGACCTTTTAAGGATTTGCTTATAGACCCCAGCTCCCACGTATATGATCACCCTCATACTGCTGGTAGTCAAGCAAGAATCCTAAGGGCTCTATCAACGTGTAATAGCGACTCGCAAGGTCACCTAAAGCAGTACATGATGATAAAGATAAACCAGATAGCATACTATCATCTTGAGTAAGACTGTCCTACCGGTATAGGTCCTCCCTCAATCATTACAATCACATGCCTATGATCCAATAATTGACTCTGAGGGCACTATCTCTAACAATCTCCCACTCGCACTCAAGGCTAATTATTGCGATGTCGCATACTCACAGCCCGTGTGATACCGAACACCCAACTCCTCTACTACTTAGTCTCACAAAGCTCGTTTGCGAAACTATTGCGTTCGAGAAATAGCCTCAGTGAGTGGATCCGCTGTGGTGTTTCTTTCTATGTCTCTCTTTATCTTAAGTTCGCGGAGAAAGCCATCTCCCGAAATGAGCAATACCTGTCTTAGAATATGTCTGGATATCTGATGGGACCTAGCTCATAAATGACTCCAAATCCAAACTTCTTAGACTGTATCATCAACTGAACTTAATCAGTATCCTGCGCCATCCTTCCCTCAGTATCTACCTGGACCACCTGTCCAAAATACTGCCCCTTGTCAGAGGGAAAACTATAACTCTGACAGCCACTCTGTCATCCAGGTCACATTGGAAGCCTGGAATGATAACTGTCTCCCAAAGGAGGCTGCCGTTATCATTTCTCTAGAACATTCACTTATGTTCTAAAACTGCTTCCGATTGTTTCTTCAGGATTGGATTAATATCAACTTATTGCATCTACTGCAAGAACAACATCTAGTGTGATACTTGACATCTCATGATTGACTCAATTGCCTAAGCAAGTGATTTGCCAATCATGCATATCCCTCTCCCATTTAGTCTGTAAGACACCTTTAGAGAGGGTGACTCCATCACCTGCAGGTATACTACCGTGCCAGGAGTCGTCCATTCTAAAAACCTTTAGAATGTTGTCTAAGTACCCAGATTGGGAAAACACCCAAATATAGATCTAAAACCATAGATCTAGTGATCAGAATGTCTTGATATTATATCCAAGCCCTATGTGGAGAAATCACTGTGTGACGACCAAAGTATAACCGATCGTAGTATAGGAATTTCACTTCCAACTCTGTGTATGTCATCCAAATACCAGGACATCACACCCTACTACCTTCTTAACAGATCCATCCCCATTCTGACGAAGTCAAACCTATGACTGTCACATCAGAAACAGATGATCTATCTCCGCTAAATCTGCTTTAGTCTATAAATAGACATAAGCCACTTGTCCATCATGCTTCCACTGCTCCCACTGACCACGACAACCCTCTGGCAGAGTCATATAGACGTACACTTCTAAAGCCAGTTTAGAACGACGCTATACTCATCCTCCTGCCGGGTCTCACAATCTGGAACAACAGCAATGGCAAGTCTGGGTAAACAAGAACCTCCTTGTCACCGTCTTTGAGGCTACCGGAGTACCTCTCGAGCGCCTGAGGTTACCCACCATATCTGCGGAGTGGCCAATGGAATGTCAAACCAGATTGAATCTTTAGGTTCTTATCAGATCTTCAGTAATTGTTTGCGGTTCTGGAATCACTTCCAGTTCTACCATACTCCCACTACTGTTTTCTGAAAAAATCCATTTTTGTTAAAACTGTGGCGAGTTAAGAACAATATCACTATTGATCTTCCAGATGGTAGAAAGTCAACCCTCGTCATATCCCGGGTCAACCCACAAACAGCCATTACAGAAACGTGCCTTGAGTTGTCCAGTGTCTAGTTTTAAGCATAAGCTGGACAACTCACCGTACCTTAACAATGTCAAGATATGAACTGTTCTATATCCAATATAGAAACAGAGGCACTGATTTAATTGAACCAGATTCAAATCATGCAGCTGTCTCCAGTGCATGTCAACTAAATGGAAGGAGGCCGATCAGCGTTACTTAACTTAGGAGTACTTCCAATTATGAGTAACCTAAAAGAGAAGCAAGTTCTCTTAATCATTACTATCAACTAAATACCATACATAAGTATCTACATCTTCGATCACCTTGAAGAATCCCGATACTTGCAATACCTGGTTCTCTATTTTAATCTTATACTTATAACTTCTCAAAACTTGGACCATGCGTTTCTACGAAACATCTGTCTAAGAACTAGAGAAGTCACAAGTAAGCAGAATATAGTACGAGTACCTACCCCTCTGTCCTAATAGACACTGGACAACATATAATACTCTGTATAAGTCCCTTGAGTCAAATGACTCATTCACTGTGTGTCGTAGGTTGAAAACTGTACTTATGGTTAAGAAGAATTACACCGCTGTTTAATGCTCCTTTCCTATCCATCCACTGATATAGGTAAATTTCATAGACATAATTTCAAAAAGGTATATCTCACTCTATAAAAATAGACGTACAGATATATCAATTTGAAATTTGTGCATAACAACGGATATTCAAAACCAAATATTTGTCGTCCGACAAACAACCCAGGTGACTTCCTCAAATATCACCAATTACATCGAATCCCGATATAATGAGGATGGTCACTTAATTCCCAATATCTTACTCCCACTCATCATCTGTAAAACCATACAGATGTGAGAATCTAACTTGGTAAATACATAACCTGGAGCAAGTGTCTAATTGGGAAATCAGTTTTCTTTTAACAATACACAGTGAAACTGAAAAATTGAAATGCTTCGATGGGGTATCCCGGTACTCCTAGTAATGCCTCTTCCATTATCCAGATTCACAACTGTAACCGTATAATTCTTTGCCACCTTTCTAAATCCCTTTATATGTCTTTAGTCGTTACCTTCTGCACACCCTTTTAGGCCAAATGGTTTTCTTCCTTCCCTACCGTTCGGCACCAGCCTATGGTTTGGAAGAAGACTATCCAATAAGCATAATGGGTGTACTGTCCCAATCCTAGGAACACTCACAATGCGAGAGAAGGTGATGATAAAAGACAACCGAATAAACCTTATTCCTATTTCTCCTGAACCAGAATCCATCCCCGAACTAGAACAAGTTCCTTTCGAGTTCGTATATAACCATACGATGGAGTATCCAATAAACTGTGGATCTTCGTAGTGATACAGAGTGTCCTTGAGAAATACAAAGGTGATTAAGGATTGGAGAAGAAATACTTGGTTTGGTTGTGAATAGCAGTCGCAATTTACTTTGCCCTCTTACTAATCCCTTGATATGTCTTTACTTAATACCTTCTGTACACCGTTTAGGCTAATTGGTTTTCTTCATTCCCCACCGTTCGGCACCAGCCTAAGGTTTGGATGAAGACTATCCAATTTGCGTAATATGTGTACTATCTCCTAAACCAAGGAGTACTCATAACCTGAGAGAAGGTAAAAGGAAAAGACAACCGAATAGTCCTATTCGTTTTCTCCAGAACCGGAAACCATCCTCGAATAAATTCCTTCGAGTTCGTATATAACCATACGATGGTTTTGTCCAATGGAAGTGGACGTTCGTAGTAATACGGGGTGTCCTGGAGAAAAGGGTAAAAGTAGGAGTGGCAATGAGGTATGCAACTCCGACAATCCAAAAGCCAGTTTATAAGAAAATTCGGTCAACTTGGTCATTGAGTCATAGTCTATGGTCGGGTCAATGGTCGCTGCCAAAGAGAGAGAGTAAAGAAACACTCAGCGTGCACTCTAACCTAGATCAGAATGGTTATCACTTTATCTAATCAGGATACCTCCCACTGTAACGTCAAATTCTCCTCCAAACCTGAAAGAAGAATTAGTCGGGATCACCCTAAGAGTAAACCAACTCATCAGTGGGAATCGGGATCCAACTATCATCGCATGATAACGTGACAGAATCCGCTCACGTTATCACACTCCAGAAGGTATGCGCACATCTGGCAAGTTTCAGTTTCTTTAGAAACTCCCGATGTGATTTTTACCCCATGCTCTTATGACCTTGACGAAGGTCAACAAATCATAAGTCACATGTCAAGTTCTACCCGTCATTGTCCAGGTTAATTTGAACCCACCCGTATAAGCCCTTGACGAAGGTCAACAAGGCTATACGACTGTCCCAAACCAACGCATCTATCTATGCAGCAGAAAGGTAACAAGCAGCTACCATACACTATGCCTTGACGAAGGTCAACAAACATAGCATGAATACTACGTGCTACCCGTCTGAAACGACGGAGGGCTACGAATGGTTTCTGGCGAAAACCTTTAACGTAATGAACTTGATATCGTTGAAGGAACCGGATAGCTTTATAAAAATATAGTGACGAAAACCTTTACTAAAGAGGTCACTCCCGGTGAAGGGATCTCGGCTCTTTCCCCGTAGAATGAGGTGCAGGATATTCCAACTGAATACCACGATGCAAAGAAAAAGTAATCGGCTATAGTGAAGTTATTGCCCTGACGCAAACTTCTGTCCAAGGGGTCACTCCCGGTGAAGGGATCTCGGCCCTTGCCTCGTCGACTGAGGAGCAGGATATTCAGTTTGAATATCACTGTGCAAAACAAAAGAGAACGCCCTTGCAATAACAGATTTTTGAAAAATTGTTCCAACAACATCAGAATAGGTTTGTTTAACTTGCATTGATCAGAATCAACGCAGTCCCATCAATTGATCACACAAAAAAACGAAAATAATGATGTACGTATATGCCATCTGCATTCGCCACTGGATCCCGTCATCACCCGTTAGGTTACTTAACTAACGACAGAGCGGGGACTGGACTAGCGCGGATGCAAAACATATACAACATCTACTAGTATATATATCAATATATAATATTTCGCTCAAGGCGTGATAAAATGCAACATCACAGAAATGTACAGCATCACAGAACAATATAGATATCTGGGATCCCTGGGTTTCATAGAGCCGCTACTGAAACCCGACGTTCCCCTGGTCGTGTGGATAGCCTGTGCAATGAAATCCTAGACCCCTACGAGAGCGGCAAGTTACCCGCCAAAACCTGAAGCGAGGCAGTCCCCTTCAGCAACGTGAATGGACCACCCAGCACTTCACGAAATCCGGTAACTTGGGCACCCCTCCTGGGTCAACCTGTACCCCCTACGAGTGCGGCGAATAGCCCGCCAATTCTAGAGTGAAGCCCCCTCCGTCTCAAAGCCATGAGAAGCGGGCTCGTTGCCCTTTAGAACCCGGCTATCCGTGCGCCCCTCCGCGGGATAATCCTAGAACAGAAAGTAAAATATACATACAACAGGTACATCGACCTCGACCCGGTCGTGCCCCAAAATAATAATATACAAATAGGCAGTGACGGCAGTCCACATGTCGGACGCTCGCCCCGCAATATCAAATGTACATATAAAACAAAACTGTACTACCATTGCATCCAGGCTATCTCCCACGACCAATCCACAACATCACAGCATAACACAGAACATCAACGTGAATGTCATGTTCGCAAATCCGTCTAAAAGGGCTATAGCAGATAGACTGCACTTACCGATCGAATGACATTCACGGTCGCAGATATAATGTAAATACTGTGAACTAACATGTTTAAAATTCTCGATCGATCAAATATACCAAAATGGGCCCCAAGCACTACTGTAGCACTCACAGAAAATCTGAGCCCAAAAAGAATGTTCCAAAACCCCTATTTCTATGTAGAAAGCCCTCTGGAAAAATTTGGTATGGTATTGACTTTCTTCCACCGCGGAACCGCGGCCAAACCAGGGGTTTGGCCGCGTTTCCGCGGTCGTACTGAAGCGTCACGTCACCAAATTTTTGAAGAACGCTTAAAATTTCTTGCACATTATTCTGAAACAACCTGAAAAATTTTTAGAGCCCAAGAAAAATTCGACAGAAACATGTGCAATGAAAATGCGGTTTTGGGATTTTTTTGTTCGATCGAGTTCTAAACATACTAGAGCAAACTAGACTAGGTTAATGGCATGGCTCTGATACCACTGTAAGTGCACGGCGGCGCCCCGGCCGTCAATCCGACGCCGGAACGCGGAAACGAAAAACTTTTCTAAAAACTAGAAACCGGCACCACCGCGCACTAAAAACCCGGATCGGGCCATTAACCTAACCTCTAGCAAACTAAAAGATGGGTAGAGAGACGATACCAAGCGATCCGTGTCCTTCGGTCTTCGTCTCCACTCCGATCTCCTCGCGGAATCTCCGGTCGTCGCCTCTTCATCGAAACGGGCACCACATCGCCGGGTTCTTTTATGTGCTCCCACCTCTGGACCGAGGCAACTCGGGCACGAAGTTAGCGAGCCGACGTGCCTAAGAATTGCTGTAGGCAAGTGTAGAATCCATTGTCTCATTTGGGGTGAAGTTGCCTTTTGAGATGTGGAGATGAACTTTGGAGAGGGGCTAGAAATGGAGCTATGAACTTTGATGAAAAATGAGAATGAGATTAATTTTCCACACTCCAAATGAAACCTCATTCTCCCCAATTCCTCTAAGTGGCCGGCCATCCCCAATCATGGTAGGAAAAAAGGAATCAATCAAATGGGAGAAGAAAAGCTAAGATAAAGATAAGAAAAATGGTCACACCCATTTCAAATCCAACTCTAATCTCAATCCATCATAATAAATGCAATGGAAGAGACCAAACAAGAATCTCATGATGACAAGAACCATCATGAAGCTATCATATGCTAGAAACCCCCTCCACAATAAGTTATTTGCAAACTTGCAAATAACCCCCTCCACCAGAAAGTCCGGCCGCGAAGGAACAAAAGAAAACTGGCCGGAATGGAATGCAAACTGGCAACTTCAGAAAACTGATCCCGTAATAAATTACAGGAAAACCCCGCGACTGCCTATACATGCCTGCAATTATATTCCCACTATTTACAAATGCAAAGAGACAAAATCTACACTGTCTAATACTGGGATCTGGCTTAAACCAAAGCCCCGCTAGTAAAAAACCGTCCGATCACGATCCGTGCAATACCGCACGTATCTGATCGAACCCTGCAATATCTCCATACGTCCTCTACAGCGTTTCGCCCGAAACTTGAGTAACTGTGTGTGGTGGACTCTAAAGACTCATCAATACTATGGCTATGGATTTAACCACTAGCACGTCAGAGGTATTAGCCATACGTGACGGGCTACCAGCTATTGACCAAAAGGGACGTCGATGAGCGAACTCATCCTGATACCCTACTGAGCCTGTCAGTGACAATATCCGTACAGTCCTGTCCGTTCGTCTATGAGCATCGCATGGCGGGCCTAGGGGGTTGGTAAAAGTCAGACCCCCAAAAGCGGTACAAGTCGTGTCGGAGTGTAGCCCAGAACACCCTGAGATACTACTGGAATACCTACCAGTAAATCTCCTGCCTTGGCCAAGGACTTTTCATGTACTGGCTCTCCTAGACACAGCGCGACCTCACCCCCAATACCAGAAGAGACGAACCCCTGCAGATCCGCTCACTGCCTCCATATGGCTCGGGACTGTACCCAACTAAAACCTGTTTGCACGTCTCCTTTTAGCGTGGTAGGGTAGTAATCAAAGCACAGTGGGAGCTCACACGAGACAAATGATGATCTCAGGTCGATGAACTAACCTGTACACATGTCACCAGGGAACTGCTATCTGACGTCAGGTATAATACCAACTAGCAGGTTCCCGGCGAGTCCTGTCCGGTGTACTCATAACCCAATGAGCACCTGTATACATCTTATGTGAACCAATCGACACCAGTGGCTTGTGAGACCAGCCACCGCCCCTCGTCGGGGTTTCGACTGTATACACTAGTCTACTCTGGAGTATCGATGCCCTGTCTCGAAACTCCCACGACTAGGGACCTTTTAAGGATTTGCTTATAGACCCCAGCTCCCACGTATATGATCTCCCTCATACTGCTGGTAGTCAAGCAAGAATCCTAGGGGCTCTATCAACGTGTAATAGCGACTCGCAAGGTCACCTAAAGCAGTACACGATGATAAAGATAAACCAGATAGCATACTATCATTTTGAGTAAGACTGTCCTACCGGTATAGGTCATCCCTCAATCATTGCAATCACGTGCCTGTGATCCAATAATTGACTCTGAGGGCACTATCCCCAACAACTCTGTGCTCAAGTATTCAACTCCTTGATCAGATCGAAGGATTTTAATACTTTTACCCGTTTGGTTCTCAACTTCGGATTTATATTCCTTGAATTTCTCAAAAGCTTCAGACTTGTGTTTCATCAGGAACACATATCTGTATCTTGAGAGATCGTTAGTGAATGTAATGAAGTACGAAGAACCATTCCTGGCATATGTAAACATGGGACCGCATACATCACTATGTATTAGTCCCAAGAGTTCTGTAACTCTTTCTCTGTATCCTGTAAACGGAGTTTTGGTCATCTTGCCTTTGAGATATGACTGGCAAGTGTAATAAGATGAAAATTCAAACGGATTCAAATATCGATCATTATGTAACTTAGCTAGTCGTGTCGCATTGATATGACCTAATCTATAATTCTACAAGAAGGATTCGTTCATATCTAAACTCTTCCTCTTGTGTGTGTTTTGTATGTTAAGAACCGTGGTTTGATTTAGAAGGTATATGCCATTAATTAACGAGCCTGATCCAATCAACTTTTGATTCAGGAAGATGTTCATAACATTATCCTGTACTACAAAATTATATCCTTCTTTACTTAATAAAGAAACTGATATATGCTTGCATATCAGGGTCGGAATATAATAGCAATTGTTCAGAATCAATCTATTACCATTTGGTAATACAAGGTGATATTCGCCAACTGCTTTAGCTGCAACATTTGCCCCGTTCCCTACTCTTACGGAATGATCACCTAGTCCCAGTTCTCTACCTTTTCTTAGCCCATGTAACATATTACATATATGGGATCCCGATCCAGTATTTAATACTCGGGACGTAGAGTGAACCGAGAAACAGTTCTCAACAACCAATACATCCGAAGAAGATGCATCAACATGCTTATTCTTCATTTGGGCGGCATGGGAATCCGGATATGTCCCTATTCCCTGTTCAGTCTTATAACAATTATAAGAAAGAACGGAACCAACATTCCCATATACAGTATAACATGCAGGTTCGGTCAATACATCCATATTATTATCTTGATTAAGATGTGACATGGTCGCTACCTGGAGAGGGAGAGAAGAAAACACTTTAGCGTATGCTATTACATGACCAGATTGGTTATTATTTTATCTAATCAGGATGGCTCCCACTATTTTTATCAAATCTTCTTTCAAACCCTAAAAGGAAAGAATAGCCGGGATTAATTACACCCTACAATTTCGCCAATCTTTCAGCCAGGCCAGTGATGGTACTTTGAGGGAGGTTCCCCGTGCTTTCGCACGGACCTAATTAAAATAAAGCTTGTTTTCCCAGAGGCATAACCCCGTAAACACCTTTCTAGACACCTACTTGATCGGCTAATTGTCTTGTGTAAAACTCTCTCGGGAGTAATTCTTACTCGCTGTGGGTATCGGGATCCAACTATCTCATAGAAGGTATGCAATCTCATTGAAAATTTCAACATTTGAAATTCCCGATAACATTTTTCCCTTAGCCCCCTATGACCTTGACAAAGGCCACAAATCATAGGATGCTAGTCAAGTTCAACCCATCATTTCCTGATTGAATTAAACCCACCTGCACGACCCTTGACAAAGGCCAACAAGGTCGTACGACTACCCTAATCCAATCTGCATCACATGCATAAACAGATAAGCACCATTCAGCTACCGCACACTACGCCTTGACAAAGGCCAACAAACGCAGCACGAATACTAAATTGTCCTTATCTGAAATGACGGGGGGCTACGTCAGGTTTTTCAGAAAACCACTTGTTTAATGAACTTGATATCGTTGCGGAATCGAGTGATTTTGAAAAAGGCGTGTTTTTTAGGCTTTTCCCTATTTCGCTAAAGAGGTCACTCCCGGTGAAGGGATCTCGGCTCTTTCCTTATCGAATAAGGTGCATGATATATCACATATATCACTATGCAAAGCAAATACTCCAAAATCAATCAAAAGACAAACCGCGTGATGTAGCATCTGCCAGTTATTGCTAAAGAGGTCACTCCCGGTGAAGGGATCTCGGCTCTTTTCTTATCGAATAAGGTGCAGGATATATCACATATATCACTATGCAAAGAAAATACTGTAGCTGCCCTTTTTGAAAATTTGATTCCACAACATCTTTTAGGTTTCTTTTCTTTCATTAATCATATTAATGAAGTCCCATCGTTTAAGCTTCCTAAGCATCACAGAAGAAACGAAAATACAATGTACGCTTATGCCATCCGCATTCACCACAGTGTCCCGTTATGCAGAGTTAGGTTACTTAACAAACGGCATACCGGGACGGGACTAGCGCGGGTGAAAAACATAAGCAACGTCTACTATATATCTCATATATAATATGTATCCATTCGTCTCAGAATCCACAGTTGTAACATTTCAGAAAATATAAAATATTATTTTTGGAATTTAATATTAAAATAATATATTTCCCGAAAACTGCCCGATTTGCGAAATTGGGGTTTTTGAAAAAGGGTATAAATATATACCAATAATTGTGAAATAAATGGAAATTAAAATGATATATTCATTTAATAATATATTTAAAGAATTTGGCATTTTAAAAATTTTTATATGCAGTTTCGATAAAAACCCGATTAGTGCATTGCTAATCGCGATTAAGCCAAATCTGCGTTTCTACAGTTTTTCATGGCTAGTACACCATGTCATGTTGCATTTTGGTTACATTTTTTTTGTGTTGTTTTGGGTTTTTTATGGTTTGGTTTTAAAAGAAAAGAGAAAAGGGTAAAAGGGTAAATATGAGAGAGTGGGAAAATGAGTGAATGGGGGGTGAGAATAAGAGAGGAAAGAGAGAGAAGGGCAGCCACATCCTTCATTTCCCCCATTATTTTCTTTCTTCATCTTCCTCCAACCTCATCTCCCTCCACCTCCAACCCATGAAATCATCTAAAAAGCTTTATCAAAACCCTAAACCCGCTTCACAAAAGTTGATCCCACCTCACCCTTATCACTTTGGACCAAGTAATCTAGGATTTTGATGACTTTGGTCGAGCTAGGGTTTTCTTGAGTTGCCTAAAGGAGATATAAATTCTTCCCTTTAGTTTAGTTTTAATTTCCTTGCATTCTTGTGTAGTTTAGAGGTTGATTGTGTGTGGAATTGTGATCATAGAAATCCCAAGAGAAGGGTTTGAGTGTTTGTTTGGAATTGGTGATGTGTAGTGGCTGCCTACAGACCTTAGTGTGGATTTGTATAGCCTAGGATAGGGAACACGAACTTAGAACCATTCTGACATCGGTTAAATTGACAGTTTGAGGTAGTATTATGGAATCTGGAGTAACCCGGGGGCACTAAAAATAATTTAGCAAAGACAGGGAGGCAAGCAGGTGATTGTGAGTGTACCAATGAGACCCGAGCCCCTAACCCAAAGCCCAGGCCGCAAATTTATTCCATCTGGCCGCAAATTGCGGCCAGGGTGGGTTGGAATTGATTCATGCTTGTTCTGTAGCTCCATCTCCAGTAAACTAGACCCTTTACATATGCAAAATTGGTTAAATTCATCTAAGGTAAAATCTGGGAGCATATTGGGGTGTTTTTGGCTATGTTTTCAGTATTTTGAGATGCTCATTTTTGATATTTGGATTCGTATTTGGTTGTTGGATGTCTGTATATCAACAACAAGGGTTGTTTGGTTGATTTTTGTACGCGAAAGCTATAGGTTCTAACTTATAGGAAATGCGCGTGCCGTATTGGATTTTAGAACTTGATTTTAATAGCGTTACGATATATGTTATTCTTGTAGGTACCTTCACGTGGATTCCGAGGCGACGGAGTTGTTGAATATGTATACCATTATTATATAGTACTAGTTGTATAATACATTTTAGAGGCTTGGGATATATATATATATATATATATATATATATACGGATTTACGACAGTCTTGCTCGATATAGTAGTATGCTACTTGGTTTATTTCTATCTTAATATGTGTATATGTTTCTTTTAACATATCGCTAAAAACATATTGATGGAGCCCTTAGGATCTTTTGCTTGACTACCGGCGTTGTGATGGTGATCACACTAGTAGGGGCTGGGTGGTCTATAAGCACATCCTTATTTTGGTCCCTAGTCGTAGGATTATCGAGACAGGGTATCGATACTCCAGAGTAGACTGGTGCATACGCTTCTCTTCCCAGCAGGGGAGATGGTCTGTCCTACAACCATCAGTGCGTCGTACTGGAGATAGTATGCAGGTGCTCGTTAGGTTATGAGTACACTGGACAGGACTCGTCGGGAACTGTTGGTTGGTATTATACCTATCGTCAGTTAACAGTTCCCAGGTGACATGAGTACAGCTTAGTCCGCTGATTTGACACTGTCACTTCGCCTCGAGTGTGTTCCCACTGTTCTTAGATTACTACCCTACCACGGCTCCACTGAGTCGTGCATACAGGTAGTAGTTGGGTGCAGTCTCGAAGCACTTGGAGGCAGTGACGGTTAGACAGGATTCGTCTCTCCCGGTATTGGGAGTTGATATCGCGCTGTGTCTAGGAGAGCCATTACATTGTCGTCCTTGGCCAGGGCAAGCGAGAATTACTGGTAGGTTTTCCAGTAGATTCTCATGGTGTTTTGGGCTACACTCCGACATGACTTGTATCGCTATTAGGGGACTGACGTTTACCGCCCCCATAGGCCCGCCATGCGATACTCTTAGACGAACAGACCGGACTGTACGGAGGTTGTCACATTCAGGCTCAGTAGGAGTTCGGATGGGTTCACCTCATCAGTCTTCTTGTCGGTATCTACCTGGAGACCGTTGCGTACAGCTAGTACCGCTTGAGGCCTGTGGTTAAACCCACTGCCAGCATAGTGTCGAGCCTTTATAGTCGCACACAGAGGGTTACTCGCATTTGGGCAAAACATAGTAGAGGTCGCATGGTTTTGCGACAGGGTTCATTCACATCCGCGCACTTATGCACGTTTGGTGTCCGGGCAGTTATTACTAGCGGGCTTTGGTTTAAGCCAGATCCTAGTATTTGTTTTGGGATTGGTTTTGTCTCTGTGTATTCGTGTTCCTAGGAACATTGATGCGGGTGTGTTTGCACAGTTGACAGCACAGTTGACAAAGGCAGAGGCAGAGGATTCTCATTAGGGTTGTTGACCATTTGACTTTGGTTGATTTGTTGACCGTTGACTTTTTCCAAACCCTAATGAGAATGAGGAATATGCTTAATAATATTAATTAAGGATAATTGTGCTATGGTTAGGGTTGTTGACAATTTGACTTTTGTTGACCTGTTGACTTTGTTGACCGGTTGACCATTGTGGTCTTGTTGACCATCATCATTTCATTTCAATGATGCTTCTTGTTCTTTGCAAAATGCATTAAATGAAGGTAATGATAGTGGTCATTCATAAACTAACCATCACAATTCTTAATGATTATTATTGTTATCATTATTCCAAAATATGTGAGCATGGTTGCATTATGAGAGCTCATTCTATCATATTCTTTCTCTCTCTTGAAAGAAAGCTCTCCCTTTTCCTCTCTCAAAGTTCAAGTGTTCCATGAGTTGGAAATCATAAACTTTTGAGACAAAACCACCATAACTCTTCTCTACTCATTCTAAGGTTCTAGGTTTGGTAAACCAAGCACCTTAGTTATCTCTAGGTTGAGATAGGAGCTCAAGTTCGAGACCCTCGGGTGGATCCATCTACGGCAAAGAGGAGACGACGAGGAGGAGCCGTTCAAACCACTACAAGGAGCGAGCAAGGAGGAGAACCACAAAAGGAAGAGAAGGAGTTCAAGACCTAGGTATAACCATTCTACATAGTAGCTAAAACTTGTAGTTTATTTGTTAGTTTTTGTTTAGCAAAGATCCTTCATGGATGGTCCATGTTACCAAGTGAGGAAAATTTTGATTTTTACCTATTCCGCCACCCCGAAAGAACTAGGGTGGGTAACGTGGACCTAACAGGAGCGTGGCGTCATCGACTTCGGCAAGCGAAGACCAAGGTGAGTAGATCTATATCTACGGAGGAAGTCAGGTGGAAGGCGTATATCACCCCCGCAAAGTTTTGGTGGAAACCGATTTGTAGCATATGGTTAAGAAAACCTAGAGTAGCAAACTAGGGTTAGAATTAAAGGATAGTTAGATAAACCATATTAGAAACTAAGGATAGTTAGAAGAGATATGATACGACTTGTATGTGATGACGGTACTTGAGGATGTTATTTGTTGATATTGCCATTTAAGGTACTATAGGACTAGATAGTCGACGTAGATGCATCATCCGAACCATACTTATTTCTAAACTGAAGAATCGTATGCATCTTTTAAACAAATACCCTGAGGGACGTTACGGATTTTTAAATGATATCTTTTCTTTAAAAACACCGTAGCCCCTACTTTCAAAACTACGATTCGCATCTTTCTAAAACTATTGTATGGTTCGGATGTGTATATTAGATTAGATACTTATGCTTATAGTAAAGGTAGAATGTATTTGTAAAATTGACTTGATGAGGGATATAAATGCGATGAAAAGAATATTTGACGCGATATGATGATTTGATGATATGTTGGTATACGGATGCGAGTCGATTGAGATGATTGATACCCTGCCGGTCCCCTGTTATGAGATTATTACGGATGTGACCTGGAACATAGGTATATAGAGATATTTATATGTGTTGTGAATCGTGAGTGTCAGCCGTTCGTGACGTTAGGTCCATACCCTCCTCGTCTTATAGGTTGATAGGATCCCTGATAGCTTAATGGCACCGTACGATGATTTTCCGTGCGTGATGAGTTTGACTTGATGATTGATCCTTACCCTTGACTCGAGATTGCCGTACGATGGATTATACCGTACGCGATGTTGTGTGGCTGGATGCCGATTGATGGATTCATCGACTCGATCATGTTAGATATGTATACCTTATAGCTTTTAGCTGACGATTTACCTTATGATGCATTCATGTTATTCGCATTGCATTACTTATACCTGTGCTAGTACACTTACACCATTATCGATGATGCGTATGTTACATGCACACAGATTTGCCGGCTCACGCACTTCATCATCGATAATTGCCATGTCACTACACAGTAGGATTGCTGCATCATGATATGACTCTTCGCATAACATGCTTATGTATATACCACTTGTACACCCATAATGGCACACATACATATTGTACACTCATGCTTGCGTATATACAACTTGTACACCCATATTGGCACACATACATATTGTACACTTATGCTTGCGTATATACCACTTGTACACCCATATTGGCACACATACATATTGTACACTCATGCTTGCGTATATACCACTTCTTCACCCATATTGGCGCACATACATATTGTACACCCATGCTTGCGTATATACCACTTGTACACCCATAATGGCGCACATACATATTGTACACCCATGCTTGCGTTGTTAGTGTTTATACCCTAGAGGCCATTACTGTATCATACTAGTTTGTATATTACTTAATGGAAGTTTGGAATATTCACAGTTGTATTGACAGTCTTGCTAAAAATGGTAGTATGCTATTTGGTTTGTGTCTACTTTAATATGTGCATATATTTCTTATAATGTATCATTTATACATATTAGTAGAGCCTATAGGATCTTTGCTTGATTACCAGTGTTGTGATGGCAGTCACACTAGTGGGGGCTGGGTAGTCTATAAGCAACATCCTATACAGGTCCTTGGTCGTTGGATTATCGAGATAGGGCATCGATACTCCGGAGTAGACTAGTGTGTACGCTTCTCATCCCAGTTAGGGAGATGGTCTGTCCCACAGTCATCAGTACGTCGTACTGGAGATAGTATACAGGTGCTCGTTGGGTTACGGGTACACCGGATAGGACCCGCAGGGGAACTGTTGGTTGGTATTATACCCGTCGTCGGTTAACAGTTCCCAGGTGACATGAGTACAGCATAGTCCGCAAACTTGACACTGCTACTTCGCCTTGAGTGTGTCCCACTGTTCTTAGATTGCTACCCTACCACGGCTCAAAGGAGTGGTGCAAACTGGTAGCAGTTGGGTGCAGTCCCGAGCACTTGGAGGCAGTAGCGGTTAGACAGGATTCGTCTCTCCCATATTGGGAGTTGATATCGCGCTGTGCCAGAGAGCCATTACGCAAAGTCCCTAGCCAGAGCAAGCGAGATTTACTGATAGGTTCCAGTAGTTTCTCAGGGTGTAATGGGCTAGGCTCCGACACGACTTATACCGCTATTAGGGGACTAACGCTTGCCGCCCCCTAGGCCCGATATGTGATAGTCTTAGATGAACAGACCTGAATGTACAGAGATTGTCACATCAGGCTCAGTAAGAGTTCGGATGGGTTTCCTCATCGGCCTTCTTATCGACATCTACCTGGGGACCGTTACGTACAGCTAGTGCCGCTTGCGGTCTGTGGTTAAACCCACTGCCAGCGTAGTGTCGAGTCTTTAGAGTCCCACACAGAGAGTTTCCCTGCTCCAGGCGAAATAATATAGAGGTCGTATGGTTTTACGACAAGGGTTCGGACGCATACGTGTGTTTACGCACGTACGACGTTCGGACAGTTTTTACTAGCCGGCTTTAGTTTAAGCCAGATTCTAGTATTGGATTATTGGATTTATACAGTCTAAATTTTTTCCGTATCTTCACGGATAGGAAGGGCGTTCTCGTAATTTGTCGGGAAGCTTCTAGAAGGATGATGACTTGGAGGGTAAGGTAGCATTAGCAATTAATGATCAAGTGACTCATTTAGATGAATCATTCAAGTGAGTTAATGAAGCATTTATTGCTTAATGACTCACTTGATGATTCTTTGCATATATTTAATGAAGCATGATGATAATGCATTTGATTTATTCATTTGATAATTTCTTATGCTTCATAATATATTAGAAGTGAGAAGTTTTTTCATTCATAACTTATGCTCACCTTCTCTCTCCTCAAGCTCTCTCTTGAAACCCTAATCCTCCCCTCTCATGTGTTGAGATCAAGGATTAGATAGACTAATTAATCCATAACCTCACTCTAGATCATCTAGGTCACTTTGATTAGCAACTAAATAAACCTAGTTATCTCAAGTTAGAGATCAAGCTTTGAGTAGGAGCTCTCGGGTGGATCATCTTTGACTCGAGGGGGCCGTTGAGGTGCCGGCGTTCCAAGGAGCCTACGAAGAGTGGAGGACAGCGATGAAGACCTGAAGGACAAGTAACATGAGGTATAACTTTGAATCCGAGCAGTTAAACCTTTCGTAGTTTGCTAGTAATGGTTTAGATACGATTCATGCGCTCAAGTCCGTGTTACGAAGCTTTGATAATCGTTTTTCATATATTCCGCCTCCCCGCAAGTTCGTGGGGTGCGTGACATGGACTTACAGTGGCATCAGAGCCAACGAAACCATTACTAGCTTGTTAGCAACTAATTAGAACTTCGATCGTCGGAAAAACGCGAAAAAGAAACCCCGGAACCTTATCAGTTTCTGTTAATTTTAAATGTGTCGAAAAAAATATTTGATATGCCTTAAAATTCACAGCAGGGAATTATAAGAATACTGGGAAAATACGAGCACTCAACTCGACAAGACGGCCGCGGATCCGCGGCCAAATGGTGCTTTTGGCCGCGGATCCGCCGTGGAGTCAACACCGAGTTGACTCGGATTTGCTCTGTTATTCATGTTTTTTGGTGTTTTGTTTTCCAGTATATTCTGTTTCTGCCCAAGTTACTTCTGTGCTGGTATGCTTTTGGGGTAGACACGGAAAAAGGTTGTCGATCGATGTTCTAAGTTATTTGCTAATTGGGTTTTTATCTGTAATGTTTAATGTGTTCGTAAACCTCCCCTAACTGCTAGTATGTAGGTTGGCAGGGGGCTGCACATTTCTGTAATGTTTACTGTTTGTGTATATGGACTTGATTGGAATGTTGTGATGATTAGCCGGGGTTTTAGATGTGTTTTATATTTATTCATTCGATGTAATTGTAATATGATGTAATATTCTTTTGCGGGGCGCATCCAGGTTGCGGTTGTAGCCACCGTTGTATTATTTCATTTTTACTGTATTTTGCTCCTAGGATACACCCAAGGTGGGGTGCACAAACTACCGGGTACTTTGAAGTGTTTAGTGGCCTACTCACGTTGTTGAGGGAGACTGCTTCACTTCAGGTACTTGGCGGGTAGTTTGCCGTACCCGTAGGGGTCTAGGGTGGGGTAATGGCTATTCATCACAACTGTGTAATCCGTATTTTGTTGCAGGCTCAAAGCAAACGCGGATTGCTTGCATATCCAATAAAGTTCATCAGTGATCTGGAATGCCTATTATTGCGTCTGACGAATGTACAATATCTATATATGATAGCTATTTAGACGTCACTTATGTTTTACACCCGTGCTAGCCCAGCCCCCGTTCTATCGTTAGTTAAGTAACCTAACGGGTGATGACGGGACCCAGTGGCGAATGCAGATGGCATAAGAGGACGTTGTATTTTCGTTGTTTTCTGCAATGATAGGTTAAATGATGGGACGCATTATTATAATGCAAAGAAAATAAACCAAAGTTGAGTCGTTGGAACAAATTTAAAAGAAACCACTCGGTTATTTTAAAAGAGCAGAATTTTTAATTACGGAGCTTTAACCACTCCTTTTAAAAAAGTATCAGGTTCCTTCGATTATATCAAGTTCACTACGTTCACGGTTTTGCCAAAACCAGTCGTAGCCTTCCGTCATTTCTTATGGATGGTCAGTAGTATTCAAGCTATGTTTGTTTGGCCCTTAGTCAAGACATAGTGTTTGGTAGCTGCTGGGGTATTCATTTGTTGCATAGATAGATGCGTTGGTTTGGGACAGTCGTATTATTTTTTTTGGCCCTTAGTCAAGAGTATATACGGGTGGGTTTAAATTAATAAATAATGATGGGCAGAACTTGACATGTGACTTATGATTTGTTGGCCCTTAGTCAAGGTCATAAGAGCATGGGGCAAAAATCCACATCGGGAGTTTATAGAGAAACTGAAATTTGCTAGGGTTGCATACCATTTGGAGTTTGATGAATGTTGGTAAGATTCCTTCAACATTATCATACGATGATATTTGGATCCCGATCCTACTGTGAGTACAAGCTACTTATCAGGAGATTCGTCACTTAACAATCAATGCTATAAACCAAGTAGGTGCTTAGAAAGGTGTCAGCGGGGCTGCGCCCCCAGAGAAAAGAGGTTATTTAATTAAGGAACTTCGCAAAAGCGTTGGAAAACCTCCCTCGAAGTATCGACATTGGCCTGGCTGAACGGTTAAGCAAGTATTGTACGGTGAGAATAGTCCTGGCTAATTCTTCTTTTATGGTTTGAGGAAGGATTCGAGAAACAGTGGGAGCCATCCAGTTTAGATAAACTAAAACCAATCTAAACTTGCAAGAGCATCATGCTAAAGTGTTTTCTTCTCTTTCTCTCATTGCAGCGACCTTGTGACCACAAATAGGTTACATCTAGATAACAATTTGACTGAATATTACTTATATGACTGGAAAAGGTCTGTCCAGATGTCCATTACCTATGACAAGCTGGACCACCCTATTACTACTCAAGATCCCACCGTCCCAGGTCCAGTTTCCACTGTCGCGGATATGAATATCCGTCAGACAAAAGAAAAGGATAAAGCGAAAGCCAAGTGCCTCGTGTTAGCTTCAGTTGATGGTGTATACCAGAAGCAGCATGAGAAGATGGACTCAGTTTCCATCTTTCTCCATAACAAAAATTTATATGGAGAGCAAACTCGTATCGCAAGATAAGAGACCCCGAATGAATTATTTCAAGCGAGGTTGGCTGTTGGGTCATCTGTAAGGGACAACGTCCTTACAATGACTAGCTATATTGATGAGCTTAAGGACCTGGAGACCACGTTGGGAAACGGGTCAGATACTGACTTGATTCTACAGTCTTTGCCTTCTACCCTGAAGGAAACCAGGGAAGTAGAAGGAAAGAGAAGGGCAAAAGTTTCGGGAATGAATGTAGTAAAAGAGGGACGTTCCTATTTTTATTGGATTGGGCATTGGCAGAAAGATTGCAGGGCTTTGGAAGCCAGTAGCCAGGATACGAAGCATGTTGTGGCTTCGGCCTTAAGTGTGTTTGTAATTGAGAACTGTTTGTCAATTAACTCTACTTCCTGGGTACTAGATACCGGAGCAGGATCTCATATCTGTAATTCATTACATGCTTTGAGAAACCATAGAGTTATAAAGGTATGTGATTTGTCTCTCAGAGTTGCAAACGGAATGAGCGTGGACGCTGAATCCGTGGGAGAATATTGCCTAGGTTTGACAAGTGGGCAGATATTGATTCTACTTAACTGTCTGTATGTACCTAGTATGACTTGTAATATCATATCAGTATCCTCACTTTCGAGAGAGGGATATGATTTTACATTCGTAAGCGATGTAGTTCACATCCACCTAAATCAAGTAATGATTGGGTCCAGTACATTAGATGACGGCATATACGTATTGAGTCAAGTTCGGGTTTTCAATGTCCAGAACACACTTAAAAGAAAGTCTCCGGAATTAAATCAAGCTTTCTTATGGCATTGTAGACTAGGTCACATCAATGAGAGAAGGTTGACTAAGTTACATAGAGAAGGATATTTGAATCCATTCGAATATCAATCTTATGCTACTTGTGAATCTTGTCTCATAGGAAAGATGACAAAGACTCCGTTTACTAGGCACGGAGTAAGAGCAAGCTAGCTTTTGGGACTCGTACACAGTGACGTGTGCGGTCCAATGTCTATACATGCGCGAGGTGGTTATTCCCACTTCATTACTTTTACGGATGATTTCTCTAGGTATGGATATGTCTTCTTGATGAAGCATAAATCCGAGGCCTTTGAGAAATTCCAAGAATACAAGAATGAAGTGGAAAACCAAACAGGCAAAAGTATCAAGACACCGAGATCTGATCGAGGTGGTGAATACTTAACTGCCGAGTTCCTGAGTTACTTAAAAGAGAATGGAATTCTCTCTCAGCTTACTCCTCTATACACACCACAACACAATGGTGTATCGGAAAGAAGGAATCGAACCCTATTGGATATGGTTCGTTCCATGATGAGTAAGGCTGAGTTACCGCGATCTTTCTGGGGTTATGCACTAGAATCAGCTGCATATCTTTTAAACCAGGTTCCTACCAAGACTGTGCCAACCACACCATATCAGATGTGGAGTGGGATGAAACCCTGTCTAAAACATTTTAGGACATGGGGATGTCCAGCTTTTGTAAAAAAGCCGCATACGGACAAGCTCGAGGCACACGCAGTACAGTGTAAGTTTGTGGGATATCCAAAGCACTCCAAGGGATATTATTTCTATTACGCAGAGGAACAAAAGGTTTTTGTTTCTCGTCATGCCCACTTCTTAGAAACTGAATTTTTAGAAAATCAGAAGAATGGGAGCGCAATAGAACAAGAAGAAATTCCAGAACCACAAGCTGTTACTGAAAGTATGGTAGAACCAGAGGTTTCAGAAGAAAGGGACATACCAGCGCCTATCCGCAGAAGTGGTAGGCAGTCTCATCCACCCGAGAGATACTACGGTTTTCTCATAGACGGGGATCGAGAAGATTGCATTATTGACAATGATGACCCTACTAGCTTCCAGAAGCCATTCAGAGCGGTGACTCGGTAAAATGTCTGGATGCAATGCGGACCGAAATGGAGTCCATGTACACTAACAAAGTATGGACTTTGGACTTTGCTCCAGATGGGGTAAAACCCGTAGGATGCAAATGGATCTTCAGAAAGAAGATTGGTGTAGATGGAAAGGTTGAAACCTATAAGGCTAGACTTGTTGCAAAGGGTTTCCGTCAAAGACCTGGTTTGGACTATGACGAAACATTTTCTCCAGTGGCTATGTTCAAATCCATTAGGGTCCTTCTTGCTATTGCTGCCTTCCACGATTATGAGATCTGGCAGATGGACATAAAGATGGCCTTTCTAAATGGAAATTTGGAAGAAAGCGTCTATATGGATCAGCCAGAGGGATTCATTCAGAGTGGGAGCAGCGGTAAAGTATGCAAGTTGCTTAAGTCCATTTATGGACTAAAGCAGGCATCGCGAAGTTGGAACATCTGTTTTGATGATGCTGTCAAAGAATTCGACTTTATCTAAAATTCAGATGAACCATGCATATACAGTAAGATTGTAGGGAGAGCTGTAGTATTCCTCGTCTTGTACGTGGATGACATTCTCCTAATAGGAAATGATATTCCTATGTTACAGTCAGTCAAAAGATTCTTGTCACAGAAATTCTCCATGAAAGACCTGGGTGATGCCACCTACATTCTGGGGATCCGGATCTATCGTGATAGATCAAAAAGGATGTTGGGACTTTCACAGTCCAGGTACATAGACACCATATTGAAGAGATTCAGTATGGATGATTCTAAGCACGGTAACCTACCGGCTTGTCACGGAATCACCCTCTCCAAAGAGATGTCTCCCAAGACTGATTTAGAAAGGGATTTCATGTCGATTATACCCTACGCTTCTGCGGTAGGCTCTATAATGTATGTGATGTTATGTACCAGACCAGATGTAGCATACGCATTAAGCGTTGTAAGCCGGTATCAGGCAAACCCAGAGGAGAAGCACTGGATAGCAGTAAAGAACATTCTCAAGTACCTGAGGAGGACTAAGGAGATGTTCTTGGTGTATGGCGGAAAAGACCTCCAGATCGAGGCCTTTGCCGACTCCAGCATCCAGAGTGACAAGGATGAATCCAAGTCCATGTCGGGTTATGTCTTTACCCTCAATGGAGGGGCGGTCTGTTGGAAGAGTTCCAAACAGGAGACCATTGCTGACTCAACGATGGAAGCGGAGTACATTGCTGCTTGCGATGCCGCAAAAGAAGCTGTCTGGATGAAGAAGTTCCTCACAGAACTTCAGGTAGTTTCTACTAGTGTTGGTCCAATACCTCTGTATTGCGACAACAACGGCGCTATTGCTTTAGCGAAGGAACCCAGGTTCCATCAGAAGTCCAGACACATCTTAAGGCGGTATCACCTGATCAGAGAGATCGTAGATCGCCGGGAGATCGAGGTAAAGAGAGTAGATACAGAGAATAACACTGCTGATCCATTCACAAAGGCCATTCCTCAGACGCAGTTCGAGAGGCTATTCGAGATGATAGGTCTGCGATATGCCAGTACATGGCCCTAGTGCAAGTGGGAGATTGTTAGTGTTTATGCCCTAGAGGCCATTACTATATCATACTAGTTTGTATATTACTTAATGGAAGCTTGGGATATTCACAGTTGTATTGACAGTCTTGCTAAAAATGGTAGTATGCTACTTGGTTTGTGTCTACTTTAATATGTGCATATGTTTCTTATAACGTATCATTTATACATATTAGTAGAACCCATAGGATCTTCGCTTGATTACCAGTGTTGTGATGGCAGTCACACTAGTGGGGGCTGGGTATGTAGGGTTCCTAGGCACACTATAGAGGTCTCACAAGGTATCGAACATGCCAATTTAAAATTTTATGGGTGCCGAGAAACCCTAATACGGATCGTCGGCTAGATTTCTAGGCGAAACTATAAACTAGTTAACACTTTAACTAAAAGTTAGATGCTACAACCTTTGTAGATCCGGTTCTCCACTTCCTTAGCTCCACGTGGGTGTCCTCTCGCTGTCCATCATGAATCCCGAACTCATTCGTCGGCTTCATCGGAGAAACGAGCGAGCTTGGTCGTCGGCTTCGTGTCAAAGACGATCTACGTCGAGGCATCACAAGTTCAAGCTCCGACTTCACAAAGTTGTGAAACTTGTGAAGAAAACACCCAAAACAACTTGGCAAGAGGTAGAGGGTGAAGAAATAGGAGATGGGTTCACTTTAGAATTGGATTTCTCACTTTGGATCTCAAGTTGCCATTGATGGCATCAAAGTTTCTTTCTTGAAGATGAAGAAGAAGAAGTAGATAGAATATGATATGTATTGTGAAAAAGAATAATAAAATCAAATACTTATCATGTTCTAACCTAGGTTAAGTGTAGAGAATAAACCATGGTAAATGGGAATGGTTAGGGTTAAGCAAGAAGACAAATGGTCTCTTTAGTCAAAGCTTCATGAAGCTTCATCAAGCTTCATGACAAAAAGAAACCATTTTCTAATCTTTTATCTAATTAAATAAATATAGAAAGGATAAATAAATAGATGAATAATACAAAACCCTAACCATCATCATAACCATGGTTTAGTTCTTTGCACTTAACAAAATGATCAAGTATCATCAATCATGATACAAATGTGTGCACAAAAGTATATCACATATACTTCTTGCACATCAAGTGAGAAAATCCATATAAAGTGAACCAATACTAGTTAATGCAAAGTAATATATCAAATATATAATTATACATTAAATCATTAAATCAACATTTGATTCAATGATCCGGTCATGTCGCACACAACCGACTAGTATTCAATGTATCGATTTATCCAATCAATAATTCGATAACTAGGTCATATCGAATATAACTAATCGAAACATTTATCGCGAGAATGAAATGCGGTATCACATACACGCATTATTCTCGCTCCCGCACATATCTCATATGCGCTCCTATTTCGTTTCGCTTGAGCAGGAAACCTCTGTGTAGGACTCTAAAGACTCGTCAATACGCCGGTAGCAGATGATGATCATATCAAGCACCCACAAGCCGCAAGCGGTCTGCTAAACGTAACGGCCATCCGGGTATTGAGCGATCAGAAGATCGACGAGCTAGCCCGCTCACACTCCTGTGAATCCAACCAGTAACACTTACCGTACAGTCCGGTCTGTTCGTCTGATACGTCGCATATCAAGTCTAGGGGTGGTAAACGTCAGACCACAATAACCGATAAGTCGTGCCGATGGGAGGCTCATAACGGGTCGAGAAACTACTGGTAACACTTACCAGCAAATCTCTGATCAGCCCTGGCCAGGGACTTCCCTGTTACGGCCAATCGAGCACAGCGCAACATCAACCCCCAATACCGGGAGAGACGAAACCCATCCTATGGCTCATTGCCTCCATGTGACTCGGGACTGTACCCAAAGACCACCGTTTTGCACGCCCTCATGGACGTGGTAAGCTGGAGATCAAAGCACAGTGGAAATCACACAAGACTCTATGACGATCTCGGGTCTACAGACTAACCTGTACAAGTGTCACCTGAGAACTGCCATCTGACGTGAGGTATAATACCATCTGGGAGTTCTCGGCGAGTCCGTCCAGTGTACCCAGTCTCCACTGAGCACCCGTACACCATCTCTGATGTCAAACACCAATGGATATGGGATCATCCATCGCCCATCTCATGGGTCGAGAAGCGTATACGCTAGTCTACACTGGTATATCGATGCCCCGTCTCGATACACCCATGACTAGGGATCTTGAAGGATGTACTTATGGACTACCATGTCCCCACTAGTATGATCTGCATCATAGTCCAGGCAGTCAAGTACACATCCTAAGCGCTTTACCAACATGTAACTATAAGACAGTTTAAAGAGACAAGTGTACATGTTAAGATAAAGAGTAACCAGATAGCATACTATCATATCGAGCAAGAAAGTCATCTCTATATATGTCCAAGCATCCAATATAATATACATCATCTGTACAATACTGGCCTCTAGGGCATACATACAACTAACAATCTCCCACTTGCACTAGGGCCAGCTGCTGTAGTATCGCATACCGAGCATCCCGAAGAGTCTCTCAAACTGTGTCTGGGGAATGGCCTTCGTGAGTGGATCCGCCGTGTTGTTCTTCGTGTCAACCCTCCTGACCTCGATCTCCCGGCGATCAACTATCTCCCGGATCAGGTGATACCGCCTCAGAATATGCCTGGATCGCTGATGGGACCTGGGTTCCTTGGCCAAAGTCACCGCTCCATTGTTATCGCAATACAAAGGTATTGGATGCTCATTGGATGGAACCACTCCAAGTTCAGAAATGAACTTCTTGATCCAGACAGCTTCTTTAGCAGCATCGTTGGCAGCGATGTATTCAGCCTCCATCGTTGAGTCTGCCACGGTTTCCTGCTTGGAACTCTTCCAGCTAACCGCCCCTCCGTAAAGGGTAAAGACAAAGCCCGACTGCGACTTAGAGTCGTCCTTATCACTCTGGAAGCTCGAATCGGTAAAGGACTCCACTTGGAGTTCTCCGTTACCATACACCAAGAACATATCTCTAGTCCTTCGCAAGTACTTGAGAATGTTCTTCACAGCTGTCCAGTGACTCTCTCCAGGATCTGCTTGATACCGACTCACTACACTTAGTGAGTATGCAATATCGGGTCTGGTACATAGCATCGCATACATGATAGAGCCTACTGCCGAAGCATAGGGTATCCCTTGCATGCGAGCTCTCTCCAAATCAGTCTTGGGAGACATCTCTTTGGAGAGAGTGAGTCCAGAGATCGTGGGCAAGTTCCCACGCTTGGATTCTTCTATACTAAACCTCTTTAGTATGGTGTCAATGTACCTGGATTGGGATAATCCCAGTATCCGTTTGGATCTATCTCTATAGATCCTGATTCCCAATATGCAGGAGGCATCACCAAGATCTTTCATTGAGAATCTTTGTGATAAGAAGAGCTTGACCGATTGCAGCATAGGAATATCATTTCCTATCAAGAGTATGTCGTCCACGTACAATACGAGGAATACAACCTTACTCTCTGCTACCTTCTTGTAGATACAAGGTTCATCTGGATTTTTGACGAAATCAAACTCTTTGATAACGACGTCAAAGCAGATGTTCCAACTCCGCGATGCTTGCTTTAATCCATAAATGGATTTAAGCAGCTTGCATACTTTCCCGCTGCTCCCACTGTCTACGAAGCCCTCTGGCTGAGTCATGTACACGCACTCTTCTAAATCACCGTTTAGAAAGGCGGTCTTAACATCCATTTGCCAGATTTCGTAATCATGATATGCAGCGATGGCAAGCATGATCCGGATGGATTTAAGCATAGCCACTGGAGAAAAGGTTTCGTCATAGTCCACACCTGGTCTTTGGCGAAAACCTTTTGCAACAAGTCTAGCTTTGAAAGTCTCCACTTTCCCATCTACACCAAGTTTCTTCTTGAAGATCCACTTGCTCCCAATGGGTTTTACCCCTTCAGGAGCAACTTCCAAAGTCCATACTTTGTTGGTGTACATGGATTCCATCTCAGACCGCATAGCATCTAGCCATTTCACTGAGTCCCTACTCGTGATGGCCCGCTCGAAGCTAGTTGGGTCATCATCCTCCATGATGCAATCCTCGCTTCCACCATCAATGAGAAAACCGTAGTATCTCTCAGGTGGACGAGATACCCTACTAGATCGGCGGAGAGGCTGGGGTTCGTCGAGTTCTACTGAATCCTCTGGTTCCACCAAGTCTTCTGTTGCAGTTTGTGTTGCTGGAACCTCTTCCAGTTCTACCTCAATGCCACTAATCTGTTTCATAAGAAAACCTTTTTCTAAGAAAGTGGCATGTCGAGAAACAAACACCTTTTGTTCCTCGGGGTGGTAGAAGATATACCCTTGTGAATTTTTGGGATATCCTACAAACTTACATAAGACAGATCTTGCCTCGAGTTTGTCCGGATTTTGTCTTTTGACATAGGCTGGACAACCCCATATCTTAACATTCTTAAGAGATGTTCTCTTTCCTTTCCATATCTCATATGGAGTGGTAGGCACTGATTTGGTAGGAACCTTATTCAATAGGTGTATGGCTGTCTCAAGCGCATACCCCCAGAAGGAAATAGGTAACTCAGCTGTACTCATCATTGAACGCACCATATCTAATAGGGTGCGATTCCTTCGTTCCGATACACCGTTGTGCTGTGGTGTATAAGGTGGAGTAAGCTGAGAGAGAATCCCATTCTCTTTTAGATAATCTTGGAACTCATTGCTCAAGTATTCTCCTCGTCGATCAGATCGAAGGATCTTAATACTTTGCCCGTTTGGTTCTCTACTTCGTGCTTATATTCTCTGAATTTCTCAAAAGCTTCAGACTTGTGTTTCAATAGGAACACATGCCCGTATCTAGAGAGATCGTCAGTGAATGTAATGAAGTAGGAAGAACCGTTCCTGGCAAGGGTAGACATGGGACCGCATACATCACTATGTACCAGTCCTAAGAGTTCAGTAACTCTTTCTCCGTGTCCACTAAACGGAGCTTTGGTCATTTTTCCTTTGAGACATGAATGGCAAGTATCATAAGATGATAATTCGAACGGATTCAAATAACCATCCTTATGTAACTTAGCCAGTCGTGTCGCATTGATATGACCAAGTCTACAATACCACAAGAAGGATTCGTTCATTTCTGAACTTTTCCTCTTGTGTGTGTTTTATATATTGAGGACTGTATTTTGATTTAGAATGAATATGCCATTATGTAGCGAGCCTGATGCAATCAACTTTTGATCTAGGAATATGTTCATAACATTATCCTTTACTACAAAATTATATCCTTCTTTACTTAATAAAGAAACTGATATAATGTTGCACATCATGTTCGGTATATAATAGCATTCATTTAGAATCAGTGTATCACCACTTGGTAATACAAGGTGATATTCGCCAACCGCTTTGGCTGCAACATTTGCCCCATTCCCTACTTGAACGGAATGATCACCTTTTCCCAGTTCTCTACTTTTCCGTAGCCCATGTAACATCTTACATATGTGGGATCCTGATCCGGTATCTAATACCCAGGACGTAGGGTGAACTGAGAAACAGTTCTCAATAACTAACACACCTGTAGAAGATGCATCAACATGCATGTTCTTTTAGGCGGCTTGAGAATCCAGATATTCTCCTGTTTCCTGTTCATTCTTATAACACTTATAAGATAGAACGGGTCCAACGTTCCCCTGCACAGTATAACATGCGGGTTCGGTCAATACATCCATATTATTATCTTCATTAGGGCATGAAATGGTCGCTACCTGGAGAGAGAGAGAGAAGAAAACACTTTAGCGTATGCTCGTGCAAGATCAGATTGGTTATTATCTTATCTAATCAGGATGGCTCCTACTGTTTTTATCAAATCTTCCTTCAAACCCTAAAAGGAATGACTAGCCGGGATTAATTACACACTACAAGTTCGCCAATCTTTCAGCCAGGCCAGTGTCGGTACTTTGAGGGAGGTCCCCCGTGCTTTCGCACGAACCTAATTAATGTAAAGCTCGTTTTCCCAGAGGCGCAACCTCGTTAACACCTTTCTAGACACCTACTTGATCGGCTAATTGTAATGTGTAAAACTCTCCCAGGAGTAACTCTTACTCGCAGTGGGTATCGGGATCCAACTATCTCATAGAAGGTATGCAATCTCATTGCAAATTTCAACACTTGAAATTCCCGATAATATTTTACCCCTAGTGTTCTATGACCTTGACGAATGCCAAACAACCCATAGTCCACTAGTCAAGTTCAACCCGTACATTTCTTGATTGAATTAAACCCACCCGCACGACCCTTGACGAATGCCAAACAACGCCGTACGAATACCCTAATCCAATCTGCATCATATGCATAAACAGATAAATACTATTTAGCTACCGTACACTACGCCTTGACGAATGCCAAACTACCGTAGCACGAATACTAAGTAGTACTTATCTGAAATGACGGAGGGCTACGCAGGTTTTCATAAAACCATGAGCGTAATGAACTTGATATCATTGTAGAATCAAATGAAGTTTTGAAATGGAGTGATTTTGAGGCTTTTCTAGTTTTGCTAAAGGGGTCACTCCCGGTGAAGGGATCATCGGCCCTTTCCTCGTCGAATGAGGTGCGGGATATATCATATATATCACTGTGCAAAGCAGAAACTATAGAAGCAATCAAAAACAAACCGAGTGTGTAGCATCTGCCAGTTATTGCTAAAGGAGTCACTCCCGGTGAAGGGATCTCGGTCCTCTCCTCATCGAATAAGGTGCGGGGTATATCATATATACCGCTATGCAAAGCAAGAACTGTAGCTACCTGTTTTGTTTAAAATTTGATCCTACAACATCTTAGGTTTCTTTTCTTTCATTAATCACATTAATGAAGTTCCATCATTTAAGTACCTAAACATCACAGATAAATACGACGTACACTTATGCCATCCGCATTCGCCTCGATGTCCCCTCGTACACCGTTAGGTTAGGTAACTAATGACAGAGCAGGGCAGGGCTAGTGCGGGTGCAAAACATAAGTAACGTCTATATAATATATTATATATACTATATAAAGTATCTATCACAGAACATCACATGATCACATCACAGATATCGCAGCAGAAGAAACATATGAAACATTGGATATACTAGGACGTCCGTGTTTTCAATACGAGCCAGTATAAAACACGGATTCCACGGTCGTGATGAATAGCCAATCCCTCACCCCTAGACCCCTACGAGAGCGGCAAGCAACCCTGCCAATTCTAGGGTTAGGAGACCCGGACTCGACTCCTCGAGTTGGTCTCCCACTGGACCCCAGAACCCGGTTACTTGTGCTCCCCTCCTTGGGTCTATCCTAATGCGGAAAAGTAAATAATATACAAAGGGTGACATCTTCCGCTACCTGGAAGTGCCCCAAATAAAAGAATATTACATACAAGTTTTTACATGAATGAAAATGAAAAACACTCATCTCACATAAAAACCCCCCGGCTATTCAAACACGACGATCCAATATAACATATCCAGCAACACATAACATCACATGTCATCAACGTAAGTAAGTATGCATATCCCAATTGTCGTTGACGTATAGCAACGAAACCGGCGATATGAACATACTACACTTACGGTCACAGAAAAGAAAGTGTAAAACTACAACAGTTGGAATCCGCAACCTCTTTAGACATCACATGCCTAATCCAATGAAATACTTAGACATCACATGCCTAACAGATATAAATCCCGCATTTTAGTCTCATTATCGAAAACTCTTTTCAATATCATGTGGGACTAAACTGCTAGATTTATAACATTCATTCAGTTATCTCATAACTGTTTGTGAATTCCAATTATTGTATCACATTCCAGATAAACAGAAAATGTTAAACTTTCCGATCGAACAGTCGAATACCCAAGTTTTCCCGATACAGCTCAACACATGAAATAAGTCTAACAACATTCAGTTCGTGCCTCAGTACCAACGGTCCAGCCGTAGAAGGGTCAAGCCAACGCCTCACATGTGGCACGCCGTACTGCCCCAAACCCGAAGGTTCAAAGGGCAGTTCAAGACGGTCACATAATCGAGTTAAGGTTTGTTGTCTTCTAGAGGGTCCATCGCGTTACTTGCACTATTTAGAACGTCGTTAAACTACGGAAAAATCCAACACTTGGAAATTTCCCGGCAGGGGAAAAGTTGGGTATTTATATCCGGTCGAACTTTTTAACATATTCTAAAAATTATCCGGAAATACACAAAAGACGCAATTTGATAATCCGATCGAAATACCGAATCCCCAAAACAACCCAGAAAATTCAACTCTTGAAAAAATATTAAAAACACCCAGAGAACTCAGCACTGTTAAATAAGAATTACTGTGCAAAAAGATAGGGATGACGTTATCAAGCCGCCGCAGAACCGCCGCCTAAGCTGGCTTAGGCCGCGGTTCCGCTGCGCAGTTCACTGTTCATTGAATAAAAATTGCACCGTAATTCTTAGAATTTCCTGCTGAATTTTTTAAGCATTTTTAATATTGAAAAATCCCAGATTTTAGAAAAAGTACAGAGAGCATGTTTGGTTTAGGGTTTCGGGTTCGTTCGGGCTTCAAATTGCGTCTAGACTTCGCCTAAGGCTCCAGCTTGGCTCTGATACCACTGTAGGGTTCCTAGGCACACTATAGAGGTCTCACAAGGCATCGAACATGCCAATTTAAAATTTTATGGGTGCCGAGAAACCCTAATACGGATCGTCGGCTAGATTTCTAGGCGAAACTATAAACTAGTTAACACTTTAACTAAAAGTTAGATGCTACAATCTTTGTAGATCCGGTTCTCCACTTCCTTAGCTCTACGTGGGTGTCCTCTCGCTGTCCATCATGAATCCCGAACTCATTTGTCGGCTTCATCGGAGAAACGAGCGAGCTTGGTCGTCGGCTTCGTGTCAAAGACGATCTACGTCGAGGCATCACAAGTTCAAGCTCCGACTTCACAAAGTTGTGAAACTTGTGAAGAAAACACCCAAAACAACTTGGCAAGAGGTAGAGGGTGAAGAAATAGGAGATGAGTTCACTTTAGAATTGGATTTCTCACTTTGGATCTCAAGTTGCCATTGATGGCATCAAAGTTTCTTTCTTGAAGATGAAGAAGAAGAAGTAGATAGAATATGATATGTATTGTGAAAAAGAATAATAAAATCAAATACTTATCATGTTCTAACCTAGGTTAAGTGTAGAGAATAAACCATGGTAAATGGGAATGGTTAGGGTTAAGCAAGAAGACAAATGGTCTCTTTAGTCAAAGCTTCATGAAGCTTCATCAAGCTTCATGACAAAAAGAAACCATTTTCTAATCTTTTATCTAATTAAGTAAATATAGAAAGGATAAATAAATAGATGAATAATACAAAACCCTAACCATCATTATAACCATGGTTTAGTTCTTTGCACTTAACAAAATGATCAAGTATCATCAATCATGATACAAATGTGTGCACAAAAGTATATCACATATACTTCTTGCACATCAAGTGAGAAAATCCATATAAAGTGAACCAATACTAGTTAATGCAAAGTAATATATCAAATATATAATTATACATTAAATCATTAAATCAACATTTGATTCAATGATCCGGTCATGTCGCACACAACCGACTAGTATTCAGTGTATCGATTTATCGAATCAATGATTCGATAACTAGGTCATATCGAATATAACAAATCGAAACATTTATCGTGAGAATGAAATGCGGTATCACATACACGCATTATTCTCGCTCCCGCACATATCTCATATGCGCTCCTATTTCGTTTCGCTTGAGCCAGGAAACCTCTGTGTAGGACTCTAAAGACTCGTCAATACGCCGGTAGCAGATGATGATCATATCAAGCACCCACAAGCCGCAAGCGGTCTGCTAAACGTAACGGCCATCCGGGTATTTAGCGATCAGAAGATCGACGAGCTAGCCCGCTCATACTCCTGTGAATCCAACCAGTAACACTTACCGTACAGTCCGGTCTGTTCGTCTGATACGTCGCATATCAAGTCTAGGGGTGGTAAACGTCAGACCCCAATAACCGATAAGTCGTGCCGATGGGAGGCTCATAACGGGTCGAGAAACTACTGGTAACACTTACCAGCAAATCTCTGATCAGCCCTGGCCAGGGACTTCCCTGTTACGGCCAATCGAGCACAGCGCAACATCAACCCCCAATACCGGGAGAGACGAAACCCCTCCTATCGCTCATTGCCTCCATGTGACTCGGGACTGTACCCAAAGACCACCGTTTTGCACGCCCTCATGGACGTGGTAAGGTGGAGATCAAAGCACAGTGGGAATCACACAAGACTCTATGACGATCTCGGGTCTACAGACTAACCTGTACAAGTGTCACCTGAGAACTGCCATCTGATGTGAGGTATAATACCATCTGGGAGTTCTCGGCGAGTCCGTCCAGTGTACCCAGTCTCCACTGAGCACCCGTACACCATCTCTGATGCCAAACACCAATGGATATGGGATCATCCATCGCCCATCTCATGGGTCGAGAAGCGTATACGCTAGTCTACACTGGTATATCGATGCCCCGTCTCGATACACCCATGACTAGGGACCTTGAAGGATGTACTTATGGACTACCATGTCCCCACTAGTATGATCTGCATCATAGTCCAGGCAGTCAAGTACACATCCTAAGGGCTTTACCAACATGTAACTATAAGACAGTTTAAAGAGACAAGTGTACATGTTAAGATAAAGAGTAACCAAATAGCATACTATCATATCGAGCAAGAAAGTCATCTCTATATATGTCCAAGCATCCAATATAATATACATCATCTGTACAATACTGGCCTCCAGGGCATACATACAACTAACAGGGTGGTCTATAAGCAACATCCTATACAGGTCCCTGATCGTTGGATTATCGAGACAGGGCATCGATTCTCCGGAGTAGACTAGTGTGTACGCTTCTCATCCCAGTTAGGGAGATGGTCTGTCCCACAGCCATCAGTACGTCGTACTGGAGATAGTATACAGGTGCTCGTTGGGTTATGGGTACACCGGACAGGACTCGCAGGGGAACTGTTGGTTGGTATTATACCCGTCGTCAGTTAACAGTTCCCAGGTGACATGAGTACAGCATAGTCCGCAGACTTGACACTGCTACTTCTCCTCGAGTGTGTCCCACTGTTCTTAGATTGCTACCCTACCACGGCTCAAAGGAGTCGTGCAAACAGGTAGCAGTTGGGTGCAGTCCCGAGCACTTGGAGGCAGTAGCGGTTAGACATGATTCGTCTCTCCCGGTATTGGGAGTTGATATCGCGCTGTGTCAGAGAGCCATTACGCAAAGTCCCTGGCCAGGGCAAGCGAGATTTACTGGTAGGTTCTAGTAGTTTCTCAGGGTGTAATGGGCTACGCTCCGACACAACTTATACCGCTATTAGGGGACTGACACTTGACGCCCCCTAGGCCCGATATGCGATAGTCTTAGGCGAACAGACCGGACTGTACGGAGATTGTCACATCAGGCTTAGTAGGAGTTCGGGTGGGTTTCCTCATCGGCCTTCTTATCGACATCTACCTGGGGACCGTTACGTACAGCTAGTGCCGCTTGCAGTCTGTGGTTAAACCCACTGCCAGCGTAGTGTCGAGTCTTTAGAGTCCCACATAGAGAGTTTCCATGCTCCAGGTGAAACGATATAGAGGTCGTATGGTTTTACGACAAGGGTTCGGACGCATACGTATGTTTACGCACGTATGACGTTAGGACAGTTTTTACTAGTCGGCTTTAGTTTATGCCAGATTCTAGTATCAGATTATTAGATTTATACAGTCTAAAATTTTTTCGTGTTTTCATGGATAGGAGGGGCATTCTCGTAATTTGTTGGGAAGCTTCTAGAAGGATGATGACTTGGAGGGTAAGGTGGCATTAGCAATTAATGATCTAGCGACTCATTTAGATGAATCATTCAAGTGAGTTAATGAAGCATTTATTGCTTAATGACTCACTTGATGATTCATTGCATGTATTTAATGAAGCATGATGATAAAGCATTTGATTTATTCATTTGATAATTTCTTATGCTTCATAATATATTAGAAGTGAGAAGCTTTTTCATTCATAACTTATGCTCACCTTCTCTCTCCTCAAGCTCTCTCTTGAAACCCTAATCCTCCCCTCTCATGTGTTGAGATCAAGGATTAGATAGACTAATTAATCCATAAACTCAATCTATATGACCAAGGTCACTTTGATTAGCAACTAAAGAAACCTAATTATCTCAAGTTAGAGATCAAGCTTTGAGTAGGAGCTCTCGGGTGGATCGCCTTTGACTCGAGGAAGCCGTTGAGGTGCCGACGTTCCAAGGAGCCTATGAGGAGTGGAGGACAGCGATGAAGACCTGAAGGACAAGTAACGTGAGTTATAACTTCGAATCCGAGTAGTTAAACCTTTCGTAGTTTGCTAGTAATGGTTTAGATACGATTCATGCTCTCAAGTCCGTGTTACGAAGCTTTGATAATCGTTTTTCATATATTCCGCCTTCCCGCAAGTTCATGGGGTGCGTAACATGGAATTACATGCGTATATACCACTTGTACACCCATATTGGCGCACATACATATTGTACACTCATGCTTGCGTATATACCACTTGTACATTTATATTGGCGCACATACATATTATACACTCATGCTTGCGTATATACCACTTGTACACCCATATTGGCCCACGTACAATTTGTACACTCATGCTTACGTATATACCACTTTTACACCCATATTGGCGCACATACATATTGTACACTCATGCTTGCGTATATACCACTTGTACATCCATATTGGCGCACATACATATTGTACACTCAAGCTTGCGCATATACCACTTGTATATACATATTGGTGCACATATATATTGGTACATACATATTTGCGCACATACGCATTTGTATATCCATATTGGTGCCCACATATTTTGGTACATCCATATTTGCGCACATACACGCCGTATATCCATATTGGTGCACATATACACATTATTACCTCCATACCCACGCATATACATATTGTACCTACATAGATAACTGGTTTTATTGGGAAATTGGGAACTACATGTTATATTTTAAAAACAGGAATCATTTAAAAGATCGGTTTTCCCTTAATATGTCATATCGCTGTTCCATGTTGCATAAAATTCGGATATGCTTACATTTCTGTTATATATCGCATACATCATGCTTTATGATTACACGCATTGAGATATGTTGTTTTCATGAGATTTCTAGATTTGAGAACCGTGGCTATTTTAAAAGAAAGCATGTACTGTTTTAAAAGCACGGTTTCTCTTGATATGATATTTCAGTGCGTCCACCATGCGTTTTCTCGGTTCTGAGACGTGTGATATGTGAAACCCGATTCGAGGAGGCGGATGATTCCGTTTGTGGGTACATGGTGGACCCGGTATGGTACCCCGGGGCGAGAGAGAGATTTCGTGTGGATGACGATGAGCATGGCAGAGGGACTACTACCTACCGATGATAGTATTTGGTGTAAGTCCACGTTGCCCACCCCGATGCTTACGGGGAGGCGGAAACGGTATAAAAAATCGATTTTTACAACTCAAGGCAACATGGACTATATAAAAGAGGATCTTTGCTAAACATAAACTAACAACCAAGCTAAGAGATTTAGCTACTCGATAAAAGGGTTATACCTAAGTCTTGAAGTCCTTCTCTTCTTGCTCCTTGGAGTGGGATGAACGGGTCGTCCTCGTCGCCTTCTTTTGCCGAAGAAAGATCCACCCGAGGGCCTCTACCTTTGGCTCCTACCTCAATTTAGAGGTAACTAAAGTGCTTGGTGTGCTAAACCTAGAACCTTAGAAACAGTAGAGAGTAATTTTGGTGTTTTATCTCAAAACCTTAATGGTTCTCAACTCATGAGAGGGAGAGCTTTGAGAGAGAGGAAGAGGATGAGAGAGAATGAGAATGAGAGAATGAGAGGATAATATCAACCTTCTCACATATATGTGAATTATGATAACCAAATAATTAATCAAAAGATAATGGTGATGGTTAACTTGAAATGACCATTATCATTTCACATTAATGAATTTTGCAAGAATCAAAGAGCATCTTTCATATGAAATGATGATGTCAATTTGTCAACATAGGTCAACAAGTCAACCATAGTCAAATGGTCAACAACCCTAACCATAACACAATTATAATTAATTAATATTAATAATCACATTTTACATATACATTAGGGTTAAGGAAAAAGACAACGGTCATTAACACTAATAAAAGTCCTCTGCCTCTGTCTCTGTCAACTGTGCATACACACCCGTATCCGTGTTCCGAGGAACACGAATACAATGAGATAAAACCAATCCCAAAACATATACTAGGATCAGGCTTAAACTAAAGCCCACTAGTATAAGCTGTCCGGACACCAAATGCACAAGTGCGTGGATGTGAACGAACCCCGTCGCAAAACCATGCGACCTCTACTCGTTTTTGCCTAAAGGCGAATAACCCTCTGTGTGGGGCTCTAAAGACTCGACACTACGCTGGCAGTGGATTTAACCACAGACCGCAAGCGGCACTAGCTGTACGTAACGGTCCCCAGGTAGATGCCGATAAGAAGACTGACGAGGTAAACCCATCTGAACTCCTACTGAGCCTGAATATGACAATCTCCGTACAGTTCGGTCTGTTCGTCTAAGAGTATCACATGGCGGGCCTAGAGGGGCGGTAAACGTCAGTCCCCTAATAGAGGTACAAGTCATGTCGGACCCAGAACACCCTGAGATAACACTGGAAACCTACCAGTATATCTCGCTTGCCCTGGCCAGGGACTTTGTGTAATGGCTCTCCTAGACACAGCGTGATATCAACCCCCAATACCGGGAGAGACGAATTCTGTCTAACCGTCACTGCCTCCCAGTGCTTCGGGACTGCACCCAACTTCTACCTGTTTGCACGACTCCTTTGAGCCGTGGTTGGGTAGCAATCTAAGAACAGTGGGAACACACTCGAGGCGAAGTGACAGTGTCAAGTCAACGGACTAAGCTGTACTCATGTCACCTAGGAACTGATAACTGACGATAGGTATAATACCAACCAACAGTTCCCGACGAGTCCTGTCCAGTATACTCGTAACCTAACGAGCACCCGCATACTATCTCAAGTACGACGTACTGACGGCTGTGAGACAAACCGTCTCCCAAGCTGGGATGAGAAGCGCATACGCTAGTCTACTCCGGAGTATCGATGCCCTGTCTCGATAGTCCTATGACTAGGGACCTGCATAAGGATGTGCTTATGGATTACCCAGCCCCCACGAGTGTGACTGCCATCACAACGCTGGTAATCAAGCAAAGATCCTAAGGGCTCCACTAATGTGTAAATGCAATATGCTATAAGAAACACATGCACACATTAAAGTAGAAACAAACCAAGTAGCATACTACTATTTTGAGCAAGATTGTCTATACAACTGTGAATATCCCAAGTTTCCATCAAGTAATATACAAACTAGTATGATACAGTAATGGCCTCTAGGGCATATACACTAACAATCTCCCACTTGCACTAAGGTCATATACTGGCGTATCGAAGACCTATCATCTCGATCAGCCGCTCGAACTGAGTCTGGGGTAAGGCCTTCGTGAATGGATCAGCAGTGTTATCTTCCGTAGCAACTCTCCGAACCTCGATTTCCTGGCGACCCACGATCTCCCTGATCAGGTGATACCGCCTCAAGATGTGTCTGGACTTCTGATGGGACCTGGGTTCCTTCTCTAAAGCTATAGCCCTGTCGTTTTCGCAATACAGAGGTACTGGATCAACAATGGACGGAACCACCTGAAGTTCTGTCAGGAACTTCCTTATCCAGACGACTTCTTTTGCGGCATCTGCAGCAGCGATATATTCCCCTTCGTCGAGTCAGCAACGGTTTCCTGTTTGGAACTCTTCCAACATACCGCCCCTCCATTGAGGGTAAAGACATAACCCGACATAGACTTGGAATCATCCTTGTCACTCTGGAAGCTGGAGTCAGCAAAGGCCTCGATCTGGAGGTCTTTTCCGCCATACACCAAGAACATCTCCTTAGTCCTTCTCAGGTACTTGAGAATGTTCTTTACCACTATCCAGTGTTTCTCCCCTGGGTTTGACTGATACCGGCTTACCACACTCAGTGCATAAGCTACATCTGGTCTGGTACACAACATCGCATACAATATAGAGCCTACCGCAGAAGCGTAGGGTATAATGGTCATGCAATCCCTTTCCAAATCAGTCTTGGGAGACATCTCTTTGGAGAGGGTGATCCCGTGACAAGCCGGTAGATTACCGCGCTTGGAATCTTCCATAGTGAATCTTTTCAGTATGGTGTCGATGTACCTAGACTGTGAAAGTCCTAATATCCTCTTGGATCTGTCACGATAGATCCGGATCCCCAGAATGTAAGAGGCATCACCCAGGTCTTTCATGGTGAACCTGTGTGACAAGAACCCTTTGACAGATTGTAGCATAGGAATGTCATTTCTTATTAAGAGAATGTCATCCATGTACAAAACGAGGAATACGACAGTTCTTGCTACAAATCTACTATAGATGCATGGTTCATCTGGATTTTTGATAAAGCCAAATTCTTTGACCGTCTCATCAAAACAGATGTTCCAACTCCGCGATGCCTGCTTTAGTCCATAGATGGACTTAAGCAATTTGCACACCTTTCCGCTGCTCCCACTCTGAATGAAACCCTCTGGCTGGTCCATATAGACACACTCCTCGAAATTTCCATTTAGAAAAGTGGTCTTTACGTCCATCTGCCAAATCACATAATCGTGGAAGGCAGCAATGGCAAGAAGGATCCGAATGGATTTCAGCATAGCCACTGGAGAAAAGGTTTCGTCATAGTCCAAACCAGGTCTTTGACGAAAACCCTTTGCAACAAGTCTAGCCTTATAGGTCTCAACCTGTCCATCTACACTAATCTTCCCTTTGATGATCCACTTGCATCCTACGGGTTTTACCCCATCTGGAGCAACGTTCAACGTCCATACTTTGTTGATGTACATGGACTCGCATCCAGCCATTTTACCGAGTCAACGCTCTGAATGGCCTGCTGGAAGCTAGTCGGCTCATCACTATCAATGATGCAATCCTCTCTATCCCCGTCTATGAGAAAACCATAGTATCTCTCGGGCGGATGAGACTGCCTACTACTCCTGCGGAGCGGCGCAGGAATGTCCTGATCTTTCGAACCCTTTGGTTCTTCTAAGCTTTCAGTAATAGTCTGTGGTTCTGGAATTTCTTCCAGTTCTATTGCGCTCCCACTTATTTCCTTTTCTAAGAACTGGTGTTCCAGAAAGTGGGCATTACGAGAAACAAAGACCTTATGTTCCTCTGCGTAATAGAAAAGATACCCCCTAGAGTTCTTTGGGTATCCCACAAACTTGCACAGTACTGAGCGTGCCTCGAGTTTGTCCGCATGCTGCTTTTTGAGAAAAGCTGGACTTCCCCAGATTTTCAGATATTGAAAATAGGGTTTCTTCCCACTCCATATCTCATATGGTGTGGTAGGCACAGTCTTAGTTGGAACTCGGTTCAAAAGGTATGCAGCTGATTCTAGCGCATATCCCAGAATGATCGCGGCAACTCAGCGTTACTCATTATGGACCGTACCATATCCAATAGGGTTTGGTTCCGTCTCTCCGATACACCATTATGTTGCGGGGTGTATGGAGGAGTAAGCTGAGAGAGAATTCCATTCTCTTTTAAGTAATCCAGGAACTCGGCACTTAAGTATTCACCACCTCGATCAGATCTTAGTGTCTTGATACTTTTGCCTATTTATTTTTCTACTTCATTCTTATATTCCTGGAATTTTCCAAAGGCTTCGGATTTATGTTTCATTAAGAAGACATATCCGTACTTTGAAAGTCATCCGTAAAAGTAATGAAGTAAGAATAACCGCTTCGTGCATGCGTAGACATTGGACCGCATACGTCGCTGTGTACGAGTCCCAAGAGCTCGCTCGATCTTACTCCGTGTCCAGTGAACGGAGTCTTTGTCATCTTTCCTTTTTGACAGGATTGACAAGTTGCATATGATTGATATTCGAACGGATCCAAATATCCTTCTGTATGTAACTTTGTCAGCCTTCTCAAATTGATGTGACCCAGTCTACAATGCCATAAGAAAGCCTGATTTGTTTCCGGAGACTTTCTTTTGTGTGTATTCTGGACATTGAAAATCTATGGTTGGTTTAATATGTATATACCATTGCTTAATGTACCTGACCCAATCAGAACTTGATTAAGGTGAATGTTTACAACATTACTTACAAATGCAAATTCATAACCTTCTTTAGATATTAAAGATACATAAATGATATTACAAGTTGCATTGGGTACAAAATAACAATTACGTAAAACCAAAACTTGTCCATCTGACATTCCCAGGTGATAGTCCCCCACGGCCTCAGCATCCATGCCAGCTCCGTTTGCAACTCTGAGGGTCATATCACCTGCCTTCAAAACCCTACGCTTTCTCAATGCCTACAAAGAATTACAGATATGAGATCCTGACCCGGTATCCAATACCCAGGAAGTAGAGTTTATTGATAGACAGTTTTCAATAACATACACACCTGAAGCTGAAGCCGCAACTTGCTTCAGATCCTGGTTTCTGGCCTTCCAAGCCCTGCAATCCTTTTTCCAGTGTCCACTCTTGTGACAGTAAAAGCACTCTTCCTTCCCCACAAACTTTCCCGCTACCTTTGTTTCCTTTCCGTTTCCCTTCGTATCCACTTTACTAACACCGCCCCTTGGTTTGGTGGGGGTTTTCTTCTTCTTCTTTCCCTTGGCTTTCGCCTTGGACCTAGAAGAGGAAGATCCTCCTATAAACAAAGTGGATGTTTCCCTACCTTTCTGTAGGGTGCTCTCTGCACTCCTCAGCATGTTGAGGAGTTCTGAAAGTTCAACTTCCTTTTCTTGCAAGTTGAAGTTCAGGATAAACTGGGCGTAAGTGGAAGAAAGGGACTGGAGAATCAAGTCCGTGTAGAGCTCGTTCTCCAACGTGGTCCCAAGGTCTGCGAGCTCTTCTATGTAGCCAATCATCTTAAGCACGTGTTCCGCTACCGATGATCCGACGGCCAATCTCGCCGAAAACAGCTTTTTCGAGACTTCGTATCTGGCGATACGGGATTGCTCTCCATACAGTTCTTTTGTATGGAGAAATATGGATTCGAGGTCCATATTCTTGTGCCTCCTCTGATGTTTATTGTCCATAGAGGCAAGCACGAGGCAGTTGGCCTTCGCGCAGTCGATTTCCCAGGTCTTACGGATTTCCCTATCCGCGACTCTGGTTATGGGACCTGGGACAGGGGAAGCTTTGGTGGTAAAGAGATACCCCAACTTGTCATAAATGATTGCCATTTTGACATTCCTGAGCCAATCTTTGGAGTTTGGCCCTGTCAGTATGTTTTTATCTAGTAGTAACTTAAGTCCAGTCATGATGTTTTGTCGCTGCAATTAGGAGAGAGAGAAGAAACACTTTAGCATGATGCTCTTGCAAGTTTAGAGTGGTTTTTAATTTGTCTAAACAGGATGGCTCCCACTGTCTCTCGAATCCCTCCTCAAACCAAAAAGGAAGAATTAGTCGGGATCAATCTCACCGTACAATACTTGCTTAACCGTTCAGCCAGGCCAGTGTTGGTACTTCGAGGGAGGTTTTCCAACGCTTTCGCGAAGTTCCTTAATTAAATAACCTCTTTTCCCTGTGGGCGTAGCCCCGCTAACACCTTTCTGGACACCTACTTGGTTTATAGCATTGATCGTTAAGTGAGAAAGTTCCGGAGGAGTAGCATATACTCACAGTAGGATCGGGATCCAAATATCATCGTGTGACAAAACTGAAGGAATCCTACCAGAATCATCACACTCCAAATGGTATGCAGCGCTTGCAAGTTTCAGTTTCTTTTGAAACTACCGATGTGGATTTTTGCCCCATGCTCTTATGACCTTGGCGTGAGGTCAAAATGTCATAAGTCACATGTCAAGTTCTACCCATCATTATCCAGGTTAATTTGAACCCACCCGTACCTACACTTGACGTAGGCCAAAATGGCAGTATGACTGTCTCAAACCAACGCATTCTATCTATGCAACAGATAAATATCCGGCAGCTACCAATCACTATGCCTTGTAGTGAGGTCAAAATACATAGCTTGAATACTACCGAATATTTAACTGAAATGATGGAGGGCTATGAATGGTTTTGGCGAAACCGCGAACGTAGTGAACTTGATATAATCGATGAAACTAGATAGCTTTTAAAAGGAGTGGTTCAAGCTCCGCATTTAAAAGTTGGTTTTTGAAAAGAACCGAGTGGTTTTGAAAGTGTTCCAACGACTTTTACTTGGTTTATTTTCTTGCATTAATTTTAATGCGTCCCATCAATTAATCCTACCATTGCAGAAAAAAACCGAAAATATGACGTACGCTTATGCCATCCGCATTCGCCACGGGGTCCCGTCATCACCCGTTAGGTTACTTAACTATCGACAGAGCGGGGGCTGGACTAGCACGGATGCAAAACATAAGCAACGCCTAAATAGATATCTACATATAGATATATACATTCCTCACATGCAATGATAGCCATTCCAGATCATAGATGAACACATTGGATATACTAGGAATCCGCATTCCGTACGAGCCTGTAACGAAGAGCGGATTACACGGTCGCGATGAATAGCCAAAACCCTACCCTAGACACCTACGGGTGCGGCAAACTACCCGCCAGGTACCCGAAGTGAAGCAACCTTCCTCAACAACGTGAGTAGGCTACTCGGCACTTCTAGGTACCCGGTAGTTTGCGCACCCCACCTTGGGTCTATCCTAGGAGCAAAAAACAGTAAAAGAAATTATACAATGACGGCTACAACCCCATCCCGGTTGTGCGGCCATATAAATAATATTACATCAATTACATATTACATGAATTGAAAGATAAATAAAACTTTCATCTCACAACCCCCGGCTATTCATCCACCACAATCCAACGAATTCATATACACAAACCATCAACATTACAGATCACAGATATGTATAACCCCCACTAATCGACGTATAGCGATTAGCAGACGTTCAATACATATATCACATCACAGATATAACCCATTAGCCAAAGTCTAGAGAAGTTCGATCAAAATACGGATTTGTAAGCACTCCAAAAACAAATTTGTTCTCTGGAAAATCTGGACAGAAACAAACCATCCTAAAAATCCCAAAACATCAATATAAGAACACTGCAGGAGAAACGACCCACGGCCGAGTCAACTCGGCCGCGGATCCGCGGCAAGAGCATGCTCTTGCTGCGGTTCCGCGGTGAGTTGGTCGACTCGCTGGATCGTTTTTCTTGGGTGTTCTGTAAAAACCCTGAGCCGAGTTTTAGTGTATGATTTATTAATTTTAAAGAAGGTTTAAAAATCGGCAGAAAGTTAGGTTTTTGAAAAGTGTTTTACGATTTTTTTCCGATCGAAGTTCTAGATACTTTGCTAACTTGCTAGTCTGTGTTTAGCTAGGCTCTGATACCAATGTAAGTCCACGTTGCCCACCCCGATTCTTACGGGGAGGCGGAAACGGTATAAAAAATCGATTTTTACAACTCAAGGCAACATGGACTATATAAAGAAGGATCTTTGCTAAACATAAACTAACAACCAAGCTAAGAGATTTAGCTACTCGGTAAAAAGGTTATACCTAAGTCTTGAAGTCCTTCCCTTCTTGCTCCTTGGAGTGGGATGAACGGGTCGTCCTCTTCGCCTTCTCTTGCCGAAGAAAGATCCACCCGAGGGCCTCTACCTTTGGCTCCTACCTCAACCTAGATGTAACTAAAGTGCTTGGTGTGCTAAACCTAGAACCTTAGAAAGAGTAGAGAGTAATTTTTGTGTTTTATCTCAAAAGCTTAATGGTTCTCAACTCATGAGAGGGAGAGCTTTGAGAGAGAGGAAGAGAATGAGAGAGAATGAGAATGAGAGAATGAAAGGATAATATCAACCTTCTCACATATATGTGAATTATGATAATTAAATAGTTAATCTAAAGATAATGGTGATGGTTAACTTGAAATGACCATTATCATTTCACATTAATGAATTTTGCAAGAATCAAAGAGCATCTTTCATATGAAATGATGATGGTCAATTTGTCAACATAGGTCAACAAGTCAACCATAGTTAAATGGTCAACAACTCTAACCATAACACAATTATAATTAATTAATATTAATAATCACATTTCACATATACATTAGGGTTAAGGAAAAAGACAACAGTCATGAACACTAATGAAAGTCCTCTGCCTCTGTCTCAGTCAACTGTGCATACACACCCGTATCCGTGTTCCGAGGAACACGAATACAATGAGATAAAACCAATCCCAAAACATATACTAGGATCAGGCTTAAACCAAAGCCCGCTAGTATAAGCTGTCTGGACACCAAACGTGCACAAGTGCGCGGATGTGAACGAACCCCGTCGCAAAACCATGCGACCTCTACTCGTTTTTGCATAAAGGCGAATAACCCTCTGTGTGGGACTCTAAAGACTCGACACTACGCTGGCAGTGGGTTTAACCACAGACCGCAAGTGACACTAGCTGTACGTAACGGTCCTCAGGTAGATGCCGATAAGAAGACTGATGCGGTAAACCCATCTGAACTCCTACTGAGCCTGAATGTGACAATCTCCGTACAGTCCGGTCTGTTCGTCTAAGAGTATCGCATGGCGGGCTTAGGGGGGCGGTAAACGTCAGTCCCCTAATAGCGGTACAAGTCGTGTCGGAGTGTAGCCCAGAACACCCTGAGATAACACTGGAAACCTACCAGTATATCTCGCTTTCCCTGGCCAGGGACTTTGTGTAATGGCTCTCCTAGACACAGCGCGATATCAACCTCCAATACCGGGAGAGACGAATCCTGTCTAACCGTCACTGCCTCCAAGTGCTTCGGGACTGCACCCAACTGCTACCTGTTGTAAGTCGATGTACTACACCCCAATACTTGTGGGGAGGCGGAATTTTCAAAAACGAACTTGTTTAGTGAACGAACATCGACTAACCGCTTGAATCGAAGCTAAACGATAACTAACCAAACATATAGTTGTTCTAAACTACTATGCTTAGGGATTATACCTATCGAACCAAGTCCTTCGTCTTTACGATCTCCTCGTCCTCCTCGGCCTTCTCTTTGTAGTAGACGATCCACCCGAGAGCAAAACTCCAAGCTTAGCCTCTAAACTTGAGGCAACTAACCTTCTTGGATTGCTAATCAAAGAAGCTAGAATGAAATAGAGTGATGGTTATGGATTGATTAGTCTTACTAATCCTAGATCTCAACACATGAGGGTGAGGATTAGTCTTTTGAAGAGAGAGAGCTTGAGGAGAGAGAATGTGAGAATGAATTATGATGAGAATAGTAAGTTATCATAATATATATGAAGCATTATCTTTTAACAAGAAAAGAAAAGAAAATGATGAATAAGCTTGCTTCATAAATATCTAATGGTGATTCATTATCATGACTCACTAAGCATTTATCATGCATTAATGATATGCATGAATCACCCTCATGACTCACTAAACTCATTTAATGCAAAATGACACATAACCCTCCTTAGTCACCACCTTCTAGAAGCTTCTCACACAATTACGAGAACGCCCCTCCGATCCGTAAAAATACGGAAAAACTTTAGACTGTAAAAATCCAATAACCGGATACCAGTAACTGGCTTAAACCAAAGCCGACTGGTAAAAACTGTCCAGACGACGTAAGTGTGTAAACAAACATACGCGTCCGAACCCTTGTCGTAAAACCATACGACCTCTATATCGTTTCGCCTGGAATAGGAAACTCTCTGTGTGGGACTCTAGAGACTCGACTACTACGCTGGCAGTGGGTTTAACAACAGACCACAAGCGGCACTAGCTGTACGTAACGGTCCCCAGGTAGTTGTCGATAAGAAGGCCGATGAGGAAACCCATCCGAACTCCTACTGAGTCTGATGTGACAATCTCCATACAGTCCGGTCCGTTCGTCCAAGACTATCGCATATCGGTGTAAGTCCATATTGCGACCCCCGGTACTTACGGGGAGGCGGAAACGGTATAAAAAACGAATTTTTATCGCAAGAGGCAACATGGACTAAACTATGTCGGGATCGTTGTCTAAACTAAAACTAGTTAACAAGCTAAAGAGAGTTAGCTACTATGGAAGATGGTTATACCTAAACTTGAACTCCTTCTTCTTCAAACCTTGTAGAGGTTGATGGTTCTCTTTTCGTCGCCTTCTCCCGTCGAAGATGGATCCACCTCGAAGGTTCGACTTTGGACTCTTCCTCGATCTTTGAGTGAACTAGGGTTTCCGGCTTGCTAAACCTTCATCCTAGAATGAGTAGAGAGTGATTAGGGTTTGCTTTTCTATCTAAAGAGAATGATTCTCAACACATGAGAAGGTTTCTCTTTTCAAGAGGAGGAAGAAGATGAAATGAGGAGAGAGAGAGGTTATGATAGAATGAGCTCAATTATTTCTTTCTTGCAACCATATTGCAAAAGAAATGAATTATCTAAATGATAATAATTGAAATAAGAATAGTTGATGGTAATTTTGGAATGACCACTATCATGCTTCTTTAAATGAAGTGTAAGCATGAATCAAGGAAGACTTTCAAGGCATGAAAGTGGTCAATGGTCAACAAGTCAACCAAGGTCAACAAGTCAATAAAAAAACAACCATAACATAATTCTTATTTAATTACTATTATTAATAGATAATATATAAATCCATTAGGGTTTGGAAAATGAAGACTGTCAACTGTGCATACGCACCCGATCCGAAACCCTAATGAAAAACCTCATTCTCCGCCTCAAGCAACTGTGCATACACACCTGCATTCTCGTTCCGAGGAACAAGAATACCAAGATATAAAAGCAACCCCCAAAACATATACCAGTATCTGGCTCAAACCAGAGCCTGCCAGTATAATCCGTCCGGACTCCAAACGTGCACCAGTGCGCGGATGAGAACGAACCCTGTCGCAAAACCATGCGACCTCTACTCTGTTTTGCCCAGAAGCGAATACCCTCTGTGTGGGACTCTAAAGACTCGACACTACGCTGGCAGTGGGTTTAACCACAGACCGCAAGCGGCACTAGCTGTGCGTAACGGTCCCCAGGTAGATGCCGACAAGAAGGCTGACGAGGTGAAACCCCATCTGAACTCCTACTGAGTCTGAATATGACATTCTCCGTACAGTCCGGTCTGTTCGTCTGATACATCGCATGGCGGGCCTAGGGAGCGGTAAAACGTCAGTCCCCCAATAGCGGTACAAGTCGTGTCGGAGTGAAGCCCAAAACACCCTGAGATAACACTGGAAACCTACCAGTATATCTCGCTTGCCCTGGCCAGGGACTACTCGTGTAATGGCTCTCCTAGACACAGCGCGATGTCAACCCCCAATACCGGGAGAGACGAATCCTGTCTAACCGTCACTGCCTCCAAGTGCTTCGGGACTGCACCCAACCACCACCTGTTTGCACGACTCCTTTGAGCCGTGGTAGGGTAGTGATCAAAGTGCAGTGGGAACACACTCGAGGCGAAGTGTCAGTGTCAAGTCAGCGGACTAAGCTGTACTCATGTCACCTGGGAACTGATAACTGACGATAGGTATAATACCAACCTGTCAGTTCCCGACGAGTCCTGTCCAGTGTACTCGTAACCCAACGAGCACCCGTATACTATCTCCAGTACGACGTACTGATGGCTGTGGGACAGACCATCTCCCACACTGGGATGAGAAGCGCATACGCTAGTCTACTCCGGAGTATCGATGCCCAGTCTCGATAGTCCTACGACTAGGGACCTGTATAAGGATGTGCCTATAGATTACCCAGCCCCCACTAGTATGACTGCCATCACAACGCTGGTAATCAAGCAAAGATCCTAAGGGCTCCACTAATGCGTATAAGTGATATACTGAAATAAACACAAGTACACATTGAAGTAGAAACAAACCAAGTAGCATACTACTATATTGAGCAAGACTGTTTATACAAGGTGAATATCCCAAGCTTCCATTAAGTAATATACAAACTAGTATGATACAGTAATGGCCTCTAGGGCATATACACTAACAATCTCCCACTTGCACTAAGGCCATGTACTGGCGTATCGAAGACCTATCATCTCGATCAGCCGCTCGAACTGAGTCTGGGGTAGGGCCTTGGTGAATGGATCTGCAGTGTTCTCTTCTGAAGCAACCCTCCGAACCTCGATCTCCTTGCGATCTACGATCTCCCTGATCAGGTGATACCGCCTCAAGATGTGTCTGGATCTCTGATGGGACCTGGGTTCCTTTGCTAAAGCTATAGCCCCGTTGTTGTCGCAATACAGAGGTACTGGGTCAACAATGGACGGAACCACCTGAAGTTCTTTTAAGAACTTCCTTATCCAGACAGCTTCTTTTGCGGCATCAGATGCAGCGATATATTCCGCTTCCATAGTCGAGTCTGCAACGGTTTCCTGTTTGGAACTCTTCCAACACACCGCCCCTCCATTGAGGGTAAAGACAAAACCCGACATGGACTTGGAATCATCCTTGTCACTCTGGAAGCTGGAGTCAACAAAGGCCTCAATCTGGAGGTCTTTTCCGCCATACACCAAGAACATCTCCTTAGTCATCCTCAGGTACTTGAGAATGTTCTTTACCGCTATCCAATGTTTCTCCCCAGGGTTTGACTGATACCGGCTTACTACACTCAGTGCATAAGCTACATCCGGTCTGGTACACAACATCGCATACATTATAGAGCCTACCGCAGAAGCGTAGGGTATAATAGACATGCGATCCCTCTCCAAATCAGTCTTGGGAGACATCTCTTTAGAGAGGGTGATCCCGTGACAAGCCGGTAAGTTACCGCGCTTGGAATCTTCCATACTGAATCTTTTCAGTACGGTGTCGATGTACCTGGACTGTGAAAGTCCTAATATCCTCTTGGATCTATCACGATGGATCCGGATCCCCAGGATGTAAGAGGCATCACCCAGGTCTTTCATGGAGAACCTGTGTGACAAGAAACCCTTGACAGATTGTAGCATAGGAATGTCATTTCCTATTAAGAGAATGTCATCCACGTATAAAACAAGGAATACCACAGTTCTCGCTACAAATCTACTATAGATGCATGGTTCATCTGGATTTTTGATAAAGTCAAATTCCTTGACCGTCTCATCAAAACAGATGTTCCAACTCCGCGATGCCTGCTTTAGTCCATAGATGGACTTAAGCAACTTGCACACCTTTCCGCTGCTCCCACTCTGAATGAAACCCTCTGGCTGATCCATATAGACACACTCCTCTAAATTTCCATTTAGAAAAGCGGTTTTTACGTCCATCTGCCAAATCTCATAATCGTGGAAGGCAGCAATGGCAAGAAGGATCCGAATGGATTTCAGCATAGCCACTGGAGAAAAGGTTTCGTCGTAGTCCAAGCCAGGTCTTTGACGGAAACCCTTTGCTACAAGTCTAGCTTTATAGGTCTCAACCTGTCCATCTACACCAATCTTCCTTTTGAAGATCCACTTGCATCCTACGGGTTTTACCCCGTCTGGAGCAATGTCCAACGTCCATACTTTGTTGGTGTACATGGACTCCATTTCGGTCCGCATTGCATCCAGCCATTTTACCGAGTCAATGCTCTGAACGGCCTGCTGGAAGCTAGTAGGCTCATCATAATCTATGATGCAATCCTCTCGATCCCCGTCTATGAGAAAACCGTAGTATCTCTCGGGCGGATGAGACTGCCTACTACTCCTGCGGAGCGGCGTAGGAATGTCCTTTTCATTTGAACCCTCTGGTTCCATTAAGCTTTCAGTAATAGTCTGTGGTTCTGGAATTTCTTCCAGTTCTACTGCGCTCCCACTTAATTCTTTTTCTAAGAACTGATGTTCTAGAAAGTGGGCATGACGAGAAACAAGAACTTTTTGTTCCTCTTCGTAGTAGAAAAGATATCCCTTGGAATTCTTTGGATATCCCACAAACTTACACAGTACTGAGCGCGCCTCGAGCTTGTCCGCATGCTGCTTTTTAACAAAAGCTGGACTTCCCCAAGTCTTAATGTGACTGAGATGGGGTCTCTTCCCACACCACATCTCATATGGTGTAGTAGGCACAGTCTTAGTAGGAACTCGGTTCAAAAGGTACGCAGCTGATTCTAGTGCATACCCCCAGAATGATCGCGGTAACTCAGCGTTACTCATCATGGACCGTACCATATCCAATAGGGTTCGGTTCCGTCTCTCCGATACACCGTTATGTTGCGGAGTGTATGGAGGAGTAAGCTGAGAGAGAATCCCATTCTCTTTTAAGTAATTCAGGAACTCGGCACTTAAGTATTCTCCACCTCGATCCGATCTTAGAATCTTGATACTTTTGCCGGTCTGTTTTTCTACTTCATTCTTAAATTCCTGGAACTTTTCAAAAGATTCTGACTTATGTTTCATTAAGAAGACATAACCGTATCTTGAAAAATCATCCGTAAAAGTAATGAAGTAAGAATAACCGCTTCGTGCATGTGTAGACATTGGACCGCACACGTCGCTGTGTACGAGTCCCAAGAGCTCGCTCGCTCTTACTCCGTGTCCAGTGAACGGAGTCTTTGTCATCTTTCCTTTGAGACAGGATTGACAAGTGGCATATGATTGATATTCGAACGGATCCAAATATCCTTCTGTATGTAACTTAGTCAACCTTCTCTCATTGATGTGACCCAGTCTACAATGCCATAAGAAAGTCTGATTAATATCTGGTGACTTTCTTTTGTGTGTATTCTGGACATTGAAAATCTGTGGTTGGTTTAATACGTATATATCATTGCTCAATGTACCTGACCCAATCAGAACTTGATTAAGGTGAATGTTAACAACATTACTTACAAACGCAAATTCATAACCTTCTTTAGAAACCAAAGATACAGAAATGATATTACAAGTTGCGTTGGGTACAAAAAAGCAATTACGCAAAACCAAAACATGTCCATCTGACATTCCTAGGTGATAGTCCCCCACGGCTTTAGCATCCATGCTAGCTCCGTTCGCAACTCTGAGGGTCATGTCACCTTCCTTCAAAAACCTACGGTTTCTCAACGCCTGCAAAGAATTACAGATATGAGATCCTGATCCGGTATCCAATACCCAGGAAGTAGAGTTTATAGAAAGACAGTTTTCAATAACATACACACCTGAAGCTGAAGCTGCAACCTGCTTCAGTTCCTGTGTCCTGGCTTTCCAAGCCCTGCAATCTTTCTTCCAGTGTCCACTCTTGTGACAATAGAAGCATTCCTCTTTACCAACAAGCTTCCCCGCTATCTTTGTTGCCTTTTCCTTTCCTTTCGCACCCACTTTACTAACACCGCCCCTTGGTTTGGCGGGGGCTTTCCTCTTCTTTCCCTTGGCTTTCGCCTTGGACCTAGAAGAAGAAGATCCTCCTACAAACAAAGTGGATGTATCCCTACCCTTCTGTAGGGTGCCCTCTGCGCTCCTCAGCAGGTTGAGGAGTTCTGAAAGTTCAACTTCCTTTTCTTGCAAGTTGAAATTCAGTATGAACTGGGCGTAAGTGGATGGAAGGGACTGGAGAATTATATCTGTGTAGAGTTCACTATCCAACGTGGTCCCAAGTTCCGCGAGCTCCTCAGTGTAGCCAATCATCTTAAGCACGTGGTCCGCTACCGATGATCCGACGGCCAACTTTGTCGAAAATAACTTCTTCGACACTTCGTATCTTGCGATACGAGACTGCTCTCCATACAGTTCTTTTGTATGAAGAAATATGGATTCCAAATCCATATTCTCGTGCCTCCTCTGATGGTCATTGTCCATCGAGGCAAGTACGAGGCATCTGGCCTTCGCGCTGTCAATCTCCCAAGTCTTACGGATTTCCTTATCCGCGACGCTGGAGGTGGGACCTGGGACGGGGGGAGCTTTGGTGGTAAGAAGATACCCCAGCTTGTCGTAAGAGATTGCCAATTTGACATTCCTGAGCCAATCTTTGTAGTTTGGCCCTGTCAGTATGTTTTTATCTAGAAGTAACTTAAGTCCAGTCATTTCGATTTGGTCGCTGCAGGGGGAGAGAAGAAACACTTAGCACGATGCTCTTGCAAGTTTAGAATGGTTTTTAATTTGTCTAAACAGGATGGCTCCCACTGTCTCTCGAATCCCTCCTCAAACCACAAAGGAAGAATTAGCCGGGATCAATCCCACCGTACAATACTTGCTTAACCGTTCAGCCAGGCCAGTGTCGGTACTTCGAGGGAGGTTTTCCAACGCTTTCGCGAAGTTCCTTAATTTAAGAACCTCTTTTCCCTGGGGGCGTAGCCCCGCTAACACCTTTCTAGGCACCTACTAGGTTTATAGCATTGATCGTTTAGTGAGAAATTTCCCGAGGAGTAGCATATACTCACAGTAGGATCGGGTTCCAAATATCATCGCGTGACGAAAATGAAGGAATCCTACCATAATCATCACACTCCAAATGGTATGCAAATCTAGCAAGTTTCAGTACTTATGAAACTCCCGATGTGGATTTTTGCCCCATGCTCTTATGACCTTGACTTTGGCCAAAATATCATAAGTCACATGTCAAGTTCTTCCCGTCACTTTCCAGGTTAATTTGGATCCATCCGTACATACCCTTGACTTTGGCCAAAATGGCAGCACGACTGTCCCAAACCAACGCATCTATCTATGCTACACATGAACACCCAATAGCTACCAATCACTGTGCCTTGACTTTGGCCAAAATACACAGCTTGAATACTATTGCCTATTCATGCGAAACGACGGAGGGCTACGAATGGTTTTGGTAAAACCGTGAACGTAGTGAACTTGATATAATCGATGGAACGAGATAGCTTTTAGAAGGAGTGGCTCAAGCTCCGCATTTAAAAGTTAGTTTTGAAAAGAACCGAGTGGTTTTTCGAAAGTGTTCCATTGACTTAAACTTGGTTTATTATCTTGCATTAGTTCTTTTAATGCGTGATATTCTTGCATTAGTTCTTTTAATGCGTCCCATCATTTAATCCTACCATTGCAGAAAACAACCAAAATATGACGTACGCTTATGCCATTCGCATTCGCCACGGGGTCCCGTCATCACTCGTTAGGTTACTTAACTAACGACAGAGCGGGGGCTGGGCTAGCGCGGCTGTAAAACATAAGCAACGCCTAAATAGAAAGCAATGATAGACATTACAGATCACAGATGAATACATTGGATATACTAGCAATCCGCATTTCTTTCGAGCCTGAAACGAAAAGCGGATAACACGGTCGCGGTGAATAGCAAATACCCCACCCAAGACCCCTACGGGTGCGGCAAACTACCCGCCAAGTTCCCGGTAGTTTGTGCACCCCACCATGGGTCTATCCTAGGAGCAAAAACAGTAAAAAGAATTATACAATGACGGCTACAACCCCGACCCGGTTGTGCGGCCAAACAAATAATATTATTACATCAATTTACATTTACAATGAATGAAAGAAAAACAAAAGCTCATCTCACATCCACCCCGGCTATTCACCCGCGACAGTCCAACACATTCATATACACATTCCAGCACATTACAGATCATGTATAACCCCGACTAATCGACTTATAGCGATTAGCCGACGTTCAATACATGCAAACATCACAGATATAACCATCATAGTCAAAGTGCAGTGAAGTTCGGAAAAAATACGGAATTATAGGACCCTAAAAGGAAATTTCTGTTCTGGAAAATCTGGGTACATATAATATATTTTAAAAATCCCAAAACCAACACATAAACACTCTGCACGAAAATCGATGAACAGAAGAAGACAAAGCGCGGCGCTTCCGCCGCACATGCCTACCTCGTGCGGCGGAAGCGCGGCTGTTTTAAGGAATTAGGTCATCGTTTTTCATGGGTGCTCTTAGAAAACCCTGAGACGATTTTACAAGTATAAAGTTTTTCATTTTGAGCCAAAAAAAATTCAACAGAAACTCAGGTTTTCGTTTTTCCGGTTTTGTGATTTTTTCGGTTCCGAACTTCGTTACACTTCACTACCAAGCTAGTTTAAGTTTAGTTAGGCTTTGATACCACTGTAAGTCCATATTGCGACCCCCGGTACTTACGGGGAGGCGGAAACGGTATAAAAAACGAATTTTTATCGCAAGAGGCAACATGGACTAAACTATGTCGGGATCGTTGTCTAAACTAAAACTAGTTAACAAGCTAAAGAGAGTTAGCTACTATGGAAGATGGTTATACCTAAACTTGAACTCCTTCTTCTTCAAACCTTGTAGAGGTTGATGGTTCTCTTTTCGTCGCCTTCTCCCGTCGAAGATGGATCCACCTCGAAGGTTCGACTTTGGACTCTTCCTCGATCTTTGAGTGAACTAGGGTTTCCGGCTTGCTAAACCTTCATCCTAGAATGAGTAGAGAGTGATTAGGGTTTGCTTTTCTATCTAAAGAGAATGATTCTCAACACATGAGAAGGTTTCTCTTTTCAAGAGGAGGAAGAAGATGAAATGAGGAGAGAGAGAGGTTATGATAGAATGAGCTCAATTATTTCTTTCTTGCAACCATATTGCAAAAGAAATGAATTATCTAAATGATAATAATTGAAATAAGAATAGTTGATGGTAATTTTGGAATGACCACTATCATGCTTCTTTAAATGAAGTGTAAGCATGAATCAAGGAAGACTTTCAAGGCATGAAAGTGGTCAATGGTCAACAAGTCAACCAAGGTCAACAAGTCAATAAAAAAACAACCATAACATAATTCTTATTTAATTACTATTATTAATAGATAATATATAAATCCATTAGGGTTTGGAAAATGAAGACTGTCAACTGTGCATACGCACCCGATCCGAAACCCTAATGAAAAACCTCATTCTCCGCCTCAAGCAACTGTGCATACACACCTGCATTCTCGTTCCGAGGAACAAGAATACCAAGATATAAAAGCAACCCCCAAAACATATACCAGTATCTGGCTCAAACCAGAGCCTGCCAGTATAATCCGTCCGGACTCCAAACATGCACCAGTGCGCGGATGAGAACGAACCCTGTCGCAAAACCATGCGACCTCTACTCTGTTTTGCCCAGAAGCGAATACCCTCTGTGTGGGACTCTAAAGACTCGACACTACGCTGGCAGTGGGTTTAACCACAGACCGCAAGCGGCACTAGCTGTGCGTAACGGTCCCCAGGTAGATGCCGACAAGAAGGCTGACGAGGTGAAACCCCATCTGAACTCCTACTGAGTCTGAATATGACATTCTCCGTACAGTCCGGTCTGTTCGTCTGATACATCGCATGGCGGGCCTAGGGGGCGGTAAAACGTCAGTCCCCCAATAGCGGTACAAGTCGTGTCGGAGTGAAGCCCAAAACACCCTGAGATAACACTGGAAACCTACCAGTATATCTCGCTTGCCCTGGCCAGGGACTACTCGTGTAATGGCTCTCCTAGACACAGCGCGATGTCAACCCCCAATACCGGGAGAGACGAATCCTGTCTAACCGTCACTGCCTCCAAGTGCTTCGGGACTGCACCCAACCACCACCTGTTTGCACGACTCCTTTGAGCCGTGGTAGGGTAGTGATCAAAGTGCAGTGGGAACACACTCGAGGCGAAGTGTCAGTGTCAAGTCAGCGGACTAAGCTGTACTCATGTCACCTGGGAACTGATAACTGACGATAGGTATAATACCAACCTGTCAGTTCCCGACGAGTCCTGTCCAGTGTACTCGTAACCCAACGAGCACCCGTATACTATCTCCAGTACGACGTACTGATGGCTGTGGGACAGACCATCTCCCACACTGGGATGAGAAGCGCATACGCTAGTCTACTCCGGAGTATCGATGCCCAGTCTCGATAGTCCTACGACTAGGGACCTGTATAAGGATGTGCCTATAGATTACCCAGCCCCCACTAGTGTGACTGCCATCACAACGCTGGTAATCAAGCAAAGATCCTAAGGGCTCCACTAATGCGTATAAGTGATATACTGAAATAAACACAAGTACACATTGAAGTAGAAACAAACCAAGTAGCATACTACTATATTGAGCAAGACTGTTTATACAAGGTGAATATCCCAAGCTTCCATTAAGTAATATACAAACTAGTATGATACAGTAATGGCCTCTAGGGCATATACACTAACAATCGGGCCTAGGGGGGCGGCAAGCGTCAGTCCCCTGATAGCGGTATAAGTCGTGTCGGAGGGAAGCCCATTACACCCTGAGAAACTACTGGAACCTACCAGCAAATCTCGCTTGCCCTGGCCAGGGACTTTGCGTAATGGCTCTCTGACACAGCACGATATCTACTCCCAATACCGGGAGAGACGAATCCTGTCTAACCGCTACTGCCTCCAAGTGCTCGGGACTGCACCCAACTGCTACCTGTTTGCACGACTCCTTTGAGCCGTGGTAGGGTAGCAATCTAAGAACAGTGGGACACACTCGAGGCGGAGTAGCAGTATCAAGTCTGTGGACTATGCTGTACTCATGTCACCTGGGAACTGCTCACTGACGACTGGTATCAAACCAACCAACAGTTCCCTGTGAGTCCTGTCCGGTGTACCCGTAACCTAACGAGCACCTGCATACTATCTCCAGTACGACGTACTGACGGCTGTGGGACAGACCATCTCCCCAACTGGGATGAGAAGCGTACACACTAGTCTACTCCGGAGTATCGATGCTCTGTCTCGATAATCCAACGACCAGGGACCTGAATAAGGATGTGCTTGTAGACTACCCAGCCCCCACTAGTGTGACTGCCATCACAACGCTGGTAGACAAGCAAGATCCTAAGAGCTCTATCAATACGTACACTTACATATTAAAATAGAAAAACCAAGTAGCATACTACCATGTTTAGCAAGACTGTTATATACATGTGAATATCCCAAGCTTCCATTAAGTAATATACAAGCTAGTATGATACAGTAATGGCCTTCTAGGGCATAAACACTAACAATCTCCCACTTGCACTTAGGGCCATATACTGGCATATCGTAGACCGATGATCTCGAGTAGCCTCTCGAACTGAATCTGAGGTAGGGCCTTCGTGAATGGATCAGCAATGTTCTCTTCAGTAGCAACTCTCCGAACCTCGATCTCCTAACGATCAATGATCTCCCTGATCAGGTGATACCGCCTTAAGATGTGTCTGGACTTCTGATGGGACCTTGGTTCCTTCGCTAAAGCTATAGCTCCGTTGTTGTCGCAATACAGAGGTATTGGATCAACTATGGTAGGAACCACCTGAAGTTCTGTTAGGAACTTCTTCATCCAGACTGCTTCTTTTGCGGCATCGCAAGCAGCTATATACTCTGCTTCCATTGTTGAGTCAGCAACGGTGTCCTGCTTGGAGCTCTTCCAGCACACCGCCCCTCCATTGAGGGTAAAGACATAACCCGACATGGACTTGGAATCGTCCTTATCACTCTGGAAGCCGGAATCAGCAAAGGCCTCCAACCTGAGGTCTTTTCCGCCGTAAACCAAGAACATCTCCTTAGTCCTCCTCAGGTACTTGAGAATGTTCTTTACTGCTATCCAGTGCTTCTCCCCTGGGTCTGACTGATACTGGCTTACCACGCTCAGTGCGTAAGCTACATCTGGTCTGGTACACAACATCGCATACATTATAGAGCCTACCGCAGAAGCGTAGGGTATAATAGACATGCGTTCCCTTTCCAAATCAGTCTTGGGAGACATCTCTTTGGAGAGGGTGATTCCGTGACAAGCCGGTAAATTACCGCGCTTAGAATCTTCCATACTGAATCTTTTCAGTACAGTGTCGATATACCTGGACTGCGAAAGTCCCAACATCCTCTTGGATCTATCACGATAGATCCGGATCCCCAGAATGTAAGAGGCATCACCCAGGTCTTTCATGGAGAACCTGTGTGACAAGAATCTTTTGACAGATTGTAGCATAGGAATGTCATTTCCTATCAATAGAATGTCATCCACGTACAAGACGAGGAATACGACACTTCTGGCCACAACTTTACTATATATGCACGGTTCATCTGGATTTTTGATAAAGTCATATTCTTTGACTGTCTCATCAAAACAGATGTTCCAACTCCGCGATGCCTGCTTTAGTCCATAAATGGACTTAAGCAGCTTGCATACTTTCCCGCTGCTCCCACTCTGATTGAAACCCTCTGGCTGATCCATATAGACGCTCTCTTCTAAATTTCCATTCAGAAAAGCCGTCTTTACGTCCATCTGCCAGATTTCATAATCATGGAAGGCAGCAATAGCAAGAAGGACCCGAATGGATTTGAGCATAGCCACTGGAGAAAAAGTTTCGTCATAGTCCAAACCAGGTCTTTGACGAAAACCCTTTGCAACAAGTCTAGCCTTATAGGTTTCCACCTGTCCATCTATACCAATCTTTTTCTTGAAGATCCATTTGCATCCTATGGGTTTTACCCCATCTGGAGCAAAGTCCAAAGTCCATACTTTGTTGGTGTACATGGACTCCATTTCGGTTCGCATTGCATCTAGCCATCGTACCGAGTCGCCGCTCTGGATGGCCTGCCGGAAGTCAGTAGGTTCATCATCATCTATGATGCAATCCTCTCTATCCCCATCTATGAGAAAACCGTAGTATCTCTCAGGCGGATGAGACGGCCTACTACTCCTGCGGAGGGGTGCGGGAATGTCCTGTTCTTCTTGAACTCCTGGTTCTACCAAACTTTCAGTAGCAGTTTGTGGTTCTGGAATTTCTTCCAGTTCTACTACGCTCCCACTCTTCTGATTTTCTAAAAATTCAGTTTCTAAGAAGCGGGCATGACGAGAAACAAAAACCTTTTGTTCCTCTGCGTAATAGAAACAATATCCTGTAGAGTTCTTTGGATATCCCACAAACTTACACTCTACTGAGCGTGCCTCGAGCTTGTCCGGATGCTGCTTTTTTACAAAAGCTGGACATCCCCATGTCTTCAGGTACTGAAGATAGGGTTTCTTCCCACTCCACATTTGATATGGTGTGGTAGGCACAGTTTTGGTTGGAACTCTGTTCAAAAGATGTATCGCTGATTCTAGCGCATATCCCCAGAAAGATCGCGGTAACTCAGCATTACTCATCATGGATCGTACCATATCCAATAGGGTTCGATTCCATCTCTCCGATACACCGTTATGCTGTGGAGTGTATGGAGGAGTAAGCTGAGAGAGAATTCCTTTCTCTTTTAGGTAACCTAGGAACTCGGCACTTAAGTATTCTTCACCTCGATCAGATCTCAGTGTCTTAATACTTTTGCCTGTTTGGTTTTCCGCTTCACTCTTGTATTCCTTGAATTTCTCAAAGGCCTCGGATTTATGCTTCATCAAGAAGACATGTCCAAACCTAGAGAAATCATCTGTAAAAGTAATGAAGTAGGAATAACCACCTCTCGCATGTGTAGACATTGGACCGCATACATCACTGTGTATGAGTCCTAAGAGCTCGCTCGCTCTTACTCCTTGTCCAGTAAATGGAGTCTTTGTCATCTTTCCTTTGAGACAAGATTGACAAGTGTCATAAGATTGATATTCGAACGTGTCCAAATATCCTTCTCTATGCAACTTAGTCAACCTTCTCTCATTGATGTGACCCAGTCTACAATGCCATAAGAAAGCTTTATTTAAATCTGGAGACTTTCTTTTTAGTGTGTTCTGGACATTGAAAATTTGGAGTTGGTTTAACACATATATGCCGTTATTTAGAGTACCGGACCCAATCAAACCATGATTAAGGTGGATGTTAACAACATCTCTTACAAACGTGAAATCATAACCATTATTTGATAACAAGGAAACTGATATGATATTACACGTTAAGCTTGGTACAAAATAACAGTTATGTAAAACCAAAATATGTCCACTCGTCAATCCTAGGTGATAATCCCCGACGGACGCAGCTCCCACGCTAGCTCCGTTAGCAACCCTGAGGATCATATCACCTTCCTTCAGCACTCTACGGTTTCTCAGTGCCTGCAATGAATTGCAAATATGAGATCCTGATCCGGTATCCAATACCCAGGAAGTAGAGTTGATCGACAGACAATTCTCAATTACAAACACACCTGAAGTCGAAGCCATAGCTTGCTTCGGTTCCTGGTTCTTGGCGTTCCACGCCTTGCAATCCTTCTTCCAGTGCCCTTTCCTGTGACAATGGAAGCACTCATCCGGGCCAACTATCGGTACTGCTATCTTTTTCTTTCCCTTCTTTCCCACCTTACTAACACCTCCTCTAGGTTTGGGTGCGGCCTTCTTCTTCCTTCCTTTGGCCCTAGCCTTGGACCCGGAAGAAGATGCACCGCCAACAAACATAGCGGGTGTTTCCCTTGCCTTCTGCAAGGTGCCCTCTGCACTCCTTAACATGTTCAGGAGTTCCGCAAGTTCAACTTCTTTTCCTTGAAGATTGAAGTTGAGGATAAACTGGGCGTAGGTGGGAGGAAGGGACTGGAGAATAAGGTCTGTATACAGCTCATTATCCAAAGTCGTCCCAAGGTCTGCGAGCTCTTCAATATAGCCGATCATCTGTAGGACATGTTCACCTACCGATGACCCGACAGCCAACCTCGCTCGAAACAAGTTCTTAGAGGTCTCGTATCTTGCTATACGAGATTGCTCTCCATAAAGTTCCTTTGTATGGAGAAATATGCCATCTAGGGACATATCCTCGTGCCTCCTCTGATGTTCATTGTTCATTGAGGCAAGCACGACGCACTTGGCTCTCGCGCAATCTAAATCCCAGGTTTTGCGGATTTCCTTATCCGCATTGCTGGATTTGGGACCAGGGACAGCAGGTGCCGTAGCGGTGAGGACGTACCCCAATTTGTCATAGGTCAAAGCCATTTTGACATTCCGCAGCCAATCTTTATAGTTTGGCCCCGTCAGTATATTTTTTTCTAAAAGTAACTTAAGTCCAGTCATTTTCAGGGTCGCTGCAATTAGGAGAGAGAGAAGAAAACTCTTTAGCATGATGCTCTTGTAAGTTTAGAGTGGTTTTTAGTTTATCTAAACTGGATGGCTCCCACTGTTTCTCGAATCCTTCCTCAAACCATAAAAGAAGAATTAGCCAGGACTATTCTCACCGTACAATACTTGCTTAACCGTTCAGCCAGGCCAGTGTCGATACTTCGAGGGAGGTTTTCCAACGCTTTCGCGAAGTTCCTTAATTAAATAACCTCTTTTCTCTGGGGGCGTAACCCCGCTGACACCTTTCTGGACACCTACTAGGTTTATAGCATTGATCGTTAAGTGACGAATATCCTGATAAGTAGCATATACTCACAGTAGGATCGGGATCCAAATATCATCGTATGATAATGTTGAAGGAATCCTACCAACATTCATCAAACTCCAAATGGTATGCATCTCTTTGCAAATTTCAGTTTCTTTAGAAATTCCCGATATAAGTTTTTGCCCCATGCTCTTATGACCTTGACGTATGCCAACAAATCATAAGTCACATGTCAAGTTCTTCCCATCATTATCTTGTTAATTTGAACCCACCCGTATATACCCTTGACGTATGCCAACAAGGTAATGCGACTGTCCCAAACCAACACATCTATCTATGCAACAAATGAATACCCCAGCAGCTACCAAACACTATGCCTTGACGTATGCCAACAAGCATAGCTTGAATACTACTGACTATCCATAAGAAATGACGGAGGGCTACGACTGGTTTTGGCGAAACCGTGAACGTAGTGAACTTGATATAACCGAAGGAACCTGATAGCTTTTAAAAGGAGTGGTTAAAGCTCCGCATTTAAAAATATCTGTTTTAAAAATAACCGAGTGGTTTCTTTTAAATTGTTCCAACGATTTAAACTTTGGTTTGTTTTCTTTGCATTATAGATAATGCGTCCCATCATTAACCTATCATTGCAGAAAACAACGAAAATACAACGTCCTCTTATGCCATCCGCATTCGCCACGGAGTCCCGTCATCACCCGTTAGGTTACTTAACTAACGACAGAGCGGGGGCTGGGCTAGCGCGGGTGTAAACCATAAGTGACGTCTAAATAGCTATCATAAATATAGATATTTTACATTCGTCTGACGCAATGATATTCAATCCAGAACACAGATAAACAATATTGGATTTGCAAGCAATCTGTATTTCTTTTGAGCCTGCAAGAAAAGACAGATTACACAGTTGTGATGAATAGCCGTTACCCCACCCTCGACCCCTACGGGTACGGCAAACTACCCGCCCGGCAGTTTGTGTACCCCACCTTAGGTCAGTCCTAGGAGCAAAAACAGTAAAATGAAATAATACAACGGTGGCTACAACCGCAACCTGGATGTGCCCCGCAAAAATAATATTACAAAAAATTACATTTACAACAAATGAATTAAACAATAACCCATTGCATAACCCCGGCTATACACCACAACAGTCCAATACAGTTTATATGCACAAACAGATATAACCATTACAGAAATGTGCAACCCCCTGCCAACCGACATACTAGCAGTTAGGGGAGGTTTACGAACACATTAAACAATCACAGATATAATCCAACATGCAAATACTGTACAATTTCGATCGATTAAACATCTTTAATATTGCTCCAAAAACTGCTCTGTAAACTGGAAACCTGAGCAAAATTAAAATATTCCAGAAAACCCCAAATACCAGAGAGGACCCACACATGAAAGACGAGTCCATGACTCGGCAACTCGGCCGCGGAACCGCGGCGGATCGATGGGATCCGCCGCGCTTCCGCGGCGCTTTAGCCGATTCATGGGCTCGAATTTCTTGGGTGTTCTTCTATGTTCATTTCAAGCTTTCTGCACTTACCTGAAAAATTTTAGGACATCATTTTAAATTCGACAGAAACTTGTATTTTTTAGGGTTTTCCGGCTTCGCTTTTCCGTTCGAAATTCGTACAAATTTGCAATTAAGTTATTTATTGTTTAGCGAGGCTCTGATACCACTGTAAGTCGATGTACTACACCCCAATACTTGTGGGGAGGCGGAATTTTCAAAAACGAACTTGTTTAGTGAACGAACATCGACTAACCGCTTGAATCGAAGCTAAACGATAACTAACCAAACATATAGTTGTTCTAAACTACTATGCTTAGGGATTATACCTATCGAACCAAGTCCTTCGTCTTTACGATCTCCTCGTCCTCCTCGGCCTTCTCTTTGTAGTAGACGATCCACCCGAGAGCAAAACTCCAAGCTTAGCCTCTAAACTTGAGGCAACTAACCTTCTTGGATTGCTAATCAAAGAAGCTAGAATGAAATAGAGTGATGGTTATGGATTGATTAGTCTTACTAATCCCAGATCTCAACACATGAGGGTGAGGATTAGTCTTTTGAAGAGAGAGAGCTTGAGGAGAGAGAATGTGAGAATGAATTATGATGAGAATAGTAAGTTATCATAATATATATGAAGCATTATCTTTTAACAAGAAAAGAAAAGAAAATGATGAATAAGCTTGCTTCATAAATATCTAATGGTGATTCATTATCATGACTCACTAAGCATTTATCATGCATTAATGATATGCATGAATCACCCTCATGACTCACTAAACTCATTTAATGCAAATGACACATAACCCTCCTTAGTCACCACCTTCTAGAAGCTTCTCGCACAATTACGAGAACGCCCCTCCGATCCGTAAAAATACGGAAAAACTTTAGACTGTAAAAATCCAATAACCGGATACCAGTAACTGGCTTAAACCAAAGCCGACTGGTAAAAACTGTCCAGACGACGTAAGTGTGTAAACACACATACGCATCCGAACCCTTGTCGTAAAACCATACGACCTCTATATCGTTTCGCCTGGAATAGGAAACTCTCTGTGTGGGACTCTAGAGACTCGACTACTACGCTGGCAGTGGGTTTAACCACAGACCGCAAGCGGCACTAGCTGTACGTAACGGTCCCCAGGTAGTTGTCGATAAGAAGGCCGATGAGGAAACCCATTCGAACTCCTACTGAGTCTGATGTGACAATCTCCATACAGTCCGGTCCGTTCGTCCAAGACTATCGCATATCGGGCCTAGGGGGGCGGCAAGCGTCAGTCCCCTAATAGCGGTATAAGTCGTGTCGGAGGGAAGCCTATTACACCCTGAGAAACTACTGGAACCTACCAGCAAATCTCGCTTGCCCTGGCCAGGGACTTTGCGTAATGGCTCTCTGACACAGCACGATATCTACTCCCAATACCGGGAGGGACGAATCCTGTCTAACCGCTACTGCCTCCAAGTGCTCGGGACTGCACCCAACTGCTACCTGTTTGCACGACTCCTTTGAGCCGTGGTAGGGTAGCAATCTAAGAACAGTGGGACACACTCGAGGCGGAGTACCAGTATCAAGTCTACGGACTATGCTGTACTCATGTCACCTGGGAACTGCTCACTGACGACTGGTATCAAACCAACCAACAGTTCCCTGTGAGTCCTGTCCGGTGTACCCGTAACCTAACGAGCACCTGCATACTATCTCCAGTACGACGTACTGACGGCTGTGGGACAGACCATCTCCCCAACTGGGATGAGAAGCGTACACACTAGTCTACTCCGGAGTATCGTTGCTCTGTCTCGATAATCCAACGACCAGGGACCTGAATAAGGATGTGCTTGTAGACTACCCAGCCCCCACTAGTGTGACTGCCATCACAACGCTGGTAGACAAGCAAGATCCTAAGAGCTCTATCAATACGTACACTTACATATTAAGATAGAAAAACCAAGTAGCATAGTACCATGTTTAGCAAGACTGTTATATACATGTGAATATCCCAAGCTTCCATTAAGTAATATACAAGCTAGTATGATACAGTAATGGCCTTCTAGGGCATAAACACTAACACCTGTTTGCACGACTCCTTTGAGCCGTGGTAGGGTAGCAATTTAAGAATAGTGGGAACACACTCGAGGCGAAGTGACAGTGTCAAGTCAACGGACTAAGCTGTACTCATGTCACCTGGAAACTGATAACTGACGATAGATATAATACCAACCAACAGTTTCCGATGAGTCCTGTCTAGTGTACTCGTAACCTAACGAACACCCACATACTATCTCAAGTACGACGTACTGACGGCTGTGGGACAGACCATCTCCCATGCTGGGATGAGAAGCGCATACGCTAGTCTACTCCGGAGTATCGATTCCCTGTCTCGATAGTCCTACGACTAGGGACCTGCATAAGGATGTGCTTATGGATTACCCAGCCCCCACGAGTGTGATTGCCATCACAACGCTGGTAATCAAGCAAAGATCCTAAGGGCTCCACTAATGTGTAAAGGCGATATGCTATAAGAAACACATGCACACATTAAAGTAGAAACAAACAAGTAGCATACTACTATTTTGAGCATGATTGTCTATATAACTGTGAATATCCCAAGCTTCCATCAAGTATTATACAAAATAGTATGATACAGTAATCGCCTCTAGGCATATACACGAACATTTGGGCTCGGCGGATATCCGGAGGATACCGACCGGAGTCGAGAGATGATATAGGCCGATCCGGACTGACGGAACCCGTAGGCCGATCCGGACTGACGGAGCCCGATATATGAGGATTTACGTGTCGATACTGGACACGGTTCTCATGATGTTTCGAGTGTCGATGCTAGACACTCAAGTTCCATGATTTTGATGTGTCGCGAGGGACACCCGTTGATTTATATCCTCATACCTTCATGCATATGCTTTTATGATATTCACATATATTGATTATATGGTTGGAGGAGATCTACATGCATACATACATTGATTATATAGTTGGACGAGATCCACATGCATACATACATTGATTATATGGTTGGACGAGTTCCACATGCATACATACATTGATTATATTGTTGGATTATATCCGGATACATATAGGTATTGGTATTAGTGTTGGCACATATACAGACCCGGTCACCCTAGATATCATAGTATTACCTTTATGATATAGTTGATCTAGGAGTCGTTGTTTATTCGATTTCTATCTGTTGATATTTTTCTACTCACGAGTTGGCAGCTCACACCCGTTGTGCCACAGTTCTTACAGGTTGACCGCTTGGATCAGTAGCGGTTTCGCTGACATACAGTTGCATTCGGGTGTTTTGCATTAGTAGGTGAGACATTTGTATCGTACCCACTCTTGTATCTATATTTCATATTGTATCTAGTTAACTCCTTCAATAAAAATTTGTAAATTGTATAAGTAATGAGACTTAGTGAGATTGTGGTTGCGAGACTTAGAGCGAGGGGTTTTCCGCTACTTGTGGTTTTGATGTCTTTCTTATTTCTTTATCTTTTGTGGTGAACTTCGCCGTTGGGCGTCGTATACTTACATATTCTGTCTTGTGTGGTTGTGATCCTCCGGTTGGCGAAGAGCTAGCTCCCGCTTGGGGATGCCTTTATCATTATCTTGTATATGTGGTTTTGGATCAAAATATACAAAGGAGGTGCTGCCCAAATTTTTAAAAGACGAAACACGTTTTCAAACTAGTATATTTCACTTGCAGTTTTATGTTCCTTTTCTATGCATTAAGAAAACTTGATTTCATTATACCTTTATTTCAAAACTTCACCTCCTTTATTTTCTTAAAAAGGTTTAGATTTCTGGGTTTCAGCTTACTTGAATTACGTTACGCCTCTAGACGTTGCATGATTTAAGTGCTGGTCACAAGCTAATATTTCAGGTCGTGACAAAGTTGGTATCAGTGCGGTAGGTTTAACCTTGGTTCGAGTCTATGTTTCACTATGCGGTGTCTAGGTCGGGTATGTATTTCGGAACCTAGGCTTGACCTTACGGAACTTAGACTTGAACGGGGGGTATTAGACCCGAACTTTCGTTTAATAGGCTGACCCTGATTGATGGAGTAGGTAGCTTGAGTAGAGTGACGTACCGTACGTATGTTCCGCGACATATTTACGATACGATACTCCACTTAAGAAACCTTAGAATGTGCATATTTTGAGATCTATGATTTTCTTTGTACCCATGATTATACATCCATTTGAGATCCTTGATTCTATTCGTTTCCATGATCATACTCTCATTGATGTTGTTCCTTACTATGATCATGTATCTATTCTGGATCTATCGTTTCCTTTCATGCCTTTGATATGTTTTTATCGATACTCGATTGAGGTTCTTGTCACCATGGTTTGAGCGCAGATTGAGCTGCTGCTAGTGTTGCAGTCAGGGTGAGCTCGTCTGGTACGAGGGCTGACCATTGTGTTTTTTGTTCACATGGGAACGTCTCGATGTAGTGTTATGTTGTGACCTCCTGTTGAGGCGAGTGTTTGGTTTTACACCGGATGATCGGGCCATTGTTAGAGCTGCCAGTTGCGAGAAGACTGTCGATGTATAGCATACCTTAGAGATTATGATGTCGCCTACCGTGCAGACATATGACCCAGCTGTTGCTGAGATTGATAGGATGTCGCTTCCAGAGCTTACGAGCTGAGATGCCAGACCTTCCAGGCAGAAATGCGACAGGTGATAACTAATCTACCCTGATTTGAGAGACGAAGGTGATTCGTCAGATTGATGTGCCAACGCAGGCCCAGTTGAATTGAAGATTTTCAGTGTGGAGAGTCTTACTCAGATCTAGAGCAGACCGATCTAGAGATGACCGTTGATGTATCGTCTTTCCTAGAGAATTGATGCATTGTCTAGCATGCGGGCGAAGAGTATTCACATGTTGTATAGGTGAAGCTAAAAATTTCGAACGAGTGTCAGAAACCCATTTTCCCCAAGTTTAAAGTGTTTGGAGGAACATGCAAGTGATTTTGTGGACCCTATAGAAGAATGAAACCCTAACTCGACATGATGACCATGGAACTGCTTTTAAACCCTAAAGTTTGCGGCAATTTAGCGGTGCCATCAGTGAGGCTTGGGTTTGCCCTTCTACAGCTGGTCTAGAAGTACTGTGGTATGTACCCAATATTTTAGACTGTGCTCAGGTGTTGAGCTTTCGGGAAATTTTGGGACCTTGATGACTCGATCGAATAGTTTGAAGTCGTGCGGATATTATATGATAGGAGACCAGTAAGATGACCAGCTTCGGATAGAGGACCTCACCCAGATGCGTTGTGAGCTGATCGAGGACGGAAGAGTATTGAGTATTCCTCCGATGGTTGGGATGAGTTCCCGAGGACATGTTCGGCCAGATATCTTCTACAGAGTAATGAAGATACCGAGTTTGTGATTTTGAGTCCGTGCGGGAGACTCCGGATTAACTGTAGCCGAGGACCATTGTAGTACGCAGATAGCACGATGTGACGTCGAAGTGGATGATGATAAAGATGAGTGGAACAAAAGGTTCGTGCGAGATGCCGATGAGCTGTTGTTACTCCCCGTTCAGATTAAAGATCGGATATGTCTACAGAGGAGTTAGGATGTGACCAGTTCCCGAGGAAATGCTGTGCTGAGGACGCAGATGTCCAGAGAGAGAGAAATGATTATGCAAGAGTACTAGCCTCCGTACAGTTTGGCATAGGCGAGATCAGAAGAGACCTTGAGCAGGATTCCTTCCAGGAAACCGCTGCAATGAGATTTTCACCAAGGATCAGATGTGTCACGTGTATTCAGAGAGTCAGAAGCCGACGCCAGTGACGTACTGCCTTACGAGTGGTCATGATGATTGACAGAGAGATGACCAGAGAAGTGCCAGAACGGAATCGTCCCCGTTAGCACACCTGACTGGGCCGATGAACCGATGGATTGCGAGATTGGTATGTCCACAGAGGAGAAAATGAGGACCCAGAGACAGAAGATACCAGACCGTGAGCAGGAGGCAAGCGGATGTTCTTGTTCTGTAGGTTTTAGGCGCACCAATTTATTTTTCGACATTGTAGGAGGTGTACCTCGATATCATTTATTGCGATTTGCGTTTGTGATCTGAGTATCATGCTTATATCGCTTGGATTTGAGTTTTGATGATTGAGTTTCTTGATGCCGTTTTCGTGCACCATGGCTGCACCTCATGGGTATTTACATTTTGCGCATAGTTATCGCACTTGATATATATTTTATACATTGTTGTGTTGATTTGCGATTTGTGCATATCTATTGCATTTGATGTCGATTTTGTACCTTCGTAGCATGTGTTTCTGGTTTCGTGGATTTCATACGATTGATGTGATTTTTGCACTCGGTAGAGCTTACATGTGTTTGTAGTGCATTGATACGGATTTGTGCTCGTAGTTGCACATGTTTTGATTTATACACCTTGGTACACTTGGTGTCGTTTTTATACGCATTTGAGTTATTTATGTGATTTTCGTGTATTGGTTGCACCGTACTTGTATTTCGCGCATTTGATGCACCAGAGTTGAGATTTTCGTGCACAATAGATGCACTAGATATTGTTGTCGTGCATACCCGTTGCACCGGACAGATGCTTTTGTACACACCCGTTGCACTTAGTTCTGACTTGTGCGTATAGTGGCACCTGTTTTTGGATTTGATTTCCGTGCACACCAGACACATGTGATTGTTGGATACGCCTTTTGAGCCTGATTTTGCTTTTAAGCACTTTGTTTTCGTTTTGGGCACCATATTATATAGTGGCTAAACATGACTGATCCGAGGACACTACCTGAGTACTTTGCATGCATTAAAATTTAAGAAGAGCTTTTCAAAAAGGAGCTGTAATCTCGTTATTTCCTATGTGTCCATGAGTGACACAAACTTTTTTTTAAGGAAAACCTTTTGGGATATTTTGAAAACGACGGAACGTGTATTTAGGAAAATGTATATGGACAAATATTATTATTTTAAAATGAGCATTCGTCACTTAGGATGTGAGTTGTGCATCCATGCGGCGATTTAGAAAAGATTTTGCATGTATTTTATTCAGATTTTGGAGTTTTCAAGGATGCGTACTATACACGTATAATAGTATTTGACTAGTGTATATTGGATTTCAGTAGTGGATTTTGAGATCTGTATCTCTATTGTAACTCCGAGGATATGCGTGGAAATCCGATGATTTGCGTGACGCTTGACGGAGTTCGATTTTGAGTTTTGTACTCGTTTTCATGCGCACTTGACGCGTTGTGTTGTTTTTGCATCTTCCGTAATTTCGAAGCCCCGTTGATTTGAGATGATTATTGAAATGTTTTAGATTTTGGGGGTTTAAATTTAAATTCGGGGACCGAATTTATTTAAGGGGGGAATATTGTAAAATTTCAGAAAATATAAAATATTATTTTTGGAATTTAATATTAAAATAATATATTTCCCGAAAACTGCCCGATTTGCGAAATTGGGGTTTTCGAAAAAGGGTATAAATATATACCAATAATTGTGAAATAAATGAAAATTAAAATGATTTATTCATTTAATAATATATTTAAAGGATTTGGCATTTTAAAAATTTTTATATGCAGTTTCGATAAAAACCCGATTAGTGTACTGCTAATCGCGATTAAGCCAAATCCGCGTTTCTACAGTTTTTCATGGCTAGTACACCATGTCATGTTGCATTTTGGTTACATGTTGTTTTGGGTATTTTATGGTTTGGTTTTAAAATAAAAGAGATAAGAAAAGAGAAAAGGGTAAAAGGGTAAATATGAGAGAGTGGGAAAATGAGTGAATGAGGGGTGAGAATAAGAGAGGAAAGAGAGAGAGGGGTAGCCACATCCTTCAATTCCCCCGTTATTTTCTTTCTTCATCTTCCTCCAACCTCATCTCCCTCCACCTCCTACCCATGAAATCATCTAAAAAGCTTCATCAAAACCCTAAACCCCCTTCATAAAAGTTGATCCCCACCTCACCCTTATCACTTTGGACCAAGAAAACTAGGATTTTGATGACTTTGGTCGAGCTAGGGTTTTCTTGAGTTGCCTAAAGGAGATATAAATTCTTCCCTTTAGTTTAGTTTTAATTTTCTTGCATTCTTGTGTAGTTTAGAGGTTGATTGTGTGTGGAATTGTGATCATAGAAATCCCAAGAGAAGGGTTTGAGTGTTCGTTTGGAATTGGTGATGTGTAGTGGCTGCCTACAGACCTTAGTGTGGATTTGTATGGCCTAGGATAGGGAACAAGAACTTAGAACCATTCCGACATCGGTTAAATTGACAGTTTGAGGTAGTATTATGGAATCTGGAGTAACTGTTCACACCAGAATATTGCATTATTATATTCCCCATTCTTATTCTTTTTATAAATAAACAGGTGCTTTTGACGTATGTCTGCTACATGTTACAGGTTACAGGTTCTTGGACAGGAAACAGTGAAAACGATGAAAAGACGACGTAAAAGTGAGACTTTGATCGACAAACAGAGAATCTTGATCAAGCCTACATAAAGAACAATTCACAAAGCAAGATTCAAGACACCGACTCAAAGCGAAGGGGTAGAAGTCCACTATAATGTTCACTGGAAATCTGGAAGAGAACCAGAGGCTAAATTGAGAAAAGATATATAGAAATAAGAAGGCCAAAACGAACCAGAGCAAGCCACAAAGTTTCAGAGTCCAACTCCATCATTGGGCCGCGGAACCGCGGCCCAAACCCTACCCAGGCCACGGTTCTGCGGCCATCAAGAGCAATTAGAAACTAAAATTTCAAGCAAAATGTGGCGGAGGCTTTGACTAGTCAACCTAGGGCTATTTTTGTAAAATTAGACATGCGGTTCAAGATGTAACCTAGGGTTTCTATTTCCTATAAATAGAACTCTAAAGCTTGTAATTTCTTATGCCTCCTTTTAATAAAAATTCCAAAATCCTTTTTGGAGAGCATCGGTGCTTCTTTTCCATTCAGATATTCAGATCTGACAAACCTGCATGGATGATTGGAGGGATTCATCTGTAAGTAGTTTTATTTAATTATTCTAGTTTAGATTTTAATTTCTTGCCTTAGATGTTAGCTTTGGGAAGGGCTTTTGAGAGATGAGATCTCTCATCCCTTTCTTACCCATCACATAGAATCTATAGGACTCCATGCATACACGCACACACCGCGCCCTACGGCACCCTATCCCTCGAGGTAGCGGTGATACCGTAATATAAAGGCTCGGGTGCGCGCGTTTTCCATGGAGGTTAGGGTAAGGATCTCTAAAGGAAGGACAAGAACCTAGAGGAAGGAACACCTTCCCGAATGGATCTAATCCCCTTTATTGATAATTACCATAACTCCTCTTAGATCCTAATCTGGGTATAGAAAACGTTGAGATTTATTTACATTTCCAAACCATTCCTAAACCTAACCCTAGCAAGATTTAGATCTAGATAATTGCCCTAGGATAATTTAGGTTTTTAGATTTAATAATCTGTCCGAACACCTTTCGGAATTAACTCGTAAGAACGAATCGGAAATTCACAACATCCCTGTGGACCGACCCGTACTCACCGGCTAGCTGCAAAGCGACGCCGTTCTTGATTGCGGTTACAAATATTTTTGATCTATCTTTTAGAAAGCGCAAGCACGCTAAATCACATAAAATCAAATGGCGCCGTTGCCGGAGATGGCGTAGAAATTTAGTTTTTAGAATAATTTGGATTTTTAGATTTAATAATAACTCCGAACACCCTTCGGAATTAACTCGTAAGAACGAATCGGAGATTCATAACATCCCTGTGGACCGACCCGTACTCACCGGCTAGCTGCAAAGCGACGCCGTTTCTGATTGCGGTTACAAATATTTTTTATCTATCTTTTAGAAAGCGTAAGCACGTTGAATCATACCAATCAAATGGCGCCGTTGCCGGGGATGGCGTAGAAATTTCCTTTTTGCAATTTCGGGTTAATCTAAGAAAAAAAATTCATAAAAATCTAAAAAAATCCAAAAAAATATAAAAAAATATATAATCTGTTATTTTTGGAAGGGATACTTTGTTGTTTGAATTTTGCAGGATATACGATAATCGGATCTGGAAATCTATAGAGATCAAAATAGGAAAAAACAGATCGGAACAACAGAAGATCACAACAACCGAGGAACAGAAGAAATTTGGAGGACCGAGTCTTCAAGTTAACCGTGGTGATCTGGTTAAAAAAAAAAATTCGCCGAACCGAACAAAGCGCGGCGGAACCGCCGCGCCAGCCCCCTTTTGGCCGCGGAACCACCGCGGTCTAGTCGAATCAGGGCTTAAAAAAAAGGGGCAGAAGCGCGATAAAAATAAAAAAATAAAAAAATAAAAAACCGTTCCGCCACTGCAAATTTCTGTGAGTTTTCTCTCTCTCCTCCTCTGTAAATCTTGATATATCTTCTGTAAATTTGCCTGCAGGATTTCTTTGCGCTCAAAAATCCTTTCCCTTCCAAATAACAATCTTGTGCAGGATTCTTTGCACCGCGCATAAAATAAAAATCTTTGATTGCAAGTGATTTACTGTTTTGCATATCTTTAATCGGACTTTAAGGGGCTTTTTGACCAATTCAGATTGGGTGGGGATTTCATCACCCTTCCCAGGACCCCAGAAATCACATATGGCATTTGCATTGACCATATCCTAATTAAAAAATACTAGACTCAGCTCTAAGGACATCGAGCTCAATAGGAAAAGGACTAGTATAGGCATCGACCGTTTATCCCAATTGACTTTGCGGTGTCTAGGCTAGTGGTTTTTAATTAGGCCCACTACTGTGGTTCCTTCCCACTTACCTGGCCGTACTTGTCGGTGAAGAGGCGGTTTGAGGTCCTATTTCTAGCCCTAGTTAGGAGCTGTCTAGCAGACCTAGGTGACCCTAGATCTAGGTCTGATTGTGCATTTCTGGTTGATTACATTTGTGTCTAAGCCCTTTATCGAAATTTTTTTTTGCAAACAGTCTCAAATAAAGAGAAAAAGGAAAAAAGGAAAATATTTTATAGAACTTGCAAAATTTTTTTAGCCCCAAATAAATCCTTGCACCACCCAACCTTCCTTCTTGTCACCTTTCTTCTTTTAACATGGGTACCCCACACAATAAATCATTAGCCGAACTTTGGTATCCCGAACCTAATTTTGCGTCGTACGTTAATTTGTTCGGTCAATTTAAAAATGATCCTTCCTTGCCAAAAATTTCGTTGAAAGATCAAATAGAGGCGTCTAGGAGAAACAGTTTGACTTTTCAACCCACCTTGTGTCAACCGAGTCAACCTTTACCACCTACATATGTTGATACCACTTCTTCAAGTCCTTCTGTCACTCCTAGACCGATGTCCATTGCTGAGAATATCGCTCAATCTCGCAGTCGATCTTTCACCCCTCTCTACTCATCTAGTTCTAGGGATCAACAAGACTATTCACCTTTTTATCTACATGTTGACCCTACCCCTGTCCAATCACCTACTTCCTACACGTCATACCCGACCTTCCTACCTTCACTAGACACCGTTTCTACACAGCCATTAGGGAGTTTCACATATCCACACGATTTTGAATCTTTTACCGAAACCCCCTCACCACCCAAGTCTAGTTTGGAAGAGTCGTTGGAGGTTTATATTGCTGCAACAAACAAAATGGTGAGGAATGTGGAAGCGTCCATGGCCGTCCTTATGCAACCGAGTGAACCGGTAGCTAGTTTCCAACTAGCTCCAAATTTTTCAATGCATGAGGAGGCGGTTGGACAGAGTGAGAATGAGAGAGGATTTTCAAATCAAACTTACCCTTACCCAATTGAAGTCCACAACTCCTTTTTTCCATCGATTGCCCTAAATAGTTCACCTGTTGAAAATAAAAACGAGTTGTGTGATTTTGTAGTGTTTGATTTGCCAAATTGTGAGGAACCCCTTTCGAGTGAAACCGCACCTAATCCTTTCGATCTTTACACCCACCATCTAGAACCTAAATCGATACATATCCATGCTTTTGATGAGGTGTCTAAAGAAATTGGTTTTCACTTGATTGAGGATATAGACGCCGGGAATATTTCAGATGATGAACCTGTCGATTTAATTGAAATTTTATGTTCAAATCATCATCCTGAGTTATTAAATATTTCTCCCGAATCTCATATGCGTCTAGATTTTGATGATAATGGCATGGATGAGTTAAATATTGAGGATAGTATTGAGGAGAGTCTTGAGGATAATATTGAGGTTGAATCATTTTTGTTTGATGTGTCTGATTTTCCAATTCAGCCTCCTGAACCTTTAACTGTTATATCACCCTCCCTCTTTCCCATTGTTCCGACCGAACAAGAGACCGTTACGCTTTCATCTCCTATACCAAGTTCGGCGTAACCATGTTTTCTTGCGAATCTTGAGGGATTTGACCCGATTTCCCGACGGGTTGATAGGTTAGCGCAATCGCTTATAACATATCGATCATCACATATTGCGCTAATTTATTCACTCGATTTACACCCTCAAGTTCGCGCGATCCTTCTTTCTTCTTTCCGCCATTCTTCTCCCACACCGAGACCCTATTCTACCACCCTTCTTCTCATTCGGTCTCGTGTGTTTCTCATTTCTTTCATCCACACCCCATTTTTGCACCAACTATACCACTACCACGATAAGATTTTTGAATGGTTGGTGCTAACATTTGGCTTGTGTAAGGCCAAGTTTAAGTTTGGGGGGAACCGTTGTATATATGTATATATATTTTTTGTTTTCTTTTTCTATAAGAAATAAAAAAAATTCAAAACATTAAAAATATAAAAAAAATTGTAAATAAATAAACAGGGAAGTGCCGGTATTTTGACCCTCTTGGTTTAGTATGGCAGTGAGGACACTGTCAAGTTCAAGTTTGGGGGTATGCTCGGTACGTCTTCTTCCTTCGCATTCATTTGTACATATTTTTGCATTTGCATACTTATTTGAAAACCCATAAAAATTTGAAAATTTTCAAAAATTATAAAAATTATTGTATTCAATTTTGGCTATAATTGACTTGAGTTTGACAAATAGGTTAACTGGTTAGGAACAACTAGATCTTAGACTTAGTGAATTAAAAACCCTAAAGATAACATTCTTTAAAGTTTAACGGTAGAAAGTATATGCCTTGTAGTTTATTTAGAAATAGGCGAATTTTGGGTTCACTTCTTGGGCTAGGTCGAAACGAAGGAAAAATATTGAAGCTTTTATTAGAGTATAAGTTTGAAAAATAGTTCCTAGCTTAAGTCTAGATTCTGAAAATGTATACCCTACAACTTGCACAATCACGCACCTTGAAACTTGGAATAGTAGAAGAGACCATGAAATGCTCTTGTCTAAAGTCCTTAGTATAATGAAAATAAAAGAAAAAAAAATTGTGATTAAAGAATAAAAAAATGGACACTGGTTTTTGTGATTATTTAAGGCTGTAAAAATAGAAAAAAAATTTTAGCGAGGGTGCTTCATCACCTAGTGCCTTAGACTAACTGGTTTGGGAGTCACTGCTAAAGCCTTGGGTGTTGCAAAACTAGGAAGTACGCTTTAAAGTGCTAACGCATCTTGTAATCGGTTGTTGGTACCTCAAGAAGTATTAATGGTCGCATGAAGGATGTGTAAGCAAATTTCATTTAAAAATTCACTAATTAATAAGTGCTTTTGACAATGGACGAGAGTATGATTGCTTGATTTGAATTTCCAAGTGTAGGGATGATCTATACACACACGTAGGGATATGTGATTGGAATTTAGATAAGAGAGAGGAATGAAAAATAGAACTTATATCTTTAATAGAGTTGATAGAAATTCCTAAGTGGAGATGAAACCCTAGAAGGAAGACTTAAGAGATGCCGAAAGCTAAGTAGGTCTACATAACATATATAATCTTAAGTTAAATAATGAGGAAGTGTGAAGAATGTGGGTGGATAATTTGCGAGTCAAAAGATAATAGAATTCCTTATTAGAAAACCCAATTGGAGAACAAAAGTTAATGGGCCGAATTGATAGGATTTTGTGGGTGTAATCCACTGAAAACCCTCAGGAGACAACACTCCTCCTACTAGGGACACCTAGAGGTTTAACGGCTTGTTGCACGTGCTCAGTGCAATCGCGTTTCCCTACGAAAGTGTGGTTATGATTTTAGTGAATAAAAATAAGTTTGCTCGAGGACGAGCAAAAGATAAGTTTGGGGGTATTTGTTCACACCAGAATATTGCATTATTATATTCCCCATTCTTATTCTTTTTATAAATAAACAGGTGCTTTTGACGTATGTCTGCTACATGTTACAGGTTACAGGTTCTTGGACAGGAAACAGTGAAAACGATGAAAAGACGACGTAAAAGTGAGACTTTGACCGACAAATAGAGAATCTTGATCAAGCCTACATAAAGAACAATTCACAAAGCAAGATTCAAGACACCGACTCAAAGCGAACGGGTAGAAGTCCACTATAATGTTCACTGGAAATCTGGAAGAGAACCAGAGGCTAAATTGAGAAAAGATATATAGAAATAAGAAGGCCAAAACGAACCAGAGCAAGCCACAAAGTTTCAGAGTCCAACTCCATCAGTGGGCCGCGGAACCGCGGCCCAAACCCTACCCAGGCCGCGGTTCCGCGGCCATCAAGAGCAATCAGAAACTAAAATTTCAAGCAAAATGTGGCGAAGGCTTTGACTAGTCAACCTAGGGCTATTTTTGTAAAATTAGACATGCGGTTCAAGATGTAACCTAGGGTTTCTATTTCCTATAAATAGAACTCTAAAGCTTGTAATTTCTTATGCCTCTTTTTAATAAAAATTCCAAAATCCTTTTTGGAGAGCATCGGTGCTTCTTTTCCATTCAGAAATTCAGATCTGACAAACTTGCATGGATGATTGGAGGGATTCATCTGTAAGTAGTTTTATTTAATTATTCTAGTTTAGATTTTAATTTCTTGCCTTAGATGTTAGCTTTGGGAAGGGCTTTTGAGAGATGAGATCTCTCATCCCTTTCTTACCCATCACATAGAATCTATAGGACTCCATGCATACACGCACACACCGCGCCCTATGGCACCCTATCCCTCGAGGTAGCGGTGATACCGTAGTATAAAGGCTCGGTTGCGCACGTTTTCCATGGAGGTTAGGGTAAGGATCTCTAAAGGAAGGACAAGAACCTAGAGGAAGGAACACCTTCCCGAATGGATCTAATCCCCTTTATTGATAATTACTATAACTCCTCTTAGATCCTAATCTGGGTATAGAAAGCGTTGAGATTTATTTACATTTCCAAACCATTCCTAAACCTAACCCTAGCAAGATTTAGATCTAGATAATTGCCCTAGGATAATTTAGGTTTTTAGATTTAATAATCTGTCCGAACACCTTTCGGAATTAACTCGTAAAAACGAATCGAAAATTCACAACATCCCTGTGGACCGACCCGTACTCACCGGCTAGCTGCAAAGCGACGCCGTTCTTGATTGCGGTTACAAATATTTTTGATCTATCTTTTAGAAAGCGCAAGCACGCTAAATCACATAAAATCAAATGGCGCCGTTGCCGGGGATGGCGTAGAAATTTAGTTTTTAGAATAATTTGGATTTTTAGATTTAATAATAACTCCGAACACCCTTCGGAATTAACTCGTAAGAACGAATCGGAGATTCACAACATCCCTGTAGACCGACCCGTACTCACCGGCTAGCTGCAAAGCGACGCCGTTCTTGATTGCGGTTACAAATATTTTTTATCTATCTTTTAGAAAGCGTAAGCACGCTGAATCATACCAATCAGTAACCCGGGGGCACTAAAAATAATTTAGCAAAGGCAGGGAGGCAAGCAGGTGATTGTGAGTGTACCAATGAGACCCGAGCCCCTAACCCAAAGCCCAGGCCACAGATTTATTCCATCTGACCGCAAATTGCGGTCAGGGTGGGTTGGAATTGATTCATGCTTGTTTTGTAGCTCCATCTCCAGTAAACCAGACCCTTTACATATGCAAAATTGGCTAAATTCATCTAAGGTAAAATCTGGGAGCATATTGGGGTGTTTTTGGCTATGTTTTCCGTATTTTGAGGTGCTCATTTTTGATATTTGGATTCGTATTTGGTTGTTGGATGTCTGCACATCAACAACAAGGGTTGTTTGGTTGATTTTTGTACGCGTAAGCTATAGGTTCTAACCTATAGGAAATGCGCGTGCCGTATTGAATTTTAGAACTTGATTTTAATAGCGTTGCGATATGTGTTGTTATTGTAGATACCTTCACGTGGATTCCGAGGCGACGGAGCATGACGTCATCGACTTCGGCAAGCGAAGACCAAGGTGAGTAGATCTATATCTACGGGGGAAGTCGGGTGGAAGGCGTATATCACCCCCGCAAAGTTTTGGGTGAAACCGATTTGTAGCATATGGTTAAGAATACCTAGAGTAGCAAACTCGGGTTAGAATTAAAGGATAGTTAGATAAACCATATTAAAAACTAAGGATAGTTAGAAGAGATATGATACGACTTGTATGTGATGACGGGACTTGAGGATGTTATTTGTTGATATTGCGGTTTAGGGTACTATAGGACTAGATAGTCGACGTAGATACGTCATCCGAACCATACTTATTTCTAAACTGAAGAATCATATGCATCTTTTAAACAGATACCCTGAGGGATGTTATGGATTTTTAAATGATATCTTTTCTTTAAAAACACCGTAGCCCCTACTTTCAAAACCACGATTCGCATCTTTCTAAAACTGTTGTATGGTTCGGATGTGTATATTAGATTAGATACTAATGCTTATAGTAAAGGTAGAATGTATTTGTAAAATTGACTTGATGAGGGATATAAATGCGATGAAAAGAATATTTGACGCGATATGATGATTTGATGATATGTTGGTATACGGATGCGAGTCGATTGTGATGATTGATACCCTGCCGGTCCCCTGATATGAGATTATTACGGATGTGACCTGGAACATAGGTATATAGAGATATTTATATGTATTGTGAATCGTGAGTGTTAGCCGTTCGTGACGTTAGGTCCGTACCCTCCTCGTCTTATAGGTTGATAGGATCCCTGATAGCTTAATGGCACCGTACGATGATTTTCCGTGCGTAATGAGTTTGACTTGATGATTGATCCTTACCCTTGACTCGAGATTCCCGTACGATGGATTATACCGTACGCGATGTTGTGTGGCTGGATGCCGATTGATGGATTCACCGACTTGATCATGTTAGATATGTATACCTTATAGCTTTTAGCTGACGATTTACCTTATGATGCATTCATGTTATTCGCATTGCATTACTTATATCTGTGCTAGTACACTTACACCATTATCGATGATGCGTATGTTGCATGTACACAGATTTGCCGGCTCACACACTTCATCATCGATAATTGCCATGTTCTACACAGTAGGATTGCTGCATCATGATATGACTCTTCGCATAACATGCTTGCGTATATACCACTTGTACATATATATTGGCGCACATACATATTGTACACTCATGCTTGCGTATATACCACTTGTACACCCATATTGGCGCACATAAATATTGTACACTCATGCTTGCGTATATACCACTTGTACACCCATATTGGCGTACATACATATTGTACACTCATGCTTGCGTATATACCACTTGTATACCCATATTGGCGCACATACATATTGTACACTCATGCATGCGTATATACCACTTGTACACCCATATTGACGCACATACATATTGTATACTCATGCTTGCATATATACCACTTGTACACCCATATTGGCGCACATACATATTGTACACTCATGCTTGCGTATATACCACTTGTACACCCATATTGTCGCACATACTTATTGTACACGCATGCTTGTGCATATACTGTAAGTGCACGGCGGCGCCCCGGCCGTCAACCCGACGGCCAAACGCGGAAACGGTGGTAAACTTAAAATTTGCGGACTTAGCAAACCGGCACCACCGCGCACTAAACTCCGGATCGTGCCATTAAACTAGTCTAAGCTATCTAGAGAGGGGGTAGAGAAGTATACCATACGATCCAAGTCCTCCGGTCTTCATCTCCACTCCGATCTCCTCGCGGGATCTCCGTCCGTCTCCTCCTCGTCGGAAAGGGCACCACGAAGCCGGGTACTTTTACGGGCTCCCACCTCGATACTGAGGCAACTCGAGCATGAAGCCGGCAACTCGACATGCTCAAGATTTGCTGTAGGAATATAGTGTAGAATCATAGTCTCTCTTTTGGGGTTTGGTTGCCATTTGTGGATGATGGAGGAATGGTGTATAGAAAATTGGTGCTTTCAATTTTCTAGCAATGGAATGAGAAGAAGAATGATATGCACAAAAATGAATCACTCTCATTTTTCTTCCTCTCTTTTCTTTTCTTCTTCTCTCTTTTCTTTTTCTTCAACCATTTCATCAAGTGAGAGCAAGAGGGTGGAGGAATGAATATGATAGCATAAACATAGAAGGAAGGTGAGTGTAGGAAAAGTAGAAAGGTGACTATATCCTAAACATAATCATAACAATCTTTCTTATCAACCTCACTTCATTTCTAATCCTTTCTAATCACAATGAATGAAAGAAAAGCAAAGATGCTTTCATAATTAATCCTTATGCAAATAAATCCTCCACAAAAGTAATTTGCAAAACTGCAAATTACCCCCTCCATCAGAAAAGTCCGGCCGGGAAAGAACAAATGAAAACCGGCCGGAACGGAAAGCAAACAGGCAACTCCAGAAAACTGGTCCCGTAATAAATTACAGGATAACCCCGATACTGTGCATACACACCTGCATTTGTATTCCGTCCGGATACAAATGCAAAGAGACAAAATCTACACTGTACTAAACTAGGACCGGCTTAAGCCAAAGCCGGCTAGTAATATCCGTTCGATCCTGATCCGTGCAATACCGCACGTATCTGATCGAACCCTGCCATATAACCATACGGCCACTAGTACAAACTGTCCGATCCTGATCCGTACAATACCGCACGTATCTGATCGGACCCTGCCATATCTCCATACGGCCTCTACAGCGTTTCGCCCGAAAGCTTGAGTAACTGAAAGTGTGGTGGACTCTAAAGACTCGTCAATACTATGGCTGTGGATTTAACCACTAGCACGTCAGAGGTATAAGCCAATACGTGACGGGCCACCAGCTATTGACTAAAAGGGATGTCGATGAGGAAGCTCACCCCGACACCCAACTGAGCCTGTCAGTGACAATATCCGTGCAGTCCGGTCCGTTCGTCTATGAGTATCGCATGGCGGGCCTAGGGGGTTGGTAAAAAGTCAGACCCCCAAAAGCGGTACAAGTCGTGTCGGAGTGTAGCCCAGAACACCCTGAGATACTACTGGAATACCTACCAGTAAATCTCCTTGCCTTGGCCAAGGACTTTGTGTAATGGCTCTCCTAGACACAGCACGACCTCACCCCCAATACCGGGAGAGACGAACCCCTGAAGATACGCTCACTGCCTCCATGTGGCTCGGGACTGTACCCAACTAAAACCTGTTTGCACGACTCCTTTGAGCCGTGGTAGGGTAGTAATCAAAAGTACAGTGGGAACTCACACGAGACAAATGACGATCCCCAGGTCGATGAACTAACCTGCACACATGTCACCAGGGAACTGCCATCTGACGTCTGGTATATGACCAACTAGTATGTTCCCGGCGAGTCCTGTCAAGTGTACTCATAACCCAATGAGCACCTGTATACATCTTAGGTGATCCAACTGACACCAGTGGCTTGTGAGACCGGCCACCGCCCCTCGTCGGGGTCTCGACTGTATACACTAGTCTACTCTGGAGTATCGATGCCCTGTCTCGAAACTCCCACGACTAGGGACCTTTTAAGGATAAGCTTATAGACCCCCAGCTCCCACTTATATGATCGCCCTCATACTGCTGGTGGTCAAGCAAGAATCCTAGGGGCTCTATCAACGTGTAATAGCGACGTGTCATGTCACCTAAAGCAGTACACGATGATAAAGGTAAACCAGATAGCATGCTATCATTTCGAGTAAGACTGTCCTACCGGGATAGGTCCTCCCTCAATCATTACAATCACGTACCTGTGACCTAATAATTGACTCTGAGGGCACTATCTCCAACAATCTCCCACTTGCACTCAAGGCTAATTATTGCGATGTCGCATACTCACAGCCCGTGTGATACCGAACATCCAACTCCTCTACTAGTCAGTCTCACAAAGCTCATTTGCGGAACTATTGCGTTCGAGGAATAGCCTCAGTGAGTGGATCCGCTTAGTTGTTTCTTTCTATGTCTCTCTAAATCTCAAGTTCGCGGAGAAAGCCATCTCCCGAAATGAGCAATACCTGTCTTAGAATGTCTGGATGTCTGATGGGACCTAGCTCATAAATGAACACCAAATCCAAACTTCTTAGACTGTATCGTCAACTGAACTTAATCAGTATCCTGCGCCATGCCTCCCTCAGTATTGCCTTGGACCACCTGTCCAAAATACTGCCCCTCATCAGAAGGAAAAACTATAACTCTGACAACCTTCTTGTCGTCCATGTCACCTTGGAAGCCTGGAATGATAACTGTCTCCCGAATAAGGCTGTCGTTATCATATCCCTAGAACATCCACTTATGTTCTAAAACTGCTTCCGACTGTTTCTCCAGGATTGGATCAATGTCAACTTATTGCATCTAGTGCAAGAACAACATCTGGTGTGGTACTTGACATCTCACGATTGACTCAATTGCCTGAGCAAGTGATCTGCCAATCATGCACGTCCCTCTCCCCTTTAGTCTGTAAGACACCTTTGGAGAGGGTGACTCCATTACCTGCAGGTACACTACCGTGCCAGGAGTCGTCCATTCTAAATATCCTTAGAATGCTGTCTAAGTACCCTGATTGGGAAACCACCCAAATCTAGATCTAAAACCATAGATCTAGTAACCAGTATGTTAGACATAAAGTCCAAGTCCTTTGTGGAGAAACTACTGTGTGACGACCAAAGTATAACCGATTGTAGTATAGGAGTTTCTTTTCCTACTTTGTGTATGTCATCTAAATACTATGACATCACACCCTACTACCTTCTCAACAGATCCATCCCTATTCTGATGAAGTCAAACCCATGACTGTCACGTCAGAAATAGATGATCTATCTCCGCTATATCTGCTTTAGTCTATAAATAGACATAAGCAACCTGTCCACCAATGCTTCCGCTGCTCCCACTGACTACGACAACCCTCTGGCAGAGTCATATACACGTACACTTCTAAAACTAGTTTAGAACGACGCTATACTCATCCTCCCGTCGGGTCTCGCAGCCTGGAACAAAAGCAATGGTAATTGTGGGTAAACAAGAACTTCCCTGTCACCGTCCTTGAGGCTACTGTAGTACCTCTCTGGTGCCTGAAGTTACCCACCTTATCTGCGGAGTGGCCAATGGAATGTCAATCCAGATTGAATCTTTAGGTTCCTTATCAAATCTTCAGTAATCGTTTGTGGTTCTGGAATCACTTCCAGTTCTACCATACTCCCACTACTGTTTTCTGAAAAAAATCCATTTTTAATAAAACTGTGGCGAGTCTAGAACAATATTGCTATTGTTCATCCAGATGGTAGAAAGTCAACCCTCGTCATAGCCTGGGTCAACCCACAAACAGCCATTACAGAAACGTGCCTTGAGTTGTCCAGTGTCTGGTTTTAATCATAAGCCGGACAACTCCCCGTACCTTAACAACGTTAAGATATGAACTGTTCTATATCCAATATAGAACCAGAGGCACTGATTTAATTTAACCAGATTCAAATCATGCAGCTGTCTCCAGTGCATGTCAACTAAATGGAGAGAGGCCGATCAGCGTTACTCAACATAGGAATACTTCCAATTATGAGTAACCTGAAAGAGAAGCAATTTCTCTTTATCATTACTATCAACTGAATACCATACACAAGTATCTACATCTTCGATCACTTTGAAGAATCCCGATACTTGCTACACCTGGTTCTCTACTCTATTCAAATACCTATAACTCCTCAAAACTTAGACCCTGTGTTTCTACGAAACACATGTCTAAGAACCAGAGAAGTTAAAAGTAAACAGAATATAGTATGAGGACCAACCCCTCTGTCCAAATGGATACTGGACAACATACAATACTTTGTATAAGTCCGCTGAGTCTGACAACTCTTTCACTGTGTGTCGTAGGTTGAAAACTGTACTTATGGTTAAGAAGAATTACACCGCTGTTTAATACTCCTTACCTAACCATCCACTGATATAGGTAAATGTCATTGACATAATATCAAAAGGTATATCTCACTCTATGAAAATAGACGTACAGATATATCAATTTGAAATTGGTGCATAACAGCGGATATCCAAAACCAAATATTTGCCGACCGGCAAACAGCCCAGGTGATTTCCTCAAATATCACCGATTACAACGAATCCCGATATAATGAGGATAATCACCCAATTCCCAATAACTTACTCCCACTCATCATCTGTAAAACCATACAGATGTGAGAATCGTACTTGGTAAATACATACCCTGGAGTAAGTATCTAATCGGGAAATCAGTTCTCTATTAACATTACACAGTGAAACTGAAACATTGAAATGTTTCGTTGGGGTATCCTGGTATTCCTAGTAATGCCTCTACCATTATCCAGATTCACAACTATAACCGTATAATTCTTTGCCACCTCTCCAAATCCCTTCATATGTCTTTAGTCATTACCTTCTGTACACCCCTTTAGGCCAAATGGTTTTCTTCCTTCCCTACCGTACGGCACCAGCCTATGGTTTGGAAGAAGACTATCCAAAAAGCATAAAGGGTGTACTGTCCTAATCCTAGGAGCACTCGCATTGCGAGAGAGGGTGAAGATAAAAGACACCTGAATGTACTTTATTCCTATTTCTCCTGAACCAGGATCCATCCCCGAACTGGAACGAGTTCCTTTCGAGTTCGTATATAACCATACGATGGATTATCCAATAAAATGGGATCTTCGTAGTGATACGGGGTGTCCTGGAGAAATACAAAGGTGATTTAGGATTGGCGAAGAAATACTTGGTTTGGTCGTGAATAGCAGTCGCAATTTACTTTGCCCTCTTACTAATCCCTTGCTTTGTCTGAACTTAATATCTTCTGTACACCGTTTAGGCTAACTGGTTTTCTTCATTCCTTACCGGTCGGCACCAGCCTATGGTTTGGAAGAAGACTATCCAATTTGCGTAATAGGTGTACTACTCCTAAACCAAGGAGTACTCGCAGCCTGAGAGAAGGTGAAAAGAAAAGACAACTGAATAGTCCTATCCGTTTTCTCCAGAACCGGAAACCATCCTCGAATTCCTTCGAGTTCGTATCTAACCATACGATGGTTTTGTCCAATGGAAGTGGACGTTCGTAGTAATACAGGGTGTCCTGGAGAAAAGGGTAAAAGTAGGAGTGGCAATGAGGTCTGCAACTCTGACAATCCAAAAAGCCAGTGTTAAGTAGGTTCGGTTAACTTGGTCATTGAGTCAAAGTCTAGGGTCGGGTCAATGGTCGCTGCCAGGGAGAGAGAGAAAAGAAACACTCAGCGTGCACTCTAACCGAGATCTGAATGGTTACCAATTTATCTAATCTGGAATCCTCCCACTGTACCTCAAACTCTCCTCCAAACCTGAAAGAAGAATTAGTCGGGGTCACCCGAGGAGTAAACCAACTCATCAGTGGGAATCGGGATCCAACTCTCATCGCATGACAACGTGACGGAATCCGCTCACGGTATCACACTCCAGAAGGTATGCGCATATCTGGCAAGTTTCAGTACTTTTGAAACTCCCGATGTGATTTCTGCCCCATGCTCTTATGACCTTGGCGTGAGGTCAAAATATCATAAGTCACATGTCAAGTTCAGCCCATCATTATCCAGGTTAATTTGAACCCACCCGTACATACCCTTGACGTAGGCCAAAATAGTAGTACGACTGTCCCAAACCAACGCATCTATCTATGCAACAGATAAATACCCGGCAGCTACCAAACACTATGCCTTGGCGTGAGGTCAAAATACATAGCTTGAATACTACCGAATATTTAACTGAAATGATGGAGGGCTACGAATGGTTTCTGGCGAAAACCTTTAACGTAATGAACTTGATATCGTTGAAGGAACTGATAGCTTTTTTAAAAAATATAGTGACGAAAACCGTTGCTAAAGAGGTCACTCCCGGTGAAGGGATCTCGGCTCTTTCCCCGTAGAATGGGGTGCAGGATATTCCAAATGAATACCACGGTGCAAAGCAAAAGTAATCGGCTATAGTGAAGTTAATGCCCTGACGCAAACTTCTGTCCAAGGGGTCACTCCCGGTGAAGGGATCTCGGCCCTTGCCTCGTCGACTGAGGAGCAGGATATTCCAAATGAATACCACGATGCAAAACAAAAGTGAACATCCTTGCAATAACAGCTTTTTTGAAAAGTGTTCCAACAACATCAGATTAGGTTTGTTTAACTTGCATTGATCCGAATCAATGCAGTCCCACCAATAGATCACACCACAAAGAACGAAAATATACTGATGTACGTATATGCCATCCGCATTCGCCACTGGGTCCCGTCATTACCCGTTAGGTTAGCTAACTAACGACAGAGCGGGGACTGGACTAGCGCGGATGAAAAACATATACAACATCTACTAATATATATACCAATATATTATATTTCGCTCAAGGTGTGAAAAGAAATGCAACATCACAGAAATGTACAGCATCACAGAACAATACAGATATCTGGGATCCCCGGGTTTCACAGAGCCACTACTGAAACCCGACGTTCCCCTGGTCGTGTGGATAGCCTGTGCAATGAAATCCTAGACCCTTATGGGCGCGGCAAGTCACCCGCCAAGACCTGAAGCGAGGCAGCCCCCTTCAGCGACGTGAATGGACCACCCGGCACTCCACGGAATCCGGCAACTTGGGCACCCCTCCTGGGTCAACCTGTACCCCCTACGAGTGCGGCGAATAGCCCTGCCAATCCTAGAGTGAAGCCCCCTCCGTCTCAATGCCATGAGATGCGGGCCCGTTGCCCTCTAGAACCCGGCTATCCGTGCACCCCTCCGCGGGGTAATCCTAGTACAGAAAGTAAAATATACATACACCGGGTACATCGACCGCAACCAGGTCGTGCCCCAAAATAATAATACAAACGGGCAGTGACGGCAGTCCACATGTCGGACGCTCGCCCCGCAATATCAAATGTACATAATACAACAAAACTGTACTAGCATTGCATCCAGGCTATCCCCACGACCGATCCGCAACATCACAGCAAATACATAGAACATCAACGTGAAAGTCACGTTCGCAAATCCGTCTAACCGGGCTATAGCAGTTAGACCGGGTTTACCGATCGAGTGACATTCACGGTCGCAGATATAATGTAAATACTGTGAAAAATGTGTTTAAAAAATTTCCGATTGATCAAACAATTAACAAGTGGGCCCCAAAGAAAACTGTAGCACTCACAGAAACAATTGGCCCAACTTTAATATTCCAAAGCCCATATTTTAAGCCCAGAAGGCCTCTGGAAAAATTTGGTGATGTGACGTGAATAGTGCGCGGCGGAAGGGCCGCACGAGGTGGGGTTTCACGGCGCTTCCGCGCTCCAACTGTGGCGTTACATCGTTAAATTTTTACAGAACTCTTAGATTTTCCAGTACATCAATATTTTACATCCTGAAAAATTTTTGGACTTCAAAAAATTTCGACAGAAACTGATGTAAAGGGAAAAATACGGTTTTTGGAATTTTGGTCGATCGGAACTTAAAAACACATAAAACCAAGCTAGACGAAGTTAATGGCGAGGCTCTGATACCACTGTAAGTGCACGGCGGCGCCCCGGCCGTCAACCCGACGGCCAAACGCGGAAACGGTGGTAAACTTAAAATTTGCGGACTTAGCAAACCGGCACCACCGCGCACTAAACTCCGGATCGTGCCATTAAACTAGTCTAAGCTATCTAGAGAGGGGGTAGAGAAGTATACCATACGATCCAAGTCCTCCGGTCTTCATCTCCACTCCGATCTCCTCGCGGGATCTCCGTCCGTCTCCTCCTCGTCGGAAAGGGCACCACGAAGCCGGGTACTTTTACGGGCTCCCACCTCGATACTGAGGCAACTCGAGCATGAAGCCGGCAACTCGACATGCTCAAGATTTGCTGTAGGAATATAGTGTAGAATCATAGTCTCTCTTTTGGGGTTTGGTTGCCATTTGTGGATGATGGAGGAATGGTGTATAGAAAATTGGTGCTTTCAATTTTCTAGCAATGGAATGAGAAGAAGAATGATATGCACAAAAATGAATCACTCTCATTTTTCTTCCTCTCTTTTCTTTTCTTCTTCTCTCTTTTCTTTTTCTTCAACCATTTCATCAAGTGAGAGCAAGAGGGTGGAGGAATGAATATGATAGCATAAACATAGAAGGAAGGTGAGTGTAGGAAAAGTAGAAAGGTGACTATATCCTAAACATAATCATAACAATCTTTCTTATCAACCTCACTTCATTTCTAATCCTTTCTAATCACAATGAATGAAAGAAAAGCAAAGATGCTTTCATAATTAATCCTTATGCAAATAAATCCTCCACAAAAGTAATTTGCAAAACTGCAAATTACCCCCTCCATCAGAAAAGTCCGGCCGGGAAAGAACAAATGAAAACCGGCCGGAACGGAAAGCAAACAGGCAACTCCAGAAAACTGGTCCCGTAATAAATTACAGGATAACCCCGATACTGTGCATACACACCTGCATTTGTATTCCGTCCGGATACAAATGCAAAGAGACAAAATCTACACTGTACTAAACTAGGACCGGCTTAAGCCAAAGCCGGCTAGTAATATCCGTTCGATCCTGATCCGTGCAATACCGCACGTATCTGATCAAACCCTGCCATATAACCATACGGCCACTAGTACAAACTGTCCGATCCTGATCCGTACAATACCGCACGTATCTGATCGGACCCTGCCATATCTCCATACGGCCTCTACAGCGTTTCGCCCGAAAGCTTGAGTAACTGAAAGTGTGGTGGACTCTAAAGACTCGTCAATACTATGGCTGTGGATTTAACCACTAGCACGTCAGAGGTATAAGCCAATACGTGACGGGCCACCAGCTATTGACTAAAAGGGATGTCGATGAGGAAGCTCACCCCGACACCCAACTGAGCCTGTCAGTGACAATATCCGTGCAGTCCGGTCCGTTCGTCTATGAGTATCGCATGGCGGGCCTAGGGGGTTGGTAAAAAGTCAGACCCCCAAAAGCGGTACAAGTCGTGTCGGAGTGTAGCCCAGAACACCCTGAGATACTACTGGAATACCTACCAGTAAATCTCCTTGCCTTGGCCAAGGACTTTGTGTAATGGCTCTCCTAGACACAGCACGACCTCACCCCCAATACCGGGAGAGACGAACCCCTGAAGATACGCTCACTGCCTCCATGTGGCTCGGGACTGTACCCAACTAAAACCTGTTTGCACGACTCCTTTGAGCCGTGGTAGGGTAGTAATCAAAAGTACAGTGGGAACTCACACGAGACAAATGACGATCCCCAGGTCGATGAACTAACCTGCACACATGTCACCAGGGAACTGCCATCTGACGTCTGGTATATGACCAACTAGCATGTTCCCGGCGAGTCCTGTCAAGTGTACTCATAACCCAATGAGCACCTGTATACATCTTAGGTGATCCAACTGACACCAGTGGCTTGTGAGACCGGCCACCGCCCCTCGTCGGGGTCTCGACTGTATACACTAGTCTACTCTGGAGTATCGATGCCCTGTCTCGAAACTCCCACGACTAGGGACCTTTTAAGGATAAGCTTATAGACCCCCAGCTCCCACTTATATGATCGCCCTCATACTGCTGGTGGTCAAGCAAGAATCCTAGGGGCTCTATCAACGTGTAATAGCGACGTGTCATGTCACCTAAAGCAGTACACGATGATAAAGGTAAACCAGATAGCATGCTATCATTTCGAGTAAGACTGTCCTACCGGGATAGGTCCTCCCTCAATCATTACAATCACGTACCTGTGACCTAATAATTGACTCTGAGGGCACTATCTCCAACATATACCACTTGTATATCCATATTGGTGTACATATACATTGGTACATACATATTTGCGCACATACGCATTTGTATATCCATCTTGGTGCACACATACTTTGGTACATCCATATTTACGCACATACATGCCGTATATCCATATTGGTGCACATATACACATTGGTACCTCCATACTTGCGCATATATATATTGTACCTACATAGATAACTGGTTTTATTGGGAAATTGGGAACTGAATGTTATATTTTAAAAACTGGAATCATTTAAAAGAGCGGTTTTCCTTCAATATGTCATATCACTGTTCCATGTTGCATGATATTCGGATATGCTTACATTTCTGTTATATATCGCATACATCATGCTTTATGATTACACACATTGAGATATGTTGTTTTCATGAGATTTCTAGATTTGAGAACCGTGGCTATTTCAAAAGAAAGCATGTACTGTTTTAAAAACCCGGTTTCTCTTGATATGATATTTCAGTGCGTCCACCATGCGTTTTCTCGGTTCTGAGATGTGTGATATGTAAAACCCGATTCGAGGAGGCGGATGATTCCGTTTGCGAGTACGTGGTGGACTTGGTATGGTACCCCAGGGTGAGAGAGAGATTTCGTGTGGATGATGATGAACATGGCAGAGGGACTACTACCTACCGGTGATAGTATTTGGGCTCGGCGGATATCCGGAGGATACCGACCGGAGTCGAGAGATGATATGGGCCGATCCGGACTGACGGAACCCGTAGGCCGATCCGGACTGACGGAACCCGTGGGCCGATCCGGACTGACGGAGCCCGATATATGAGGATTTACGTGTCGATGCTGGACACGGTTCTCATGATGTTTCGAGTGTCGATGCTGGACACTCACGTTCCATGATTTTGATGTGTCGCGAGGGACACCCGTTGATTTATATCCTCATACCTTCATGAATATGCTTTTATGATATTCACATATATTGATTATATGGTTGGATGAGATCCACATGCATACATACATTGATTATATAGTTGGACGAGATCCACATGCATACATACATTGATTATATGGTTGGACGAGATCCACATGCATACATACATTGATTATATGGTTGGACGAGATCCACATGCATACATACATTGATTATATTGTTGGATTATATCCGCATACATATAGGTATTGGTATTAGTGTTGGCACATATACAGACCCGGTCACCCTAGATATCATAGTATTACCTTTATGATATAGCTGATCCAGGAGTCGTTGTTTATTCGATTTCTATCTGTTGATATTTTTCTACTCACGAGTTGGCAACTTACACCCGTTGTGCCACAGTTCTTGTAGGTTGACCGCTTGGATCAGTAGCGGCTTCGCTGGCATACAGTTGCATTAAGGTGTTTTGCATTAGTAGGTGAGACATTTGTATCATACCCACTCTTGTATCTATATTTCATATTGTATCTAGTTAAATCCATCAATCAAAATTTGTAAATTGTATAAATAATGAGACTCAGTGAGATTGTGGTTGCGAGACTTAGAGCGAGGGGTTTTCCGCTACTTGTTGTTTTGATGTCTTGCTTATTTCTTTATCTTTTGTGGTGAACTTCGCCGTTGGGCGTCGTCTACTTACATATACTGTATTGTGTGGTTGTGATCCGCTGGTTGGCGAAGAGCTAGCTCCCGCTTGGGGATGCCTTTATCATTATCTTGTATATGTGGTTTTGGATCAAAATATACAAAGGAGGTGCTGCCCAAATTTTTAAAAGACGAAACACGTTTTCAAACTAGTAAATTTCACTTGCATTTTTATTTTCCTTTTCTATGCATTAAGAAAACTTGATTTCATTATACCTTTATTTCAAAACTTCACCTCCTTTATTTTCTTAAAAAGGTTTAGATTTCTGGGTTTCAGCTTACTTGAATTACGTTACGCCTCTAGACGTTGCGTGATTTAAGTGATGGTCACGAGCTAATATTTCGGGTCATGACAACAGTGATCACATCACAAAGCAGCAGAAGAAACATATGAAATATTGGATATATTAGAGGGTCCGTATTTTAATTTGAGCCTGTATAAAACACGGATTCCACGGTCGCGATGAATAGCTAAACCCACATCCCTAGACCCCTACGAGAGCGGCAAGCAAACCTACCAATTCTAGAGTTAGGAGACCCGGACTCGACTCCTCGAGTTGGTCTCCCACTGGATTCTAGAACCCGGTTACTTGTGCTCCCTTCCTTGGGTCTATCCAAATGCGGAAAAGTAAATAATATACAACAATGTTGATATCATCCTCAACCCGGAAGTGCCCCAATAAAAGAATATTACATACATTGAATTTTACATAATTGAAAAATAAAAACTCTCATCTCACATAAAACTCCCGGCTATTCAAAACGCGACGATCCAATATAACATATCACGGCAACACATAACATCACATGGTATCAACGTAAGTAAATATGAGTATCCCAATTGTCGTTGACTTATAGCAACGAAACCGGCGATACGCCACATATTACACTTACGGTCGCAGAAAAGAAAATGTCAAACTACAACATTTGGAATACATAATAACCATAGACATCATAAACCCGAAATATCACATATTACGGATTTCATACCTAACTATATGAATTCCAGATATTGTATCCCATTACAGAAAGCTAGACGATATTAAACAATTCGATCAAATCAACGAATCCCCAAGATTCCCAGAAAGTTCAACACTTAAGCACTATTAAAAATTCCCAGAAGCATGCCCCAGTACCAATGGACCAACCGTTGAACTGCCGTCCCTTACCTCCTTATGGCGCCGTGGAACCGCCGCCAAAACCATGTTTTGGCCGCGGTTCCGCGGTCACTAAAGCGAGTTAGGCACTCGTTCTTCAAGAGGGTCCATAGAATTACCTGCATGATTTTCTGACTATTTTTAATATGAAAAATTCCAACATTTTGAAAAATTTCCAGAAAGCGGGCGATATCGGGTTTTCGGAGTTCGTTCGAACTTATAACTTCGCCGAGACAACTCTTAATGCTCTAGCAAGGCTATGATACCACTGTAGGGTTCTTTGGCACAACCACAAGGTTTCATAAGACATCAAACATGCCAATTTCAAAAATTTCTAGTATGCCAAACAACCTAACCTAGGATCTAACTGGAGTTTTAGGAGCTAAACTAGAAAGTAAACTACTTTATTTCTAAGTGATAACGGAATACAACCTTTGTAGAACGGCCCCCACTTCAATGGCTCTTTGTAGTGGTCCCTTCGCTGTGATCATGGAACTCCCGGACTCTTACATGGCTTCTTAAGGTGAAAGGAACGATCTTGCTTGAAGTCTTCGAGGCAGAAGATGATCTATGTCGAGGAGACACTAACTCAAGCTACCACTTCACTAATCAAAGATTAGTGTGTTAGTAATATGTATGCCCTAGAGGCCATTACTGGACATGTGATGTATATTGTAGTGGATGCTTGGAGATATATAGGGAGGACTTTCTTGCTCGACATGATAGTATGCTATGTGGTTGCTCTTTATCTTAACATGTGGACATGTATTTGTTTACTGTCTTGCTCTCACATGTTGATAAAGCCCTTAGGATATGTACTTGACTACTAGGACTATGATGCAGATCATACTAGTGGGGCCAGTGCAGTCAACGAGTACATCCTATAACTGTTCCTACTCGAGGGAGTATCAAGACAGGGCATCGATACTCCAGAGTAGACTAGCGTATACGCATCTTGACCTATATGATGGGCGATGAATGATCCCATATCTATCGGTGTTTGACATCAACGATGGTGTATGGGTGCTCAGTGGAGACTGGGTACACTGAACGGACTCGCCGAGAACTCCTAGATGGTATTATACCTATCGTTGGATAGCAGTTCTCTGGTGACACTGGTACAGGTTAGTCTGTAGACCTAAGATCATCATAGAGTCTTGTGTGATTCCCAATGTGCTTTGATTTCCACCTTACCACGTTCAAGAGAACGTGCAAAACAGTGGCTTTTGGGTACAGTCCCGAGTCACATGGAGGCGAAGAGCGATAGGAAGGGTTTCGTCTCTCCTGGTATAGGAAGTTCATGTTGCGCTATGCTCGATTGGCCACAATAGGAAATCCCTGGTTAGGGTTGCTGAGATCTACTGGTAAGTGTTATCAGTTGTTTCTCGAACCGTTATGGACCTTGCATCGGCATGACTTATCAGACTATTGGGGTCTGACGTTATACCACTCCCAGGCTGTGATATGCGACATATCAGACGAAGAGACTGGACTGTACGGTAGTGATACTGATTGGATTTGCAGGAGTACGAGCAGGCTTGCTGGGTGATCTTTTGATCGTTCAATACCCGGGTGGCCGTTATGTTTAGTAGACCGCTTGCGGCTTGTGGGTGTTTGATATGATCATCACATACTGCCGGCGTATTGACGAGTCTTTAGAGTCCTACACAGAGATTTCCTGGCTCAAGCAAAACGGAGTAGGAGCGCATATGCGATATTTGCGGGACCGAGATTAATACGATATGAGATACCGTATTCTATTCTCGTGATATGAGATATCGGTCGGTTATATATGATATAGCTGGGTTATCGGATCAAGTGTTGATTAGATAAGTTGATTCATATAATATTAGTCGGTTGTATATGATATAGCCGGATTATTAAATTAAGAGTTGATTTAATAATTTAATGTATAATTATATATTTGATATATTACATTACGTTAATTAGTATTAGCGCACTTAAGATTTCTTTTCTCACATTTGATATACTTTACATATATGTGATATATGTATTGTTTTCTTTTTGGCACAAAATATATATGTGATATATATAAGTGTGTCATGCTAGGTTACACATACAACATGGATGTATGAGAATTATACCATGCTAGGGTTAAGTTAGGGTTTTTATTTATGTTAAGCTAATTCAAAAGAATGTAAGTTTGTCATGGTAAAGCATTTGGATAACCATTGACAAAGTCAACTCTTTTGTCAAGTTTAGGATATTTATTTAACCCAACCCTTAATCTTAGTGTATGGTTTATTCTCTACATGAGTTAGACATGATATTTTGTGACCATGATTGCATTTTTAACCTCATGAGTTCATTCTTTCTTTGATCACAACTTCATCTTCTTCTTCCTCATTCTTGAGCTCTCTTGATTCTGACAAACTGATGAAACCTTGTGAGAAAATGATTTCTAATATGAGCAAAATTCCTACTTCATCATCCTCTACTACTTGCCATTTAGTATAGGGTGTTTGCTTCACTAATTCCATGATTAGTGACTAGATAGCTTAGGTTAGTGTCTCCTTGACGTAGATCATCTTCGGCCTCGAAGTCTTCGAAGCAAGCATGTTCGTTTCTTCAAAGGAGCCTCTCTAGAGTCTGGAGTTCACGATCGCAGCGAAGGGGACTACTACATGGAGCTATTGAAGTGAAGGACCGGTCTACAAAGGTTGTATTCCTTGTTCACTTTTAGTTGCAAAGTGTTTGCATATGTTTTCCATACGATTTCTAGTTAATGATTCATGGCTAGGGTTAGCTAGAACGGAGATTTTTTGAATTTGGCATGGACGATACCTCCCGAAACCTTGCTTCCATGCTGGCATCCCTTCATAGTGAAGCTAACACCCTATACTAAAGTGCTAATCTAGTAGAGGATGATGAAGTAGGAAGTGGGCTCACTTTAGTTTTGTTTTTCTCACAATATTTTCTCACTTTGGAAAAACCTAGAAAGCTTTTTTCCAAAGGATGAAGAAGATGATCAAGAGAAGAGAATGAACTAATGAGGTGAGAGAATCAACCATGGGTGAGTTTGTATCATATAGCTAACTCATGTAGAGACATAACCATGGCTAAGTTATAATGGTTAGGTTAATAAATATCTTAAGTAAAACAAAATGAGTGGACTAAGTCAATGCATCCACAAGCTTCTACAAGCTTCATGCATGTGAGCAATTATCCACTAATTTGGATTTACTTTAAATAATTAAACCGCACATTATAATTAGTATGGTGTAAGTCTCATACACCCATGTAGTGTGTATCAACAACCATGACACAAAAGAAAACACAATTAATATATATCACATTTATATTAAGTATGCACATATGAGAAAATAAATGCTTAAGTGAGCTAATATTAGTTAATGTAAACTAGTATATCAAATATACAATTATACACTAAATTATCAAATCAACACTTGATTTAATAATCCGGCCATATCTCATATAACCGACTAATATTATATGTACCAACTTATCGAATCAACACTTGATTCGATAACCTGGCTATATCACGTATAACCGACCAATACAAAAATCGCAAGAATAGAATATGGTATCGCATATTCGTATTATTCTCGGTCCCGCACATATCACATATATGCTCCTACTTCGTTTCGTCTGAGCCAGTAAAACCTCTATGTAGGACTCTAAAGACTCGTCAATACGCCGGCAGTAGATGATGATCACATCAAACACGGACAAGCCGTCAGCGGTACTAGCTGGACGTAACGGCTACCCGGGTATTGAGCGATCAGAAGATCGACAAGCAAGCCCGCTCTAGCTCCTATAAAGCCTGTCAGTAATACTATCATACAGTCCGGTCTCTTCGTCTAAGATGTCGCATATCAAGTCTAAGGGTGGTAAACGTCAGACCCCAATAACTCGATTAGTCATGCCGATATGAGGCTCATAATGGGTCAAGAAACTACTGATAACACTTATCAGTAAATCTCTAAATCAGCCCTGGCCAGGGACTTCCAGTTATAGCCAATTGAGCACTGCACGACATCTACCCCCAATACAGGGAGAGACGAAATTCCCTCCTATCGCTCATTTCCTACATGTGACTCCGGACTGTACCTAAAAACCACCGTTTTGCACGTCCTCTTGAACGTGGTAAGGTGGAAATCAAAGTACAGTGGGAATCACACAAGACTCTATGAAAATCTCGGGTCTACAGACTAACCTGTATCGGTGTCACCAGAGAACTGCTAATTGACGTCAGGTATAATACCATCTAGGAGTTCTCGGCGAGTCCGTCTAGTGTACCCAGTCTCCACTGAGCACCCGTATACCATCTCTGATGTCAAACACCAATGGATATGGGATCATCCATCGCCCATCAAATTGGTCGAGAAGCGTATACGCTAGTCTACTCTGGTATATCGACACCCCGTCTCGATACACCCACGACTAGGTACATTAAAGGATGCACTTATGGACTACCATGGCCCCACTAGTATGATCTGCATCATAATCCTGGTAGTCAAGTACACACCCTAAGGGCTTTACCAACATGTAACCATGAGACAGTATCAAGAGACAAGTATACATGTTAAGATAAAGAGCAACCAGATAGCATACTATCATGTCGAGCAAGAAATTCCTTTCTATATATGTCCAAGCATCCACTATAATATACATCATATGTACAACAATGGCCTCTAGGGCATACAGACAACTAACATAGGCCCGATATGCGATACTCTCAGATGAACGGACCGAACTGTACGGAGATTGTCACATTCAGGATCAGTAGGAGTCCGGGTGAGTTTGCTCATCGGTATTCTTATCGACATCTACCTGAGGACCGTTACGTACAGCTAGTACCGCTTACGGCCTGTGGTTAAACCTACTGCCAACGTAGTTTCGAGTCTTCAGAGTTCCACACAGAGGGTTTCCCTACTTCAGGCAATTGATGTAGACGTCGTCTGGTTTTACGACCCGGGCTTCGATCACGTATGTGTACTAGTACACTGATGATCAGGCAGACAGTACTAATGGGCTTTGGTTTAAGCCGGATGCTAGTATTGTATTATTGGATTGTTATCGTCTTAGGGTATCCGTATTTTTCGGAATGCTGATACAAGTATGTATATACGGTATGAGGGGAATTCTTGTAATTTGTCAAGGTATGCTTCTAGAAGGTGGCACATCATTATTTGGTTTTATCCATTTTGTTAAATGGATTAATGATGTGGAAATAGAGGAGACATGCCTGGCATGGTGGAGGGATGGCTCATGGATTAAAATATGTGTTTGGATTCACTATTGAGGCATGGCACATATATTTTATAGTTTTTCTTGCCATGGCTCAATAAGTGAGATGAGGGATTATATATGTGTGCCATTTCTCTACACTTGTTTTTTTTTTGGATGCCTCATTTTCCTCTCTTGAGATTTCTTGAGTTGCTCTCTTCTCTTGAGCTCTCTAGGTCTACTCCATCATCTTCTTCCTCAAAAATAAACCCTAACATTCACATGTGTTATGAGCCAAGGGTTTATTGAGACAAACAATCCATTAGCACATTCTACATCTCCTAGGCCAGGTTTCTTAGAAAACCTTCTACCTTAGTTACCTCACTTGGAGGTTGAAGCTTGGAGCACAAACCTTCATGGTGGATCATCTTTGACTAGATCACCGAGGAGCTTTGGAGAGGACCACTAGAAGACCCGAAGGACTTGATCTACTAGGTATAAGAATCTACCATAGTAGATAAATCCTGAAGTTAGTCTAGCAAGTTAAGGCTTTAGTAAGATCATGGTGTAATAGCCGGTGTTGCATAGTCAAAAAATTACCGTTTTTGAAATTTCTGCCTCCCCGCTAACTGCGGGGTGCACAACATTGGCTTACAGTGCTATCAGAGCCTATAAAACCTTAACTAGCTAGTTAGCAAAGTGTTAGAAATTCGATCGCCGAAAAAATCGCAAAAACACGTTGAAGTTGCACAGTTTTTGTCGATTTTCAAAACTGGTCCAAAAATATTTTCAGGGACACCCAAGAAAAATGAGATCGTAACTCGGTTAGACCGCCGTGGAAGCGCGGCGAAACCATGTGTTTCGCCACGGATCCGCTGTCGAGTCGACTCCGAGTCAACTCGTTTTTCCCACAGTTTGTCTATCTTGGTGTTTTGTGATTTTTATGATACTTTGTTTCTACCCAGAATATTTTGTGTACTGTGTTGTACTTGGGGTAGATTCAAATATGGTAATCGATCGAAATTCTAATTACTTGAGCTAATCGGATCTTCTGTGTTTGATATATGTGTTTGGAAACGTCGACTAATTTCTATACGTCGATTAGTCGGGGTTGCACATATCAGTGATGCTGTTGTGAAGGTTTGTGTATATGAACTTATTGGATCGTCGTGGATGAATAGCCGAGGATGTGAGATGAGGGTTATCATTCTTTCATTCGATGTAAATTTGTAAAGTGATGTAATATTATTTTTTGCGGGGCACATCCGGGTTGAGGTTTTAGCCACCGTTGTAATATTTCTTTTACTGTTTTTGCTCCTAGGATGGACCCAAGGTGGGGTGCACAAACTACCGGATACTTTGAAGTGCTGAGTGGCCTACTCACTTTGTTAAGGGAGGTTGCTTCACTTCGGGTATTTGGCAGGTAGTTTGCCGCACCCGTAGGGGTCTAGGGTGGGGTTTGGCTATTCATCACGACCGTGGAATCCGTCTTTCGTTACAGGCTCAAACGAAACGGGAAATTCCTAGTTTATCCAATGTGTTCATCTGTGATCTGGAATGCCTATCATTGTGTCTGACGAATGGATATTATTATATATGTATTATATAATAGAGGTTGCTTATGTTTTGCATCCGCGCTAGTCCAGCCCCCGCTCTGTCATTAGTTTAGTAACCTAACGGGTGATGATGAGGCCCCCTAGCGAATGCGGAAGGTATAAGCGTACGTTGTATTTTCGTTATTTTCTGCAATGGTAGGTTAATTGATGGGACTGCATTACATTAATGCAAAGAAAACAAACCAAAGTTGAATCGTTGGAACAATTTCAAAACCACTCGGTTTTTTCAAAACAGCAAAACTTTTAAATGCGGAGCTTAAACCACTCCTTTTTTAAAAATTATCAGGTTCCTTCGATTATATCAAGTTCACTACATTCACGGTTTTTCCAAAACCATTCGTAGCCCTCCGTCATTTCATATGAATGGTCAGTAGTATTCAAGTTATGTTTGTTGGCCTTCGTCAAGGCATAGTGATTGGTAGCTGCCGGGTGTTCATATGCAGCATAAATAGATGCATTGGTTTGGAACAATCGTATTACCTTGTTGGCCTTCGTCAAGGGTATATACGGGTGGGTTCAAATTAACCAGGACAATGATGAGTAGAACTTGACATGTGACTTATGATTTGTTGGCCTTCGTCAAGGTCATAAGAGCATGGGGCAAAAATCCATATCGGGAGTTTCTAAGGAAATTGAAACTTGCTAGTGCTGCATACCATTTGGAGTGTGATAATGTTGGTAGGATTCCTTCAGGGTTATCACACAATGATATTTGGATCCCGATCCTACTGTGAGTATCCGCTACTCCTCGAGACATTCTTCACTTAACGATCAATGCTATAAACTAAGTAGGTGTCTAAAACAGTGTTAGTGGGGCTACGCCTCCAGGAAAAAGAGGTTATTTAATTAAGGAACTTCGTGAAAGCGTCGTAAAACCTCCCTCGAAGTACCGACACTAGCCTGGCTGAACGGTTAAGCAAGTATTGCATAGTGAGATTAATCCTGACTAATTCTTCTTTTATGGTTTGAGGAAGGATTCGAGAAACAGTGGGAGCCATCCTGTTTAGATAAATTAAAAACCAATCTAAACTTGCAAGAGTATCATGCTAAGTGTTTTCTTCTCTCTCTCCTGCAGCGACCCCGTGACCAGACATAGGTTACATATAGATAATAAATGACTGAATCTGACTATAATGACTGGCAAAGGTCTGTCCAGATATCCATTACCCATGACAAGCTGGGACACCTCATTACTACTCAAGCCCCTGCTTTACCAGATCCAGTTTCCACCATCACGGATATAGATATTCATAAGACATCAGAAAAGGACAGTGCAAATGCCAAGTGCCTCGTGTTGGCCTCAGTAGATGGTGTAAACCAGAGGCAGCACGAGAAGATGGACTTAGCTTCCATCTTCCACTATAACAAAGATTTATATGGAGAGCAATCTCGTATCGTAAGATATGAGACCTCGAAGGAATTGCGTCAAGTGAGGTTGGCTATCGGGTCATCTGTAGGGGACACCATCCTTACGATACCTAGCTATATTGATGAGCTCACGGACCTAGAGACCACATTGGGAAACAGGTCATATGCTGACTTGTTTCTACAGTCCTTACCATCTACTTTTGCCTAGAGAAAGAAAGTTATACTTCCAGTTGAGGGCACCTTGAAGGAAACCAGGGTGACACCCACTCAACTTATTGGGAATCTTCCTCTATTGCAACGAAGGCGAAAGCAAAGGGTGAGAAGAAGAAGACCTCCACAAAGCTGATATGCGGTGTCAGTAAGGTTGAAGGACAGGGAAGGGCAAAAGTTTCTGGGCTAACAGTAGAGAATAAGGGATATTCCTATTATCACGGGAAGGGGGATTAGCAGGGGGATTAGCAGGGGGATTAGCAGGGGGATTACAGGTCTTTGAAAGCCAGAATCCAGGATCCGAAACATGTTGTGATTTCGACTTCGGATGTGTTTGTAATAGAAAACTGTATGTCACTTAACTCTACTTCCTGGGTACTAGATACCGGATCAGGATCTCATATCTGTAATTCATTACAGGCTTTGAGAAACCGTAGAGTTATCAGGTTAGGTGATATGACTCTCAGGGTTGCTAACAGAATGAGCAAGGACGCTGAATCCGTAGGGGAATATCATCTTGGATTGATAAGTGGGCAGATATTGATTCTACGTAACTGTTTGTATGTACCTAGTCTAGCTTGTAATATCATATCTGTAACCTTACTTTCTAAGGAAGGATATGATTTTACATTTGTAAGCGATGTGGTCCACATCCACCTAAATCAAGCTTTGGTTGGGTCAGGTACATTAGATAACGGAATATACATATTAAATCAAGCTCAGGTTTTCAGTGTCTAGAACACACTTAAAAGAAGTCTCCGGAATTAAATCAGTCTTTCTTATGGCATTATAGACTGGGTCACATCAATGAAATACGGTTGACGAAGCTACATAAAGAGGGATATTTGGATCCATTCGAACATCAGTCTTATGCAACTTGCCAATCTTGTCTCATAGGAAAGATGATAAAGACTCCGTTCACTAGACACGGAGAAAGAGCGAGCGAGCTTTTGGGACTCATACACAGCGATGTGTGTGGTCCAATGTCTATACATGCACGAAGTGGTTATTCCTGTTTCATTACTTTTACGGATGATTTCTCTAGGTATGGACATGTCTTCTTAATGAAGCATAAATCCGAGGCCTTTGAGAAATTTCGGTAATACAAGAATGAAGTGGAAAAACAAACAGGCAAAAGTATCAAGACACTGAGATCTGAACGAGGTGGTGAATACTTGAGTGCCGAGTTCCTGGATTATTTAAAAGAGAATGTAATTCTCTCTCAACTTACTCTTCCATACACGCCATAACACAATGGTGTATCGAAAAGGCAGAATTGAACCCTATTGGATATGGTTCGTTCTTTGATGAGTAACGCTGAGTTGTCGCGATCCTTCTGGGGTTATGCACTAGAATCAGCTGCATATCTTCTGAATAAGGTTCCTACCAAGACCGTGCCTACAGATGTGGAGTGGGAAGAAACCCTATCTTAAGTACCTTTAGACATGGGGATGTCCAGCTTTTGTTAAAAAGCAGCATGCAGACAAGCTCGAGGCACGCTCAGTACTATGTAAGTTTGTGGGATACCCAAAGAAATTCAGGGAGTATTATTTCTATTGAGCAGAGGAACAAAAGATTTTTGTTTCTCTTCATGCCCACTTCTTGGAATCTGAATTGTTAGAAAATCAGAAAAGTGGGAGCACAATAGAACTGGAAGAAATTCCAGAACCACAAGCTATTACTGAAAACTTGGTAGAACCAAAGATTTCAGAAGAACCGGACATTCCAGCGCCACTCTACAGAAGTAGTAGGTATTCTCATCCGCCTGAGAGATACTATGGTTTTCTCATAGACGGGGATCGAGAGGATTGCAGCATTGACAATAATGAGCCTACTAGCTTCCAGCAAGCCATTCAGAGCGGTGACTCGGTAAAATGGCTGGATGCAATGCGGACCGAAATGGAGTCCACGTACACAAACAAAGTATAGATTTTGGACATTGCTCCAGAAGGGGTAAAACCCGTAGGCTGCAAATAGATATTCAGAAAGAAGATTGGTGTAGATGGACAGGTTGAAACCTATAAGGCTAGACTTGTTGCAAAGGATTTTCGTCAAAGACCTGGTTTGGACTATGACGAAACCTTTTCTCCAGTGGCTATGCTCAAATCCATTCGGATCCTTCTTGCCATTGATGCCTTCCACGATTATGAAATCTGGCAGATGGACGTAAAGACAGCTTTTCTAAATGGTAATTTGGAAGAGTGCGTCTATATGGATCAGCCAGAAGGTTTCATTCAGAGTGGGAGCAGCGGTAAAGTGTGCAAGTTTCTTAAGTCCATTTATGGACTAAAGTAGGCATCGCAGAGTTGGAACATCTGTTTTGATGATACTGTCAAAGAATTCGACTTTATCAAAAATCCAGATGAAGCTTGCATTTACAGTAAGATTGTAGGGAGAACTTGTATTTTTCGTCTTGTACGTGGATGACATTCTCTTGATAGGAAATGACATTCCTATGCTACAGTCAGTCAAAGGATTTTTGTCACAGAGGTTCTCCATGAAGAACCTGGGTGATGCCTCCTACATTCTGGGGATCCAGATCTATCGTGATAGATCTAAACGGATAGTGCGACTTTCACAGTCAAGGTACATCGACACCATACTGAAAAATTCAGTATGGAAGATTCAAAGCATGGTAATCTATCGGCTTGTCACGGAATCACCCTCTTCAAAGAGATGTCTCCAAAGACTGATTTGGAAAGGGCTTGCATGTCAATTATACCCTACGCATCTGCGGTAGGCTTTATAATATATGCGAAATTACGTACCAGATCAGATGTAGCATACGCATTGAACATTGTAAGACGGTATCAGTCAAACCCAGGGGAGAAGCACTGGATAGCAGTAAAGAACATTCTCAAGTACCTGAGAAGGACTAAGGAGATGTTCTTGCTGTATGGCGGAAAAGACCTCCAGATCGAGGCTTTTGCTGACTCCAGCTTCAAGAGTGACAAGGATGACTCCAAGTCCATGTCGGGTTATGTCTTTACCCTCAACGGTGGGGCGGTCTGTTGGAAGAGCTCCAAGCAGGACACCGTTCCTGACTCGACGATGGAAGCGGAGTACATAGCTTCTTGCGAAGCCGCAAAAGAAGCTGTCTGGATGAAGAAGTTCCTCACAGAACTTCAGGTGGTTCCAACAATTATTGATCTAATATCTCTGTATTGCGACAACAACGGCCCTATAGCTTTAGCGAAGGAACCCATGTCCCATCAGAAGTCCAGACATATTTTGAGACGGTACCACCTGATCAGGGAGATCATAGATCACCGAGAGATCGAGATGAGAAGAGTAGATACAGAGAATAACACTGCAGATCTACTTTCGAAGGCCATCCCTCAGACACAGTTTGAGCGGCTGATCGAGATGATAGGTTTACGATACGCCAGTATATGGCCCTAGTGCAAGTGGGAGATTGTTAGTGTATATGACCTAGAGGCCATTATTGTATCATACTGGTTTGTATATTACTTAATGGAAGCTTGGGATATTCACAGATGTATTGACAGTCTTGCTCAAAATGGTAGTATGCTACTTGGTTTGTTTCTACTTCAATATGTGCATGTGTTTCTTTTAACATATCGCTTATACATATTAGTAGAGCCTTTAGGATCTTTGCTTGATTACCAGCATTATGATGGCAGTCACACTAGTGGGGGCTGGGTAATCTACAAGCACATCCTTATACAAGTCCCTAGTCGTAGGATTATCGAGACGGGGCATCGATACTCTGGAGTAGACTAGTGTATATGCTTCTCATCCCAGCAGGGGAGATGGTCTGTCCCACAGCCATTAGTACGTCGTACTGGAGATAGTATGCATGTGCTCGTTAGGTTACGAGTAAACCGGACAAGACTCGTAGGGAACTGCTGGTGGGTATTATACCTATCGTTGGGTAGCAGTTCCCAGGTGACATGAGTACAGCTTAGTCCGTCGACTTGACACTGCTACTTCGCCTCGAGTGTGTTCCCATTGTACTTTGATTATTCCCCTACCGCGGCTCAAAGGAGTCGTGCAAACAGGTAGTAGTTGGGTGCAGTCCCGAAGCACTTGGAGGCAGTGGCGGTTAGACATTATTCGTCTCTCCTGGTATTGGGGGTTGATATCGCACTGTGTTTGGAGAGCCATTACACAAAGTCCCTGGCTAGGGCAAGTGAGATTTACTGGTAGGTATTCCATTAGTTTCTCAGGGTGTTCTGGGATACACTCTGACATGAGTTATACCGCTATTAGGGGTCTGACGTGTACCGCCCCTAGGCCCGATATGCGATACTCTTAGACGAACGGACCGGACTGTACGGAGATTTTCACATTCAGGCTCAGTAGGAGTCCGAGTGAGTTTTCTCATCGGTCTTCTTATCGACATCTACCTGGGGACCGTTACGTACAGCTAGTACCGCTTGCGGCTTGTGGTTAAACCCACTGCCAGCGTAGTGTCGAGTCTTTAGAGTCCCACACAGAGGGTTTCCTTACTTCAGGCAATTGATGTAGACGTCGTATGGTTTTATGACCTGGGCTTTGATCACATATGTGTACTAGTACATTGATGATCAGGCAGACAGTACTAGTGGGTTTTGGTTTAAGCCGAATCCTAGTATTGTATTGTTAGATTTTTATCGTCTCAGGGTATCCGTATTTTTCGGAATGCGGATACAGGTATGTATATAAGGTATGAGGGGCATCTTGTAATTTGTCAAGGTATGCTTCTAGAAGGTGCGACATCATTATTTGGTTTTATCCATTTTGTTAAATGGATTAATGATGTGGAAATGGAAGAGACATGCTTGGCATGGTGGAGGGATGGCTCATGAATTAAAATATGTGTTTGGATTCACTATTGAGGCATGGCACATATATTTTATAGTTTTTCTTGCAATGGCTCAATAAGTGAAATGAGGGATTATATATGTGAGCCATTTCTCTACACTTGTTTTTTTGGATGCTTCATTTTCTTCTCTTGAGATTTATTGAGTTGCTCTCCTCTCTTAAGCTCTCTAGGTCTCCTCCATCATCTTCTTCCTCAACACTAAACCCTAACATTCACATGTGTTGTGAGACAAGAGTTTAGTGAGACAAACAATCCATTGGCACATTCTACATCTCCTAGGCTAGTTGGCTTAGCAAACCTTCAACCTTAGTTACCTCACTTGGAGGTTGAAGCTTAGAGCACAAACTTTCGTAGTGGATCATCTTTGACTAGAGAAGACCGACAGAGCAAGCTCGATCCGATCACCGAGGAGCCTTGGAGAGGACCACTTGTCATGACCTAAAAGTACGGAACAAGACTGGCACTTAAATTACGAACGTCTCAAGGCGTTCGTAATTTAAGTAAGCTAAAGCCCAGAAATCTAAACCAAATAATGAAATAGAGTAAAGGAAAACACATTTAAAGAAAGCGATTTAAACCAAATAGTTCGCATTAACCTATTAAAAACATCGAAATTTTCCAAAAATTTCGGCAGAGTCTCCTTTGTAAATACTGGCCCCGAAACGGGTACAAAACAAGAAAATACAAAAAAAAGAAGAATAAAGGCATCCCCAAGCGGGAACTAGCTATTCGCCAAAGGAAGAATCACAAACACAAGAAATGAATATATCATAATAATGTGAAATAAGCATAAAAGTATCACGTAGGCTCAAGTGAGCATCGACATCAAACCACAAATACAAGTCTTATGAATCTCGCCATCTAGTCCAATATACAAGGGTAGATGGAGTATACTAGATACAAAATAAAAATACACGGTGGAAGCAAAAGAAAATCCTCCAAAACCCACCTGTGAGCAAGCTGCAAGCCGAAGGAAAGAAGCGAAACAGAAGATACACCTGCCGCTACTGTGCTGACGGGTCAGACCTGCAAGATACTATGGCACAACGGGGGTGAGTTTTCAGCTCGTGAGTAGTAAGTAACATCTAATAAGGGTATCGTAAGCATGCACACAATTGCGTCACAACCTACGTCAATACTAATATGATGCAATGCTCTAACCTGTATGCAATGTGAATGCATAATCAACATGAAACCTGAGTATGTTTGGTATGAGAAAAATCTTTATTTTTCTTAGAAAACACTTCTGTGAAGTGACTGAAGTATTATCAAAGAAATCCATAGAAATCCGTGTCAAGTATCGACACAAAACATATATGTCTCAAAGTCTCAAGATCTCAGTGTCTCCATATCTCTAAGTCTAAATATCTCGGGCTTCGTCGGCCCGGATCGGCCCATATCATCAAATCTCACGACAACGGTCGGTACCCTCCAGATATATGCCATGCCAGACATCACCGGTAGGTAGTCTGCCCCTACCAGGCTCATCGTCTACAACTCGAGCTTCTTGCCCCGGGGTACCATACCGGGCCCAACATGTACCCGAGACGGTCCATCCACTCCTCGAATCGGGTCTCGAAATCCAACAAAAAAAATAAAAACTCATGGTGGAAGACACATACATCATGAGAAAACCGCAACATGCATATTTTTAAAAAAAAAGATAATAAGTTTATAAATTCTTGCGGTTTTCCCCAAAATCCAAAAATCTCATAAATACTGAATTCTCAAGAAGAAATCACAATGTGAAAGGATATCGATAATGATGGATGTCTATAATATGATAGTATATACTATGTTATATACGAACAGAAACTATGTATGTGTCACAACCCGAAATTGGCACGTGACGGCCCTTAAACTACGCAACGTCTACGGGCGTAACGCAATTTAAGTAAGCCGAAAACCCAGCAATCTAAACCATCAAAAGTAGTAAGTGATAATTGCATTTTCAAAAATTTTGAAACCTCAAACCAAATTCTTTAAAGTCCAACTTTACTTTCTTAAAAATTTCGGCAGCACCTCCTTTGTAACAACTAACCCCAAAAATGGATACAACATAAAATATAAGTAAAGCATCCCCAACGGGAGCAAATCCACGCCCAACGGCGGAAAACAACCACCACAACAGATATACGACGCCGTAGCGAAGAAATAAAAGACGATATAAGTAAAACTATATAAAAGATATCCAAGTCACCAAAATATACAATATCGTCCTCACATCAAGTCTCTAAGTCATACACATGAAAGTGGTAGATGGAGAATACATGATACAACGAATATACAATACGCAACATCGGATAACCGTAAAACCCACCTATAGCAACACTGTACACAGTCAGCCGTAGCGGTATCCGCTGCAAAAGATGATACGAAAGATGAAAAGCCTGCCGCGACTGCCCTGAGGGACTACCTGCAACATTGTGGCACAACGGGGGTGAATTGCCAACTCATGAATAGTAAATAACATATGCAGGTAATCGCAAGTATGCACGTACATCGCGAATCTAATACGTGCAAGCGGATAGCAATAAATGGTCACATGTATGCAACAATCATGAAAGGTACTCTAGCAGGTACATCTAATACATGAAGCAATAATATAACAATATGTATATGCGACAGTCATGAAAGGTACTCTATCAGGTGCTACTAATACATGAAGCAATGCATATATAATAAATGAGGAGTATGGAATAAAACATGTCATTCTCACGGAATTCTGACCTCGTGACCGGACCAAAGTCCATAAAGACAATCTAAATCCCAAATTTTCTCAAATCAGCCCCCAAATTGGCTCTCATATCCTGTAAGTCCCATATATCCTGAATGTACAATATCAAGTAAACCTTATATATCCTGAATGTACAATATTAAGTAAATCTTATATATCCTGAATGTACAATATCCAGTAAATCTCATATATCCAATATCCAGTATCGAGTAAGTTTCATATAAAGTGAGTATCCAACATCGACACCCAAAAACATCATGAAACAAGTGTCAAGCATCGACACATAAATATTGGTCTATCAGGCGCTGTCACCACGAATGTCCCCCTGATAGGTACGTATCATACACTATCCCGAAAACTCGAGTGCCTAGCTCTGACACTCGAAATTTGACGTATCCATACGTATATGACCCCAGTCGGTATCCCCACGATAACCGCCGTGTCAGAAATACTGTCACCGGCAGGCATGGTTCCCCTGTCAGGCTCATCGGCGTGGTACATCGAAATACCTTTCTTACCCCGGGGTACCTTCGGGCCCCACCATGTACCCGCACACGGCCCACGACGCCTCCTCGTATGGGGTATATATATATCAGAACCGATAAAACTCATGGTGGCTGCAGAAATATCATATCAAGAGAAACCGGGTTTTTCAAATAATGCATAATTTCATGAAACTACTACGGTCCTCAAATCCAGAAAACATCAAGTAATGAATAAGTATAACTGCATGAATCAATACATATATATTAGCGTCCCATTCTACTAATATATATATATATATATATATATATATATATATATATAATAGCGTCCCATTCCACTGTTATATATAGTTAGGAGTAAAAATATTAGAGAACATCAGATGAAATCCATGAATATAATATATGCAACATGAAACAGTAATATGAGCATAAAAAGGAAAAACCGCTATTTAACTGCAACAAGTTAATATATATATCATATGGTTCCTAATTCCTCCAAGTCCATATAACATCAAATAAAGGTGAACATGTAGCTATAGCCAGGTATGTGTAACCATGTTGGCATAGCAAGATATACATATCTACATCAATAATGATGTAATACCCTCCAGGTATAAGTGTAAGTATGTATGCGAGATGTACATGTATCTATGTCTCATATGTGTATATACCTATCACTAATGGTACAATACCATATAGGTATATGGGTAACTAGCATGTAAGCATGTCAAGGAATATGTGTATGCATGTAGGTATACAGGTATGCTATATGTCATATGCACAAAAGGAAATAAGGATCATGTCTCAATGTCCCTAAACAATACAATATCACATATGTATAGGTGTTGTGCGTATCATGGAAATTGTTGATGGTGTGTGTGTAGCATACAATTAGTGTTCGGGAAACATGAACCGTCAATAATAGTGTTATGTCTCATTAATACTAAGTCCATACACAAGGAAATGAGATATGCAACAAAGGTATACATGCACAATTAATATCCGTATACTTCTAACTAATAGTCATGTCATTTGATCTAGCCCAGACGCATAACGCCTTGCTGGCGATCCCCCTGTAGATCTTAAATCTACTCACCAACGTTCCTGGCTAAGTAAAGCCAACTACACGCTTTCCCCTGTTCTCAGCGCCTGAAGTCCTCGTCTGCGATCCTGAAAGCATATAACAATATAACAAGTATATATTAGCAATCGATCAATAACACGTACCAACTACGTTTGACCGACGCACTAACTCCAAACATACACTCAAGTGTTCGTCAAGTAGCTAACGCGCATAGCGACACTACGAAACCAATTCAAGAGCAAAAGCTACACAAAGACACGAACGACGTCGGCACGACCCTAGTTAGGAACGCAAAGCGACAAAACTACCAAGCCTAGATCCTGATCGTACCGATCGCGCATTCACAACACAAGTTTAAAGCTAACACAATTCTAGCGATATCAAACATCTTAAAACAGCTTAACTAAGTTATCCAAACCACTTCCATAATTTTAAACTCGCCCAATTATGTTTTAGAAAAACTTAGTAAGCAATAGATATCATTTTATCACAAAACTATAACTTTTTACCAAACTAGCAATTACAAATATCACTAATTAGCAAGATTAAACCATTCAAACCCTTACTAGGATTTTAATCTCACTTGATTAGGATTTATTAAAAGTCTAGTTTGTAATTAAGTTAATTAGATAATTAGAAAAACAACATTTAACAAAATAGCAAATTAAGTTAAGTTTTCCAAATCAACAACTAACCATTAGCCCTTTAATCAAGTTTAAACACTAACTTGAACTTCAGTAAAATTATAATGAAAGAATTAAACAAGAGTTTAAAGCTATATTAACCAATTAATTAGCTAACTTAATGATTTTTGCATAACTAAAATGGATTAGGGTTTGAAATTATACCTAACTAGAACACCACTTGAAACAAGAAAGAAATCCAAATTTTAGCCTCCAAAATTCTCACCAGAATAAATATCCAAGCTAGTTTTGAGTTCAAGAATGACGGGAAATGATTATATTTGAGTTTGTATGAATTTATTTGGATTTTTGATGATTTATTTGGACAAGAAATTGATGAAATAAGGTGAGAGAAAAGAAGGGGCATTAAGCATCAAGTGGCCGGCCAAGGGGAAGAAATGGGGAAGGTTAAGGAAAAGTGTGGAAAATTCTAGATAAAAGCACTAATAAATGCTCATTAATGCATTTGCCACCTTTTCTTTTCTTTTCTTTTTTTTCTCTTTTAATTAAAATTTCATTTTAATACTCAAAATATCTAGATATTATGGATGGATAGGATTAATAAAATATCTAGTGATTAGATTAGCAATGATTCTCATTAGAAGTAATTAACCCAAACCAAAAAATAATTACCACTAATAAAGTGCACAAATAACACATTAAAATAATATTTAATTAGGGAAAAATTCTATGTGAACCAAAACTTTCCATTGACCCCCAAAGCCCGCGCACTATCTTAATTCTAGCTAAATTAGGTGTCGTGAAGTTTATACAGAAGTTTGATCACAATCGGGTTAAAACGGAAAACACCGACTATTTTACCCTAAAAACGGAAAATTCGCAAGACGATTTCTAAAACGTTACAGTATGAAATATTATGCTATGATGTATGTATATGTGACTAGCCATCCTATGAATCAATCTTGATGAATGAATATACGACTATCCATTTACATATCAATTATGATGCAAATGCATGGATACCGATTCTAAGTAAGTTTTATAGTGTTCATGACATAGCAGTTACCAATGACGTATGTGTTCGCATGAATAGTGCACGTGCTGCATGAACCAATGGTAATGGTGCAAGTGTCCTAATTGATGACATCATATGTAAAATGATGTGATGTATGTTATGAATGGTTTGAACTACACATGTTGCTACCAAACTAATAATCATTCTAACTGTCGAGCGCCTTGCACCATCCAGAAGATCCCCTATAGATGTATATATTTACTGAACGGGATGCCTCGGCTAAACTGATCCGATCTCCGTCCTGTCTTTCCGCGCCGTGTCCGACGCTTCTGCATCCGATCCTAGAGTCACACACAAGCAATTAAGATGATAAATAATTGATGGTCACGGAAACAAACGACACAATTCTATCCATACGCACAACAAGACACGCGCACACACTTGGTACACAAATGCGCTCGCGACCACGCTACAACTACAACTAGGGTCGCGATACGTGAAAACTACTGAGCCTAGAACCTAATCATACCAATTACGCAATCATAATACACTAAATACATTAGGAATTAGGTTGTATATCATTAAAACCTCAATTTTATTCAAATCGATTTATTTCAAAAAGCCTAGTAAGCACCAATTCCAATTTTTATTCAAAACTTAATGTTTTAACAATTCTAGTGACCAAAATGACAACTTAATATCTTAATTATGCCACACAAACACCAACTAGATTTTTAATTTCATCTAATTACACATTAATTAAAACCTAGTTTGCAAAAATATCTAAATTTGGACAATTTAAATGTTACAATTAGCATTATAGCAACAAAATTAAGTTTTGCAAGTCCTAAGATGTTAAACTATATCTCACAACCATAATCAAAAGATCAAAACCCCTAACTTGATCAAAACCCTAATCTTGAATTTCAAACTTTCAATAAAAACCTAAATTAAACACTAAATTTAATTAAATTGGAGTAATTTACCAACAATTAAAACATAGGTTAAGATTTATACCTCAAAAATCAAGAGAACAAACTTGAAATCTTGCCTCCCAAAATGGCCTCCATTCTCCTAGATCCATGCTAAATGGGCCAAGGAATAATGGGTAAAGATTTAAATTGGAATTGGTGAGGCTTGTATTGATTTTTGATAAATTTTTGGATATTTTTTGATGTAGAATGAAGTGGGAATGAGGTAAAAAAAAATTTAGGCTACTGCAAAGGGGTTTCGGCCAGGTGAAGAAGGGGATTTAAAAAGAAAAAGAAGGGTGTGGAAAAGTGTAGAAACTTCCCCATCATACTACATATTATTTCCCCTTTTTAAATTTTCTTTTTCCTTTCTTCTTTTCTTAATTTGAAGTGGTAATTTAAGTGGGGAATTTTTGGGGAAGGGGGGCAGCCCATGGTTGGCCACAAATATAAGGGGGGAGAGTGTGTGTGAGGTGTGTAAGTGTAGAAACATCTTCGATTAATACATCTTATTAAGTCTTATCATAATTATATTGTTTTATTTCATTTCCTAATGTGTTTTATCCTAAAATTCTCTAGAATTTTGGAGACACATTCTAAAAAAGAAAGCATGTTATAACTTGTTTCCAAGTTGTCATGGTTCACTAAAATATAAGATTAACCCATTCAAATTTGTAATTTATACTAATTAAATGTATAAATGAAAGCTTAAAATAATATTTAAAATAATTAATTAAGAAAAATATTTAATTGAACTAGAAATTTATAAGTGGCTAAATAAATACCAAATACTAGTAATTACATAGTTAAAATAGGCATATTTAAATCTATGTTGAAAATATTTATAGTTAAATTTTACGGAAAATTTGATTTATTTTACCGATCATCAGAAAATTCACCTAAAGGATTTTATTTAGTTATTTATTTATGTTTTAAAACGTTACAATCTTCCCCCTTAAAGAACTTCGGTCCCCGAATTTAAAATCTAACTACGCATACTTTCGAAAAGATGGGAACATTGCTTCCGCATCTTGACCTCGGGTTCCTACGTGACCTCGGGTTCCTACGTGACCTCTTCGCCGCTCGGGCCACGGCAAAGAAACAAACGCTAAACAACTGTGCCAACATGCTCGAGAATCTCTATGGGACCCACATGTCTGGGACTAAGCTTTCTTTTCTTTCCGAATCTCAACATGCCCTTTATCGAAGAAACCTTCGAGAAGACATGATCGCCAATGGCGTTTATCAGCATTAGACTTCTGCCTGCTCTAGGCCGCTCTTATACTATTCCGAATCAACTGAATCCTTTCGTTCACCTCCTGCACAATCTGTGGCCCCAAAATACTGCTCTCACTGAGTTATGTCCAACATATTGCTCAACTTACGCGTGATCGACGCTTCCTCCTATGTAATACCTTGAAGGATGCTGTCTAAATGTTCTCCTGGAAGCTGTTATTATTGGAAAACTCTATCAAATGGTAAGTGGCGATCCCAACTGCCACGAAATCTAAAACGCAAGCTCATAGCATGTCCTCAAGAATCTGAATGGTCTTCTCTGATTGACCGTCGGTCTGTGGATAGAAAACTGCACTTCAACTCAATCTGGTATCCAAAGCCTCTTGAAGTTTCTGCCATAGCTGGCTAGTGAACGGAGTGCCTCTACCGGACACAATACAAGTCGGAACTCCATGCAGTCGCACCATCTTATCAACATACATCTGAGCATACTGAACGAATCCAAAAATGGTCTTGACTGGCAGAAAATGAGTTGCTTTTCGTCAATCGGTCTACAATCTCCAAATTGAGTCATACTCATGACTAGTCCTAGGTAGGTGTTCAGTTGATAAAACTGCACATTTGTTATTACATTTTTCCTACCATTTCCATATTTAAAAAGGTCTTTATTATAATATATCATACATATGAGGGTTTGTTTGTAAAATACTATTTTCCATGTGTTGATATATTATAATTAGCATTTGGTAGGAAAATATATGCAAATAATATCATTGACCAAATTCTAGTAGAACAAAGTCTACTAAATATTATTTAAGTTGTTGTGCAGAATTTTTCCAAGTTGTTGTGTAGAATTTCTCAAGAAATCAAGTTGTTAAACAAAACTTGCCTAATTAAGAAAGCAAAACTTGGAGATCAAGTCCGGCAGCAACTACGAGAAGATTTCAAAGATTCAAAGATTCCAGAGAATACCAAATTTCACAAAGACAGAGCCCCAAGAAAATGATGAACGGCCGAGATCATATAGCCGCGGATCCACGGCCATACCCTCCCTTGGGCCGCGTATCCGCGATAAGATTTAGGAGATAGAAGTTGCAAAATTTTTGGGTGAATCTCTGCTGTTATTTACCTAATATGGAAGCAAAGGTTTCTGGCTTTGGACTATAAATATTGACCGAGAGCCTCTTGGAAAATTCATCAAGCCGACGAGATCACGAAGTCCAAGATGGCTCACGCATCCAGGCTGATCATCAACTGTTCGTCTACCTCCTTAGAAGAGATCGAGAAGCAACTAGAAATTGTAATCATTTTCTAAGGATTCAAGTGTAATGAATATTGTTGATTAATAAAGGTAGCTTTCTTTTTCTTATTCTATTTCTTCGTAGTTTAATTATGCAATTTCTTTCCATCTCTTTTTCTCCCAACATGCGTGAGTAATTCTCCACTTGTTAGGGTTCGTAGGATTAGAGTAGGCTAATGGATGATGAACATCCCTAAACCCTTTTTAAGTCCTATAAAGTTTATGAACTTTATCAAAAGAATCATTAACATCCTAATCGGGCGTGCTAACAATTCTTTGTTAGTCCCGACCACGATTAGAGATTAGATTAATGATTGTTTTGGTAAAGGCTAGATATGAACGGAGTTCCGTGTCGAGATAAGGGTTAAGAGAGATTCCTTTTCCCTCCAGAAACACTAATCTACACGCATCACCGTCGTTCTAGTTTTAAATCTATTAAAGGATAACTTTTAATTAATCGTCCATAACTACTAAATCCTAACGAACCCTAAAAGCCCTCCTCTTATATAAATTTACATCCATAAATAATCTAGATCTATATTTTGCATTAGTGTTTAAACGTAGATCTAGACCCTACAACCATTCTTCAATATTCTTTATTCCTCCTCTCTCTTTCAACACATCTAAAGTAAGAGTAAAAGATTCAACGTTTCCCTGAGGACGACCCGTACTCATCTCGGTCTAGCTACGCGTGACACCGTTCTGATTGCGGTTACATTACAAACACTCTTTCGAATTCGTAACAATCAAATGGCGTCGTTGCCGGGGATACGTGCGTAATTTTTTTATTCTTACTATTTATGTTGAATTCTTATACGATCTATATCATAAATAAAACAAAACTGCAAATTGTATATTTAACGATTATTGTGTGAATTTTGCGAGGGGATCTGGAGTTACAGACTTGAGGAAACAGGAGACAGATACATTCATTGAGATCCAAAGAAGTAGAGAAGGCCACAGAAAAAAAATTCATCAATTGATGTCTCCCTCTTGCTGCGGAACCGCGGCCGGAAGTGCACATCGGCGGCGGAAGCACGGCCAGTTAGGAGATCTAGGGCTTCAGTCTTCTCTGGTAAGATTCTAACCTCATTCTCTCTCCTCTGAAATCCAATAAAATATCTTTTCTGCAGGATTCTTTGCAAAATATCGCCGCTCAAAAATCTTTTTGCAAAGTTTTGTTTTGGGGTTTGTTTTTGCATATTTTAATACGGATTTTTAAGGGGCAAGACCAAAATCCAGATTAAGTGGGGATTTCATCACCCTTCCTAAGCCCCACAAATCACAAACCTGTAAGTCCATGCTACCTCTCCCGGTACTTTCGGGCATGCGGAATTTGGTAAAAAAACAATTTTCTTAGAGGTGGTAACATGGACTCAAAACCGGATCTTTGTTAAACATCTAACTAACAACCTAACTACGAGTTGCTAACTACTCGGTTAGGGGGTTATACCTTTCTTTTTCTCGAACTCCTTCGTCTTCAAGCTTCGTTGGTCGTCCGAATCGGCTTCTCCCTGTCGTCTCCTTGCGCCGAAGATAGATCCACCTGAAAGCTTCAACCTTTGGCTCCTTCTTCGAACTTTGAAGAAACTAGTTCACTCGGTTTGCTAAACCTTGTGAACTAGAGTGAGTAGAGAAGAGTTTGTATGGGATTTTATCTATGGTTCTTGGTTCTCAACTCATGAGACAAGTGAACCATAGAGTCAAGAGAGGGAAAGCAAGAGGAGGAAGATGAGAGCTCAAGAACAAGAGAGAGAATGAGCATGAAAGAATGAGAGAAGACTTTTCTCATTTTGGCTCTCATAATCCAAAACCATCATCACAAAAATAATAATCAAGTATTGTGTAAAATGGTTCAAGTCAAAATGGCTAAATCATTTCATGCACTCATTTCTCACAAAAAAAACAAGCAAGTAAAAAGTCTTTGCCATGAAATGATAGCCATAGTCATCATGATGGTCAACTAGTCCAACCTAGTCAACCGGTCAACAAAGTCAACAAGTCAACAAAGTCAACTCCTCAACAACCATGTCACCACAATACTTAATTAATATAATTGTTAATCACATATCATATTCTCATTAGGGTTGAGCAAAAAGTCAATAGTCAACTGTCAACGGTCAACAACCCTAATGAGAATCCTCTGCCTCTGTCTCTCCGTCAACTGTGCATACACACCCGCATTCGCGTTCCGAGGAACACGAATGCACACTGGATAAATCCAATCCCAAAAGGTACACTAGGATCTGGCTTAAACCAAAGCCTGCTAGTGTAAACTGTCCGGACACTGTACGTGCACAAGTGCACGGATGTGACCGAACCCTGTCGCAAAACCATGCGACCTGTCGCAAAACCATGCGACCTCTACTCTTTTGCCTAAAGGCGAATGGCTTTCTGTGTGGGACTCTAAAGACTCGACACTACGCTGGCAGTGGGTTTAACCACAGACCGCAAGCGGCACTAGCTGTGCGTAACGGTCCCCAGGTAGATGCCGACAAGAAGACTGACGAGGCGAAACCCATCTGAACTCCTACTGAGCCTGAATGTGACATTCTCCGTACAGTCCGGTCTGTTCGTCTGATACATCGCATGGCGGGCCTAGGGGGCGGTAAACGTCAGTCCCCCAATAGCGGTACAAGTCGTGTCAGAGTGAAGCCCAAAACACCTTGAGATAACACCGGAAGCCTACCAGTATATCTCATTTGCCCTGGCCAGGGACTACTCGTGTAATGGCTCTCCTAGACACAGCGCGATGTCAACCCCCAATACCGGGAGAGACGAATCCTGTCTAACCGTCACTGCCTCCAAGTGCTTTGGGACTGCACCCAACTACCACCTGTTTGCACGACTCCTTTGAGCCGTGGTAGGGTAGTAATCAAAGTACAGTGGGAACACACTCGAGGCGAAGTGATAGTGTCAAGTCAGCGGACTAAGCTGTACTCATGTCACCTGGGAACTGATAACTGACGATAGGCATAATACTAACTAGTCAGTTCCCGACGAGTCCTGTCCAGTGTACTCGTAACCCAACGAGCACCCGCATACTCTCTCAAGTACGACGTACAGACCGTCTCCCACACTGGGATGAGAAGCGCATGCGCTAGTCTACTCCGGAGTATCGATGCCCTGTCTCGATAGTCCTGCGACCAGGGACCTGCATAAGAATGTGCTTATAGATTACCCAGCCCCACTAGTGTGACTGCCATCACAACGCTGGTAATCAAGCAAAGATCCTAAGGGCTCCACTAATGTGTATAGGCGATATACTAAAATAAATACATGTACACATTGAAGTAGAAACAAACCAAGTAGCATACTACTATTTTGAGCAAGATTGTATATACAAGGTGAATATCCCAAGCTTCCATTAAGTAATATACAATCTAGTATGATACAGTAATGGCCTCTAGGGCATATACACTAACAATCTTCCACTTGCACTAAGGCCATATACTGGCGTATCGAAGACCTATCATCTCGATCAGCCGCTTGAACTGAGTCTGGGGCAAGGCCTTGGTGAATGGATCTGCAGTGTTATCTTCTGAAGCGACTCTCCGAACCTCGATCTCCTGGCGATCCACGATCTCCCTGATCAGGTGATACTGCCTTAAGATGTGTCTGGATCTCTGATGGGACCTGGGCTCCTTTGCTAAAGCTATAGCTCCGTTGTTGTCGCAATACAGAGGTATTGGATCAACAATGGACGGAACCACCTGAAGCTCTTTCAAGAACTTCCTCATCCAGACAGCTTCTTTTGCGGCATCAGATGCAGCGATGTATTCCGCTTCCATCGTCGAGTCTGCAACGGTTTCCTGTTTGGAACTCTTCCAACACACCGCCCCTCCATTGAGGGTAAATACAAACCCGACATGGACTTGGAATCATCCTTGTACCTCTGGAAGCTGGAGTCAGCAAAGGCCTCGATCTGGAGGTCTTTTCCGCCATACACCAAGAACATCTCCTTAGTCCTTCTCAGGTATTTGAGAATGTTCTTTACTGCTATCCAGTGTTTCTCCCCAGGGTTTGACTGATACCGGCTTACCACACTCAGTTCATAAGCTACATCCGATCTGGTACACAACATCGCATACATTATAGAGCCTACCGCAGAAGCGTAGGGTATAATAGACATGCGATCCCTTTCCAAATCAGTCTTGGGAGACATCTCTTTAGAGAGGGTGATCCCGTGACAAGCCTGTTAGTGTATATGCCCTAGAGGCCATTACTGTATCATACTAGTTTGTATATTACTTAATGGAAGCTTGGGATATTCACAGTTGTATATACAATCTTGCTCGAAATGGTAGTATGCTACTTGGTTTGTCTCTGCTTTAATATGTGCATGTGTTTCTTTTAGCATATTGCTGGTATACATATTAGTAGAGCCCTTAGGATCTTTGCTTGATTACCAGCGTTGTGATGGCGCTCGCACTCGTGGGAGCTGGGTAATCTATAAGCACATCCTTATACAGGTCCCTGGTCGTTGGACTATCGAGACAGGGCATCGATACTCCGGAGTAGACTAGCGTATGCGCTTCTCATCCCAGTGTGGGAGACGGTCTGTCCCACAGCCGTTAGTACGTCGTACTTGGGATAGTATGCGGGTGCTCGTTAGGTTACGAGTACACTGGACAGGACTCGTCGGGAACTGTTGGTTGGTAATATACCTATCGTCAGTTATCAGTTCCCAGGTGACATGAGTACAGCTTAGTCCGCTGACTTGACACTGTCACTTCGCCTCGAGTGTGTTCCCACTGCACTTTGATTACTACCCTGCCACGGCTCAAAGGAGCCGTGCAAACAGGTAGTTTTTGGGTGCAGTCCCGAAGCACTTGGAGGCAGTGACGGTTAGACAGGATTCGTCTCTCCCGGTATTGGGGGTTGACATCGCGCTGTGTCTAGGAGAGCCATTACACGAGTAGTCCCTGGCCAGGGCAAGCGAGATATACTGGTAGGTTTCCAGTGTTATCTCAGGGTGTTCTGGGCTACACTCCGACACGACTTGTACCACTATTAGGGGACTGACGTTCACCGCCCCTTAGGCCCGCCATGCGATGTATCAGACGAACAGAACGGACTGTACGGAGACTGTCACATACAGGCTCAGTAGGAGTGCAGATGGGGTTCACCTCGTCAGTCTTCTTATCGACATCTACCTGGGGACCGTTACGTACAGCTAGTGCCGCTTGCGGTCTGTGGTTAAACCCACTGCCAGCGTAGTGTCGAGTCTTTAGAGTCCCACACAGAGAGCTATTCGCCTTTAGGCAAAATGAGTAGAGGTCGCATGGTTTTGCGACAGGGTTCGTTCGCATCCGCGCACTTGTGCACGTTTGCTGTCCGGATAGTTTATACTAGCGGGCTTTGGTTTAAGCCGGATCCTAGTATATGATTTGAGATTGGTTTTTCTCAGGGTATTCGTGTTCCTCGGATCACGAATGCGGGTGCGTATGCACAGTTGCTTGAGATTGGGGGAGAGGACCTTGTTTAGGGTTAATGGCTTTTGTCATTTTATTAACCCTATTGTTTTTGTGTGGATTATAGTTAATTGATAATTAGCTTAATAATTGTGCATGGTTGTTGTTGACAATTTGACTTCATTGACTTGTTGACCTTGTTGACAACTTGACCATAATCATTTCATTTGGAAGATGCTCTTTGATCTTTGCAAAATTGAAATGATAATGGTCATGTCATGATTTATCATGACAATTTTCAAGCTAATTATCCAATTAAAATTATCCACACATATTAGTGAGAATGGCTCACTAATAATTCATTCTCTCATATTATTTCTCTCTCTTGTTCATCCTCTCCCTCAAGCTCTCTCCCTCTCATGTGTTGAGAAACAAAAAAGCTTGAGAAAAACCCTCTCTTGATCTTCTCTACTCTCTTCTAGGGTTCAAGTCTTAGCATTTCTTGCACTCTAGTTACTCCTAGCTTGGAGTTGAAGCTAAAGGTAGTGGCTTTCGGGTGGATCGTTCTTTGACGGGAGAAGACAAGCAAGGTGAACTCTTTCAACCATTCCAAGGAGCAAGGAGAGAAGGACTTTGAGCTCAAGGTATAACCTTTCCATCACTTAGCTACTTTGTAGTTAGGGTTAGCAAGTTTAAGTTTAGCAAAGATCCTTAAAGCATAGTCCATGTTGCCTATAGTTGATAAAAATCAAATTTTTATTGTGTTTTCCGCCTCCCCGTAAGCACCGGGGTGGGCAACACGGACTTACAGTGGTATCAGAGCCTAACTAAACCTAAACTAGCTAAGTAGTTAAGTGTAACGAAGTTTCGAAACCGAAAAACCCAAAAACCAAACTTTTTCAAAATCCAAGTTTCTGTTAAAATTTTTTCTGGTCAAAATGAAAAACTTTATACTTGTAAATTCGTCTCAGGGTTTTGTATGAACACCCAAGAAAAACGATGCAGTGATTCGTTCAAACCGCCGCGCTTCCGCCGCACGAGGTAGGCATGTGCCGCGGAAGCGCCGCGGTTTTTCGTCTTCTGTGCATCGTTTTTCGTGCAGTGTTTGTCTGTGTTGGTTTTGGGATTTTTGAAATATATTATATGTACCCAGATTTTCCAGAAAAGAAATTTCCTTTTGGGGTCCTATAATTCCGTATTTTTTTTCGGAACTTCACTACGCTTTAACTATATCGGTTATATCTGTGATGCTTGTATGTATTGAGCGTCGGCTAATCGCTATAAGTCGATTAGTCGGGGTTATACATCTCTGTGATCTGTGATTGTTGGTTTGTGGATATGAATGGATTGGATCGTCGTGGGTGAATAGCCGGGTTGGATGTGAGATGAGCGTTATTTTTCTTTCATTCATTTGTAACATGTAAATTGATGTAATAATATTATTTGTATGGCCGCACAACCGGGTCGGGGTTGTAGCCGTCATTGTATAATTCTTTTTACTGTTTTTGCTCCTAGGATAGACCCATGGAGGGGGTGCACAAACTACCGGGTATCTCGAAGTGCCGAGTGGCCTACTCACGGTGGTGAGGGAGGTTGCTTCGCTTCGGGTGCTTGGCGGGTAGTTTACCGCACCCGTAGGGGTCTTGGGTGGGGTTTTGGCTATTCACCGCGACCGTGTAATCCGCTTTGCGTTGCAGGCTCGAACGCATTGCGGATTCCTAGTATATCCAATGTATTCATCTGTGATCTGTAATGTCTATCATTGCTATATATTTATATATAATAACTATTTAGGCGTTGCTTATGTTTTACAGCCGCGCTAGCCCAGCCCCCGCTCTGTCGTTAGTTAAGTAACCTAACGGGTGATGACGGAGCCCCGTGGCGAATGCGAATGGCATAAGCGTACGTCATATTTTGGTTGTTTTCTGCAATGGTAGGATTAAATGATGGGACGCATTAAAAGAACTAATGCAAGAAATAAACCAAGTAAAAGTCGATTGGAACACTTTGAAAACCACTCGGTTCTTTTCAAAACTAAACTTTTAAACGCGGAGCTTGAACCACTCCTTTTAAAAGCTATCTCGTTCCATCGATTATATCAAGTTCACTACGTTCACGGTTTCGCCAAAACCATTCGTAGCCCTCCGTCATTCCACATGAATGGTCAAAAGTATTCAAGCTATGTATTTTGGCCAAAGTCAAGGCATAGTGATTGGTAGCGTTTGGGTATTCATGTGCAGCATAGATAGATGCGTTGATTTGGGACAGTCGTGCTGCCATTTTGGCCAAAGTCAAGGGTAGGTACGGGTGGGTCCAAATTAACCAGGAGAATGACGGGTAGAACTTGACATGTGACTTATGATATTTTGGCCAAAGTCAAGGTCATAAGAGCATGGGGCAAAAATCCACATCGGGAGTTTCATAAGTACTGAAACTTGCTAGTGTTGCATACCATTTGGAGTGTGATGATTCTGGTAGGATTCCTTCGGCTTTATCACGCGATGATATTTGGATCCCGATCCTACTGTGAGTATATGCTACTCCTCGGGAAAACTCTCACTTAACGATCAATGCTATAAACCTAGTAGGTGCCTAGAAAGGTGTTAGCGGGGCTACGCCCACAGGGAAAAGAGGTTACTTAATTAAGGAACTTCGCGAAAGCGTTGGAAAACCTCCCTCGAAGTACCGACACTGGCCTGGCTGAACGGTTAAGCAAGTATTGTACGGTGAGAATGATCCCGGCTAATCCTTTTCTTTACGGTTTGAGAAGGGATTCGAGAGACAGTGGGAGCCATCCAGTTTAGACAAACTAAAAACCACTCTAAACTTGCAAGAGCATCATGCTAAAGTGTTTCTTTTCTCTCTCCTAATTGCAGCGACCATTCAAAATGACCGGACTTAAGTTACTATTAGATAAAAACATATTGACAGGGCCAAACTACAAAGATTGGCTCAGGAATGTCAAGATGGCTATCACTTATGACAAGCTGGGGTATATACTTACCACCAAAGCTCCCCCTGTCCCAGGTCCCACCTCCAGCGTCGCGGATGTAGAAATCCGTAAGACATGGGAGATAGATTGCGCGAGGGCCAGATGCCTCGTACTAGCCTCGATGGACAACGAACATCAGAGGAGGCACGAGAATATAGACCTAGAGTCCATATTTCTCCATACAAAAGAACTGTATGGAGAGCAGTCTCGTATCGCTAGATACGAAGTGTCGAAGAAGCTCTTTTCGGCAAGGTTGGCCGTCGGATCATCGGTAGCGGACCACGTGCTTAAGATGATCGGCTACATAGAGGAGCTCGCGGACCTTGGGACCACGTTGGAGAATGAACTCTATACCGATTTGATTCTCCAGTCCCTTCCTTCCACTTACGCCCAGTTCATTCTTAACTTCAACATGCAAGGAAAGGAGGTTGAACTTGCCGAACTTCTGAACATGTTGAGGACTGCTGAGGGCACCCTACAGAAGGGTAGGGAGACATCCACTTTGTTTGTAGGAGGATCTTCCTCTTCTAGGTCCAGGGCGAAAGCCAAGGGCAAGAAGAAGAAAGCCCCCGCCAAACCAAGAGGCGGTGTCGGTAAAGTGGATACGAAGGGAAAGGGTAAAGCAACAAAGGTAGCGGGGAAGCTGGTGGGGAAGGAAGAATGCTTCTATTGTCACAAAAGTGGTCACTGGAAACAAGATTGCAAGGCTTGGAAAGCCAGAACACAGGATTTGAAGCGAGTTGCAGCTTCAGCTTCAGGTGTGTATGTTATTGAAAACTGTCTATCAATAAACTCTACTTCCTGGGTATTGGATACCGGATCAGGATCTCATATCTGTAATTCTTTGCAGGCGTTGAGAAAGCGTAGAGTTTTGAAGGCAGGTGACATGACCCTCAGAGTTGCGAACGGTGCTAGCATGGATGCTGAGGCCGTGGGGGACTATCACCTGGGATTATCAGATGGACACTTTTTGGTTTTGCGTAGTTGTTATTATGTACCAAATACAACCTGTAATATCATTTCTGTATCTTTATTATCTAAAGAAGGTTATGAATTTGCATTTGTAAGTAATGTAGTAAACATTCACCTTAATCAAGTGTTGATTGGGTCAGGTACATTGAACAACGGTATATATGTTTTAAACCAACCACAGATTTTCAATATCCAGAATACACACAAAAGAAAGTCTCCAGAAATTAATAAAACTTTCTTATGGCATTGTAGACTGGGTCACATCAACGAGAGAAGATTGACTAAGTTACATACTGAAGGATATTTAGATTCGTTCGAATATCAATCGTATGCAACTTGTCAATCCTGTCTCAAAGGAAAGATGACAAAGGCTCCGTTTTCTGGACACGGAGAAAGAGCGAGCGAGCTCTTGGGACTCGTACACAGCGACGTGTGCGGTCCAATGTCTACACATGCGCGAAGCGGTTATTCTTACTTCATTACCTTTACGGATGATTTTTCAAGGTACGGTTATGTCTTCTTAATGAAACATAAATCCGAGGCTTTTGAAAAATTCCAGGAATATAAGAATGAAGTAGAAAAACAAACAGGCAAAAGTATCAAGATCCTAAGATCGGATCGAGGAGGAGAATACTTAAGTGCCGAATTCCTGAACTATTTAAAAGAGAATGGAATTCTCTCTCAGCTTACTCCTCCATACACTCCGCAACATAACGGTGTATCGGAGAGACGGAACCGAACCCTATTGGATATGGTACGGTCCATGATGAGTAACGCTGAGTTACCGCGATCGTTCTGGGGGTATGCGCTAGAAGCAGCTGCATATCTTTTGAACCGTGTTCCCACTAAGACTGTGCCTGCCACACCATATGAGTTATGGAGTGGGAAGAAACCCTATCTTAATCACATTAAGACATGGGGATGTCCAGCTTTTGTAAAAAAGCAGCATGCGGACAAGCTCGAGGCACGCTCAGTACAGTGCAAGTTTGTGGGATATCCAAAGAACTCCAAGGGATATTACTTCTATTGCGAAGAGGAACAAAAAGTCCTTGTTTCTCGTCATGCCCACTTTCTAGAACATCAGTTCATAGAAAAAGAATTAAGTGGGAGCGCGATAGAACTGGAAGAAATTCCAGAACCGCAAGCTATTACTGAAAGCTTAGTAGAACCAGAGGGTTCGAAAGATCAAGACATTCCCATGCCACTCCGCAGGAGTAGTAGGCATTCTCATCCGCCCGAGAGGTACTACGGTTTCCTCATTGACGGGGATAGAGAGGACTGCATCATAGATTGTGATGAGCCTACTAGCTTCCAGCAAGCCATTCAGAGCGTCGACTCGGTAAAATGGCTGGATGCAATGCGGACCGAGATGGAGTCCATGTACACCAACAAAGTATGGACGTTGGACATTGCTCCAGACGGGGTAAAACCCGTAGGATGCAAGTGGATCTTCAAAAGGAAGATTGGTGTAGATGGACAGGTTGAGACCTATAAAGCTAGACTGGTAGCAAAGGGTTTTCGTCAGCGACCTGGTTTGGACTATGACGAAACCTTTTCTCCAGTAGCTATGCTGAAATCCATTCGGATCCTTCTTGCCATCGCTGCTTTCCACGATTATGAGATTTGGCAGATGGACGTAAAGAGAGCTTTTCTAAATGGTCATTTAGAGGAGTGTGTCTATATGGACCAGCCAGAGGGTTTCATTCAGGGTGGGAGCAGCGGAAAGGTGTGCAAGTTGCTCAAGTCCATTTATGGACTCAAGCAGGCATCGCGGAGTTGGAACATCTGTTTTGATGAGACGGTCAAAGAATTTGGCTTTATCAAAAATCCAGATGAACCATGCATCTATTGTAGATTTGTAGCGAGAACTGTAGTATTCCTCGTTTTATACGTGGATGACATTCTCTTAATAGGAAATGACATTCCTATGCTACAATCTGTCAAGGGGTTCTTGTTACACAGGTTCTCCATGAAAGACCTGGGTGATGCCTCCTACATTCTGGGTATCCGGATCTACCGTGACAGATCCAAGAGGATATTAGGACTCTCGCAGTCCAGGTACATCGACACCATACTGAAGAGATTCAGTATGGAAGATTCCAAGCGCGGTAATCTACCGGCTTGTCACGGGATCACCCTCTCCAACGAGATGTCTCCCAAGACTGATTTGGAGAGGGATCGCATGTCTATTATACCCTACGCTTCTGCGGTAGGCTCTATAATGTATGCGATGTTGTGTACCAGACCGGATGTGACTTATGCACTGAGTGTGGTAAGCAGGTATCAGTCAAACCCTGGGGAGAAACATTGGATAGCAGTAAAGAACATTCTCAAGTACCTGAGAAGGACTAAGGAGATGTTCTTGGTGTATGGCGGAAAAGACCTGCAGATTGAGGCCTTTGCTGACTCCAGCTTCCAGAGTGACAAGGATGATTCCAAGTCCATGTCGGGTTTTGTCTTTACCCTCAATGGAGGGGCGGTGTGTTGGAAGAGCTCCAAACAGGAAACCGTTGCTGACTCGACTATGGAAGCGGAATACATCGCTGCATCTGATGCCGCAAAAGAAGCTGTCTGGATGAGGAAGTTCTTGAAAGAACTTCAGGTGGTTCCGTCCATTGTTGACCCAATACCTCTGTATTGCGACAACAACGGGGCTATAGCTTTAGCGAAGGAACCCAGGTCCCATCAGAAATCCAGACACATCTTAAGGCGGTATCACCTGATCAGGGAGATCGTGGATCGCCAGGAGATTGAGGTCCGAAGAGTTGCATCAGAGGATAACACTGCAGATCCACTCACGAAGGCCCTACCCCAGACTCAGTTCGAGCGGCTGATCGAGATGATAGGTCTTCGATACGCCAGTACATGGCCTTAGTGCAAGTGGGAGATTGTTAGTGTATATGCCCTAGAGGCCATTACTGTATCATACTAGTTTGTATATTACTTAATGGAAGCTTGGGATATTCACAGTTGTATATACAATCTTGCTCGAAATGGTAGTATGCTACTTGGTTTGTCTCTGCTTTAATATGTGCATGTGTTTCTTTTAGCATATTACTGGTATACATATTAGTAGAGCCCTTAGGATCTTTGCTTGATTACCAGCGTTGTGATGGCGCTCGCACTCGTAGGAGCTGGGTAATCTATAAGCACATCCTTATACAGGTCCCTGGTCGTTGGACTATCGAGACAGGGCATCGATACTCCGGAGTAGACTAGCGTATGCGCTTCTCATCCCAGTGTGGGAGACGGTCTGTCCCACAGCCGTTAGTACGTCGTACTTGGGATAGTATGCGGGTGCTCGTTAGGTTACGAGTACACTGGACAGGACTCGTCGGGAACTGTTGGTTGGTAATATACCTATCGTCAGTTATCAGTTCCCAGGTGACATGAGTACAGCTTAGTCCGCTGACTTGACACTGTCACTTCGCCTCGAGTGTGTTCCCACTGCACTTTGATTACTACCCTACCACGGCTCAAAGGAGCCGTGCAAACAGGTAGTTTTTGGGTGCAGTCCCGAAGCACTTGGAGGCAGTGACGGTTAGACAGGATTCGTCTCTCCCGGTATTGGGGGTTGACATCGCGCTGTGTCTAGGAGAGCCATTACACGAGTAGTCCCTGGCCAGGGCAAGAGAGATATACTGGTAGGTTTCCAGTGTTATCTCAGGGTGTTCTGGGCTACACTCCGACACGACTTGTACCGCTATTAGGGGACTGACGTTCACCGCCCCCTAGGCCCGCCATGCGATGTATCAGACGAACAGACCGGACTGTACGGAGACTGTCACATACAGGCTCAGTAGGAGTGCAGATGGGGTTCACCTCGTCAGTCTTCTTATCGACATCTACCTGGGGACCGTTACGTACAGCTAGTGCCGCTTGCGGTCTGTGGTTAAACCCACTGCCAGCGTAGTGTCGAGTCTTTAGAGTCCCACACAGAGAGCTATTCGCCTTTAGGCAAAATGAGTAGAGGTCGCATGGTTTTGCGACAGGGTTCGTTCGCATCCGCGCACTTGTGCACGTTTGCTGTCCGGACAGTTTATACTAGCGGGCTTTGGTTTAAGCCGGATCCTAGTATATGATTTGAGATTGGTTTTTCTCAGGGTATTCGTGTTCCTCGGATCACGAATGCGGGTGCGTATGCACAGTTGCTTGAGATTGGGGGAGAGGACCTTGTTTAGGGTTAATGGCTTTTGTCATTTTATTAACCCTATTGTTTTTGTGTGGATTATAGTTAATTGATAATTAGCTTAATAATTGTGCATGGTTGTTGTTGACAATTTGACTTCATTGACTTGTTGACCTTGTTGACAACTTGACCATAATCATTTCATTTGGAAGATGCTCTTTGATCTTTGCAAAATTGAAATGATAATGGTCATGTCATGATTTATCATGACAATTTTCAAGCTAATTATCCAATTAAAATTATCCACACATATTAGTGAGAATGGCTCACTAATAATTCATTCTCTCATATTATTTCTCTCTCTTGTTCATCCTCTCCCTCAAGCTCTCTCCCTCTCATGTGTTGAGAAACAAAAAAGCTTGAGAAAAACCCTCTCTTGATCTTCTCTACTCTCTTCTAGGGTTCAAGTCTTAGCATTTCTTGCACTCTAGTTACTCCTAGCTTGGAGTTGAAGCTAAAGGTAGTGGCTTTCGGGTGGATCGTTCTTTGACGGGAGAAGACAAGCAAGGTGAACTCTTTCAACCATTCCAAGGAGCAAGGAGAGAAGGACTTTGAGCTCAAGGTATAACCTTTCCATCACTTAGCTACTTTGTAGTTAGGGTTAGCAAGTTTAAGTTTAGCAAAGATCCTTAAAGCATAGTCCATGTTGCCTATAGTTGATAAAAATCAAATTTTTATTGTGTTTTCCGCCTCCCCGTAAGCACCGGGGTGGGCAACACGGACTTACAAAGCCGGTAGGTTACCGCGCTTGGAATCTTCCATACTGAATCTCTTCAGTATGGTGTCGATGTACCTGGACTGTGAAAGTCCTAATATCCTCTTGGATCTATCACGATGGATCCGGATCCCCAGGATGTATGAGGCATCACCCAGGTCTTTCATGGAGAACCTGTGTGATAAGAACCCTTTGACAGATTGTAGCATAGGAATGTCATTTCCTATTAAGAGAATGTCTTCCACGTATAAAACGAGGAATACTACAGTTCTCGCTACAAATCTACTATAGATGCATGGTTCATCTGGATTTTTGATAAAGCCAAATTCCTTGAGCGTCTCATCAAAACAGATGTTCCAACTCCGCGATGCCTGCTTTAGTCCATAAATGGACTTAAGCAACCTGCACACCTTTCCGCTGCTCCCACTCTGAATGAAACCCTCTGGTTGGTCCATATAGACACACTCCTCTAAATTTCCATTTAGAAAAGCGGTCTTTACGTCCATTTGCCAGATCTCATAGTCGTGGAAGGCAGCAATGGCAAGAAGGATCCGAATGGATTTCAGCATAGCCACTGGAGAAAAGGTTTCGTCATAGTCCAAGCCAGGTCTTTGACGGAAACCCTTTGCAACAAGTCTAGCTTTATAGGTCTCAACCTGTCCATTTACACCAATCTTCCTTTTGAAGATCCACTTGCATCCTACGGGTTTTACCCCGTCTGGAGCAATGTCCAACGTCCATACTTTGTTGGTGTACATAGACTCCATCTCGTTCCGCATTGCATCCAGCCATTTTACTGAGTCAACGCTCTGAACGGCCTGCTGGAAGCTAGTAGGCTCATCATAATCTATGATGCAATCCTCTCTATCCCCGTCTATGAGAAAACCGTAGTATCTCTCGGGCGGATGAGATTGCCTACTACTCCTGCGGAGCGGCGTAGGAATGTCCTGTTCTTTTGAACCCTCTGGTTCCACTAAGCTTTCAGTAATAGCTCGTGGTTCTGGAATTTCTTCTAGTTCTACTGTGCTCCCACTAATTTCCTTTTCTAAGAACTGATGTTCTAGAAAGTGGGGATGACGAGAAATAATAACTTTTTGTTCCTCTTCGTAGTAGAAGAAATATCCCTTGGAGTTCTTTGGATATCCCACAAACTTACACTGTATTGAGCGTGCCTCGAGCTTGTCCGCATGCTGCTTTTTGACAAAAGCTGGACTTCCCCATGTCTTAATGTGATTAAGATGGGGCCTCTTCCCACACCACATCTCATATGGTGTGGTAGGCACAGTCTTAGTAGGAACTCGGTTCAAAAGGTACGCAGCTGATTCTAGCGCATACCCCCAGAATGATCGCGGTAACTCAGCGTTACTCATCATGGACCGTACCATATCCAATAGGGTGCGGTTCTGTCTCTCCGATACACCGTTATGTTGCGGAGTAAGCTGAGAGAGAATTCCGTTCTCTTTTAAATAGTCCAGGAACTCGGCACTCAAGTATTCACCACCTCGATCCGATCTTAGGATCTTGATACTTTTGCCGGTCTGTTTTTCTACTTCATTCTTATATTCCTGGAACTTTCCAAAGGCTTCGGACTTATGTTTCATTAAGAAGACATAACCGTACCTTGAAAAGTCATCCATAAAAGTAATGAAGTAAGAATAACCGCTTCGCGCATGTGTAGACATTGGACCGCACATGTCGCTGTGTACGAGTCCCAAGGGCTCGCTCGCTCTTACTTTGTGTCCAGTGAACGGAGTCTTTGTCATCTTTCCTTTGAGACAGGATTGACAAGTGGCATACGATTGATATTCGAACGCATTCAAATATCCTTCTGTATGTAACTTCGTCAACCTTCTCTCATTGATGTGACCCAGTCTACAATGCCACAAGAAAGTCTGATTTACTTCCGGAGACTTTCTTTTGTGTGTATTCTGGACATTGAAAATCTGTGGTTGGTTTAATACGTATATACCATTGCTCAATGTACCTGACCCAATCAGAACTTGATTAAGGTGAATGTTTACAACATTGCTTACAAACGTAAATTCATAACCTTCTTTAGAAACTAAAAATACAGAAATGATATTACAAGTTGCGTTAGGTACAAAAAAGCAATTACGCAAAACCAAAACATGTCCATCTGACATTCCCAGGTGATAGTCCCCCACGGCTTTAGCATCCATGCTAGCTCCGTTCGCAACTCTGAGGGTCATGTCACCTGCTTTCAAAACACTACGGTTTCTCAACGCCTGCAAAGAATTACAGATATGAGATCCTGATCCGGTATCCAATACCCAGGAAGTAGAGTTTATTGAAAGACAGTTTTCAATAACATACACACCTGAAGCTGAAGCTGCAACCTGCTTCAATTCCTGTGTTCTGGCCTTCCAGGCCCTGCAATCATTCTTCCAGTGTCTTTTCTTATGACAATAGAAGCATTCTTCCTTATCCACAGGCTTCCCCGCTTTCTTTGTTGCTTTAGCTTTTCCCTTCGTATCCACTTTACTAACACCGCCTCTTGGTTTGGCGGGGGCTTTCTTCTTCTTTCCCTTGGCTTTCGCCTTGGACCTAGAAGAAGATGATCCTCCTACAAACAAAGTGGATGTTTCCCTACCTTTCTGTAGGGTGCCCTCTGCGCTCCTCAGCATGTTGAGGAGCTCTGAAAGTTCAACTTCTTTTTCTTGTAAGTTGAAGTTCAGTATAAACTGGGCGTAAGTGGAAGGAAGGGACTAGAGAACTAAGTCCGTATAGAGCTCACTCTCCAATGTGGTCCCTAGGTCCGCGAGCTCCTCAATGTAGCCGATCATCTTAAGCACGTATTCTGCTACTGATGATCCGACGGCCATCCTTACCGAAAATAACCTTTTCGACGCTTCGTATCTTGCGATACGAGATTGCTCTCTATACAATTCTTTTGTATGAAGAAATATGGATTCCAAGTCCATATTCCCGTGCCTCCTCTGATGTTCATTGTCCATAGAGGCAAGTACGAGGCACTTGGCCTTCGCGCTATCAATCTCCCAAGTCTTACGGATTTCCTTATCCGCGACACTGGAAGTGGGACCAGGGGCATAGGGAGCTTTAGTGGTAAGAAGATACCCCAGCTTGTCGTAAGTGATTGCCATCTTGACATTCCTGAGCCAATCTTTGTAGTTTGGCCCTGTCAGTATGTTTTTATCTAGAAGTAACTCAAGTCCAGTCATGTCGATTGGTCGCTGCAATTAGGAGACAGAAGAAACACTCAGCTTGATACTCTTGCAAGTTTAGAATGATTTTTAGTTTGTCTAAACAGGATGGCTCCCACTGTTTCTCGAATCCCTCCTCAAACCAAAAAGGAAGAATTAGTCGGGATCAATCCCACCGCATAATACTTGCTTAACCGTTCAGCCAGGCCAGTGTCGGCACTTCGAGGGAGGTTTTCCAACGCTTTCGCGAAGTTCCTTAATTAAATAACTTCTTTTCCCTGGGGGAGTAGCCCCGCTAACACCTTTCTAGACACCTACTAGGTTTATAGCATTGATCGTTTAGTGAGAAATTTCCCAAGGAGTAGCATATACTCATAGTAGGATCGGGATCCAAATATCATCGCGTGACGAAACTGAAGGAATCCTACCAGAATCATCACACTCCAAGTGGTATGCAAATCTAGCAAGTTTCAGTACTTATGAAACTCCCGATGTGGATTTTTGCCCCATGCTCTTATAACCTTGACTTTGGCCAAATTATCATAAGTCACATGTCAAGTTCTACCCGTCATTCTCCAGGTTAATTTGGATCCATCCGTACCTATCCTTGACTTTGGCCAAAATGGCAGTACGACTGTCCCAAACCAACGCATCTATCTATGCTACACATGAATACCCAATAGCTACCAATCACTATGCCTTGACTTTGGCCAACATACACAGCTTGAATACTATTGACTATTCATGTGAAACGACGGAGGGCTACGAATGGTTTTGGCAAAACCGTGAACGTAGTGAACTTGATATAATCGATGGAACGAGATAGCTTTTAAAAGGAGTGGCTCAAGCTCCACATTTAAAAGTTAGTTTTGAAAAGAACCGAGTGGTTTTCCGAAAGTGTTCCAACGATTTTAACTTGGTTTATTTTCTTGCATTAGTTCTTTTAATGCGTGATATTCTTGCATTAGTTCTTTTAATGCGTCCCATCATTTAATCCTACCATTGCAGAAAACAACCAAAATATGACGTACGCTTATGCCATTCGCAATCGCCACGGGGCCCCGTCATTACCCGTTAGGTTACTTAATTAACGACAGAGCGGGAGCTGGGCTAGCGCGGCTATAAAATATAAGCAACGCCTAAATAATATCATATATAGATATATTGCAATGATAGCCATTTCAGATCACAGATGAACACATTGGATATACTAGGAATCCGCAATTCGTACGAGCCTGTAACGAAAAGCAGATTACACGGTCGCGGTGAATAGCCAATACCCCACCCAAGACCCCTACGGATGCGGCAAAATACCCGCCAAGTACCCGAAGCGAAGCAACCTCCCTCAATTCCGTGAGTAGGCCACTCGGCACTTTGGCATACCCGGTAGTTTGTGCACCCGCTCCATGGGTCTATCCTAGGAGCAAAAACAGTAAAAAGAAATTATACAATGATGGCTACAACCCCGACCCGGTTGTGCGACTATACAAATAATTATTACATCAATTTACAAATTTACATGAATTGAAAGAAAAGAAAACTCTCGTCTCACAACCCCCGGCTATTCACCCGCGACAATCCAACATATTCATATACACATTCCAGCAACATTATAGATCACAGATTTGTATAACCCCCACTAATCGACATATAGCGATTAGCAGACGTTCAATACAAATATCACATCACAGAAAAACCCGTCAGCTTAAGTCGTTTAGAAGTTCGATCAAAAATACGGATTTTCAGGACCCCAAAAATAAAATTTTCGTTCTGGAAAATCTGGGCAGAAAATATATATTCCAAAAATCCCAAAACAACCCCAGAAAAACACTGCACCAAACTTGGACCTCGGCCGAGTCAACTCGGCCGCGGAACAGCGGCGGGAGCGTGCTCCCGCCGCGTTTCCACGGCTCTTTGACTCGATCGTTGGACCAAATTTGGTGGGTGTTCACACAAAAGCCTGAGCCGATTTTTAAGATGAAAATTATCAACTTTTGAACAGAAAAAATTTCGGCAGAAACTTGACAGTTTTGGGTTCGTTTTGCGACTTTTCTTTGATCGATCTTCTAGCTACTTTGCTAACATGTTAGATAGAGTTTAACTAGGCTCTGATACCACTGTAAATCCATGCTACCTCTCCCGGTACTTTCAGCCATGCGGAATTTGGTAATAAACAATTTTCTTAGAGGTGGTAACATGGACTCAAAACCGGATCTTTGTTAAACATCTAACTAACAACCTAACTACGAGTTGCTAACTACTCAGTTAGGGGGTTATACCTTCTTTTTCTCGAACTCCTTCGTCTTCAAGCTTCGTTGGTCGTCCGAATCGGCTTCTCCCCGTCGTCTCCTTGCGCCGAAGATAGATCCACCTGAAAGCTTCAACCTTTGGCTCCTTCTTCGAACTTTGAAGAAACTAGTTCACTCGGTTTGCTAAACCTTGTGAACTAGAGTGAGTAGAGAAGAGTTTGTATGGGATTTTATCTATGGTTCTTGGTTCTCAACTCATGAGACAAGTGAACCATAGAGTCAAGAGAGGGAGAGCAAGAGGAGGAAGATGAGAGCTCAAGAACAAGAGAGAGAATGAGCATGAAAGAATGAGAGAAGACTTTTCTCATTTTGGCTCTCATAATCCAAAACCATCATCACAAAAATAATAATCAAGTATTGTGTAAAATGGTTCAAGTCAAAATGGCTAAATCATTTCATGCACTCATTTCTCACAAAAGAAACAAGCAAGTAAAAAGTCTTTGCCATGAAATGATAGCCATAGTCATCATGATGGTCAACTAGTCCAACCTAGTCAACCGGTCAACAAAGTCAACAAGTCAACAAAGTCAACCCCTCAACAACCATGTCACCACAATACTTAATTAATATAATCGTTAATCACATATCATATTCTCATTAGGGTTGAGCAAAAGTCAATAGTCAATTGTCAACGGTCAACAACCCTAATGAGAATCCTCTGCCTCTGTCTCTCCGTCAACTGTGCATACACACCCGCATCCGCGTTCCGAGGAACACGAATGCACACTGGATAAATCCAATCCCAAAAGGTACACTAGGATCTGGCTTAAACTAAAGCCCGCTAGTGTAAACTGTCCGGACACTGTACGTGCACAAGTGCACGGATGTGACCGAACCCTGTCGCAAAACCATGCGACCTGTCGCAAAACCATGCGACCTCTACTCTTTTGCCTAAAGGCGAATGGCTTTCTGTGTGGGACTCTAAAGACTCGACACTACGCTGGCAGTGGGTTTAACCACAGACCGCAAGCGGCACTAGCTGTGCGTAACGGTCCCCAGGTAGATGCCGACAAGAAGACTGACGAGGCGAAACCCATCTGAACTCCTACTGAGCCTGAATGTGACATTCTCCGTACAGTCCGGTCTGTTCGTCTGATACATCGCATGGCGGGCCTAGGGGGCGGTAAACGTCAGTCCCCTAATAGCGGTATAAGTCGTGTCGGAGTGAAGCCCAAAACACCCTGAGATAACACTGGAAGCCTACCAGTATATCTCGTTTGCCCTGGCTAGGGACTACTCGTGTAATGGCTCTCCTAGACACAGCGCGATGTCAACCCCCAATACCGGGAGAGACGAATCCTGTCTAACCGTCACTGCCTCCAAGTGCTTCGGGACTGCACCCAACTACCACCTGTTTGCACGACTCCTTTGAGCCGTGGTAGGGTAGTAATCAAAGTACAGTGGGAACACACTCAAGGCGAAGTGACAGTGTCAAGTCAGCGGACTAAGCTGTACTCATGTCATCTGGGAACTGATAACTGACGATAGGCATAATACCAACTAGTCAGTTCCCAACGAGTCCTGTCCAGTGTACTCGTAACCCAACGAGCACCCGCATACTCTCTCAAGTACGACGTACCGACGGCTGTGGGACAGACCGTCTCCCACACTGGGATGAGAAGCGCATTCGCTAGTCTACTCTGGAGTATCGATGCCCTGTCTCGATAGTCCTGCGACCAGGGACCTGCATAAGGATGTGCTTATAGATTACCCAGCCCCACTAGTGTGACTGCCATCACAACGCTGGTAATCAAGCAAAGATCCTAAGGGCTCCACTAATGTGTATAGGCGATATACTAAAATAAACACATGTACACATTGAAGTAGAAACAAACCAAGTAGCATACTACTATTTTGAGCAAGATTGTATATACAAGGTGAATATCCCAAGCTTCCATTAAGTAATATACAAACTAGTATGATACAGTAATGGCCTCTAGGGCATATACACTAACAAAACCGAGCATCTGCATCAACCCTACATTAATTTAAAAAATATCTAGACCAGACTCTAAGGACTGTCGCGCTCAATAAGGACAGAGGAAGGTCGTGGGTAATCTATCGCTTATCCGCAGTATTTTTGTGGTGTCTAGGCAAGTGTGTCTAAGGCGAGTGGTTACTTAATTAGGACCACTACTTTCGTAGTGGGGAGCCTCCCACTCACCTGGCACTTTCCTGGCTACAAGGATAGTAATGAGGCGGTAGAGGATTGATCCTACGGCTTGTCCTTTGGAAGTCTAGGAGCGGTCTAGAGACTGGACCTAGGTAACCATAGTTCTAGGGTTGTTTGTGCATTTTTGTGTGATTTGTCTAAATCCGTCATTTTTCAAAACAAACCAATTATTTTCTCCCCTTCCCCCTTCTTCTCTTCTTATAATGGGTAACCTAAATAGAAGAACACTTGCCGAGCTTTGCTGTCCACAACCAGATATCTCTTGTTTTCGTAATCCCTTCGGTATACCGTCCGGCTCTTCCATGTCCTTAAGAGATCATATAGAACAAGCAAGAAGAAATAGTTGGCCATCTCATTCTAGGTCTTATCAATCGTATCCTAATCCTACACCTATTTCAGTTGATACCCAGAGTGAGGAAGCCCCTAGACGAATGTCCATTGCCGAGCACATAGCTAGGGCTAGAGGCCAAAGTTTCAACCCGGACCAATCTCAACCATCACCTCCACTTTCCAAAGAAGAGTTTGATAGCCAACCGACCAACCCATATCAATATTCTTCTTATCACAATGTTGACCCTACTCTCACCCAATTTTCGCAACCATTCTATTCTTATCAATCCAATCCGACTTTTCCACCTTCTCTAGACAGTTCTTCTAATCAGTCATTTGGGAGTTTTAATTATCCACAGGAATTTCAATCTTATACTGAAACCCCTTATCAACCCAAGACTAGTCTGGAGCAGACATTAGAAAAAATTCTGGAATTGTCGAACCAAATTAGGAAGGAAACAACAGAGTGGATGCAAGCAAAGAATTTCGAACCTGCCCAAATATTTTCAGTATATGATTCGGGCATAGGACAAAATGAGAATTTGGGTTGTGAGACAGAACTGTACACCCTTCCTAATCAAACCTCCACATTCCAAACTAAAATCCACAACTCCAGTTTCATAGATTCATCAAGTACACCAAATAGAATGTCTGATAAGTTGTGTGACTTTGTAGTGTTTGATTTACCCGACTGTGAAGGGTCCATTTCAAGTGAAATCATACCCAACCCTTGTGATCTCTACACCTCCACTCTTAAACCAAAACTAATTGAAAACCATACTTTTGATGAGGTGTTTGAGAATTCTAACGTTCACTTGAATGAGGTGATTGACGTTGGGGATATATTGATTGATGCACCCAAAAATTTTTATGATTTTTTCCCACCAATTCATCAAATCCTTTCACTTTCTTGTGGTCATCATCTTGAGCCTTTAATTCTTCCTGAACCCCAAATACATCTTGAAGTTGATGATAAAGATATACCCGAAGAAATACAGCTTCCATCTTCCAGATCTGGTACAGCAACACTCGACACACCAATTTGTTTACCCATTTCACTTCTACTTTCTCCGGTTCTTCTTCTGTTCCTATAATTTCAGTGAGTTTTGATGAATCACAATCCGTTAATTCAAGTTCAATAATACCAGAAATTCAACTTGATTTGGATATTTTTGAAAATGAGGTAGATGAGTTTTTCGAGTCCTCTACCTCAATAATTTTTGAATGAAGTAGGATAAATTCTGGTACAATACTCTTTGACAACAAAATGTTCGATCACACCATTAATAAAAGTTTTGAAGAACATTTTGCTGACGAACTTGAATTTTTAAACAATACGGATTTTGTGATTGATCAATCTCCACCTATAGAAATTGAACCGTCACCATTCCTTCTTCCTAATCATTCATATTCATCCTCATTCTTTCTTTTCTCTAATTTCAAATCATTTTCCATTACACCTGTTATCACCTCCCCACTTCTTCACATCGAAAGGTGACATGTTCTTCCACCAACCTTGGTGCTTCATCGATAAAATTTTTGAATGGTTGGTGTTGACTTTTGGTCTTTGCAAAGCTTGGCATTGACCAATAACTTTGACCCCCTCGTGTGATTTTAAAAGATTAACATTGTTTAACTCAAGTTTGAGGGGGGGTATATTTTGGCTCTTGAAAAAAAAATGATTTTTATACAATTGTGAGCCTAAAATAAGTTTGGGGGAGGATTTTCACTTTCATATATTCTTGCCTCCATTAATAATTTCCTCCCAAGTCTACAGGTTTTTGAGCTTAATGGATGACATCAGTGAGGACACTGCTGTAAACAGGTTTGGGGGAGGTTTGTGCTTATTTACACATCAATTTGCATCATATTTTGCATAAGCACAACTTTTATAAAAAAAAAAAGAAAAAAAAATTCTTTTATAACAAAAGAGTAGAAAGTGAAAAATTACATCCAAAAGATAGAAATAGTTTAAGAAAACCAAGAAAATTAGAAGTTTTCTTAAACAAACCAGTAATAAGTAGTTATGAGCTGTTGTCCCAAGGGTTAGTAAGATGAAGGAAGTCACTAGTCTGAGGATAAAAATAAGTCTGAAAAATAGTTTCTATTCTGGAAGCCAAACATTTGAATGTTGATACCCTACTTTATGCACTTACACACGTCTTGAAACTCGGGATAGTAGAGGATAGCTTGAAATGCTCTTGTTTAAAAGCCAAAATATGAAGGAAATGAAAAATGAAGAAAATATAAAAATGGTGAAAAGAAAAATGAACACTGGTTTTATTATCGCCAAGGCAGCAATAAAAAAATACAGTGAGGGTTCTTCTTCACCTAGTGCTCGAAGGCCAACTGGTCTGGGAGTCACTGCTAAGCCTTAGGTGGTGCAAGACGAGGAAAATACTATCACCTAATCAGCAAGCACATGAGTAATCGGTCGGTTAGTATCAAGAAGTATTAACGGCAACATGAAAATGTGTGAGAAAATCTAAATATTAATCAAATTAAAAAATACTACGGCAGATGGACAAGAGTATGATGGCTTGAATTGAATTCTCCGAGTGTAGGGATGTCCTATTCACACACGTAGGGGTATATGATCGATGTTTGGATAAAAGGTAGGAACGAAAAATAAAGACGATGTTTTATTGAGGGATGATGTGATTTCTAACATTTTTTCATGACTATTAAGATAGGGCTCATGACAATTGAAAAGCTAGTGTTGTTGAAAACTCTAAATTTTCAAAGTATTTCTTTTATGGTTCTTATCTTTATATGTAAATTTCATCATCTCTCTTTTGTTATAGGATTTTGTGGGTGTAATCCGCTGAAAACCCTCAGGAGACATCACTCCTCCTACCAGGGACACCTAGAGATTTAACGGCTTGTTGCACGTGCTCAGCGCAATCGTGTTTGCCTACGAAAGTGTGCTTAGTTTTCTCCTTTCTTTTTCTCCTTCTCTTGAATAAACTAGTTTGCTCGGGACGATCAAAGATAAGTTTGGGGGTATATATTCAGTTGATAAAACTGCACATTTGTTATTACATTTTTCCTACCATTTCCATATTTAAAAAGGTCTTTATTATAATATATGATACATATGAGGGTTTATTTGTAAAAATACTATTTTCCATGTGTTCATATATTATAATTAGCATTTGGTAGGAAAATGTATGCAAATAATATCATTGATCAAATCCTAGTAGAACAAAGTCTACTAACTATTATTTAAGTTGTTGTGCAGAATTTTTCCAAGTTGTTGGGCAGAATTTTTCAAGAAATCAAGTTGTTAAAGAAAACTTGCCTAATTAAGAAAGCAAAACTTGGAGATCAAGTCTGGCAGCAACTACGAGAAGATTTCAAAAATTCAAAGATTCCAGAGAACACCAAATGTCACAAAGACAGAGCCCCAAGAAAATGATGATCGGCCGAGATCATATGGCCGCGGATCTACGGCCATACCCCCTTTGGGCCGCGGATCCACGGCAAGATTTAGGAGATAGAGGTTGCAAAATTTTTGGGTAAATCTCTGCTGTTATTTACCTAAGTTGGAAGCAAAGCTTTCTGGCTTTGGACTATAAATATGGACCGAGAGCCTCTTGGAAAATTCATCAAGCCGACGAGATCACGAAGTCCAATATGGCTTACGCATCCAGGATGATCATCAACTGTTCGTCTACCTCCTTAGAAGAGATCGAGAAGCAACTAGAAATTGTAATCATTTTCTAAGAATTCAAGTGTAATGAATATTGTTGATTAATAAAGGTAGCTTTCTTTTTCTTATTCTATTTCTTTGTAGTTTAATTATGCAATTTCTTTCCATCTCTTTTTCTCCCAACATGCGTGAGTAATTCTCCGCTTATTAGGGTTCGTAGGATTGTGGTAGGCTAATGGATGATGAACATCCCTAAACCTTTTTTAAGTCCTATAAAGTTTATGAACTTTATCAAAAGAATCATTAACATCCTAATCGAGCGCGCTAACAATTCTTTGTTAGTCCCGACCGCGATTAGAGATTAGATTAATAATTGTTTTGGTAAAGGCTAGATATGAACGGAGTTCCGTGTCGAGATAAGAGTTAAGAGTGGGATTCCTTTTCCCTACAGAAACCCTAATCTACACGCATCACCGTCGTTCTAGTTTTAAATCTATTAAAGGATAAAAAGGGTAACTTTTAATTAATCGTCCATAACTATTAAATCCTAACGAACCCTAAAAGCCCTCCTCTTATATAAATTTACATCCATAAATAATCTAGATCAATATTTTGCAGTAGTGTTTAAACGTAGATCTAGATCCTACAATCATTCTTCAATATTCTTTATTTCTCCTCTCTCTTTCAACACATCTAAAGTAAGAGTAAAAGATTCAACGTTTTTGTCACGACCCGCAAGGTACGGAACGCGACCGGCACTTAAGTTACGAAACGTCTCAAGGCGTCTGTGAACTAAGTAAGCCAAAGCCCAGAATACAAAACCCATTTCCAATTTTAGAGTGAAGGAAAACATATTTATTTAAGCATTTTACTCCATTACCACATTAAATTCCCTTTTTAAAATAACTTTCCTTTTCCCAAAATTCCTGCAGAATTTTATTTGTAAAATCAGCCCCAAACGGTTGCAAGAAAAATATAAATGAATACATGAATATGGCATCCCTAAGCGGGAGCTAGATCTTCGCTTCAAGGCGGTCACAAATCCCACGCAATGTAAAATGACAATGTGCATAAATAAGCATGAAGCATAAGAAATAACATGTCGGCTCAAGTGAGCTCGACTTCAGATATATCATAAAATAAATCCCCAAGTCTCACGATCTCACCTCTAGGTCAATATACAGTAATCCAAATAAGTCAGGTACAACTGAAATAATAGTAGCAGTAGATGGAGTGTTCTAGATACAATGAACATATAAGGTGGTGCAAAATGATAATAACCCACCTATGAGCAAAAGCCTCGAGTCCAGGCAAAAAGTGCAAAAGAAGCAAAAGTATCCGCCGCTATAGTGCTGACGGAACGGACCTGCAGAAAAGCTGTGGCACAACGGGGGTGAGTTGCCAGCTCGTGAGTAATAAATAACATCTACTAAGGCTATCGTATGTATGCACACAAGTATCCTAGCATCCCTAAAACAGGTATGGCTACATGTACTAGCAGGTATGTATGCATCATTAGTGTACTAACAAGTTTATATGTCTCATGGATGTAATAACAGGTATGTTTGCCACATGAAAGTACTACCAAGTATGTACAATAATTATTCCTTCTTTTGTTTTGAAACTTCCTTTTTAAACATCAGCATAAAACCCAAGAAATCAATTAAATCCGTGTCCAGCAATGACACCTCAAAACTGTCCAAATCTCATGTATCTATGTCCAGTATCTCTGGCCTCAGCCATCCGGCTGATCCAAATCAAATATCCATATCTCAATCTAGCGACCACGGTCGGTATCCTCTGGATATCCGCCGTGTCCAATGAAGTCACCGGTAGGTAATCCATCCCCTGCCAGGCTCAACGCTATCTCCTGCGATCTTCTTGTCCCGGGGTACCGTTCCGGGCCCACCATGTTCCCGAGACGGTTCATCCACCTCCTCGAAACGGGTCTCGAAAACCACAGCAAAACTCATGGTGAACGACACTTTACATCACTAGAAAACCGCAACTTTTATATTTTAAAAGGTTATAAGTTTGAAATCTTGCGATTTTCCCCCGAAATCCAGAAATATCATAAATCTCGTGAAATCATCATGCATGCATATGTCAAAGATTATGAATGCCTACGGTATCAATTTACAATGTATGATTTATACTAGGCATGAGCAAATGATATAATAATACATATGCATGAGGATAGTGATTCTTATGGTTTCATTTTAAATACTTATTGCAATATCACATTTCTAGGCAATTAACATGTTTCAGATTTAAAGTTATCTAGAGTCGTGACATGGCAATTACCAGGGTGTGTGTGTCCACATGAATAGTGCTCGTGCTGCATATAAAACCTTGTAATGGTGCATGTGTCCTATAATGAATCTGCATATATGGAACATCATATAGATACTAACTACAGCAGTTATCATGCAAGTATTTTTATCATAATGTCACAAGTAACATCAAGTCTACTATAGCTATCGGGAGACTCGCGCCATCTAAATGATCGTCCCCCGTAGATGTTAAATCTACTCACCCGTGATCCCGTGCTAAGTGTGTCCGACCACCTGCTTGCCTTTCTCCGCTGCGCTTGATGTTCCCGCCGGCGAACCTAGAATTTACAAAAGTCACCACATAAGGAAAAATCCTGCAAAACGTGGTATATCGATAAAAAGGGATACGCGTGCGTGAAACTAAACGCGCGTGCACACGACACGACACGACACGCACAAACCACCAGAACCTAAACCGAAACGCTGTGTCGCGCAGCGCGCCACAGAACCACGTGTATCACGTGCGTGTCGCACGAGACCTAAAACATCGGAAACACGCAAATAGCTCCAGATTTTTCCTCTGGGCCAAACTTGAAAAGTTGAAGGTACCAACAGACTAACCTACCCAGAAGGACCTTACACCAAAAACCCCCACACCCCACCCCCAACTCTGGCCGCAATTTGCGGCCAAAATGAATAAATCGGCGGCCGAGAGGGGGAGGTGGGTCCCCGTGCTCTGTGTGCGTGTTTCTACTAGTCTCACCATGCTACAGTTTTCACAATTTTATTCTGAAGATCTCGGGTCGACAGCAGATCCAACAGAGGCCAAAAAGTCACTAAAACTGCCAAATTACGCCAAGTCCGGTAAATCGGTGTCTTTGTGAAATCTAGGGCAAATTTCTGGTTAACTGGTCTCAACAGAACCTAGAAGGGCTAGTCTAACTAACACAACTATCACTTTTGCCAAAATTTCCTTAAATCACTCACAATCACCACTAAAGCAAGAAATGGACACTAATTAAGCTAGATTACCGAAATTTTAGCAATTTTAAGGCTAACCATCTAAATTTAACGACACTATAAGGCTAAAACTGACTAATTAACACCAAAAAGGTTCTATTAAGCTTCAAGCATTCCAAGGTAACTAGATCTAGCATCACTACACAAGTTCTAGTACTAAAATCCCATTTAACACTAAACTAGTTTAACAATCACATAATCTAAGTAATATGGAGAGAGTTTAGGAATTATACCCTCAAGGAGCCTTGCAACAAGGAGAAGGGGAAGAGGAAGGGAGTGTGGACTGTGGCTACAACTCCAGGTGCTGCAAACTTGGCTGGAAACAGAGCTGATTGCAACTTGCTGCACTGGCTGAAACCCACAGGAGCTGCTGCTGTTGCTGTTGTTTGGTGTGGTGTTGTGTTGTTGCAGCAGGTGGAGAAGATATTGAAGTGATGTTGTGTGAGTGTGGCTGAAGTTGGGGGGGCTGAAGTGCAGCTGCTGCTGCTGTTTTATGGTGTTTTGCTTGGCTGTAGCAGCAGCTACTGTTGCATTGGAGGCTGGCTTTGTGGTGCTGATGTGAGAGGTTAAGTAGCTGTTGTAGCTAGGGGTAGGTAGCTGATACAATGAGGTTGCTGGGAGCTGAAGTGTTGCTGCTGATGTTGATGCATGGCTGAAGTCAGGGCTGCAGGAGTTGTTTTGGTGGCTAAAAGATGATGTTTGGTGTATGAGTGAGGTTTTGGAGTGGAGTCATGTTAGTAATGATGTTGGGGGCTGAATGTCCAGTAGTTAGTGTGCTGGTTGTGATGTCTTGGTGCTGAATTTGATGGCTGAAACAGCTGTTGCAGCAGTTCAAGTGAAGAAAAGAGCTGGGATCAGCTGATGGAAATCATCAGCTGCTGTAGCAGCTCAAAGATAGTGGTTTGGGGGCTGAATTGATAAAATTTTAGGCTGAACTGATGTGTGAGTGAGAGAGAGGTGAAAAGGTTTGAAGTGAGGTGATGAGACTAAACCTTAACCCATCATGACCACATCTCATCCCTCACTCTCTCCCTAAGTCAACCTTAACTCACTAAATACCCATGGTCAAAGCCAATCATCCAAACTTTAAACTAATTAGCTCTAACAACCCAATTAACTTAACCAAAGACCTAACCCACCATGGTTAACTTAAACATAGCTAACCCACAAGCTCAAACATATGGCAAACCCTACTCTTAATCCTATTTAACGTGCACAAGTGTGTGTGGTCGAGATTAAATTCCACAAAAATAACCATAAACCCAGGTAATTTACTAGAATCCCGTTTTGGTAAACTTTTTACCAAAAACTCCACATTAACACTTAATTACTACTAACCCTAAACTCAGGTGTTACAGTCTTCCCCCCTTAAGAAAATTCGTCCCCGAATTTTAAAATATGCAACTACGCGTACCTTCAAAAAGATGAGGGAATTTCTTCCGCATCTCTCCCTCGGCCTCCCAAGTGATCTCCTCGCTGCCCGGGCTGTGCCAAAGAACTTTCACGGACGGAAGGACCTTTGATCGAAGTCTCTTCACCTGCCGATCCAATATCTCAACTGGCTGCACGGTGAAAGAAAGTTCGAGCTCAAGCTGAACTGTCGGATGCTGAATCGTGTGGGAAGGGTCATGAAGATAACGGCGTAGCATCGATACGTGGAAGACGGGATGAACATCTGAAAAGCTGGATGGAAGAGCCAAACGATATGCAACAGCGCCGACACGCTCGAGGATCTCGAAGGGATCTACGAATCTAGGGCTAAGCTTCCCCTTTCGCCCAAAACGCATCACGCCCTTCATCGGAGAGACTCTCAGAAAAACATGGTCGCCAACTGCGAACTCTAATCTGCGACGGCGCCTGTCCGCATATGATTTCTTCCTGCTCTGATCTGCTCTCATCCGGTCTCGAATCAACTGCACTTTCTCGGTCGTCTCCTGCACGATCTGCGGCCCGAAAATACTGCTCTCGCCCAGCTCAGTCCAACAAATGGGCGATCTACATCTCCTCCCATACAACGCCTTGAAAGGTGCCATCTGAATAGTATCCTGGAAGCTGTTGTTGTAGGAGAACTCTACTAGAGGTAAATGACGATCCCAGCTACCGCCGAAGTCCAAAACGCACGCTCTGAGCATGTCCTCGAGAGTCTGGATGGTCCGCTCTGACTGTCCGTCGGTCTGCGGATGAAATGCTGTGCTGAAGCTCAAACGAGTGCACAAAGCCTCCTGAAGTCTCTACCAGAGTCGGCTGGTAAACTAGGTGCCTCGATCTGACACGATACAAGTCGGTACGCCATGCAACCGCACGATCTCGTCGATGTAGAGCTGGGCATACTGAGTGAAGCTGAAAGTGGTCTTCACTGGCAGGAAGTGAGCCGCTTTCGTCAATCGATCTACAATCACCCAGATGGAGTCGTATCCTCGACTGGTCCTGGGTAGACCCACAATGAAATCCATCAAAATCTGCTCCCATTTCTACTCCGGAATGGGTAACGGCTGTAGCTCTCCTGCGGGCCTCTGGTGCTCGGCCTTGACTTGCTGACAAGTCAGGCATCTCGATACGAACTCCGCGATATCCCTCCTCATTCCGTCCCACCAGTAGGTCTCTCTCATATCATGGTACATCTTGGTGGAACCGGGGTGGACACTACACACTGATCGATGTGCCTCCTCAAGAATATCACGCCGCAATCCCTCAGCATCAGGTACGCACAGTCTAGATCCATATCGTAAAATCCCCTGATCATCAATCACGAACTCGGAAAATCTGCCCTGTCCCATCTGTGCCATGATCTCTGAGCAACGGTCATCTCTGCGCTGTGCCTCATATATGCGGTCAAGAAACTGTGGGCGTGCACGAATATGCGCGAGCTGTCCCCCTGTCGGAGTGAACTCGAACTCAACTCGGCTGTCGAATAAAACCTGCCAATCTGCTGACGACTGCCTCTGCACTGAGCGCAAACAGGATAGACTACCCTTGGGCCTCCTGCTCAAGGCATCCGCTACCACATTTGCCTTACCCGGGTGGTATAAGATCTCACAGTCGTAGTCCTTCACCAACTCCATCCAACGACGCTGTCTGAGGTTCAGGTCTCGCTGCTGAAATATGTATTTTAAGCTCTTGTGGTCTGTGAATATTTGGCACGACTCGCCATATAGGTAATGTCGCCATATCTTCAGTGCAAAGACCACAGCAGCCATCTCCAAATCGTGAGTGGGGTAGTTCTGTTCGTGTTTTTTCAATTGCCGCGAAGCATACGCGATCACCCGGTCATACTGCATCAATACGCATCCTAACCCCACTCGCGAAGCATCACAGTAGACAAATCCGCCTGATCCTGAAGGCAAAGATAATACCGGCGCCGTAGTCAAACAAGTCCGTAGCTGCTGAAAACTGAGTTCGCACTCCTCCGTCCAAACGAAAGGAACTCCCTTCCGGGTCAAACCGGTCAAAGGTGCAGCTATACGGGAGAAGTCCTGGACAAAACGCCTGTAGTAGCCCGCCAGGCCTAGAAAACTACGGATCTCAGTAACCGACGTCGGTCTGGGCCACTGCTGAACAGCCTCAATCTTCTTCGGGTCCACACATATGCCGTCTCTCGTAATCACGTGACCCAAGAATCCGGCGCTGTCCAGCTAGAATGCACACTTGGAGAACTTCGCGAACAGCTGGTGCTCCCTCAGAGTCTGTAACGTAATCCGCAGGTGCTGCTCGTGCTCCCCTCGGCTCCGGGAATACACCAAAATATCGTCGATGAATACGATGATGAACAAGTCAAGATACGGCCTGAATGTACGGTTCATCAAATCCATAAATGCTGCGGGGGCGTTGGTGAGTCCGAACGACATCACCAGGAACTCATAGTGGCCATAGCGTGTACGGAAGGCTGTCTTCGGTATATCCTCCTATCGGACTCGCAGCTGGTGGTATCCTGATCGTAAGTCGATCTTCGAAAAATACCCCGCACCCTGGAGCTGGTCGAACAAATCATCAATGCGTGGCAACGGATATCTGTTCCGCACGGTAACCTTGTTCAGCTGGCGGTAGTCGATACATAAGCGCAAGCTTCCGTCCTTCTTCTTGACAAACAGGACCGAAGCACCCCATGGAGAAACATTGGGTCGAATAAGTCCCTTATCTAACAAATCTTGCAGCTGAACCTTCAACTCTCTAAGCTCCGCCGGGGCCATCCGATAAGGCGGTATAGAAATAGGCCCCGAGCCGGGAATCAAATCAATACAGAACTCGACATCACGCTCAGGCGGCAGTCCTGGCAGCTCGTCAGGGAAAACATCGGGGAACTCACATGCAATCGGAACCTGGTCCAACGGAATATCCATAGCTGTAGTATCGCATACACAGGCTAGAAATCCCCGACATCCCTTCCTCAAAAGCTGATCAGCGCGGAGAGAAGAAATCAAAATATGAGGGGTGGCACCACGGTCCCCTTGCACAACAAAAATCGACTCGCCGGGAAAACAAAATCTAACTGTCTTCTCGCGGCAGTCCACCGACACATAGCACGTGACTAACCAATCCATGCCCAAAAGAACGTCGAAGTCCAACATCTCAAGAAGGATCAGGTCGACAGGCAGCTTTCGCTCGCCAATACAAACGGTACAGGATCGGAACACGTGTCTAGCAACAAAAGACTCTCCCATCGGAGTGGTCACAACAAGCAGCTGATCAAGCAAACCGGACTCTCTACCCAAACTCGGCACGAAGTGTGTGGAAACGTATGAGTGCGTGGATCCGGGATCGAACAACACGTGTGCATCAATAGAGCATATTGATAGGGTACCTGTAACGACGGCATTGGATGCCTGCGCATCCTGGGGTGTCAATGCAAAAACTCGGGCCTGACCTCCTCCAATAGCGGGCTGACCTCGGCCTCGGCCTCTGCCTCCTCGTCCTCTCTGGATCGGTGCGCCGTGTCCACGGCCTCTGGGTGCACCTAACTGGCGTGGAGCATCGCCTGTGGCAGGTAGTAGAGCTCTCTGAGGAGGGGGCGGTCATGGAGGTAGAGTCACATGCGGAACCGTCGCCGCTCCCTGTCGTCTCAGTGGACAATCTCTAATACGATGGTGCAGACTCCCGCACCTAAAGCACCCTGGCGACGACTGCTGTCCCTGCGTATACGACCCATACAGCTGACCCCGTCCGAACCCTCTGCCAGTCCTATCTCTCGGAATGAATCTGGCATGCTGTCTCTGGTCTGGTGTGCCGGTACGAATTCTCTTCGGCCCGGGAACGGCCGACGTCGCTGAAATACGTGTCTCCATCCGCTATGCCGTATCCATAGCTGCTGAATAGGTGTCGAAATGCTGGGCGCCAACGGCAAGGTAAAGCTGGGCCTCCAGTCCCTGTATGAACCTCTTCACCCTCTTCGCTTCGATATCCACCAGATACGGAGCATATCGGGACAATTGTGTGAACTGGACGTCATACTCAGACACCGTCATCCCAGGTGTTTTGACCAAGGCCTCGAAACTACGAGCTCTGGCGTCGCGAACGCTCTCCGGGAGGAAACGGGCAAGGAAAACTGTTGTAAACTCGGTCCAGGTCATGGGCGGTAGACCTGCAGCTCGACCTCTCAGAACCGACTCCCACCATATCTGTGCGACACCCTCTAGTCAGAAACTCGCAAGCTCTACCCAGCGATCATCAGAACATCTCAGCGAACGGCAGATCCTGGCCAAGCTGTCAAGGAACGTCTGCGGGTCCTTTGCTGCATCGGTACCCGTAAAGACTGGAGGTCTCAGCCTCATGAACTCCTGTAGTGAAACCGGGATGGTCGCGGCGGTAGCAGTAGGAGCAGGTATTATAGTAGTCTGGGATGTAGTAGGTGCGTCCTCCGGCCTCGATGCGCGACTGGCTGCAACTAGGGATCCTACCATCTGACGTAGCTCTTGCATACTCCCCATCATCTGTCGCAACTCCTCCATACCAGCCTCAAGCCTATCCATACGGCCTGGGGAAGGTGGATCGGTCTGTCCCTGCGGCGTAGGCATACCACCCTGCTCAGTCCTAGTCTCGGACGAGCCAGCTCGAATCTCGTCTCGGGTGGCAGCCCTCTGCCCTCTGGTAGCCCTCTGCGGCATAGTGACTGGTACAGGAAACAGGCCAATAAGAACGGTGCAATAGAATCGAAGGATACATGGAATTGAAGAAGGAATTCCAAGCAAATATATCCTAAGGTCACCTAGGCGGAGTACCACATCACAAGTATGCCGCGGACATACGTACGCTACGCTACCCTGCTTAAGTCACTTACTCCATCTACTAAGAGTCATCCTACACTCGGAAAGGTGAAACCTATCGCTCTGATACCAACTTTGTCACGACCCGCAAGGTACGGAACGCGACCGGCACTTAAGTTACGAAACGTCTCAAGGCATCTGTAAACTAAGTAAGCCGAAGTCCAGAATACAAAACCCATTTCAAATTTTAGAGTGAAGGAAAACCAATTTATTTAAGCATTTTACTCCATTACCACATTAAATTCCCTTTTTAAAATAACTTTCCTTTTCCCAAAATTCCTGCAGAATTTTATTTGTAAAATCAGCCCCAAACGAGTGCAAGCAGAATATAAATGAATACATGAATATGGCATCCCCAAGCGGGAGCTAGATCTTCGCCTCAAGACGGTCATAAATCCCACGCAATGTAAAATGACAATGTGCATAAATAAGCATGAAGCATAAGAAATAACATGTCGGCTCAAGTGAGCTCGACTTCAGATATATCATAAAATAAATCCCCAAGCCTCACGATCTCACCTCTAGGTCAATATACAGTAATCCAAATAGGACAGGTACAACTGAAATAATAGTAGCAGTAGATGGAGTGTTCTAGATACAATGAACATATAAGGTGGTGCAAAATGATAATAACCATCCTATGAGCAAAAGCCTCGAGTCCAGGAAAAAAGTGCAAAGGAAGCAAAAGTATTCGCCGCTATAGTGCTGACGGAACGGACCTGCAGAAAAGCTGTGGCACAACGAGGGTGAGTTGCCAGCTCGTGAGTAATAAATAACATCTACTAAGGCTATTGTATGTATGCACACAAGTATCCTAGCATCCCTAAAACAGGTATGGCTACATGTACTAGCGGGTATGTATGCATCATTAGTGTACTAACAAGTTTATATGTCGCATGGATGTAATAACAGGTATGTATGCCACATGAAAGTACTATCAAGTATGTACAATAATTATTCCTTCCTTTGTTTTGAAACATCCTTTTTAAACATCAGCATAAAACCCAAGAAATCAATTAAATCCGTGTCCAGCAATGACACCTCAAAACTGTCCAAATCTCATGTATCCATGTCCAGTATCTCTGGCCTCAGCCATCCGGCTGATCCAAATCAAATATCCATATCTCAATCTAGCGGCCACGGTCGGTATCCTCTGGATATCCGCCGTGCCCAATGAAGTCACCGGTAGGTAATCCGTCCCCTGCCAGGCTCAACGCCATCTCGTGCGATCTTCTTGCCCCGGGGTACCGTACCGGGCCCACCATATACCCAAGACGGTTCATCCACCTCCTCGAAACGGGTCTCGAAAACCACAGCAAAACTCATGGTGGACGACACTTTACATCACTAGAAAACCGCAACTTTTATATTTTAAAAGGTTATAAGTTTGAAATCTTGCGATTTTCCCCCGAAATCAAGAAATATCATAAATCTCGTGAAATCATCATGAATGCATATGTCAAAGATTATGAATGCCTACGGTATCAATTTACAATGTATGATTTATACTAGGCATGAGCAAATGATATAATAATACATATGCATGAGGATAGTGATTCTTATTGTTTCATTTTAAATACTTATTGCAATATCACATTTCTAGGCAAATAACATGTTTCAGATTTAAAGTTATCTAGAGTCGTGACATGGCAATTACCAGGGTGTGTGTGTCCACATGAATAGTGCTCGTGCTGCATATAAAACCTGGTAATGGTGCATGTGTCCTATAATGAATCTGCGTATATGGAACATCATATAGATACTAACTACAACAGTTATCATGCAAGTATTTTTATCATAATGTCACAAGTAATATCAAGTCTACTATAGCAATCGGGCGACTCGCGCCATCCAAACGATCGTCCCTCGTAGATGTTAAATCTACTCACCCATGATCCCGTGCTAAGTGTGTCCGACCACCTGCTTGCCTTTCTCCGCTGCGCTTGAAGTTCCCGCCGGCGAACCTAGAATTTACAAAAGTCACCACATAAGGAAAAATCCTGCAAAACACGGTATATCGATAAAAAGGGATACGCGTGCGTGAAACTAAACGCGCGTGCACACGACACGATGCGACGTGCACAAACCACCAGAACCTAAACCGACACGCTGTGTCGCGCAGCGCGCCACAGAACCATGCGTATCACGTGTGTGTCGCACGAGACCTAAAACATCGGAAACACGCAAATAGCTCCAGATTTTGCCTCTGGGCCAAACTTGAAAAGTTGAAGGTACCAACAGACTAACCTACCCAGAAGGACCCTACACCAAAAACCCCCCATACCCCACCCCCTACTCTGGCCGCAATTTGCGGCCAGAATGAATAAATCGGCGGCCGAGAGGGGGAGGTGAGTCCCCGTGCTCTGTGTCCGTGTTTCTACAAGTCGCACCATGCTACAGTTTTCAAAATTTTATTCTGATGATCTCGGGTCGACAGCAGATCCAACAGAGCCCAAAAAGTCACTAAAACTGCTAAATTACGCCAAGTCCGGTAAATCGGGTGTCTTTGTGAAATCTAGGACAAACTTCTGGTTAACTGGTCTCAACAGAACCTAGAAGGGCTAGTCTAACTAACACAACTATCACTTTTGCGAAAATTTCCTTAAATCACTCACAATCACCACTAAAGCAAGAAATGAACACTAATTAAGCTAGATTACCGAATTTTTAGCAATTTTAAAGCTAACCATCTAAATTTAACGACACTATAAGGCTAAAACAGACTAATTAACACCAAAAAGGTTCTATTAAGCTACAAGCATTCCAAGGTAATTAGATCTAGCATCACTACACAAGTTCTAGTACTAAAATCCCATTTAACACTAAACTAGTTTAACAATCACATAATCTAAGTAATATGGAGAGAGTTTAGGAATTATACCCTCAAGGAGCCTTGAAACAAGGAGAAGGGGAAGAGGAAGGGAGTGTGGACTGTGGCTACAACTCCAGGTGCTGCAAAGTTGGCTGGAAACAGAGCTGATTGCAACTTGCTGCACTGGCTGAAACCTACAGGAGCTGCTGCTGTTGCTGTTGTTTGGTGTGGTGTTGTGTTGTTGCAGCAGGTGAAGAAGATGTTGAAGTGATGTTGTGTGAGTGTGGCTGAAGTTGGGGGGGCTGAAGTGCAGCTGCTGCTGCTGTTTTATGGTGTTTTGCTTGGCTGTAGCAGTAGCTACTGTTGCATTGGAGGCTGGCTTTGTGGTGCTGATGTGAGAGGTTAAGTAGCTGTTGTAGCTAGGGATAGGTAGCTGATACAATGAGGTTGCTGGGAGCTGAAGTGTTGCTGCTGATGTTGATGCATGGCTGAAGTCAGGGCTGCAGGAGTTGTTTTAGTGGCTAAAAGATGATGTTTGGTGTATGAGTGAGGTTTTGGAGTGGAGTCATGTTAGTAATGATGTTGGGGGCTGAATGTCCAGCAGTTAGTGTGCTGGTTGTGATGTCTTGGTGCTTAATTTGATGGCTGAAACAGCTGTTGCAGCAGTTCAAGTGAAGAAAAGAGCTGGGATCAGCTGATGGAAATCATCAACTGCTGTAGCAGCTCAAAGATAGTGGTTTGGGGGCCGAATTGATAAAATTTTGGGCTGAACTGATGTGTGAGTGAGAGAGAGGTGAAAAGGTTTGAAGTGAGGTGATGAGACTAAACCTTAACCCATCATGACCACATCACATCCCTCACTCTCTTCCTAAGTCAACCTTAACTCACTAAATACCCATGGTCAAAGCCAATCATCCAAACTTTAAACTAATTAGCTCTAACAACCCAATTAACTTAACCAAAGACCTAACCCACCATTGTTAACTTAAACATAGCTAACCCACAAGCTCAAATATATGGCAAACCCTACTCTTAATCCTATTTAACGTGCACAAGTGTGTGTGGTCGAGATAAAATTCCACAAAAATAACCATAAACCCAGGTAATTTACTAGAATCCCGTTTTGGTAAACTTTTTACCAAAAACCCCACATTAACACTTAATTACTACTAACTCTAAACTCAGGTGTTACAGTTTCCCTGAGGATGACCCGTACTCACCTCGGTCTAGCTACGCGCGACACCGTTCTGATTGCGGTTACACTACAAAGAAACACAATTTGTCACACCAATCAGTAGGCCCACAATAAGATCCATAGAATTTTGTTCCCGTTTCCACACAAGAATGGCCAAAGGTTGTAATTCTCCTGCCGACCCTTAATTCTCAGCCCTGACTTGATGATAAGTCAGCATCCCGAAACAAATCTATGACATCTCTCTTCATCCCTTCACATGATATCCGGACGATGTTAAAAATTTCGATCGATTCATCAAAGTCCTATAATTTCCCAAGAGCTCAACACTTGAGCATAGTTTAAAAATATCCAGAACACACCACGGTACCTATGGACCAACCGTAGAAGGGCAGACCCAAGCCACATTAATGGCACCGCGGAACTACCACAAACCCTAAAGTTCGAAAGTGGTTCCATGGTCATTATGTCGAGTTAGGGTTTCATTCTTCTAGAAGGTCCACAGAATTACTTGCATGATTTTCCGAATACCTTAAACATGGAAAAATGGGTTTTTGAAATTCGTTTGTCATGAAGAATCTGCTAATCTGCCGTCGACTGTCTCTGAACCGTGCTCAAACAACAAAAGCTACCTCCGGGACTCCGACTCAAAACATCTGCCACAACATTCTCCTTGCCCGGACGATAAAAAAAATCTCGTAGTCATAGTCTTAACTAGCTGTATCCATTTGCGATGTCTTAAATTTAGATCTCGTTGCTGAAGGATATACTTTAACCCTTTTGGTCCGTGAATATCAAGCACGACTCGTTATATAGGTAGTGTCTCTACATCTTGAGTGCAAAATCACTGCAGCCATTCTAAGTCATGCGTGGAATAATTCTGCTCGTGCTTCTTCAACTGTCGAGAAGCATCACAGTAAACAACGAACCGCCTGATCCTGAATGCATAGATAAAACTGGCGCCGTATTCAAACGAGTCTTTAACTGCTGAAAACTCTGTTCACATATCCCGGTCCAAAGAAAAGGAACTCTCTTCCGGTTCCATACATACCATTTCTCGTTACTACATGACCCAAGAAGTCAACACCATCCAACCAGAAAACATACTTAGATAACTTAGCTAATAGCTGGTGCTCCCTCAGAGTCTGCAATGAAATCCTCAATTACTGCCCAGGCTCTACTTGGCTCCAAAAATACACTAAGACGTCCTTAATGAACATGATGATAAACTGATCAAGAAACAACCTGAATGTGCAGTTCATCCAATGCATAAATGTTGCTGAGGCATTGGTGATCAAAAACTCATAACGCTCGTAACGTGTGGAAAGAAATCTTCGAAATACCATCCTTCCGAACCCGCAACTGGTAATAGCCTGACTGCAAGTCAATCTTCGAGAAATGTCCCGCACTCTGGGACTAATCGCATAAATCCTTGATGCGTGGTAAGGGATATTTGTTCCGCACAGTAACCCGATTCAACTGACGTTAATCGATACATCAACATAACCGCCGTCTTTCTTCTCGACGAAAAGGACAAGAGCTCCCCAAAGTGACATACTCTGACGAACAAGCCCTTTATCCAACAAATCTTGCAACCGATCCTTCAGTTCCTTAAACTCCTCTGGGTCCATCAGATATGGTGGTATAGAAGAAAGCTCCGTGTAGGGAATCAAGTCAAAGCAGAACCCAATATCGTGCTCTGGCGACAACCAATCAACTAGTCAGGAAAGACATCTTGAATTTCCTTTACAATCGGGACTTGGTCCAACGGGACCTCTGCGGCTCTAACATCACAAACACACACCAAGAATTCCTGACACACTTTCCTCAAGATATAATTAATGTGAAGAAGAGAAATCAAATTGATAGAAGAGTCCCTATCTCCGATACGAACAAACAAACATGAATGAAAACATTTCGAGTGATAAGAGATTTGCCTGCGGAAGAAATCACAACAAGCTGCTGATTTAGCAAGGAATACTATCGGCTAGACCTCGATACAGAGTATATAGATACCATCTCAAACGACACCAGAAAGAATATCAGCATCGAAAGAAAACACCGAACGAATACCTGCCACCACGGCGTCTATCTAACCGCCTCTGAGCTGGCATACCGGTACAACTCCGCTTCGGTCCAAAAACAATTAAAATCTCAGAAATGCGCTCCTTCGATAATAAGGTTGCGTTCATAGTAGCGACGGAAGTGTCAAAAGGTTGGGTACCAATAGCCAGAAATAATTACATATCCAATCTCCACACGAACCTCTTTATTCGTTTCTCTTCAGTGTCCGCCAGGTAAGGAGCATATCGGAATTACTTAGTAACTGAAGGTCATAGTCGAACACTGTTATCCCTGAAGTTTTGCGCAAAGACTCGAAGCTACAAGCTCGGGCATCTCGAATTCTCGATACGAGCAAGAAATACAACTGTGAATTTCATCCCAAGTCATAGGAGGTAGATTTGCAGCTCGGCTTCTCTCAACTGACTTGCACCATGTCTGAGCAAGACCTTCTAAACGAAACTAGTAAGCTCAACCTATATCTTGTCAGAACATCACTGAGAACGACAAATTCGAGCCATCCTGTCGAGGATTGTCTGCAGATCCTTCGTCGCATAAATGTCGGTGAAAACTGGAGGTTTCATCCTCAAAAACTCCTGTAAGGATACAGAGATGATTTCAATAACAACAGAATCAGCTTCTTGAGCAGCAGGTACAATCACAGTCCTTGAAATAGGAAGGACGTCATCGGCTCTCGGAGCTCGACCAGCTTCAACTAACGATCCAACCATCTGTCACAAGTCCTGAATGCTCGACTCCAGCCTGGCTATCCGTCCTGGAGAAGGCAGATCACTCTGTCCCTGAGGGGTAAGCGTACCGCCCTGATCGGTCCTTACCTCAAACGAGCTTACTCTAATTTCATCCCTGGCGGCATCCCTCTGGCCCTCGTAGTCTTCGGCGGCATAGTGGCTGGAACAAGAAACAGATTGATAGGAACATTGCGATCGAATCAAAGGATTTTCGGAATCAAGGAAGGATATACAAGCAAATATATATATACACATACATACACACATACATACTAAGGTCACTTAGGTGGAGTACCGTATCGTAAGTATGCCGCAGAACATACACATGCTATGCCACTCTTCTTAAGTCACCTACTCCATCTACCAAGGGTCATCCTACACTTAGAAAGGTAAAACCTATCGCTCCGATACCATCTTTGTCACGATCCGAAAGTACGGAACGTGACTGGCACTTAAATTATGAACGTCTCAAGGCGTACGTAATCTAAGTAAGCCAAAGCCCAGAAATCTAAACCAAATAATGAAATAGAGTGAAGGAAAACTCATTTAAAGAAAGCGATTTAAACCAAATAGTTCGCATTAACCTGTTAAAAACAACGAAATTTCCCAAAAATTTCGGCAAAGACTCCTTTGTAATTACTGGCCACGAAACAGGTACAAAACAAGAAAATACATAAAAAAGAATAAAGGCATCCCCAAGCGGGATCTAGCTCTTTGCCAAAGGGGGAATCACAACCACAAGCAATGAATATATCATAATAATGCGAAATAAGCATAAAAGCATCACGTCGGTTCAAGCGAGTATCGACATCAAACCCTAAATACAAGTCTCACGAATCTCACCGTCTAGTCTAATATACAAGGGTAGATGGAGTATACTAGATAAAAAATAAAAATACACAGTGGGAGCAAAAGCAAATCCTCTAAAACCCACCTGTGAGAAAGCTGCAAGCCGAAGCAAAGAAGCGGAATAGAAGATAGACCCGCCGCTACTGTGCTGACGGGTCAGACCTGCAAGATACTGTGGCACAACGGGGGTGAGTTGCCAGCTCATGAGTAGTAAGTAACATCTAATAAGGCTATCGTAAGCATGCACGCAACTGCATCATAACCTAAGCATATACTAATCTAATGCCATGCTCTAACCTATATGCAACGTGAATGCATAATCAACATGAAACCTGAGTATGTTTGGTATGAGAAAAATCTTTATTGTTCTTAGAAAAAACTTCTGTGGAGTGACTGAAGTATCGTCAAAGAAATCCATAGAAATCCGTGTCATGTATCGACACAAAACATATATATCTCAATGTCTCAAGATCTCAATGTCTCAATATCTCAAAGTCTCAATATCTCGGGCTCCGTCAGTCCGAATCGGCCCATATCATCAAATATCAAGACAACGGTTGGTATCCTCCGGATATCTGCCGCGCCAGACATCACCGGTAGGTAGTCTGCCCCTGCCAGGGTCATCGTCTACAACTAGAGCTTCTTGTCCCGGGGTACCATACCGGGCCCACCATGTACTCGAGACGGTTCATCCACTCCTCGAATCGGGTCTCGAAATCCAACAAAAAATATGAAAACTCATGGTGTACGACACATACATCACAAGAAAACTGCAACTTGCATATTTTTAAAAAAAGATAATAAGTTTATAAATTCTTGCGGTTTTCCCAAAATCCAGAAATCTCATAAATACTGAATGCTCAAGAAAAAATTACAATGTGTAAGCATATCGATGATGATGGATGTCTATAATATGATGGTATATACTATGCTATGTATGAAAAGAAACTATGTATTAAGTATGATGCTATGATGTATATATATGTGACTAGCCATCCTATGAATCAATCTTGATGAATGAATATACGAATACCCATTTACATATCAAGTATGATGCAAATGTATGGATACCAATTCTAAGCAAGTTCTATAGTGTTCGTGACATAGCAGTTACCAATGGTGTGTATATTCGCATGAATAGTGCATGTGCAGCATGAACCAATGGTAACGGTACAAGTGTCCTAATTGATGACATCATATGTAAAATGATGCGATGTATGTTATGAATGGTTTGAACTACACATGTTGCTACCAAACTACTAATTATTCTAACTGTCGGGCGCCTTGCACCATCCAGACGATCCCCCCATAAATGTATACATTTACTCACCGGAACGTCTCGGCTAAACTGATCTGATCTCCATCCTGTCCTTCCGCGCCGCATCCGACGCCTCTGCCCTCGATCTTAGAATCGCACATAAGCAATTAAGACGATAAATAAATGATGATCGCGGAAACAAACGACACACTTCTATCCATACGCACAACAAGACACGCACACACACTTGGTACACAAACGCGCTCGCGACCACACTGCAACTTTAACTAGGATCGCGATACGTGAAAACTACTGAGCCTAGAACCTAATCACACCAATTATGCATTCATAATACACTAAATACATTAGGAATTAGGTTGTATATCACTAAAACCTCAATTTTATTTAAATCAATTTATTTCAAAAAACCTAGTAAGCATCAATTCCAATTTTTATTCAAAACTTAATGTTTTAACAATTCTAGTGACCAAAATGACAAGTTAATATCTTAATTATGCCACACAAACACCAACTAGATTTTTAATTTCATCTAATTACACATTAATTAAAACCTAGTTTGCAAAAATATCTAAATTTGGACAATCTAAGTGTTACAATTAGCAGTATAGCAACAAGATTAAGTTTTGCATGTCCTAAGATGTTAAACTACAACTCACAACGATAATCAAAAGATCAAAACCCCTAACTTGATCCAAACCCTAATCATGAATTTCAAACTTGCAATTAAAACGTAAATTAAATACTAAATTTAATTAAATTGGAGTAATTTACCAACAATTAAAATATAGGTTAAGATTTATACCTCACAAATCAAGAGATCAAAATTGAAATCTAGCCTTCCAAAATGGCCTCCATGCTCCTAGATCTATGCTAAATGGGCCAAGGAATAATGGGTAAAGATTTAAATTGGAATTGGTAAGGTTTGTATTGATTTTTGATAAATTTTTGGATATTTTTTTGAAGTAGAATGAAGTGGGAATGAGTTATAAAAAAAAAAAATTTAGGCTGCTGCAAAAGGGTTTCGGCCAGGTGAGGAAGGGGATTTAAAAAGAAAGAGTAGGGTGTGGAAAAGTGTAGAAACCTCCCCATCATATTACATATTATTTCCCTTTTTTTAATTTTCTTTTTCCTTTCTTCTTTTCTTAATTTGAAGTGGCAATTTGAGTGGGGAATTTTTGGGGAAGGGGGGAAGTCCATGGTCGGCCACAAATATGAGGGGGGAGAGAGAGTGTGTGAGGTGTGTTGGTGTAGAAACATCTCAGATTAATAATCTTATTAAGTCTTATCATAATTATATTGTTTTATTTCATTTCCTAATATGTTTTATCCTAGAATTCTCTCGAATTTTGGAGACACATTCTAAAAAAGAAAGCAAGTTACAACTTGTTTCCAAGTTGTCATGGTTCACTAAAATAAGGTTAACCCATTCAAATTTGTAATTTATATTAATTAAATGTATAAATGAAAGCTTACAATAATATTTAAAATAATTAATTAAAAAAATATTTAATTAACTTAGCAATTTATAAGTGGCTAAATAAATACCAAATACTAGCAATTACATAGTTAAAATAGACGTATTTAAATTTATGTTGAAAAATATTTATAGTTAAATTTTACGGAAAATACGGTTTATTTTACCGATCATCAGAAAATTCACCTAAAGGATTTTATTTATTTATTTATTTTTAAAACGTTACACCACTAGAAGACCGGAAGGACTTGATCTACCAGGTATAAGAATCTACCATAGTAGATAAATCCTCAAGTTAGTCTAGCAAGTTAAGGCTTTAGTAAGATCATGGTGTAATAGCCGGTGTTGCGTAGTCAAAAGATTACCGTTTTTGAAATTTCTGCCTCCCCGCGAACCGCGGGGTGCGCAACATTGGCTTATAAGGAAGATGGTAGAAAAACGAAGGACACGGGTCATTCGGTATAACCATTTCTAACCTTGTAGTTTATCTCTTATAGTTTGCTAGTATAGGTTTATGGTTCGATTCTAGACGGGTTCGTTAGCGCCGAGTTTTTTAAATGTCATTTTTATTCCGCATCGGCCACGGTAGATGGCCATGACACTATCGTAATCCAACAATGCATGTTCCAGCATCTGGACACTTTTAAGTAGGTCCTGGAGAGTTTCAGGATCTGCTGACGACTTTCTCTTAATTCTGTCCTGTGTCAACTGGTCGCAGACATGCGTCAAGACTTTCCTGGGGGCTAACCGCTTTCGACTTTCATGAAGGTTTTCCGCTCTTAGAACAGAGGGAATAGGTATTGGTTGGTTTGGTACATCAATCTCTAGTTCGTGGACCAAATTTTGATTTTGTTGTGATTGCATTTGAAGGACTCGGGTTGCTAGATTTTCCACAAAATTCACCAGATCGTCGAGTTTGGAACGGATCTTGGCTATCTCCCTATCACGGTCCTGAAATTGCTCTTGAAGCCATTGGAATAACGCTTGTTCTGTTGTTTTGGGATGTTGGCTGGACTATCCTCATTGCCTGAGCTTGATTCCCCAAGAACCATGGGCTCATTTTGCTTAGCAGCTCGAGTAGGGCCGTCATCATTATCTGAAACGAGCCAATATTGGGCGGCATCAAAACTATCATCACCATGGCTGTGAAGCGCAGGAGGGTTCATTTCTCCATGTCCGACCATGTAGACTGTATGGATCGTGCATCTGTTTGTTACCCTCTCATCATCAACGTTAATCGCTAGACCATTGGATTGTTGCCGTGATTTGCCCCTTTCAAGGGAGGGTGAACAATTTAGAGCGATCGTTTCCCAATGTTAGGAATATTTATGCCCTAGAGGCCATTATTGTATGATATAGTGGATGCTTGGACATATATATATAGAGGACTTTCTTGCTCAAAATGATAGTATGCTATCTGATTGCATTTATCTTAACATGTTCACCGGTATTATTATTCCGTCTCTTATATACATGTTGATAAAGCCCTTAAGATGTTGGCTTGACTACCAGGACTATGATGCGGATCGGACTACTGGGACCTGGGTAGTCTACAAGCACATCCTTCAATTGTTCATAGTCGAGGGAATATCGAGACATGGCATCTATATTCCAGAGTAGACTAATGTGTACGTTTCTTGACCCTATATAGGGGCGATGGTTGATCTCATAGCCATTTGTGTTTGACATCAAAGATTGTACACATGTGCTCATTAGAGAATGGGTACACCAAATAAGACTAGCCGAGAACTCTTAGATGGTACTGTACCTATCGTCAGATAGCAGTTCTTTGGTGACACTGCTACAGGTTACTCTGTAGACCCGAGATCGTCATAGAGTCTTATGTGGTTCCCACTGTGCTTTGATTTCCTCCCTACCACGGCTCAAAGAAGTCGTGCAAACAGGTGAATTTTGGGTACAGTCCCGAGTCATATAGAGGCAATGAGCGATAAGAGGGGTTTTGTCTCTCCCGGTATAAGGAGTTAATGTTGTGCTATGCTCAATTAGCTATAACAGGAAGTCCCTGGCCAGGGCTGTTGATGAGATTCACTGGTAAGTATTATCATTAGTTTCTCATACCGTTATAGGCCATACATCGGCATGACTTATCAAGTTATTAGGGTCTGACGATTCCACCCCCAGACTCGATATGCGACATATCAGACGAAGACGCCGGACTGTACGGTAAGTGTTACCTATAGACTTCATAGGAGTTTGAACAAGCTTTCTTGTTGATCTTCTAATCGCTCAATACTTGGATAGCCGTTAGGTCCAGCTAGTACCGCTGACGGTTTGTGGGTGACTAATGTGATCATCACCTACTGCTGGCATATTGACGAGTCTTTAGAGTCTCACATAAAAGTTTCCTGGTTCAAGCGAAACGAAGTAGGGCGCATATGCTGATATGTGCGGGGTCTGATTGAATACGAGTATGAGATACCGTATTCTAATCTGGAGGTTATTTGATATCAGTTAGGTTATATGTGATATAACCGGATTATTGAATCAAGTGTTGATTTGATAATATGATATACAGATAAATGATATTAGTAGGTTATATGTGATATAACCGGATTATTGAATCAAGTGTTGATTTAATAATATGATATATAGTTATATTTGATATAATTATATATTAACTAATATTATTGCTCACTAATTATTTGTTTATCTTCATAATATATATATATATATATATATATATTATATGAAGCATGGGATGGATTTTCTATTTTTGGAAAATAGAAAAAATGAGGTGGAAAATGGAGAGACTTTTTGTGGAATGTGCAAGCATGGCTTTGTCATTTATTTTATTCATTTGCTTGCACTATTGAAGTATGTTTACAATTTTTAATGGTTACAAATTGTATGCTTCAATAATGTGTGTGAGCTAAGAGCCATTCTACACTTCATTCTTCACTTGAGTTATTTTTTCCTCACTTGAGCTCCTTGCTCTCTCCATTTTCTTCACCTCCTCCTCCAAGCTCAATCCTTCACATGAGTTGTGAAATCTTGAGCTTGTGAGAATCCTAGTGAGCAAACAACACCCCTACTTCACCATCCTACACTAGATTAGCGCTTTGGTGTAGTGTGCTTACTTCACTAAATAGTTTAGTGAAGAGGTAGCTTGGATTAGCGGACTTCGGGTGGATAATCTTCGGTACGAAAGTCATCGAAGCAAGTTCGTTCAACCTTCAAATGGAGCCTAGTGGAGTCGCGTGGACTACAACACGAAGCTTGAGAAGAGAAGGACATGATCTACAAAGGTTGTAGTTTCGTTCTCTTAACGTAGTTTTCTTTATATCATGCTAAACCCTAATCATCTAGTTTAGATTCTGGTTAGTGTTGATTAGCACCCCAAAAAATTTTAAAATGGCATGCTTGATACTCGTAAAACCCAGTGGTGGTGCTACGAACACTTTCACCCCAAATATCTCGGTCTCTATTTGTGTAAAATTGGTGGTCGTGACTCGATCGTTTATCAACACGCCAGAGGACAATGATATTTCTCCCTCCTTGTATTGTTTCTCGACCGAATCCTTGAAGATGCAAAAGTCTTCAATAGTGTGTCCCGGCACTCGGTGGTATGGGCAAAAGTTGGGATGATCATTCCTGTTCACCTCACTTAGCCTTTTTGGTTCTGGTATCAGCAGGCCATTCTTCAGAGCATCTTTGAATATTTTGGAAACCTTGTCTCTTCTGAAAAAGTAGATCTTATTTCTTCTTTCCTCCAAAGTTAGCTCTCAAGCTTTGTTAATCTTTGCTCTGCCCTCTCTCTGCTAATTTAGAGAATCGGTGCTATTAGAACTTTCGCTTTTCCGGTCGTCGTCCCACCGATGTTTCGGTCAGTTTGTGAATTGGAGACCTTGAGTGGACTCGGGCTTTGAGTGTTCCAACATTTGAACCTTGTTGGTCAGCTCTTGGAATGTTTTGAGGCCTATGGTTCACAAGAAAGGTTTCATCGAATTGTCGGATTTTCTATAAGAAGACTGACGGATTGGTCTTGCTCCAACAGCGGTTCACATTTGACAGAGAGATTGCGCCATCGGACATAAAATCCATGTTGCTTTCGTTGTTCTTTGGCTCGGTCCTTATGAGGCTGGCAATGGTGATTTTATCGCTGATGCTCATGAACCTTTGCTTGAATATGGATTCTATTTGAGCGAACGTCATGATCGAGTTATCCGGTATGCTTGGATACCAATCAAAAGAAACATCGATCAAGCTATTGACAAACTGACGGAGAAGGAGCATATCATTGCCCCCAGTATTTGCGCATGATGCTTTAAATTGGGCAATCTGCCGATTCGCATTTCCCATCCCATCGAACCTTTTAAATTTAGGGACGCATAGCCAGTGGGAAACTCCATAAGATCGTATCGAGCAGATATAGTCTCCCGCTACTGCTGATATCTTTTAGCTCTCCGGTTTCGGCTACCAATGTTGTGACTTTATTGGCGACCAAATCCATGATTTGATCTTGCATTAGCGGGTTACTTTCATCGGTAGTCAAGATATTTCTCGACATAGGCTGCGGCCGACTTTCATGCGGCTCTCCTACCTTTAGATTTGAGGGAATAGATATCAGCTATCTTGGGACACCATTCCCCGGTTCATGAGCAGAGCCATGTGCTTGATTGGATGGCTGAGAGGTAACTTAGGCCGTGAGCTGTAAGACGTTTGTCAAGTCGTCAATCTTTGAATAGAGCTTGGCCATCTCCTTATCTTTGTTTCTGAGCTGCTTCTGGAGCTCTTGGAGAAGTTGATGCTCTACGGTCTTTGTACGGAAGATTGGCTCCTCTTCGCTTTCTGAGCCCGACTCCTTATGAACCGAGGGATCTCCCTGTTTATCAGCCTCACTGGAAGGGTTTTCATTACCTTTCAGAAGATGCTGGTCTTGGGAAGTGGCGGCCACATTCACACCATATTGGATTTAAGATGTGATGGCCCCATCCTTTCTTTGCTGTGCGTGTCCACCATGTAGACAGTGTGGACCATATATCCAACCAACTTTTTATCTTTGGTGGCTGATTTTTCGGACCATCGTCGTGGCCCTTCCTCTTCTGGAGGACATACGACTGAAGACGGTTGGTCTAACTGTATCCTTAGGTGGCGCTGTCCGGATCGCAGCTTTCTTGACTCTTGAGGTCATGGCATTCTTCTGGATCAATTTTAGTGGTTCAAAAGAGTTGGCGAGCTTTATAGCCGATTCAACTGTTATTGCGGGTAACCCTATTCTTGGAACCTCATGAAGCTCAGCCTAGCAGGAGCCCTAACCCTTTTGTTGGCTCTGTATCTGAGCCTTTTCTATCTTAGCTTCTCGATCTTTAGGGCTTGATGGGCATCTGTCATCCAGGAAGCCATCGTGAGTCGATTGACAAGGAGCTTAGAGAAGATACCCGATTGAGCAGTTGTCAGGAGCACCACTGGAGCTTGCCCGAGATTCCTTTTTACTTTGTTGGTGTTGATTGCCTTGCCCCCAGCTGGGGCCAAGGAAAGTCGTTCAAACACCGACTTGCGTTTGGGTAGTGGTACCCTTGAGATCACCACATTTGGCCTCCTTCCTTTCAAGGTCGGTCTGTTTGTTACTGGAGCTTAAGGAGTTGGGATGGCGTTAGCTGGCATGGATAGAATAGAGCCAAATGGTAGCAGCGGCTCCTCCCACTATCGCTCGAGACTATCCGGGAGGATCGTCCTGGCGTCCATCTTCATCGTGTAGGAGATGGGAGCTGTGTCGAGAGCTGAGCCTATCCTTGGAGACATTGTTGAGGCTTGATTGCTTGAAATCCTGCATGAAAGAGCATTATTTTAGTATAAATATAGATATGTAAGTTGATTAAGTTCACATGAACGTTTAATTCGAAATATGGGAGGAGTGAAGAAGTCCCACCGGGCGTGCCAAAATCTGTGGGTGTTTTCATCACCCCATTGAGATGGGAATACGCGTCGTTTGTCAGGCGTACTACAGATTCACCTTACCTAGGGTAGGTGGGGGTTTATTAATTATGGGGATCCGAATCTTCGGCAGCTATGGACTAAGCTATCGTTAATTACCCCTCGCCTTTGGAGTGAAGGAACCTCCGATTGACGGGTCAAACGGGTCATGCGAACTCAATGTGTAGTGTTTGTGTGTTGTGTTTTGAAGGGAATGAATTCTCTCTCTTTATTTATGTTAGTTATGTATATGCCCTAGAGGCCATTGTTGTACATATGACGTATATTATAGTGGATGCTTGGATATATATAGAGAGGACTTTCTTGCTCTATATGATAGTATGCTAACTGGTTTTGCTTTGTCTTAACCTGTTGATAAAGCCCTTAGGATATGTACTCGACTATTAAGACTATATTGCAGATCATACTAGTAAGGCCAGGGTAGTCCAAGAGTACATCCTATAACTATTCCTAGTCGAGGGAGTATTGAGACAGGGCATCGATACTCCAGAGTAGACTAGAGTATACGCTTCTCAACCCATATGATGGGCGATGGATGATCCCATATCCATTGGTGTTTGACATCAGAGAAGGTATACGGATGCTCAGTGGAGACTGGGTATACTGAACGGACTAGCTGAGAACTCCAAGATGGTATTATACCTATCGTCAGATAGCAGTTCTCAGGTGACACCGGTACAGGTTAGTCTGTAGACCCGATATCGTCATAGAGTCTTGTGTGATTCCCACCGTGCTTTGATTTCCACCTTACCACGTTCATGAGAACGTGCAAAACGGTAGCTTTTGGGTATAGTCCTGAATCACATGGAGGCAATGAGCGATAGGAGGGCTTTTGTCTCTCCCGGTATCGGGAGTTGATGTTGTGCTGTGTTCGATTGGCTATAACTAGAAGTCCCAGGCCAGGGCTGATATGGAGACCTACTGGTAAGTGTTATCAGTGGTTTCTCGACCTGTTATGAGCCTCACATCGACACGACTTATCGGTTACTGGGGTCTGACGTTTACCACCCCTAGACTTGATATGCGACATATCAGACGAAGAGACCGGACTGTACAGTAGTGTTACTGATTGGATTCACAGGAGTGTGTGCAGTCTTTCCTGTTGATCTTCTGATCGCTTAATACCCGGGTGGCTATTACGTTAAGCTGATCGCTTGCAGCTTGTGGTTGTTTGATATGATCATCACCTACTGCCGGCGTATTGACGAGTCTTTAGAGTCCTACACAGAGGTTTCCTGGCTCTGGCGAAACGGAGTATGAGCACATATATGATATGTCCGGGACCAAGATTAATACGTGTATGTGATACCGTATTCGATTCTCGCGATATGTGATATCGGCCGGGTATATGTGATATAGCCGGGTTATCGGATCAATTGTTGATTCGATAAATTGATACATATTATATCAGTCGGTTATTTGTATTATAGCCGGATTATTAAATCAAGTGTCGATTAAATAATTTAATGTATAATTATATATGTGATATATTATATTATATTAACTAATATAAGCTCACTTAAATGATTCTTTTTCTCACTTGATGATACATTGATATATATGTGGTTTATGTTGATTGTATTATTTTCTTTTGTTACAAAATTGTATATATGAGATATGTATAATTGTAACATGCTAGGTTACAAATGCAACTAGGGTTTATAAGATTAAACCATGCTAGGGATTAGATTAGGTTTAACATTTATTTTTGGGTTAATTCTAAATTATGGATTAATGTTGAGATATTTTGTTGCTTTGACTTAGTCCACTCTTTAGATATTTTCTAGATACTTGTTAATCTAACTTTTTAACCCTAGCCTATGGTTTATTCTCTACAAGGGTTAAGCATGTCATGCTTAACCCCTGGTTGCATTTTTAACCTCATATAATTCATAACAATTATTCATCACAACTTGATCTTCTTCTTCCTCCTCACAAAAGCTTTCTAGCTTTTTGATTTGTGATGAATTAAAGTGAGAAATAGAAAACAAAAGAGAGCAAAATTCCTAATTCATCATCCTCATCTATTCTAGCCACTTAGATTAGGGTGTTTGCTTCACTAATACCTCATTAGTGAAGTGAGAGCTTGGGTTTGTGATTCCTTAAGGTAGATCATCTTGGATTGTGAATCTTTAAGCAAGGATGTCTCATTCACCTCATGGAGCCTCTGTAGAGTCCGGGAGCATGATGATCGCAGCGAAGAGACTTCAACTCGGAGCTTATGAAGCGAAGGATCTGACTACAAAAGTTGTAATCCCTCTCACTTAGTAGTAAAGTTGTTTGCCTTAAGTTTATAACCCTAATTCTTTAGTAAAGATCCTTACTTAGGTTGTTTGACACTTGTAAATTTTCAAATACGGCATGTTTGATGTCTTGTAGAACCTTCATATATTTCCTAAGAACCTTATAGTGGTATCAAAGCCTAGCTAGAGGATTAGGTGTTGTGTTGGCGAAATTAAAAGTCCGAACGAACTCTGAATAACTGATTTTTCTCACTTTCTAGAAAAATTTTCAAAAGTTGAAATTTTTCATGTTAAAAATATTCAGAAAATCATGCAGGGAATTCTATGGACACACCTGAAGAACGAAACCCTAACTCGTCTATGTGACCGCGGATCCGCGGCTAAAACATGGTTTTGGCGGCGGATCCGCGGCGCAACTTAAAAGGCTTGGGTCGGGCCCTTCAGTTGTAGTTGCTTAGGTACTGGGGCATACTTCTGGGAATTTTTAATTATGCTTAAGTGTTGAGCTCTCTGGGAATTTTGGGAATTCGTTGATTCGATCGAATTGTTTAACGTCGTCTAGCTTTCTGTAATAAGATACAATAATTGGAATCTAAAATTTTTTTGTTGCGTGTAAATCTAACATTTCGGCCTCTGGTGTAATCGGAAATCTTGTTGAATTATCCGAATTATTTTGAAAAGTGTTTTCATGGGTGAGACCTAAATCTGAGCTTTACATTGTTAGGCTTGAAATCTTGGATATGTGATATCCCGGGTTTGTGTTGTCTAAGGGCAGTTACGATTACAATTGTTGTAGTTTTTTACTTTCTTTTCTGCGAACGTAAGTGTAATATATGGTATATCGCCGTTTTCGTTGCTATATGTCAACGACAATTGTGATAGACATATTTACTTACGTTGATGACATGTGATGTTATGTGTTGCTGTAATATGTTATATTGGATCGTCGCGTTTTGAATAGCCGGGGGTTTTATGTGAGATGAGGGTTTTTCTTTTCATTCATGTAAAATTCATTGTATGTAATATTCTTTTTTTGGGGTACTTCTGGGTTGAGGATGATGTCACCATTGTATATTATTTTCTTTTTCGCATTAGGATAGACCCAAGGAGGGGAGCACAAGTAACAGGGTTCTAGTGTCCAGTGGGAGGCCATCTCGAGGAGTCAAGACCGGGTCTCCTAACCCTATAATTGGGAGGGTTACTTGCTGCTCTCTTAGGGGTCTAGGGATATGGGTTTGGCTATTCATCATGACCGTGGAATCCGTGTTTTATACAGGCTCAAAATAAAACACGGACCTCCAGGTATATCTAATATTTCATATGTTATCTTCTGCTGCTGATATTCTGTGATGTGATCATTTTATATGAGTGAGACGATTGCTTTATTATTGTATATATGATATATAATAAACGTTGCTTATGTTTTGCACCCGCGCTAGTCCCGTCCCGGTATGCCGTTAGTTAAGTAACCTAACGGTGCATAACGGGACACTGTGGCGAATGCGGATGGCATAAGCGTACGTTGTATTTTCGTTTCTTCGGTGATTCTTAGGAAGCTTTAATGATGGGATTCATTAATGAGATTAATGAAATAAAAAGAAACCTAAAAGATGTTGTAGAATCATATTTTCAAAAAGGGTAGCTCTAGTTTTTGCTTTGCATAGCGGTATTCCTTATAGAATATCCAGCACCTTATTCGATAAGGAAAGAGCCGAGATCCCTTCACCGGGAGTGATCTCTTTAGCGAAACTAGAGATGCTACAACTCACTCGGTTTTGTTTTTGATTGCTTCTATAGTTCTTGCTTTGCATAGTGATATTTGTGAAATATCTTGCACCTTATTCGATAAGGAAAGAGCCAAGATCTCTTCACCGGGAGTGATCTCTTTAGTGAAACTAGTAAAAGCCTCAAAAACGCTCCTTTTCAAAAAAAAACACTTGTTTTTACAACGATATCAAGTTCATTAAGCAAAAGGTTTTCATAAAAACCTGTCGTAACCCTCCGACATTTCGGATAAGTAATATTTAGTATTCGTGCTGCGTTTGTTGGCTTTCGTCAAGGCGTAGTGTGCGGTAGCTACTTACTGCTTATCTGCAGCATATGATGCGATTGGATTAGGGTAGTCATACGGTTTTGTTGGCTTTCGTCAAGGGTCGTACGGGTGGGTTTAATTCAATTAAGAAAAGTACGGGTTGAACTTGACTAGCGAACTATGGTTTGTTGGCTTTCGTCAAGGTCATAGCACGTTAGGGGTAAAAGTGTTATTGGGAATTTCAAGTGTTGAAATTTGCAATTAGATTGCATACCTTCTATGAGATAGTTGGATCCTGATACCCACTGCGAGTAAGAGTTACTTATGGGAGTGTTATACGGATGACAATTAGCCAATCAAGTAGGTATCTAGAAAGGTGTTAACGGGGTTATGCCTCTGGGAAAACAAGATTTATTTAATTAGGTCAGTAAGAAAGCACGGGGAACTCCCTTAAAGTACCAACACTGACCTGGCTGAAAGATTGGAGAACTTGTAAGGTGTAAATTAATCCCGGCTAGTCTTATCTTTTAGGGTTTTAATGAAGATTTGATGAAAACAGTGGGAGCCATCCTGATTAGATAAGATAATAACCAATCTAATCTTGCAAGAGCATACGCTAAAGTGTTTTCTTCTCTCTCTCCAGGTAGCGACCATGCCATGCCTTAATCAAGATAATAATATGGATATATTGACTGAACCCACTTATTATACTGAGCAGGGGAATGTTGGTTCCGTTCTTTCTTATAATTGTTATAAGACTGAACAGGAAATAGGGACATATCCAGATTCCCACGCCGCCCAAACGAATAATAAGCATGTTGATGCATCTTTTTCGGGTGTGTTTGTTATCGAGAGTCGTTTCTCAGTTCACTCTACGTCCTGGGTATTAGATACCAGATCAGGATCCCACATATGTAACATGTTACATGGGCTAAAGAAAGGTAGAGAACTGGGATAGGGTGATCATTCCATAAGAGTAGGGAATTGTGCAAATGTTGCAGCCAAAGTAGTTGGCGAATATCACCTGGTGTTACCGAATGGTAATACAATGATTCTGAACGAATGCTATTACATTCCGACCATGATATGCAATCTTATATCAGTTTCTTTATTGAGTAAAGAAGGATATAATTTTGTAGTACAGGATAATGTTATGAACATCTTCCTGAATCAAAATTTGATTGGATCAGGCTCGTTAAATAATGGCATATATGCTCTAGATCAAACTACAATCCTTAATGTACAGAACACACACAAGAGGAAGAGTTCAGAAATGAACGAATCCTTCTTATAGCATTGTAAAGTAGGTCATATCAATGCGACACGACTAGCTAAGTTACATAAGGATGGATATTTGAATCCGTTCAAATTTTCATCTTATGAAACTTGTCATTCATGTCTCAAAGGCAAGATGACCAAAACTCCGTTTAGTGGACACAGAGAAAGAGTTACGGAACTCTTGGGACTGATACATAGTGATGTATGCGGTCCCATGTCTACACATGCCAGGAATGGTTCCTCTTACATCATTACATTCACTTACAATATCTTTAGATACGGAAATGGTCCCTACCAAATCAGTGCCTACCACTCCATATGTAGACATGGGACAACGGTGTATCGGAACGGAGGAATCACACCTTATTAGATATGGTGCGCTCTATGATGAGCACTGCTGAGTTGCCTATTTTCTTTTTAGGGTATGCGCTTGAGACAGCCATACATCTATTGAATATGGTCCCTACCAAATCAGTGCCTACCACTCCATATGAGATATGGAAGGGGAAAAGACCATCTTTTAATTATGTTAAGATATGGGGTTGTCCGGCCTATGTCAAAAGGCACAATCCGGACAAACTCGAGGTAAGGTCTGTCCTGTGCAAGTTTGTAGGATATCCCAAAAACTCATAAGGGTATATCTTCTACCACACTGAGGAACAAAAGGTGTTTGTTTCTCGACATGCCACCTTTCTAGAAAAGGAATTTCTTGCAAAGGAAATTAGTGGCGAGGAGTTAGAACTGGAAGAAGTTCTAGCTATACAAACTACGACAGAAGATTTGGTGGAACCAGAGAATTCAGTAGTTCCCGACGAACTTCAGCCGCTCCGCCAATCTAGTAGGGTTCCTCATCCACTTGAGAGATACTATGGTTTTCTCATCGATGGTGGGAGCGATGATTGCATCATGGAAGATGATGACCCTACTAGCTTCGAGCAGGCCATCACGAGTGGGGACTCTGTGAAGTAGCTTGATGCAATGCGATTTGAGATGGAATCCATGTACACCAACAAAGTATGGACTTTGGAAGTTGCTCCTGAAGGGATAAAACCCATTGGGAGCAAATGGATCTTTAAGAAGAAACTTGGTGTAGATGGAAAAGTTGAGACTTTCAAATCTAGACTTGTTGCAAAGGGTTTTCGTCAACGACCACGTGTGGATTATGACGAAACCTTTTCTCCAGTGGATATGCTTAAGTCCATACGGATCCTCCTTGCCATTGCTGCATACCTTAACTACGAAATCTGGCAAATGGATGTTAAGACCGCCTTTCTAAATGGTGATTTAGAGGAGTGCGTGTACATGACTGAGCCAGAGGGCTTCGTAGACAGTGGGAGCAGCGGGAAGGTGTGCAAGCTGCTTAAATCCATCTACGGATTAAAGAAGGCATCGCGGAGTTGGAACATCTGTTTTGATGTTGTAGTCAAAGAGTTTGACTTCATCAAGAACGTAGATGAACCTTGTATCTACAAGAAGGTGGCAGAGAGTAAGGTTGTCTTCCTTGTATTGTACGTGGATGACATACTCTTGATAGGAAATGATGTTACTATGCTGCACTTGGTCAAGCTCTTCTTATCACATAGATTCTCAATGAAAGATCTAGGTGATGCCTCATTCATTTTGGGGATTAAGATCTATAGAGATAGATCTATGCGGATACTGGGATTGTCCCAATCCAGGTACATTGACACCATACTAAAGAGATTTAGTATGGAAGAATCGCGTGGGAACTTACCCATGATCTCTGGACTCACTCTTTCCAAAGAGATGTCTCCTAAGACTGATTTGGAAAGAGCTCGCATGCAAGGGATGCCCTATACTTCGGCAGTAGGCTCTATCATGTACGCGATGCTATGTACCAGACCCGATGTAGCATACTCACTAAGTGTAGTGAGTAGGTATCAAGAAGATCCAGGAGAGAGTCACTGGACATCTGTGAAGAACATTCTCAAGTACTTGAGAAGGACTAAGAAAATGTTCTTGGTGTATGGTAACGGAGAACTCCAAGTAGAGTCCTTTACCGATTCGAGCTTCCAAAGTGATAAGGATGACTCTAAGTTGCACTCAAGATTTGTCTTTACCCTCAATGGAGGGGTGGTGTGTTGGAAGAGTTCCAAGCAGGAAACCGTGGCAGACTCGACGATGGAGGCTGAATACATCGCTGCCAACGATGCTACCAAAAAGGCTGTCTGGATGAAGAAGTTCATCACTGAACTTGGTATGGTTCCATCAATTGAGCATCCAATACCTTTGTATTATGATAACAATGGAGATGTGGTTTTGGCCAAGGAACCCAGATCCCATCAGAGATCCAGGCATATTCTGAGGCGGTATCACCTGATCTGGGAGATAGTTGATCGCCGAGAGATAGAGGTCAGGAGAGTTTACATGAAGGACAACACTGCGGATCCACTCATGAAGGCCATACACCAGATACATTTTGAGAGACTCTTTGGGATGTTGGGTATGAGATACTACAACAGCTGGCTTTAGTGCAAGTGGGAGATTCTTAGTTATGTATATGCCCTAGAGGCCATTGTTGTACATATGATGTATATTATAGTGGATGCTTGGATATATATAGAGAGGACTTTCTTGCTCGATATGATAGTATGCTATTTGGTTTTACTTTGTCTTAACATGTTGACTTGTATTGGTTTACTTTCTTGCTCTCACATGTTGATAAAAACCATAACATATGTACTCGACTACTAGGACTATAATGCGGATCATACTAGTGGGGCCAGGGTAGTCCAAGAGTACATCCTATAACTGTTTCTAGTCGAGGGAGTATCGAGACAGGGCATCGATACTCCAGAGTAGACTAGAGTATACGCTTCTCGACCCATATGATGGGCGATGGATGATCTCATATCCATTGGTGTTTGACATCAGAGAAGGTATACGGATGCTCGGTGGAGACTGGGTACACTGAACGGACTCGCCGAGAACTCCTAGATGGTATTATAACTATCGTCAGATAGCAGTTCTCTGGTGATACTGGTATAGAGTTTTGTGTGATTCCCACTGTACTTTGATTTCCACCTTACCACGTTAATGAGAACGTGCAAAACGGTGGCTTTTGGGTACACTCCCGAATCACATGGAGGCAATGAGCGATAGGAGGGGTTTTGTCTCTCCCGGTATTAGGAGTTAATGTTACGCTGTGTTCGATTGGCTATAACTGGAAGTCCCTGGCCAGGGCTGATATGGAGATCTACTGGTAAGTGTTATCAGTAGTTTTTATACCCGTTATGAGCCTTACATCGACATGACTTATCGGTTACTGGGGTCTGACGTTTACCACCTCTAGACTGGATATGCGACATATCAGACGAAGAGACCGAACTGTACGGCAGTGTTACTGATTGGATTCACAGGAGTGTGTGCAGGCTTGCTTGTTGATCTTCTGATCGCTTAATACCTGGGTGGCTGTTACGTTTAGCTGACCGCTTGTAGCTTGTGGTTGTTTGATATGATCATCACCTACTGCCGGCGAATTGATGTGTCTTTAGATTCCTACACAGAGGTTTTCTGGCTCCGGCGAAACGGAGTAGGAGCATATATGTGATATGTGTGGGACCAAGAATAATACGTGTATGTGATACCGTATTCGATTCTCGCGATATGTGATATCGGCCGGGTATATGTGATATAGCTGGGTTATCGGATCAAGTGTTGATTCGATAAATTGATACATATTATATTAGTCGGTTATTTGTATTATAGCCGAGTGTTAATTTAATAATTTAATGTATAATTATATATGTGATATATTACATTACATTAACTAATATAAGCTCACTTAAATGATTCTTTTTCTCACTTGATGATACATTGATATATATGTGATATATGTTAATTGTATTATTTTCTTTTGTTACAAAATTGTATATATGAGATATGTATAATTGTAACATGCTAGGTTACAAGTGCAACTAGTGTTTATGAGATTAAACCAAGCTAGGGATTTGATTAGGTTTAACATTTATTTTTGGGTTAATTCTAAATTATGGATTAATGTTGAGATATTTTGTTGCTTTGACTTAGTCCACCCTTTAGATATTTTCTAGATATTTGTTAACCTAACCTTTTAAGCCTATCCAATGGTTTATTCTCTGCAAAGGTTAAGTATGCCATACTTAACCCATGGTTGCATTTCTAACCTCATATAATTCATAAAAATTATTCATCACAACTTGATCTTCTTCTTTCTCCTCATAAAAGCTTTCTAGCTTTTTGATTTGTGATGAATTAAAGTGAGAAATAGAAAACAAAAGAGAGCAAAATTCCAACTTCATCATCCTCATCTATTCTAGCCACTTGGATTAGGGTGTTTGCTTCACTAATGCCTCATTAGTGAAGTGAGAGCTTGGGTTTGTGATTCCTCAAGATAGATCACCTTGGATTGTTAAGTCTTTAAGCAAGGATGTCTCATTCACCTCATAGAGCCTCTCTAGAGTCCGGGAGCATAATGATCGTAGCGAAGGTGAAAGGTTCCTAGGCACACTATAGAGGTCTCACAAGGCATCAACCATGCCAATTTCAAATTTTATGGGTGCCGAGAAACCCTAATACGGATCGTTGACTAGAAATCTAGGCGAAATAAGAATCAAGTTAACAATTTAACTAAAGATCAGAAGCTACAACCTTTGTAGATCCGGATATCCACTTCCTTAGCTCCACGTAGGCATCCTCTCGCTGTCCATCTTGAATCCCGAACTCAATCGTCGGCTTCATCGGGAAAATGGGCGGACTAGGTCGTCGGCTTCGTGCCGAAGATGATCTACGTCGAGGCATCACAAGTTCAAGCTCCAACTTCACCAAGTTGTGAAACTTGTGAAGAAAACACCCAAAACAACTTGGCAAGAGGTAGAGGGTGAAGAAATAGGAGGTGGGTTCACTTTAGAATTGGATTTCTCACTTGTTCGCTCAAGTTACCATTGATGAAGTCAAGGTTTTTCTTGAAGAAGAAGAAGGAGAGGATGAAGAATATGATAAGTTTCTTATTTAAAAAAGAAACTAATACGAATACTTATCATATCCTAACCATAGTCAAGTGTAGAGAGTAAACTAGGGTTAGTTGGAATGGTTAGGGTTAAGGATGTGATAAGAATGGTGGACTAAGTCAAAGCTTCATGAAGCTTCAATAAGAAACAAAAGAAGCCACCATTCTCATCTATTTCCAAAATGAATAAATAAATAAATAAACAAAGCCCTAACCATTCATATAACCATGGTTTAATCTTTACACAAACCCAAGTGAGCAAGTATCATCAAACATGATACAAACAAGTGCACAAAAAAAATATATCACATATACAATGTGCATCAAGTGAGAAAATCCTTTTAAAATGAACCAATACTAGTTAATGCAAAGTAATATATCAAATATATTATTATACATTAAATCATTAAATCAACACTTGATTTAACGATCCGGTCATATCTCATATAACCGACTAGTATCCTATGTATCGGCTTATCGAATCAATCATTGATTCGATATCTAGGTTATATCACATATAACCAATCGATACATTCATCGCGAGAATAAAATACGGTATCACATACACGCATTATTCTCAGTCCTGCACATATCTCATATGCGCTCCTATTTCGTTTCGCTTGAGCCAGGAAACCTCTGTGTAGTACTCTAATGACTCGTCAATACGCCGGTAGCAGATGATGATCATATCAATCACCCACAAGCCGCAAGCGGTCTGCTAAACGTAACGGCCACCCGGGTATTGAGCGATCAGAAGATCGACGAGCTAGCCCACTCACACACCTGTGAATCCAATCAGTAACACTTACCGTACAGTCCGGTCTGTTCGTCTGATATGTCGCATATCAAGTCTAGGGGTGGTAAACGTCAGACCCCAATAACCGATAAGTCGTGCCGATGTGAGGCTCATAACGGGTTGAGAAACTACTGGTAACACTTACCAGCAAATCTCAGATCAGCCCTGGCCAGGGACTTCCCTGTTACGGCCAATCGAGCACAGTGCAACATCAACCCCCAATACCGGGAGAGACGAAACCCCTCCTATCGCTCATTGCCTCCATGTGACTCGGGACTGTACCCAAAGACCACCGTTTTGCACGCCCTCATGGACGTGGTAAGGTGGAGATCAAAGCACAGTGGGAATCATACAAGACTCTATGACGATCTCGGGTCTACAGACTAACCTGTACAAGTGTCACCTGAGAACTGCCATCTGACGTGAGGTATAATACCATCTGGGAGTTCTCGGCGAGTCCGTCCAGTGTACCCAGTCTCCACTGAGCACCCGTACACCATCTCTGATGTCAAACACCAATGGATATGGGATCATCCATCGCCCATCTCATGGGTCGAGAAGCGTATACGCTAGTCTACTCTGGTATATCGATGCCCCGTCTCGATACACCCATGACTAGGGACCTTGAATGATGTACTTATGGACTACCATGTCTCCACTAGTATGATCTGCATCATAGTCCAGGTAGTCAAGTACACATCCTAAGGGCTTTACCAACATGTAACCAAAAGACAGTTTAAAGAGACAAGTGTACATGTTAAGATAAAGAGCAACCAGATAGCATACTATCATATCGAGCAAGAAAGTCATCTCTATATATGTCTAAGCATCCAATATAATATACATCATCTGTACAATACTGGCCTCTAGGGCATACATACAACTAACAATCTCCCACTTGCACTAGGGCCAGCTGCTGTAGTATCGCATACCGAGCATCCCGAAGAGTCTCTCAAACTGTATCTGGGGAATGGCCTTCGTGAGTGGATCCGCCGTGTTGTTTTTCGTGTCAACCCTCCTGACCTCGATCTCCCGGCGATCTACTATCTCCCGGATCAGGTGATACCGCCACAGAATATGCCTGGATCGCTGATGGGACCTGGGTTCCTTGGCCAAAGCCACCGCTCCATTGTTATCGCAATACAAAGGTATTGGATGCTCAATGGATGGAACCACTCCAAGTTCAGTAATGAACTTCTTGATCCAGACAGCCTCTTTGGCAGCATCGTTGGCAGCGATGTATTCAGCCTCCATCGTCGAGTCTGCCACGGTTTCCTGCTTGGAACTCTTCCAGCTAACCGCCCCTCCGTAAAGGGTAAAGACAAAACCCGACTGCGACTTAGAGTCGTCCTTATCACTCTGGAAGCTCGAATCGGTAAAGGACTCCACTTGGAGTTCTCCGTTACCATACACCAAGAGCATCTCTTTAGTCCTTCGTAAGTACTTGAGAATGCTCTTCACAGCTGTCCAGTGACTCTCTCCAGGATCAGCTTGATACCTGCTCACTACACTTAGTGAGTATGCTACATCAGGTCTGGTACATAGCATCGCATACATGATAGAGCCTACAGCCGAAGCATAGGGTATCCCTTGCATGCGAGCTCTCTCCAAATCAGTCTTGGGAGACATCTCTTTGGAGAGAGTGACTCCAGAGATCGTGGGCAAGTTCCCATGCTTGGATTCTTCCATACTAAACCTCTTTAGTATGGTGTCAATGTACCTGGATTGGGACAATCCCAATATCCTTTTGGATCTATCTCTATAGATCCTAATTCCCAATATGCAGGAGGCATCACCAAGATCTTTCATTGAGAATCTTTGTGATAAGAAGAGCTTGACCGATTGCAGCATAGGAATATCATTTCCTATCAAGAGTATGTCGTCCACGTACAATACGAGAAAGACGACCTTACTCTCTGCCACCTTCTTGTAGATACAAGGTTCATCTGGATTTTTGACGAAATCAAACTCTTTGATAACGACGTCAAAGCAGATGTTCCAACTCCGCGATGCTTGCTTTAATCCATAAATGGATTTAAGCAGCTTGCACACCTTCCCGCTGCTCCCACTGTCTACGAAGCCCTCTGGCTGAGTCATGTACACGCACACTTCTAAATCACCATTTAGAAAGGCGGTCTTAACATCCATTTGCCAGATTTCGTAATCATGATATGCAGCGATGGAAAGCATGATCCGGATGGATTTAAGCATAGTCACTGGAGAAAAGGTTTCGTCATAGTCCACACCTGGTCTTTGACGAAAACCTTTTGCTACAAGTCTAGCTTTGAAAGTCTCCACTTTCCCATCTACACCAAGTTTCTTCTTGAAGATCCACTTGCTCCCAATGGGTTTTACCCCTTCAGGAGCAACTTCCAAAGTCCATACTTTGTTGGTGTACATGGATTCCATCTCGGACCGCATAGCATCCAGCCATTTCACTGAGTCCCCACTCGTGATGGCCTGCTCGAAGCTAGTTGGGTCATTATCCTCCATGATGCAATCCTCGCTCCCACCATCCATGAGAAAACCGTAGTATCTCTCAGGTGGGCGAGGTACCCTACCAGATCGGCGGAGAGGCTGAGGTTCGTCGGGAGCTACTGAATCCTCTGGTTCTACCAAGTCTTCTGTTATAGTTTGTGTCGCTGGAACCTCTTCCAGTTCTACCTCAATGCCACTTGTCTGTTTCATAAGAAACCTTTTTCTAAGAAAGTGGCATGTCGAGAAACAAACACCTTTTGTTCCTTGGGGTGGTAGAAGATATACCCTTGTGAATTTTTGGGATATCCTATAAACTTACATAAGACTGATCTTGCCTCGAGTTTGTCCGGATTTTGTCTTTTGACATAGGCTGGACAACCCCATATCTTAATGTAATTAAGATGTGGTCTCTTCCCCTTCCATATCTCATATGGAGTGGTAGGCACTGATTTGGTAGGAACTCTATTCAATAGGTCCATGGCTGTCTCAAGCGCATATCCCCAGAAGGAAATAGGTAACTCAGCTGTACTCATCATTAGCGCACCATATCTAATAGGGTGCGGTTTCTCCGTTCTGATACACCGTTGTGCTGTGGTGTATACGGAGGAGTCAGCTGAGAGAGAATCCCATTCTCTTTTAGGAAGTCCAGGAATTCATTGCTTAAGTATTCACCTCCTCGATCAGATCGAAGGATTTTAATACTTTTTCCGGTTTGGTTTTCGACTTCTTGTTTATATTCTCTAAATTTCTCAAAAGCTTCTGATTTGTGTTTCATCAGGAACACATATCCGAATCTAGAGAGATCGTCAGTGAATGTAATGAAGTACGAAGAACCATCCCTGGCATATGTAGACATGCGACCGCATACATCACTATGTATCAGTCCCAAGAGTTCGGTAACTCTTTCTCCGTGTCCCGTAAACGGAGTTTTGGTCATCTTGCCTTTGAGACATGACTGGCAAGTGTCATAAGATGAAAATTCAAACGGATTTAAATACCCATCTTTATGCAACTTAGCTAGTCGTGTCGCATTGATGTGACCCAGTCTACAATGCCACAAGAAGGATTCGTTCAGTTCTGAACTCTTCCTCTTGTGTGTGTTTGTTATGCTCAGAACTGTTGATTGATTTAGAACATAAATGCCATTGCACAACGTGCCTGATCCAACCAACTTTTGGTTACGGAAAATGTTCATAACATTGTCCTGTAATACAAATTTATATCCCTCTTTACTCAACAAAGAAACCGATATAATGTTGCATATCAGGTTCGGCATGTAATAGCATTCGTTCAGAACCAATGTATTACCAGTTGGTAATACAAGGTGATATTCCCCGACAGTCTTAGCTGCAACAATTACACCATTTCCAACTCTAATGTCTTTATCACCTTCTCCAAGTTCTCTACCTTTCCTAAGCCAATGTAACTGATTACATATATGGGATCCTGACCCGGTATCTAATACCCAGGACGTAGGGCAAATGGAGAAACAGTTCTCTGTAACGAACACACCCGAAGAAAATGCATCAACATGTACTTTCTTCATTCGGGTGGCATGGGAATCCTGGTATTCCCCTATGTCCTGTTCATTCCTATAACTCTTATAAGAAAGAACGGAACCAACGTTCCCCAGCACAGTATAACATGCGGGTTCGGTCAATACATCCATATTATTATCTTCATTAGGGCATGAAATGGTCGCTACCTGGAGAGAGAGAGAAGAAAACACTTTAGCGTATGCTCGTGCAAGATCAGATTGGTTATTATATTATCGAATCAGGATGGCTCCCACTGGTTTTTATCAAATCTTCCTTCAAACCCTAAAAGGAAAGACTAGCCGGGATTAATTACACCCTACAACTTCGTCGATCTTTCAGCCAGGCCAGTGTCGGTACTTTGAGGGAGGTCCCCCGTGCTTTCGCACGAACCTAATTAATGTAAACCTCGTTTTCCCAGAGGCATAACCCCGTTGACACCTTTCTAGACACCTACTTGATCGGCTAATTGTAATGTGTAAAACTCTCCCAGGAGTAACTCTTACTCGCAGTGGGTATCGGGATTCAACTATCTCATAGAAGGTATGCAATCTCATTGCAAATTTCAACACTTGAAATTCCCGATAATATTTTGCCCCTAGCGCGCTATGACCTTGACGCATGCCAAACAACCCATAGTCCGCTAGTCAAGTTCATCCCGTACAATTCGTGATTGAATTAAACCCACCCGTACGACCCTTGACGCATGCCAAACAACACCGTACGAATACCTTAATCCAATCGCATCTCATGCTACAGACAAGTAATAATCAGCTACCGTACACTACGCCTTGACGCATGCCAAACAACCGCAGCATGAATACTGAATATTACATATCTGAATTGACGGAGGGCTACGCAGGTTTTTCTGAAAACCATGAGCGTAATGAACTTGATATCGTTGTAGAATCAAATGAAGTTTTAAAAATGGAGTGATTTTGAGGCTTTTCTAGTTTTGCTAAAGGGGTCACTCTCGATGAAGGGATCGTCGGCCCTTTCCTCGTCGAATGAGGTGCGGGATATATCATATATATCACTGTACAAAGCAAAAACTCTTAAAAGCAATCAATAACCAAACCGAGTGTGTAGCATCTGCCAGTTATTGCTAAAGGAGTCACTCCCGGTTAAGGGATCTCGGTCCTTTCCTCATCGAATAAGGTACGGGATATATCATATATATCGCTGTGCAAAGCAAGAACTGTAGCTACCTTTTTTATTTAAAATTTGATTCCACAACATCTTAGGTTTCTTTTCTTTCATTAATCATATTAATGAAGTCCCATCATTTAAGTACCTAAACATCACAGATAAATACGACGTACACTTATGCCATCCGCATTCGCCTCGATGTTCCCTCGTGCACCGTTAGGTTAGGTAACTAACGGCAGAGCGGGGCAGGGCTAGTACGGGTGTAAAATATAAGTAACGTCTATATAATATATCATATATACTATATATTGTATCCATCACAGAACATCACATGATCACATCACAGATATCGCAGCAGAAGAAACATATGAAAAATTGGATATACTAGGACGTCCGTGTTTTCAATACGAGCCAGTATAAAACACGGATTCCATGGTCGTGATGAATAGCCAATCCCACACCCCTAGACCCCTACGAGAGCGGCAAGCAACCCTACAAATTCTAGGGTTAGGAGACCCGGACTCGACTCCTCGAGTTGGTCTCCTACTGGACCCCAGAACCCGGTTACTTGTGCTCCCCTCCTTGGGTCTATCCTAATGCGGAAAAGTAAATAATATACAAAAGGTGACAACTTCCGCTACCTGGAAGTGTCCCAATAAAAGAATATTACATACAAGTTTTTACATGAATGAAAATGAAAAACACTCATCTCACATAAAAACCCCCGGCTATTCAAACACGACGATCCAATATAACATATCCAGCAACACATAACATCACATGTCATCAACGTAAGTAAATATGCGCATCCCAATTGTCGTTGACATATAGCAACGAAACCGGCGATATCACATATTACACTTACGGTCACAGAAAAGAAAGTGTAAAACTACAACAGTTGGAATCCTCAACCTGCATAGACATCACATGCCTAATCAAATGAATTACTTAGACATCACATGCCTAACAATTATAAACCCCGCATTTTAGTTTCATTATCGAAAACTCTTTTCAACATCAAGTGAGACTAAACGGCTAGATTTATAACATTCATTCAGTTATCTCATAACTACTTGTGAATTCCAATTATTGTATCACATTCCAGATAATTAGAAAATGTTAAACTTTCCGATCGAACAGTCGAACACCCAAGTTTTCCCGATACAGCTCAACACATGAAATAAGTCTAACAACATTCAGTTCGTGCCTCAGTACCAACTGTCCAGCCGTAGAAGGGTCAAGCCAATGCCTCACATGTGGCACGCCGTACTGCCCCAAACCCGAAGGTTCAAAGGGCAGTTCAAGACGGTCACATAATCGAGTTAAGGTTTGTTGTCTTCTAGAGGGTCCATCGCGTTACTTGCACTACTTAGAACGTCGTTAAACTACGGAAAAATCCAACACTTGGAAATTTCCCGACAGGGGAAAAATTGGGTATTTATATCCGGTCGAACTTTTTAACATATTCTAAAAATTATCCGGAAAACCACATAGAAAAAATCTGATACTCTGATCGAAACACCGAATCCCCAAAACAACCCTAGAAGATTCAACTCTTGAATAAATATTAAAAAATTCCAGAAAATTTAACACCAGAAATGAGGAATTACTGTGCAAAAATTATATGGCAATCTGACAATACGGCCGCGGAACCGCCGCATAAGCCTGCTTATGCCGCGGTTCCGCCGCACTTTAGAGGCATCTTTGGGTAATTTTTGCACCGTAATTCGTAGAATTCTCTGCTGAATTTTTTAAGATTTTTTAATGTGGAAAAATCCACGTTTTCAGAAAAAGTCCAGGGAGCGTGGAAAAATGGGGTTTCGGGCTCGATCGGACTTCAAACTCCGTCTAGACTTCGCCTAAGGCTCTAGCTAGGCTATGATACCAGTGAAAGGTTCCTAGGCACACTATAGAGGTCTCACAAGGCATCAACCATGCCAATTTCAAATTTTATGGGTGCCGAGAAACCCTAATACGGATCGTTGACTAGAAATCTAGGCGAAATACGAATCTAGTTAACAATTTAACTAAAGATCAGAAGCTATAACCTTTGTAGATCCGGATATCCACTTCCTTAGCTCCACGTAGGCGTCCTCTCGCTGTCCATCTTGAATCCCGAACTCAATCGTCGGCTTCATCGGGAAAATGGGCGGACTAGGTCGTCGGCTTCGTGCCGAAGATGATCTACGTCGAGGCATCACAAGTTCAAGCTCCAACTTCACCAAGTTGTGAAACTTGTGAAGAAAACACCCAAAACAACTTGGCAAGAGGTAGAGGGTGAAGAAATAGGAGGTGGGTTCACTTTAGAATTGGATTTCTCACTTGTTTGCTCAAGTTACGATTGATGAAGTCAAGGTTTTTCTTGAAGAAGAAGAAGGAGAGGATGAAGAATATTATAAGTTTCTTATTTAAAAAAGAAACTAATATTAATACTTATCATATCCTAACCATAGTCAAGTGTAGAGAGTAAACTAGGGTTAGTTGGAATGGTTAGGGTGAAGGATGAGATAAGAATGGTGGACTAAGTCAAAGCTTCATGAAGCTTCAATAAGAAACAAAAGAAGCCACCATTCTCATCTATTTCCAAAATGAATAAATAAATAAATAAATAAATAAACAAAGCCCTAACCATTCATATAACCATGATTTAATCTTTACACAAACCCAAGTGAGCAAGTATCATCAAACATGATACAAACAAGTGCACAAAAAAATATATCACATATACAATGTGCATCAAGTGAGAAAATCCTTTTAAAATGAACCAATACTAGTTAATGCAAAGTAATATATCAAATATATTATTATACATTAAATCATTAAATCAACACTTGATTTAACGATCCGGTCATATCTCATATAACCGACTAGTATCCTATGTATCGGCTTATCGAATCAATCCTTGATTCGATATCTAGGTTATATCATATATAACCAATCGATACATTCATTACGAGAATGAAATACGGTATCACATACACGCATTATTCTCAGTCCTGCACATATCTCATATGCGCTCCTATTTCGTTTCGCTTGAGCCAGATAACCTCTGTGTAGGACTCTAAAGACTCGTCAATACGCCGGTAGCAGATGATGATAATATCAATCACCCACAAGCCGCAAGCGGTCTGCTAAACATAACGGCCACCCGGGTATTGAGCGATCAGAAGATCGACGAGCTATCCCGCTCACACTCCTGTGAATCCAATCAGTAACACTTACCGTACAGTCCGGTCTGTTCGTCTGATATGTCGCATATCAAGTCTAGGGGTGGTAAACGTCAGACCCCAATAACCGATAAGTCGTGCAGATGTGAGGCTCATAACGGGTTGAGAAACTACTGGTAACACTTACCAGCAAATCTCAGATCAGCCCTGGCCAGGGACTTCCCTGTTACAGCCAATCGAGCACAGTGCAACATCAACCCCCAATACCGGGAGAGACGAAACCCCTCCTATCGCTCATTGCCTCCATGTGACTCAGGACTGTACCCAAAGACCACCGTTTTGCACGCCCTCATGGACGTGGTAAGGTGGTGATCAAAGCACAGTGGGAATCACACAAGACTCTATGACGATCTCGGGTCTACAGACTAACCTGTACAAGTGTCACCTGAGAACTGCCATCTGACGTGAGGTATAATACCATCTGGGAGTTCTCGGCGAGTCCGTCCAGTGTACCCAGTCTCCACTGAGCACCCGTACACCATCTCTGATGTCAAACACCAATGGATATGGGATCATCCATCGCCCATCTCATGGGTCGAGAAGCGTATACGCTAGTCTACTCTGGTATATCGATGCCCCGTCTCGATACACCCATGACTAGGGACCTTGAAGGATGTACTTATGGACTACCATGTCTCCACTAGTATGATCTGCATCATAGTCCAGGTAGTCAAGTACACATCCTAAGGGCTTTACCAACATGTAACCAAAAGACAGTTTAAAGAGACAAGTGTACATGTTAAGATAAAGAGCAACCAGATAGCATACTATCATATCGAGCAAGAAAGCCATCTCTATATATGTCTAAGCATCCAATATAATATACATCATCTGTACAATACTGGCCTCTAGGGAATACATACAACTAACAGAAAGGACTTCAACTCGGAGCTTATGAAGCGAAGGAACGGACTACAAAAGTTGTAATCCCTCTCACTTAGTATTAAAGTTGTTTGCTTTAAGTTTATAACCCTAATTCTCTAGTAAAGATCCTTACTTAGGTTGTTTGGCACTTGTAAATTTTAAAATACGGCATGTTTGATGCCTTGTAGAACCTTCACTTAGTGTCTATGAACCTTACAATTTCATTATCATGTTGTCTTAGATAGGCTTACAAATTTACACATAGCCATTGGGCTTTACAAAATGGTATTTTGCCCATCTCATGCCTCATGTGCTTATTTCTTTTTACACATGAACCATGGACTTTACAAAAATTTGGCTTTTTGCCCTTTTATTTAACATTCATGCATGGAAATTACATCAAACTTATGTATTACATAATTTTCTTCTTGGCATGGGGAGGCCAGCCGCTTCATGTTCGAACTTGACTTGGGCATGGGACCACTTGGCCTGGGCTTGGGACCACTTGGCTTTGGCTTGGGCCCGTTTGGCTTAGGGTTGACTTTGATTTTGACTTGGCCAACCGGGGTGTTAATTTTGGCCCCAACACTCCTCACTAGTTTTTCTAAGGTGAGAAAAATAAATATTTTTAGTGAGCAAAATTCCTACTTAATCAAGCAACACTACTCTAGAAAATTAATATAGGTTGTTATCTTCACTAATACCTTGATTAGTGAAGTGTGAGCTTGAGTGTGAGTTTCCTCAAGGTGGATCATCTTCGACGACAAAGACTACAAATAAGCTCGTTCCATCCTTCAAGTAGAGTCAAAGAAGAGTTCTAGGGGCTACTACTTGGAATTTTAGAAGTGAAGGATTAGATTACAAAGGTTGTAGACTCTCTTCACTTAGTTTAAAACTTGTTTGCTTTGCTTTAAAACTCTAATTGTCTAGTTCAATTCTTGTTTAGTATACTTAGCCCTCTAGATGTTTTTAAAATTGCATACTTGATGCTCATAGAAACCTAGTAGAGGTTCTAAACCATACTTTCACAGTTGTCTTGAGTTTGTACATGGCCTTACCTGTCTTTATCTTCCACATCCTTAAGGCTTCACCTTCTTCATTTGGAGCAATAGTCTCTCTTCCTCCAACGATCTCCCAAAGGTCCTGCCTTTACAAGTATGATTCTATGCATGTCTTCCAAGAGCTAAAGTTGTTACCATTCAGCTTTTCAAGTGTGCAGGTGATATTTACCAAATTCACCATCGTGACGTGATACGACTCCTTGAGCCTCTACTAGTGAGCCTGGCCCTCGACCAACCTGCTGGGTTTTCTTAGCACCCTCACTAGAATTTAACAAGCATCAAACATGCTACTTTAAAAAACTAGGGTGCTAACCAAACCTAACCTAGAATCGCACTAGAGGATTAGGGTAAAAGTAGCAAATATCACATACTAGTTAGTGTCTAACACAAAGAGGTGAGAAATACAACCTTTGTAGACCTCTCCTCTTTGACTCCATAGTTCTACTTGGAGTTTGAACGGGTTCGCTTGAAACCTTCGAAGTCCCCGACGATCCACCACGGAGTCCCTTTGCTCAAGCTCCTAGCTTCACTTGACCTAAGTGGAAGTGAAGCAAACAACCTACACTAGTGGGCTAGACTAATATAGATTGGTGAAGTGGGTAATATTCTCACTAAAAAACCTTTATTTTTCTTTCTCTTCACTTACTTTGAAAGAGGTAGAGAGCTTGGAGAAAGAAGGAAATGGAAAATGGCTTGCTTGAGCACAAGAGAGATAAACTCAAGATAATTATGAATAAGAGAGAGTCACACTCACTTTTAACCATGGCTAGAAAATATCTAGATATTTTCTAGCCTTGGTTAAGAGATAATTAGAAATGAAACCATAGTTTGTACAAGATATTTTAAGAAGTGTGTAGAACAAAAAATCAACCATGATTTAATTTCCTTTTTCTTTTAACTCAATAATAAAAAATACCAAAATGGTTTCCATGTGAGTCTTGCATAGCCATCTCCAATGTATCATCAACCATGACACATGTATGCATGCATGTGTGCATGCATATCAATATAAACATATATACATTCATGCATACATAATAAAGAAAAGATTTAATAAATGAGCTAATGGTCATTAAATATTAAATCAACACTTCATTTAATAATCAGGTCATATCACATACGACCCGACCAATAAAAAACGCCAGATTAAAATACGGTATCATATACGCGTATTTAATCAAGATCCCGTGCATATCCCCATATGCACCCCACATCGTTTCTCCTGAGCCAGGAAACCCCTTTGTGGGACTCTAAGACTCGTCAATACGCTAGCAGTAGGCAGTGATCATATCACATACCCACAAACCGTCAGTGGCACTAGCTGTATGTAACGGATCCCAGGTATTGAACGAACAGAAGAACAACAAGCGAACCTGTCAAAACTCCCATAGAGCCAACCAGCAACACTTACCGTACAGTCCGGTCTCTTCGTCAGATATGCTGCATATCGAGTCTGAGGAAGGTATCGTCGACCCCAATAACTCAATAAGTCATGCCGATGTATGGCCTATAACATATCGAGATAGTGATAACACTTATCAGTAAATCTCATCAGCCATGGCTAGGGACTTCCTGTTATAGCCAATCAAGCAAGGCGCAACATCAACCCCCAATAACGGGAGAGACGAAACCCCTCCTATCGCTCATTGCCTCCATATGTCTCGGGACTGTACCCAAAAGCCACCTGTTTGCACGACTCAGTAGAGCCGTGGTAGGGTGGAAATCAAAGTACAGTGGGAGAACACGCTAGACTCTATGACGATCTCGGGTCTACAGACTAATCTGTACCAGTGTCACCTGAGAACTGCTATCCAACGATAGATGTAATACCACATAAGAGTTCTCGGCGAGTCCGTTCAGTATACCCAGTCTCCACTGAGCACATGTATACAATTTTTGATGTCCAACACCAATGGATATGGAATCATCTATCTCCCATCATATGGGTCAAGAAACTTATACACTAGTCTATACTGGAATATCGATGCCCCGTCTCGATATACACACGACTAGGAACATTTTAAGGATATGCTTATAAACTACACATGTCCCACTAGTATGATCTGCATCATAATCTCAGTAGTCAAGCAAATACCCTAAGGGCTTTATCAACATGTACCAAATGAATAATATGCATGATCGAGTGAACATGAAAAGATAAAGAGTCACTAGAGAGCATAATATCATGTCGAGCAACAATGTCCTCTGAATATATATATATATATATATATATATATATATATATATATATATATATATATATATATATATAGACATACAAACACACACACATGCCGATACATCCACTATCAAATATTGGCCTCTAGGGCATATATATATCCAACAATCTCCCACTTGCACTAAGCCAATTATTGGCGTATCCCATACCCGATATCTCAAAAAGTCGCTCATGTTGCAGCTGAGGGAGGGCCTCGGTGAGTGGATTCGCGGTATTATTCTTTGTATCTACTCTCCGAATCTCGATCTCGCAGCGATCAACTATCTCTCGGATTAAATGATATCGCCTCAGGATGTGTCTGGATCGCTGATGGGACCTGGGCTCTTTGGCCAACGCCATAGCCCCATTATTATCACAATACAATGGTATTGGATCAATAATGGTTAGAACTACTCCTAGCTCCGAGATGAACTTCCTCATCCAGACAGCTTCCTTGGCAGCATCATTTGCAGCAATATACCCCGCTTCCATCGTGGAGTCTGCAACGGTATCCTGTTTGGAACTCTTCCAGCATACCACCCCTCCATCGAGGGTAAATACAAATCCTAAGATAGATTTGCTGTCGTCCTTATCACTCTGGAAGCTCGAATCGGTAAAGGCCTCCATTTGGAGATCTGCGTTACCATACACCAAGAACATTTCTTTAGTCCTTCGTAAGTACTTAAGAATGTTCTTTACAGATGTCCAGTGTTTCTCTCTGGGTTGGATTGATAGCTGCTTACTACACCTAGTTCATAAGCTACATCAGGGCGAGTACATAACATCACATACATTATAGATCCTATGGCTGAAGCGTAAGGTATAATGCTCATGCGAGCTCTCTCTTCATCAGACTTTAGGCAAAAGTGCTTGGAGAGAGTGATTCCGTGAAAAGCGGGTAAGGCACCCCGCTTGGAATCTTCCATACTAAAGCTCTTTAGGATGGTGTTAATGTACCTGAATTGGGACAATCCCAACAACCTTTTAGATCTATCACTATATATCTTAATGCCCAAAATGTACGAGGCATCGCCCAGGTCCTTCATGGAGAACCATTGTGATAAGAACAGTTTGAACGATTGTAGCATAGGAACATTGTTTCCAATCAGGAGGATGTCATCCACATACAATACGAGGAACATGACAGTACTCCCTACAATCTTCTTATAGATACAAGGTTCATCTGGATTTTTGACGAAATCAAACTCTTTGATCACATCATCAAAACAGATGTTCCAACTCCGTGATACCTGCTTTAATCCATAAATGGATTTAAGCAACCTATATACTTTTCCGCTGCTCCCACTATCAACAAAGCCCTCTGGCTGATCCATATAAATGCACTCTGCTAAATCAGCATTTAGAAATGCAGTTTTAATGTCCATCTACCATATTTCAGACGTAGTGAGCAGCAATAGCATATAGGATCCGAATGGATTTAAGTATGGCTATAGGAGAGAAAGTTTTGTCATAATCCAATCCTGGTCTTTGACGAAATCCTTTTGCTACAAGCCTTTCCTTATAGGTCTCCACCTGCCCATCTACACCGATCTTTCTCTTAAAGATCCATTTGCACCCTACGGGTTTTACCCTAGAGAGTACATCTTCTAAAGTCCATACTTTGTTGGTGTACATAGACTCCATTTTAGATCTCATGGCATCCAGCCACATCACAGAGTCACCACTCGTGATAGCTTGCTAAAAACTAGTAGGGTCATCATCATCCATGATACAATCTTCTCTATCACCATCAATGAGGAAACCGTAGTATCTCTCCGGTGGGCGAGAAGTCCTACTAGATCTACGGAGTGGCCGAGGTTCATAAGATTCTGTTGCAACATCAGGTTCAACAAAGTCGTCATTTGTAACTTGTATTTTTAGAACTTCTTCTAGTTCTACCGCATTGCCATCAGTGTTATTTGAAAAAAATTCATTTTCTAAAAATGTAGCATACTGAGAAACAAACACTCTTTGTTACTCCTTGTGGTAGAAAAGATATCCAAACAAATATTTTGGATATCCCACAAATATATACAGAACCGATTGTGTCTCGAGTTTGTCTGGATTCTGCTTTTTGACAAAAGCCGGACAACCCCAAATCCTAACTCGTTTAAGAGATGGTCTCTTCCCATACCATATCTCATATGGAGTGGTAGACACGGTCTTGGTTGGAACCTTGTTCAACAGATATGCTGCGGTCTCCAATGCATGCCCCCAAAAGGAGAGAGGTAACTCATCATAACTCATCATGGATCGCACCATATCTAATAGGGTATGATTCCACCGCTCTAACACACCATTGTGTTGTGGTGTCTAAGGGGGAGTGAGTTGAGAGAGAATCCCATTATCTTTTAGGAAGTCCGAAAACTCTGTACTCAGATACTCTCCACCTCGATCTGATCGAAGTTTCTTGCTGCTCAAACCTGTTTGTTTTTCTACTTCAAGTTTATACTCTTTAAATTTCTCGAAAGCTTTAGACTTATGCTTTAATAAAAACACATGTCTGAATCTTAATAAATCATTAGTAAAAGTTATGAAGTAAGAAAAACCGCCTCTCGCATGTGTAGTCATTGGCCCACATACATCACTATGTATGAGGCCTAAGAGTTCTATGGCTCTTTCTCCATGTCTAGTAAATGGTGTTTTGGTCATTTTACCTTTGATATAAGACTGACAAGTCGCATAAGATTTATATTCAAAAGGATTTAAATATCCATCTTTATGAAGCTTATTTAGTCGTGTTTCATTAATATGACCAAGTCTACAGTGTCAAAGAAAAATTTCATTTATATCTGAAAATTTTCTTTTATTTGTGTGTTGTATGTTGAAAACTATGTGTTGATTTAGAACGTATATCCCGTTATTAAGTGTACCATACCTAATCAACTCTTGATCCAGGTTAATGTTTATAACAATATTCTGCATTAAAAAATGATATCATTCATTATCTAACAAAGAAACGGATATTATATTACAAAGAATACTATGTACATAATAACATGGGTTCAAAATCAATATACAACCCGATGGCAACCCCAGGTGATACTCTCCTACTGATACTGCATGTAGATTAGAACCATTTCCAACTCGGAGAGTGTGATCACCGGTCCTCAAAACTCTGCTATTTCTCAGTCCCTTGACACAATTGCATATGTGAGAACCCGAACCGGTATCCAATACCCAGGAAGCAGAGTTTATAGAAAAACAGTTTTCAGTCACAAACACACCTGAAGCGGAAGCATCACCATGCTTCTTTTTCTTCAGATCAGCAATGTACTCAATACAGTTTCGCTTCCAGTGTCCTGACTTCTTGCAGTAGAAACATTCTCCTTTTCCTGACTTCTCAGCCTTGCATTTGTCTCTCTCTTATGCCTTTTTGATTCCACCTCTCGGTTTGGTGGGTTTCTTCTTATTCCTTCCCTTAGCCTTGGCTTTTAGGACGGAAGAGGAAGATTACCCAACAATCAGAGAGGGAGTCTTCGCCTTGAGCATGCTCTCCGCACTTCTCAATATATTGAGAAGTTTAGATAGTGACTTCTCCATGTTGTGCATATTGAAGTTCACTATGAATGGAGCAAATGCAGGGGGAAGAGACTGTAGAACAATATCAACATAATGTTCGTTCTCCATTGTCCATCTGAGGCCCTAAAGCTCTTCAATAACAGCTATCATCTTCAAGACATGATCACCTACTGGTGTGCCAGGAGCCATTCTCATCTGAAATAGCTTTTTAGATGCCTCGTAGCGCAGGGTATGAGATTGCTCTCCATACAACTTCTTTGTATGGAGAATGATGGATTGAACATCCATCTTCTCATGCTGCTTTTGATGTGCATTGTCCATCAAGGCAAGCGTGAGGCATTTCACAGTGGCACAATAAATATCCCATGTCTTGTGGATCTCCCAATCCGCAACAGAAGATTCAGGGTCTGGCGTGGGAGGGGCTGAGGCAGTGAGGACATATGATACCTTATCATATGTAAGGGAAATGTTTATTGTCATCAGCTAGTCTTTATAGTTGGGTCCTGTCAGTTTATTTTTCTCTAACAAAAGCTTAAGTCCAGTCATGGGTATCTTTCATTACGATAGTGAAAAGAATACACTCAGCGAAAGCTCTTGCAAAGATTAGATTGGTTATTATCTTATCTAATCGATGTCTCCCACTGCTTTCATCAAATTTTCCTTCAAACCTTAAAATGAAAATTAGCCAGGATTAATTACATTCCACAACTACGCTAATTGTTCAGCCAGGCCAGTGTCGGTACTTTGAGGGAGGTTTCTCGTGCTTTCGCACGGACCTAATTAAAGTAAACCTTGTTTTCTCAGCGGCATAACCCCGTTGACACCTTTCTAAACACCTAATGGGTTAGCTAATTGTAAAGTACAAAACTCTCCTGAGAGTAACTTTTACTCATAGTGGGATCGGGATCCAACTATCACATAGAAGGCATGCAATCTCATTGCAAATTTCAACTTTTGAAACTCCCGATATAGTTTTTACCTTTAGCACTTATGACCTTAACTATGGTTAACATATTCATAAGCACTAGTTAAGTTATAATCGTCATTTCGTGATTAATTAGACCCACTCATATGACCCTTAACTATAATCAACATAATCATACGAATGTTCTAACTAATCGCATCATATGCTGTGTAGGAAGACATCACTTAGCTACCGTATATATAACATTTCAAAAAATAAAATGTTATTTTTGAGAAATTAAATAGTAAATTTTATAAATATTAGAAAATATTCGGAAATTAATGTAATTATTAGTTTTGATGGTAATTATGCAATTAGGGCATTTTATGAACTATTACAAAAATTAATTGCATATAAGTTAGTATTACTAAACTTGATTAGTACTTAATCATGCATTGATTTTTGTTTTGTACATGTGACATGCACCATGTTATATTACACACCTTGTTGTATTTCTTTTGTTGTTTGAAAACCATGCCTCATTTCTTCTAATACTTAGTTTTGTTTTGATTTAAATTTTAAAATGAAAAAAAGAGAGAGAAGAGACATGAGAGGGGGAGGGAGAGAAAAGACTCTAGAATTCTCTTGACCTTATGACCATGGTTTTATTTCTTCACTCCATTCTCTTTTATTCTTCTTCTTCCTCATCTCTCTGCCCTCTCTCCCCCACCTCCTCTACCTCCTTATAACACCACCAAAAACACCTCAAAACACCTTGTTTCCTTCACAAAAATTGATCCTAAGCCCACCCTAAACCCTATGGAGGCATCAAGACAAGGTTTTAAAGACTTTGATCAACTCAAGAAAATTCTTGAGTTGCCAAATGAGGTATTTCCTATACCATTAGCTTAGTAATTTAGTTTCTTAAGCTTCTATTTTAGTTTAGAATTGGTTAAGTGAGGATTAGTGATTTTGGAAATTTCCAAAATGAGCTTACAGGGGATTTGGTTGGTAAAGGCGTAATTAGTGACCAAAAGCTTGTTTGTGTATTTCTAGACCAACACATGGCATAGAAAATCCAAAACTCGAGTTAGATATTTCAAATATCGGTTTCGTGTATAATTTGTGGACTGCAGGAAATCTGGAATGGCTTGGAACCTTTACAAGAAAAACTAGCAACCCCATTGACCTAGATTGAGTACTAGAAGACCGCCTTGAGAAGAAGAATCCAAACCAAGCATGTTAGGCCGGCGTCGCCGGATTTTGGGGTATTGTCGCCGGGTCACTAGTGGGTAGGGGTGTTAAGATTGGTTCTGTAGCTCACATACCTCATATACTGCCCCTCTGTACTGCTTGTTTAGCCCTATTTTACCTGACCAAAAATCTGGAAGTTTTTTCTTGAGTTGCTGTTTTGGGTTATGATTTATAATGATTTCCGATTTCAAAAAAAAAAACATGGTTTTTGGATATTTGAATGTAGATTTGGTCGTTGGACGTTTGTATGTCAATGACGAGGGATTTATGATTGTTTTCTTATGCGTAGGTTGTAGGTTCTAACCTGTAAACACTACGCGTGTTGTATTGGTTTTGAATCGGATATTTTGATGCGGTACAATATATGTGATATGTAGGTACTTTCGCGAGGACTTCGTACGACGAAGGAGAGCATGGTGGCATCGATTTCGGCAAGCGAGGAACAAGGTGAGTAAATGTATATCTACGGAGGAAGTCGGGTGGATGGCGTATAGCACCCCCGCAAATATGGATTAGTGTGATTACCATGTAAATCATGAGCTTGGAGATGATATTGGATACTTAGTTAGTAGGATATTTAGCAGACCCTAAGTTAGATTAGGTTGATTTAGGAAGGCTTATGCAGAGGATGATTACCTTGGAGGCAATTCGTAGGTTTCATGTAGACACACACACGCACACACACACACACTTGACTTGGTGTATATGTGTATGTATATGTATGTGTGTAGGTTTATATATATATATATATATATATATATATACACACACACACACACACGTGATATGAGGACGGAATATGATACTTGGATGTGAGTCGATATGATCGGGTATGATGCCGTGAGAATTGTGATATGTGACTTAAGTCACGATATGACATACGATATGATATTTCAATGGATCATTGGGTGATGTGTATTCACACAGACGATGATATATGTTTGATGATATTGGAATGTATAAGACTGTAGAACAGTACCCTTGATCATGATATTGTTGATGATGACGATTTTTGAATGACGATATATATATATGATAGTTGACCGGTACCTTCGAATTTGGGGATGCCGTATGATGGATCTTACCGTACGAGGTATAAATATGATGATTAATCCGCATTCTTGACTTGAGGATGTCATACTATGTATTATACAGTACGTGACGCTATCGAGACTGGATCGCCGACTACTAGATATATCAACTCGGACTTTAGTGGATTTTCATACCCTTTTGACTAGTTTCTTAGTTAGACTTTGAGTTGATTAGGTAGAGGTTAGACTAGGTTCGAGTCATACCTATTTTTCAAAAACTAATGAATCGTGAGCATTTTCTAAAAAAAAACCGAGGGATACTATGGATTTTGCAAAGGACGTATCTTTTTTCAAAAACACTGTAGCCCCTATTTTTCTAAAACCCACGATTCGTACTATTTCAAAACACCCAAATGGTATGACTCGTATATAGATATGTATATTCTTCGGTGTTGCGGTTATTACTCATTCTCAATTATATTCATATTCTCATTGCATTGCATGTGTATACACGTGTTTCCTTAAATAGTATGATTCCTTCTGATAGGACACCAGCACCATTACCGATGATGCGCATGTTCCACGTACACTTATTTGCCGGCTCACACACATCATCATCGGTTATTGCTATGTCACGTACACTTTAGAAAAAGGATACTCTAATTCGTATAGCTGCTGATTAGTAGTTTAAACATATTTTTGCATGCTTGCTCTCATGTGCTAGATTAGACATTGCATTTCTTACTTAGACACTTCATGCATTTACATATTCATACTATCATGCAGTATTGTGGGGCTTATGTCGATACTCATTATTTATTGACTCATGATTTTGGGACTTTGGATTTCCTATGAGACTTCTAGATTTTGGGGAAAACCGCAACTAATTTAATAACTTATATTTTAGTTTTTTTAAAGAAAAACTGAGGTTTTCTCATGATGTGATGTGTGTGGCGCCCACCATGAGTTTTCTCGGTTCTTGAGCAGTATCATATACCCGATTCGAGGAAGGGGATGCACCGTCTGCGGGTACATGGTGGACCCGGTATGGTACCTCGGGACAAGAGGATCGCACAGATGGCATTGAGACCGGCAGGGGAGCACTACCTACTGGTTATTTGTGACGAGGCGGATATCCGGAGGATACCGACCGTAGTCGTGTGACTTGATGATGGGCCGATCCGGACTGCCGGAGCCCAAGATATTGAGATATTGAGATTTGAGATACAGAAATATTGAGATTTGAAATACAGAGATACGAGATATTGAGACTTTAAGATATACGTATTTTGTGTCAATACTTGACACGGATTTTCTGTTGATTTCACTGATGGTGTTTCAGTTTATTATACAAATTTTACTAAGATAAAGATGCATATTTTCTTATATCAGATTATCCAGACTTCTTGGTGGATTGTTTCATTCATGATGTATTCATACATTAGATATATGACTTGGCTGTTTAGTGGCACTGACACAAGCACTGAGTATTACACTTATGCATAGATTAGTTCCTGTCACTATTAGATGTTAGTGTTATATTGAGAACATTATTATACTACCTAGGAGATCGTCTTTCATACGATTTCTACCTGGTAATGTCTTCTACTCACGAGTTGGCAATTTACCCCCGTTGTGCCACAGTTTCATGCAGGTCTAGCCGTACAGGTTTTCATGACGGTTTTCTGGCACACCACTTCTTTCCGGGTGATTGCTTGGTAGGTGGGTTCACTTGCTTCGTGACCGCCATTGTACTTTTATTTATTTCAGTTGTATCTAGTAAGCTCCATCAACCAGATAGTATATATTTGATAGATTTAGAAAACCTGTTGTATATTTTTAGACCTTAGAGTCGCTCACTTGTATTATTATGGTTTCCTCTCTGGTTTTCTTGAGAATGTTGGTTTTCTTTTTTTGTTTTGATCCTCGCCCTTTGGTGTTGTATATTATATTGTTGCTTACGTGGTTGTTTCCACCAATTGGCGAAGAGCTATCTCCCGCTTGGGGATGCCTTTATTCATCACTTGTATATTCCTGTTTGTACCCGTTGGGGCCAGTTTTTACAAAGGAGACTCTGCCAAAATTTTTGGGGAAATAAGATGTTGCTTTTAAATGTTTAATGCCACTTATTTTGTAAAAATCACTTGCTTTAAACAAGTTTTTATTCACACTATTCTTTAAAAATGGTTTATATTTTTGGGCTTTGGCTTACTTAGATTACGTTATGCCTTTAGACATTTCATAATTTAAGTGCCAGTCAAGTTCCGTACCTTCGGGTCATGACAAAGTCGGAGCGCTAGGTTTAACCTTAGTTCGAGTCTAGGTTGACCTTGGTTGATGGAGTAGGTGACTTAGATAGAGTGACGTACCGTGTGTATATTCCGCGGTATACTTATGATACGCTACTCCGCTTAAGAAGCCTTAGAATGTACATTGTTTGCACCATATTCTACTCGTTCCTTTCATCTATCCTCATCGATGTCGGATAGTGGTTTCTGTTAGCACGGTTGCATGGGCAGAGAGAGCTGCGGCTAGAGTTGCAGATAGCATGAGCTCGTCTTGGACGAGGACTGACCAGGGCATAATTCCAGTGATACACGATTGCATAGATACGTCGTTTTATTGTGTTCTTCGTGAAGTGAGCGTTTCGATGAATTGTTTTTACTAAGATTTCTCATAGACGTAATGTTCATATTAGCACCAGAGGGTTTGGGCCACTGCTGCAGGCCGGCTAGAATGTGAAGACCGTTAATGTATCGTCTATTCTTGAGGATCGAGGCATTGTTTAGCGTGTAGACGAAGGGTTTTCACATGTTGTCTAGGAAAAGTTAAAAAGTTCGAATGAATGTCAGAAACCCATTTTTTTTCCAAGTTTATGGTATTCGGAAAAACATGCAGGTAATTCTGTGAACCCTCTAAAAGAATGAAACCCTAACTCGACATAATGACCATGGAACCACTTTTGAACCTTAGGGTTTACGGCAGTTCCGCGGTCCCATTATTAAGTCTTGGGTCTGCCCTTCTACGGCTGGTCCATATGTGCTGTGCCATGTACTGGGTATTATTAAACATATGTTCAAGTGTTGAGCTCTCGGGGAATTATGGGACTTTGATGAATCGATCGAAAAGTTTAACGTTGTCAGGATATCATGTGATAGGATACAATATTTGGAATCCACCGAAAACTAATTTGAGTGTTATGAATCTAGCAATTTAGTCTTAGTTGATCAGTTGCCACGGGATTTTGACGAGACGACGTTCTACTCCGTTGACATCAGAGATGTGATACACATGCAGAGGCGTTGAATATGGATATATCTTCCAGAAGAAGTTGCGATGAGTATGCAGCTGTTCCGGGACAAGAAATTGATTTAGTAAAGGGTGATAAATTCCGGGCAGTTTGGCAGAAACGAGATTAGGGAAAAACCCTGACAAAATTTTTCTGGAATACTACACGAGATGATTTGGATCCAGGATCGGTCGTAGCACGCACACCCAGTAGGCCAGAGTTCAGTATCATCGACGGGATATGTTATGAGTGACTATGATAGTTGGCATAGATCTTTTAGAGGATATGCCAGAGCGGAACTGTTTCCGTCATCATTCTATATTAGGCCGTTGAGCAGAGGATTTATGTAACTGGAAATCCCCAGTAAGAGACGAGAGCCTAAGGGCACAAGTCGCCAGACCGTGAACAGAGACAGGTAAATTATTGCTCGGCTAGCTTGGATACACCGACACCCTTCGACCATGGAGAAGGAGCATATCGACGTCAGTGTTACGACTTGCGATGTGACGATTCAAATATCACATTTCCGTTGCTTCGATTCTGGCATTTTAAGGATTTCATTTTACAATTGGTATTTCCTATGTGCACATCCATTGCACCGATTCGTGTTCTGTGTATCAGTCGTGTTGATGTTCGTTTTGTACCTACCCATTGCATTTGATTTTGGTTTTATACATTATGAGACATTGATTTGATTTCTTGCATATGGGTTGCACATAATTTTACTTATGCTTTCGATATAGTTTTCATGCACTTTTCGTACTTTGATTTGTTCTCGTGCACGTTGATGCAAGGGATTGTGAGTTTATCTATCGCGGTATACTTGATCTTGATCCGGTGTATGTCGTATACCGCTGATTTCGATTTCAACACACGATATTTGTTTTTGTGCACCCTAGTGCACTGGATTTATGTTTTCGTGCACCATGTGCACTCGATTGAGGTTCTCACGCACACTTGGCGTACTTGATGCGATTTTTTGCGCACCAGATGCATTAAATCGAGATTTTTGTGCAGATTAGATGAACCTTATATTGTTGTCGTGCACACCCGTTGCACTTGATAGATGTTTTCATGCACACCCTTTGCACTCGAGTTTGTTTCTGTGCCCATCTATGGCACTGTAATTGATTTCGTTTTCCGTGCGCACCAGACGCACGTGGTATTCTTGTTTACAATTTTGGATGATTTACTGTTGAGCATCATGTTTCTATAATATCTACTTTTTGGTTTAGTAACTGAGCAGGACTGTTCTGAGAACAATACCTAAGTGTTTTCGCATGCATCGATTGTTACCGAAAGGATTTTTGCATGCACTTGAGTCCAGCTGTTTTAAAGATTTTACAACGATGCGTATTATATACATGTTAGAGTTTTGAGTACATCATACTGGTTTTCATGTTGGATTCGACACTCGTATTTTCACCATAACTCCGATAATTGCATGATGCGTGACAGAGTTTTGATTTGAGTTTTACACTCGTTTTCTTTGCGTATGTATTGCGCTAGGATATGTTTTATGTATTCATCATATTGGAGCCCCGACGACTTGTTTGTATTGCTTAAATGTTCTGAATTTGGGGGAGTTTAAATTTTAAATTCGGGAACCGAATTTATTTAAGGGGGGAAGACTGTCACATTTCATAAAATAAAATGTTATTTTTAAGAAATTAAATAGTAAATTTTATAAATATTAGAAAATATTCGGAAATTAATGTAATTAATAGTTTTGAAGGTAATTATGCGATTAGGGTGTTTTATGAACAATTAATTGCATATAAGTTAGTATTACTAAACTCAATTAGTACTTAATCATGCAATGATTTTTGTTTTGTGCATGTGACAAGCACCATGTCATATTACACAACTTGTTATATTTCTTTTGTTGTTTAAAAACCATGCCTCATTTCTTTTAATACTTAGTTTTGGTTTGTTTTGATTTAAATTTTAAAATGAAAAAAAAAGAGAGAAGAGACATGAGAGGGGGAGAGAGAGAGAGAGAAGACTCTAGAATTCTCTTGACCTTTTAACCATAGTTTTATTTCTTCACTCCATTCTTTTTTATTCATCTTCTTCCTCATCTCCATGGCTTCCCTCTATCCCCCACCTCCTCTATTTCCTCATAACACCACCAAAAACATCTCAAAACATCTTGTTTCCTTCACAAAAATTGATCCTAAACCCACCCTAAACCCTATGGAGGCATCAAGACAAGGTTTTGAAGACTTTGAGCAACTCAAGAAAATTCTTGAGTTGCCAAATGAGATATTTCCTACACCATTAGCTTAGTAATTTAGTTTCTTAAGCTTCTATTTTAGTATAGAATTGGTTAAGTGAGGATTAGCGATTTTGGAAATTTCCAAGATGAGATTATAGGGGATTTATGGTTTGTAAAGGTGTAATTAGTGACCACAACTTGTTAGTGTATTTCTGGACCAACACTTAGCATAGAAAATCCAAAACTTGAGTTAGATATTTCAAATGTCCGTTTTGTGTATAATTTGTGGACTACAGGAAATCTGGAATGGCCTGAAACCTTTACAAGAAAAACTAGCAACCCTATTGACCTAGATTGAGTACTAGAAGACCACCCAGAGAAGACGAATCCAAACCAAGCATGTTAGGCCGGCGTCGCTGGATTTTGGGGTATTGTTGTTGGAGATAGTGCCCTCAGAGTCAATTATTGGATCACAGGCACGTGATTGCAATGATTGAGGGAGGACCTATCCCGGTAGGACAGTCTTACTCGAGATGATAGTATGCTATCTGGTTTACCTTTATCATCGTGTACTGTTTCAGGTGACCTTACAGGTCACTATTACACGTTGATAGAGCCCCTAGGATTCTTGCTTGACGACCAGCAGTATGATGGCGATCATATACGTGGGAGCTGGGGTCTATAAGCACATCCTTAAATGGTCCCTAGTCGTGGGAGTTTCGAGACTGGGCATCGATACTCCATTAGTAGACTGGTGTATACAGTCGAGACCCCGACGAGGGGCGGTGGCCGGTCTCACAAGCCACTGGTGTCAGTTGGTTCACCTAAGATGTATACAGGTGCTCATTGGGTTATGAGTACACCGGACAGGACTCGCCGGGAACCTGCTAGTTGGTCTTATACCAGATGTCAGATAGCAGTTCCCGGGTGACATATGTACAGGTTAGTTCATCGACCTGAGGATCGTCATTTGTCTCGTGTGAGTTCCCACTGTGCTTTGATTACTACCCTACCACGGCTCAAAGGAGTCGTGCAAACAGGTTTTAGTTGGGTACAGTCCCGAGCCACATGGAGGCAGTGAGCGGATCTTCAGGGGTTCGTCTCTCCCGGTATTGGGGGTGAGGTCGTGCTGTGTCTAGGAGAGCCATTACGCAAAGCCCTCGGCCGAGGCAGGAGATTTACTGGTAGGTATTCCAGTAGTATCTCAGGGCGTTCTGGGCTACACTCCGACACGACTTGTACCGCCTTTGGGGGTCTGACTTTTACCAACCCCCTAGGCCCGACATGCGATCCTCATAGACGAACGGACCGGACTGTACGGATATTGTCACTGACAGGCTCAGTAGGGTGTCAGGATGAGTTCGCTCATCGACGTCCCTTTTGGTCAATAGCTGGTGGCCCGTTACGTATTGGCTTATACCTCTGACGTGCTAGTGGTTAAATCCACAGCCATTGTATTGACGAGTCTTTAGAGTCCACCACACTTTCAGTTACTCAGCTTTCGGGCGAAACGCTGTAGAGGCCGTATGGAGATACGGCAGGGTCCGATCAGATACGTGCGGTATTGCATGGATCAGGATCGGACAGTTTTGTACTAGTGGCCGTATAGTAATATGGCAGGGTTCGATCTGATACGTGCGGTATTGCACGGATCAGGATCGGACGGATTTTACTAGCCGGCTTTGGCTTAAGCCGGTCCTAGTTTAGTACAGTGTAGATTTTGTCTCATTGCATTGTATCCGGACGGAATACAGATGCGGGTGTGTATGCACAGTATCGGGGTTTTCCTGTAATTTATTACAGGACCAGTTTTCTGGAGTTGCCAGTTTGCATTCCGTTCCGGCCGTTTTCCTTTGTTCTTTCCCGGCAGGACTTTTCCGATGGAGGGGGTTATTTGCAAGTTCGCAAATAACATTTTGTGGAGGGGTTTATTGCAAAAGGATTGATTATGATAGCTTCATATCTTTTGCTCCATCACTTGCATTAATTGTGATTTATGAAAGGGTATGGGTTTAATTGTGTGAAGCATGGTTGATGTTTCTTTGTCTCTTGATGTGGTCACCTTTTCTTCACTCCTACACTCACCTCCCTTCATGCTTCATATTACCTCCTCCACCATTCTCATTTGAAGATAAGTTTTTCATTAGAAAAGAGAGAAGAAGAAAAGGAAAGAGAGAAAGAAAAAGAATGAGAGAGTTCATCTTTGTTATGGGAGGAATTCTTCATCTCCTTCTTCTTCTTGTTTCGGAAAAATGAAAGCACCATTTTTCCTAACCCCATTCCTCCATCATGGCAACTACAAACCCCAAATGAGACTAGCATGATCTACTACACATTCTACAGCATATCTTGAGCATGTCGAGTTGCCGGCTTCATGCTCGAGTTGCCTCGGTATTGAGGCGGGAGCCCGTAAAAGACGCAGGCGATGTGGTGCCCTCTCCGGCGAGGAGGCGATGATGTGGAGGCAAGACTTTCCGCGGGAGATCGGGACATGACTAGAAGACCGGAGGACTCGGATCACTCGGTATACTTCTCACCCTATCTCTTGATTGCTAGCATTAGGTTAATGGTAAACGATCCGGGTTTTCTTTGTCCGCGGTAGCGCCGGTTTCCGAGTAAGGAAAATTTTTGATTCCGCATTTTGGCCTCGAGTACGAGGCCGGGGCGCTGCCGTGGCGCAACATGGTATCAGAGCCACGCCATTAACCTTACCTAGCTTGTTCTAATGTGTTTGCATTTCTGATCGACCGAAATTTCCAAAAACCGTGTTTTTCTAGCACATCAGTTTCTGTCGAAATTTTTTGGAGTCTAAAAATTTTTCAGGTGGACTCAGAATGATATGAAGGGAGTTCTAAGAACACTGACAAAATTTGGTGACACGATTCCTCCGTACGACCGCGGAAGGGCGGCCAGAACACCCTTTTGGCCGCGCTTCCGCCGCAGGAATGTGGGGTCGTGTGATTATTTTTTTGCAGTGGGCTTATGGGCTGTAATTAGGGGTTTTGGAATATTAAAATTGGGCCCAAGTTTTCTGTGAGTGCTACAGTTTTGATTGGGGGCCCACTTGTTAATTTTTGGTCGATCGGAAAATTTTAAACACATTATTTCACAGTATTTACATTATATCTGCGACCGTGAATGTCACTCGATCGGTAAATCCGGTCTAACTGCTATAGCCCGGTTAGACGGATTTGCGAACGTGACTTTCACGTTGATGTTCTATGTTTATGCTGTGTTGTTGCGGATCGGTCGTGGGGATAGCCTGGATGCAATGCTAGTACAGTTTTGTTGTATTATGTACATTTGATATTGCGGGGCGAGCGTCCGACATGTGGACTGCCGTCACTGCCTGATTGTATTATTCTTTTGGGGCACGACCTGGTTGCGGTCGATGTACCCGGTGTATGTATATTTTACTTTCTGTATTAGGATTACCCCGCGGAGGGGTGCACGGATAGCCGGGTTCTAGAGGGCAACGGGCCCGCATCTCATGGCATTGAGACGGAGGGGGCTTCACTCTAGGATTGGCGGGCTATTCGCCGCACTCGTAGGGGGTACAGGTTGACCCAGGAGGGGTGCCCAAGTTACCGGATTCCGTGAAGTGCTGGGTGGTCCATTCACGGAGCTGAAGGGGGCTGCCTCGCTTCAGGTTTTGGCGGGTGACTTGCCGCGCCCGTAGAGGTCTAGGATTTCATTGCACAGGCTATCCACACGACCAGGGGAACGTCGGGTTTCAGCAGCGGCTCTGTGAAACCCGGGGCTTCCAGATATCTGTATTGTTCTGTGATGCTGTACATTTCTGTGATGTTGCATTTCTTATCACGCCTTGAGCGAAATATAATATATTGGTATATATATTAGTAGATGTTGTATATGTTTTACATCCGCGCTAGTCCAGTCCCCGCTCTGCCGTTAGTTAGCTAACCTAACGGGTGATGATGGGACCCAGAGGCGAATGCGGATGGCATATACGTACGTCAGTATATTTTCGTTCTTTGTGGTGTGATCAATTGATGGGAGTGCGTTGATTCGGATCAATGCAAGCTAAACAACCTAATCTGATGTTGTTGGAACACTTTTTCAAAAAGCTGTTATTGCAAGGACGTTCACTTTTGTTTTGCATCGTGGTATTCATTTGGAATATCCTGCTCCTCAGTCGACGAGGCAAGGGCCGAGATCCCTTCACCGGGAGTGACCCCTTGGACAGAAGTTTGCGTCAGGGCATTAACTTCACTATAGCCGATTACTTTTGCTTTGCATCGTGGTATTCAGTTGGAATATCCTGCACCTCATTCTACGGGGAAAGAGCCGAGATCCCTTCACCGGGAGTGACCTCTTTAGTAAAGGTTTTCGTCACTATATTTTCTAAAAAAGTATCCAGTTCCTTCAACGATATCAAGTTCATTACGTTAAAGGTTTTTCGCCAGAAACCATTCGTAGCCCTCCGTCATTTCGGATTAGTATTGCATAGTATTCGCGCTACGTTTGTCGTTGCTATTCGCCGAGGCGTAGTGTGCGGTAGCTCTGTAATGCTTTCTGTCGTATGGATATGTGGATTGGTTAGGACAGTCGTACGACTTTGTTGATTATTCGTCAAGGGTCGTGCGAGTGGGTTTAACGCAATCAAGATAATGACGGGCTGAACTTGACTAGGACCTTTTGATTTGTTGATTATTCGTCAAGGTCACTTGGGTCCTAGGGGTAAAAATCACATCGGGAGTTTCAAAAGAACTGAAACTTGCCAAGCATGCGCATACCTTCTGGAGTGTGGTGACTTGAGTGGATTCCGTCAAGTTATCATGCGATGATAGTTGGATCCCGATTCCCACTGATGAGTTGGTTTACTCCTCGGGTGATCCCGACTAATTCTTCTTTCAGGTTTGGAGGAGAATTTGAGGTACAGTGGGAGGTTTCCTGATTAGATAAATTGGTAACCATTCTGATCTAGGTTAGAGTGCACGCTGAGTGTTTCTTTTCTCTCTCTCTCTGGCAGCGACCATTGACCCGACCCTAAGACTATGACTCAGTGACCAAGTTGACCGAACCTTCTTAACACTGGCTTTTGGATTGTCAGAGTTGCAGACCTCATTGCCACTCCTACTTTTACCCTTTTCTCCAGGACACCCCGTATTACTACGAACGTCCACTTCCATTGGACAAAACCATCGTATGGTTAGATACGAACTCGAAGGACTTCGAGGATGGTTTCTGGTTCTGGAGAAAACGGATAGGATTATTCAGTTGTCTTTTCTTTTTCACCTTCTCTCATTACGAGTACTCCTTGGTTTAGGAGTAGTACACCTATTACGCAAATTGGATAGTCTTCTTCCAAACCATAGGCTGGTGCCGACCGGTAGGGAATGAAGAAAACCAGTTATCCTAAAACGGTGTACAGAAGGTATTAAGTTAAGACAAAGCAAGGGATTAGTAGGAGGGCAAAGTAAATTGCGACTGATATTCACGACCAAACCAAGTATTTCTTCGCCAATCCTAAAATCATCTTTGTATTTCTCCAGGACACTCCGTATCACTGCGAAGATCCCATTTTATTGGATAATCCATCGTATGGTTATATACGAACTCGAAAGGAACTTGTTCCAGTTCGGGGATGGATCCTGGTTCAGGAGAAATAGGAATAAAGTACATTCAGGTGTCTTTTATCTTCACCTTCTCTCGCGGTGCGAGTGCTCCTAGGACTAGGACAGTACACCCATTATGCTTATTGGATAGTCTTCTTCCAAACCATAGGCTGGTGCCGAACGGTAAGGAAGGAAGAAAACCATTTGGCCTAAGGGGTGTGCAGAAGGTAATGACTAAAGACAGATAAAGGGATTTGGAGAGGTGGCAAAGAATTATACGGTTATAGTTGTGAATCTGGATAATGGAAGAGGCATTACTAGGAATACCAGGATACCCCGACGAAACATTTCAATGTTTCAGTTTCACTGTGTACTGTTAATAGAAAACTGATTTCCCAGTTAGACACTTGCTCCAGGGTATGTATTTACCAGGTATGATTCTCACATCTGTATGGTTTTACAGATGCTGAGTGGGAGTAAATTATTGGGAATTGGGTGATCATCCTCATTATATCGGGATTCGTTGTAATCGGTGATATTTGAGGAAGTCACCTGGGTTGTTTGCCGGACGGCAGTTATTTGGTTTTGAATATCCGCGGTTATGCACCAATTTCAAATTGATATATCTGTACGTCTATTTTCATAGAGTGAGATATACCTTTTGATATTATGTCGATGACATTTACCTATATCAGTGGATGGTTAGGTAAGGAGCATTAAACAGCGGTGTAATTCTTCTTAACCATAAGTGCAGTTTTCAACCTACGACACACAGTGAAAGAGCTGTTAGACTCAGCGGACTTATACAGAGTATTGTATGTTGTCCAGTGTCCATTAGGACAGAGGAGTTGGTCCTCGTACTATATTCTGTTTACTTTTAACTTCTTTAGTTCTTAGACATGTGTTTCGTGGAAACACAGGGTCTAAGTTTTGAGGAGTTATAGGTATTTGAATAGAGTAGAGAACCAGGTGTAGCAAGTATCGGGATTCTTCAAAGTGATCGAAGATGTAGATACTTGTGTATGGTGTTCAGTTGATAGTAATGATTAAGAGAACTGGCTTCTTTTTCAGGTTACTCATAATTGGAAGCATTCCTAAGTTGAGTAACGCTGATCGGCCTCCTTCCATTTAGTTTACATGCACTGGAGATAGCTGCATGATTTGAATCTGGTTCAATTAAATCAGTGCCTCTGTTTCTATATTGGATATAGAACAGTTCATATCTTAACGTTGTTAAGGTACGGGGAGTTGTCCGGCTTATGCTTAAAACCAGACACTGGACAACTCAAGGCACGTTTCTGTAATGGCTGTTTGTGGGTTGACCCAGGCTATGACGAGGGTTGATTTTCTACCATCTGGATGAACAATAGCAATATTGTTCTAGACTCGCCACAGTTTTAATAAAAATGGATTTTTCAGAAAACAGTAGTGGGAGTATGGTAGAACTGGAAGTAATTCCAGAACCACAAACGATTACTGAAGATTTGATAAGGAACCTAAAGATTCAATCTGATTTGACATTCCATTGGCCACTCCGCAGATAAGGTGGGTAACTTCAGGCACCCGAGAGGTACCACGGTAGCCTCAAGGACGGTGACAAGGAAGTTCTTGTTTACCCACAATTACCATTGCTGTTGTTCCAGGCTGCGAGACCCGGAAGGAGGATGAGTATAGCGTCGTTCTAAACTAGCTTTAGAAGTGCACATCTGTATGACTCTGCCAGAGGGTTGTCGTAGTCAGTGGGAGCAGCGGAAGCATTGGTGGACATCAGGCTTATGTCTATTTATAGACTAAAGCAGATGTAGCGGAGATAGATCATCCATTTCTGATGTGACAGTCATAGGTTTGACGTCATCAGAATAGGGGATGGATCTGTTGAGAAGGTAGTAGGAAAAGATACTCCTATACTACGATCAGTTATACTTTGGTTGTCACACAGTGGTTTCTCCACATGGGACTTGGACATAATATCTGACATACTGGTTACTAGATCTATGGTTTTAGATCTAGATTTGGGTGGTTTCCCAATCTGGGTACCTTGACAGCATTCTATGAGTATTTAGAATGGACGACTCCTGACACGGTAGTGTACCTGCAGTTGATGGAGTCACCCTCTCTAAAGGTGTCTTATAGACTAAAGGGGAGAGGGATACTCATGATTGGCAGATCACTTGCTTAGGCAATTGAGTCAATCATGAGATGTCAAGTACCACACCAGATGTTGTTCTTGCACTAGATGCAATAAGTTGATATTGATCCAATCCTGGAGAAACAGTCGGAAGCAGTTTTAGAACATAAGTTGATGTTCTAGGGATATGATAACGACAGCCTCATTTGGGAGACAGTTATCATTCCAGGCTTCCAAGGTGACATGGACGACAAAGAGGTTGTCAGAGTTATAGTTTTCCTTCTGACGAGAGGCAGTATTTTGGACAGGTGGTCCAAGGCAATACTGAGGGTGGCATGGCGCAGGATACTGATTAAGTTCAGTTATCGATACAGTCTAAGAAGTTTGGATTTGGAGTTCATTTATGAGCTAGGTCCCATCAGACATCCAGACATTCTAAGACAGGTATTGCTCATTTCGGGAGATGGCTTTCTCCGCGAATTTGAGATATAGAGAGACATAGAAAGAAACATCACAGCGGATCCACTCACTGAGGCTATTCCTCGAACGCAATAGTTTCGCAAACGAGCTTTGTGAGACTGACTAGTAGAGGAGTTGGGTGTTCGGTATCACACGGGCTGTGAGTATGCGGCATCGCAATAATTAGCCTTGAGTGCAAGTGGGAGATTGTTGGAGATAGTGCCCTCAGAGTCAATTATTGGATCACAGGCACGTGATTGCAATGATTGAGGGAGGACCTATCCCGGTAGGACAGTCTTACTCGAGATGATAGTATGCTATCTGGTTTACCTTTATCATCGTGTACTGTTTCAGGTGACCTTACAGGTCACTATTACACGTTGATAGAGCCCCTAGGATTCTTGCTTGACGACCAGCAGTATGATGGCGATCATATACGTGGGAGCTGGGGTCTATAAGCACATCCTTAAATGGTCCCTAGTCGTGGGAGTTTCGAGACTGGGCATCGATACTCCATTAGTAGACTAGTGTATACAGTCGAAACCCCGACGAGGGGTGGTGGACGGTCTCACAAGCCACTGGTGTCAGTTGGTTCACCTAAGATGTATACAGGTGCTCATTGGGTTATGAGTACACCGGACAGGACTCGCCGGGAACCTGCTAGTTGGTCTTATACCAGACGTCAGATAGCAGTTCCCTGGTGACATGTGTACAGGTTAGTTCATCGACCTGAGGATCGTCATTTGTCTCGTGTGAGTTCCAACTGTGCTTTGATTACTACCCTACCACGGCTCAAAGGAGTCGTGCAAACAGGTTTTAGTTGGGTACAGTCCCGAGCCACATGGAGGCAGTGAGCGGATCTTCAGGGGTTCGTCTCTCCCGGTATTGGGGGTGAGGTCGCGCTGTGTCTAGGAGAGCCATTACGCAAAGCCCTCGGCCGAGGCAGGAGATTTACTGGTAGGTATTCCAGTAGTATCTCAGGGCGTTCTGGGCTACACTCTGACACGACTTGTACCGCCTTTGGGGGTCTGACTTTTACCAACCCCCTAGGCCCGACATGCGATCCTCATAGACGAACGGACCGGACTGTACGGATATTGTCACTGACAGGCTCAGTAGGGTGTCAGGATGAGTTCGCTCATCGACGTCCCTTTTGGTCAATAGCTGGTGGCCCGTTACGTATTGGCTTATACCTCTGACGTGCTAGTGGTTAAATCCACAGCCATTGTATTGACGAGTCTTTAGAGTCCACCACACTTTCAGTTACTCAGCTTTCGGGCGAAACGCTGTAGAGGCCGTATGGAGATACGGCAGGGTCCGATCAGATACGTGCGGTATTGCATGGATCAGGATCGGACAGTTTTGTACTAGTGGCCGTATAGTAATATGGCAGGGTTCGATCTGATACGTGCGGTATTGCACGGATCAGGATCGGACGGATTTTACTAGCCGGCTTTGGCTTAAGCCGGTCCTAGTTTAGTACAGTGTAGATTTTGTCTCATTGCATTGTATCCGGACGGAATACAGATGCGGGTGTGTATGCACAGTATCGGGGTTTTCCTGTAATTTATTACGGGACCAGTTTTCTGGAGTTGCCAGTTTGCATTCCGTTCCGGCCGTTTTCCTTTGTTCTTTCCCGGCCGGACTTTTCCGATGGAGGGGGTTATTTGCAAGTTCGCAAATAACATTTTGTGGAGGGGTTTATTGCAAAAGGATTGATTATGATAGCTTCATATCTTTTGCTCCATCACTTGCATTAATTGTGATTTATGAAAGGGTATGGGTTTAATTGTGTGAAGCATGGTTGATGTTTCTTTGTCTCTTGATGTGGTCACCTTTTCTTCACTCCTACACTCACCTCCCTTCATGCTTCATATTACCTCCTCCACCATTCTCATTTGAAGATAAGTTTTTCATTAGAAAAGAGAGAAGAAGAAAAGGAAAGAGAGAAAGAAAAAGAATGAGAGAGTTCATCTTTGTTATGGGAGGAATTCTTCATCTCCTTCTTCTTCTTGTTTCGGAAAAATGAAAGCACCATTTTTCCTAACCCCATTCCTCCATCATGGCAACTACAAACCCCAAATGAGACTAGCATGATCTACTACACATTCTACAGCATATCTTGAGCATGTCGAGTTGCCGGCTTCATGCTCGAGTTGCCTCGGTATTGAGGCGGGAGCCCGTAAAAGACGCAGGCGATGTGGTGCCCTCTCCGGCGAGGAGGCGACGATGTGGAGGCAAGACTTTCCGCGGGAGATCGGGACATGACTAGAAGACCGGAGGACTCGGATCACTCGGTATACTTCTCACCCTATCTCTTGATTGCTAGCATTAGGTTAATGGTAAACGATCCGGGTTTTCTTTGTCCGCGGTAGCGCCGGTTTCCGAGTAAGGAAAATTTTTGATTCCGCATTTTGGCCTCGAGTACGAGGCCGGGGCGCTGCCGTGGCGCAACAATTGTCGCCGGGTCACTAGTGAGTAGGGGAGTTAAGATTGGTTTTGTACCTCACATACCTCATATACTGCCCCTATGTACTACTTGTTTAGCCCTATTATACCTGACCAAAAATCTGGAAGTGTTTTCTTGAGTTGCTGTTTTGGGTTGTGACTTTTAATGTTTTCCGATTTCAAATAAAAAACTTGGTTTTTGGATATTTTAATGTGGATTTCGTCGTTGGACGTTTGTATGTCAACGACGAGGGATTTATGATTGTTTTCGTATGCGTAGGCTGTAGGTTCTAACCTATAAGCAGTACGCATGCTGTATTGGTTTTGAATCGAATATTTTGATGTGATACGATATATGTGATATGTAGGTACTTTAGGGTGGACTTCGTACGACGAAGGAGAGCATGGCGGCATCGACTTCGGCAAGCGAGGAACAAGGTGAGTAGATGTATATCTAGGGGAAGTCGGGTGGATGGCGTATAGCACCCCCGCAAATATGGATTAGTGTTATTACCAAGTAAATCATGAGCTTGGAGATGATATTGAATGCTTAGCGAGTAGGATACTTAGCAGACCTTAGGTTAGATTAGGCTGATTTAGGAAGGCTTATGCAGAGGATGATTACCTTGGAGGCAATTCATAGATTTCATGTCGATACACACACGCACACACATACACTTAACTTAGTTTATATGTATATATATATATATATATATATATATGTATGTATGTGTATAGGTTTATATACACACACACACACACACACACACACCCACACACACATGTGATATGAGGACGGAATATGATACTTAGATGTGAGTCGATATGATCGGGCATGATGCCGTGAGAATTGTGATATGTGACTTAAGTCGTGATATGACATACGATATGATATTTCAATAGATCATTGGGCGATGTGTATTCATACAGACGATAATATATGTTTGATGATATTGGAATGAATGAGACGGTAGTACAGTACCCCTAATCATGATATTGTTGATGATGACGATTTTTGAACGACGATATATATATGATAGTTGACCGGTACCCTCGAATTTGGGGATGCCGTACGATGGATCTTACCGTACGAGATATAAATATGATGATTGATCCGCACTCTTGACTTGAGGATGTCGTACTATGTATTATACAGTACGTAACACTATCGAGGCTAGATCGCCGACTACTAGATATATCGACTCGGACTTTAGGTGGATTTTCATACCCTTTTGACTAGTTTCTTAGTTAGTCTTTGAGTTGATTAGGTAGAGGTTAGACTAGGTTCGAGTCATACCTATTTTTCAAAAACTAAAGAATCGTGAGCATTTTCTAAAGACAAACCGAGGGATACTACGGATTTTTCAAAGGACGTATCTTTTCTCAAAAATACCGTAGCCCCTATTTTTCTAAAACCCACGATTCGTGCTATTTCAAAACACCCAAACGGTATGACTCGTATATAGATATGTATATTCTTCGGTGTTGCGGTTATTACTCATTCTCTATTATATTCATATTCTCATTGCATTGCATGTGTATACATGTGTTTCCTTAAATAGTATGATTCCGTCTGATAGGACATCAACACCATTACCGATGATGCGCATGTTCCACGTACACTTATTTGCCGGCTCACATACATCATCATCGTTTATTGCCATGTCACGTACACTTTAGAAAAAAGATACTCCAATTCGTATAGCTGCTGATTAGTAGTTTAAACATATTTTAGCATGCTTGCTCACGTGTGCTAGATTAGACATTTCATTTCTTACTTAGACACTTCATGCATTTACATATCATACTATCATGCAGTATTGTGGGGTTATGCCGATAATCATTATTTATTGACTCATGATTTTGGGACTTTGGATTTCTTATGAGACTTCTGGATTTTGGGGAAAACCGCAACAAATTTTATAACTTATATTTTTTTAAAGAAAAACTGTGGTTTTCTCATGATGTGATGTGTGTGGCCTCCACCATGAGTTTTCTTGGTTCTTGAGCAGTATCATATACCAGATTCGAGGAGGAGGATGCACCGTCTGCGGGTATATGGTGGACCCGGTATGGTACCTCGGGGCAAGAGGATCGCACAGATGGCGTTGAGCCCGGCAGGGGAGCACTACCTACCGGTTATTTATGACGAGGCGGATATTGTAAGTCCATGCTACCTCTCCCGGTACTTTCGGGAATGCGGAATATGATAAAAAACGATTTTCTTAAAGATGGTAACATGGACCTATAACCCGGATCTTGGTTAAACATCTATCTAACAACCTAACTATGAGTTTCTAGCTACTCGGTTAGGGGGTTATACCTTGCTTGTCTTGAACTCCTTCGTCTTCAAGCTCCGATGGTGGTCCGATTGGCTTCTTCTCGTCGTCTCCGTACGCCGAAGATAGATCCACCTGAAAGCTCCAACCTTTAGCTCCTTCTTCGTTCTTTGAAGAAACTAGTTCACTTGGTTTGCTAAACCTAGTGAACTAGAATGAGTAGAGAATACTTTATGTGGGATTTTATCTATGGTTCTTGATTCTCAACTCATGAGACAAGAGAACCATAGATTAAAGAGAGGGAAAAAGAGAAAGAGGGTGAGAGCAAAAGGAGAGCTCAAGAACAAGAGAGAGAATGAGCAAGAAAGAATGAGGCTCTCTTTTGTCTTTCACCCTCTCATAATCCAAAGTCATGATAACTCATCATACTAAAAAAGTCTTATGTGATGGTTTGAAGCAGCCATAACCATATCATTTCATGCACTCATTTTACACAAATGAGCAAGCAAGAAAAAGTCTTTGCCATGAAATGATGGCTATGGTTATCATGATGGTCAACTAGTCAGGCCTAGTCAACCGGTCAACAAAGTCAACAAGTCAACAAAAGTCAACAAGTCAACAAAGTCAACAAAAGTCAACAACCATGTCACCATAATACTTAATTAATATAATAGTTAATCACATATCATATTCTCATTAGGGTTGATCAAAAGGTCAATAGTCAACGGTCAACTGTCAACAACCCTAATGAGAATCCACTGCCTCTGTCTCCCTGTCAACTGTGCATACACACCCGCATCCGCGTTCCGAGAAACACGAATGCAAACTGGATAAATCCAATCCCATAAGGTACACTAGGATCTGGCTTAAACCAAAGCCCGCTAGTGTAAACTGTCCGGACACTGCACGCGCACAAGTGCACGGATGTGACCGAACCCTGTCGCAAAACCATGCGACCTGTCGCAATACCATGCGACCTCTACTCTTTTGCCTAAAGGCGAAAAGCTTTCTGTGTGGGACTCTAAAGACTCGACACTACGCTGGCAGTGGGTTTAACCACAGACCGCAAGCGGCACTAGCTGTGCGTAACGGTCCCCAGGTAATGCCGACAAGAAGACCGACGAGGCGAAACCCATCTGAACTCCTACTGAGCCTGAGTGTGACATTCTCCGTACAGTCCGGTCTGTTCATCTGATACATCGCATGGCGGGCCTAGGGGGCGGTAAACGTCAGTCCCCCAATAGCGGTACAAGTCGTGCCGGAGCGAAGCCCAAAACACCCTGAGATAACACTGGAAACCTACCAGTATATCTCGTTTGCCCTGGCCAGGGACTACTCGTGTAATGGCTCTCCTAGACACAGCGCGATGTCAACCCTCAATACCGGGAGAGACGAATCCTGTCTAACCGTCACTGCCTCCAAGTGCTTCGGGACTGCACCCAACCACTACCTGTTTGCACGACTCCTTTGAGCCGTGGTAGGGTAGTGATCAAAGTACAGTGGGAACACACTCGATGCGGAGTGACAGTGTCAAGTCAGCGGACTAAGCTGTACTCATGTCACCTGGGAACTGATAACTGACGATAGGCATAATACCAACTAGTCAGTTCCCGACGAGTCCTGTCCAGTGTACCCGTAACCTAACGAGCACCCGCATACTATCTCAAGTACGACGTACTGACGGCTGTGGGACAGACCGTCTCCCACACTGGGATGAGAAGCGCATGCGCTGGTCTACTCCGGAGTATCGATGCCCTGTCTCGATAGTCCTGCGACCAGGGACCTGCATAAGGATGTGCTTATAGATTACCCAGCCCCACTAGTGTGACGGCCATCACATCGCTGGTAATCAAGCAAAGATCCTAAGGGCTCCACTAATGTGTATAGGCGATATACAAAAATAAACACATGTACACATTGAAGTAGAAACAAACCAAGTAGCATACTACTATTTTGAGCAAGATTGTATATACAAGGTGAATATCCCAAGCATCCATTAAGTAATATACAAACTAGTATGATACAGTAATGGCCTCTAGGGCATATACACTAACAATCTCCCACTTGCACTAAGGCCATGTACTGGCGTATCGAAGACCTATCATCTCGATCAGCCGCTCGAACTGAGTCTGGGGCAAGGCCTTGGTGAATGGATCTGCAGTGTTATCTTCTGAAGCGACTCTCCGAACCTCGATCTCCTGGCGATCCACGATCTCCCTGATCAGGTGATACCGTCTCAAGATGTGCCTGGATCTCTGATGGGACCTGGGTTCTTTCGCTAAAGCTATAGCCCCGTTGTTGTCGCAATACAGAGGTATTGGATCAACAATGGACGGAACCACCTGAAGTTCTTTCAAGAACTTCCTCATCCAGACAGCTTCTTTTGCGGCATCAGATGCAGCGATGTATTCCGCTTCCATCGTCGAGTCTGCAACGGTTTCCTGTTTGGAACTCTTCCAACACACCGCCCCTCCATTGAGGGTAAAGACAAAACCCGACATGGACTTGGAATCATCCTTGTCACTCTGGAAGCTGGAGTCTGCAAAGGCCTCGATCTGGAGGTCTTTTCCGCCATACACCAAGAACATCTCCTTAGTCCTTCTCAGGTACTTGAGAATGTTCTTTACTGCTTTCCAGTGTTTCTCCCCAGGGTTTGACTGATACCGGCTTACCACACTCAGTGCATAAGCTACATCCGGTCTGGTACACAACATCGCATACATTATAGAGCCTACCGCAGAAGCGTAGGGTATAATAGACATGCGATCCCTCTCCAAATCAGTCTTGGGAGACATCTCTTTAGAGAGGGTGATCCCGTGACAAGCCGGTAGGTTACCGCGCTTGGAATCTTCCATACTGAATCTCTTCAGTATGGTGTCGATGTACCTGGACTGAGAAAGTCCTAATATCCTCTTGGATCTGTCACGGTAGATCCGGATACCCAGAATGTACGAGGCATCACCCAGGTCTTTCATGGAGAACTTGTGTGACAAGAACCCCTTGACAGATTGTAGCATAGGAATGTCATTTCCTATTAAGAGAATGTCATCCACGTATAAAACGAGGAATACTACAGTTCTCCCTACAAATCTACTATAGATGCATGGTTCATCTGGATTTTTGATAAAGCCAAATTCTTTGACCGTCTCATCAAAGCAGATGTTCCAACTCCGCGATGCCTGCTTTTGTCCATAGATGGACTTAAGCAACTTGCACACCTTTCCGCTGCTCCCACTCTGAATGAAACCTTCTGGTTAGTCCATATAGACACACTCCTCTAAATTTCCATTTAGAAAAGCGGTCTTTACGTCCATTTGCCAGATCTCATAATCGTGGAAGGCAGCAATGGCAAGAAGGATCCGAATGGATTTCAGCATGGCTACTGGAGAAAAGGTTTCGTCGTAGTCCAAGCCAGGTCTTTGACGGAAACCTTTTGCTACCAGCCTAGCTTTATAGGTCTCAACCTGTCCATCTACACCAATCTTCCTTTTGAAGATCCACTTGCATCCTACGGGTTTTACCCCGTCTGGAGCAATGTCCAACGTCCATACCTTGTTGGTGTACATGGACTCCATTTCGGTCCGCATTGCATCCAGCCATTTCACTGAGTCAACGCTCTGAACGGCCTGATGGAAGCTAGTAGGCTCATCATAATCTATGATGCAATCCTCTCTATCCCCGTCTATGAGAAAACCGTAGTATCTCTCGGGCGGATGAGTCTGCCTACTACTCCTGCGGAGCGGCGTAGGAATGTCCTGTTCTTCCGAACCCTCTGGTTCCACTAAACTTTCAGTAATAGTCCGTGGTTCTGGAATTTCTTCCAGTTCTACTGTGCTCCCACTTATCTGGGTTTCCAAAAACTCAGTTTCCAAGAAGTAGGCATGACGAGAAACAAGAACTTTTTGTTCCTCTTCACAGTAGAAGAAATATCCTTTGGAGTTCTTCGGATACCCCACAAACTTGCACTGTACCGAGCATGCCTCGAGCTTGTCCGCATGCTGCTTTTTGACAAAAGCTGGACATCCCCATGTCTTAATGTGATTAAGATAGGGTCTCTTCCCACACCACATCTCAAATGGCATGGTAGGCACAGTCTTAGTGGGAACTCGGTTCAAAAGGTATGCGGCTGATTCTAGCGCATATCCCCAGAATGATCGCGGTAACTCAGCGTTACTCATCATGGACCGCACCATATCCAATAGGGTGCGGTTCCGTCTCTCCGATACACCGTTATGTTGCGGGGTGTATGGAGGAGTAAGCTGAGAGAGAATTCCGTTCTCTTTTAAATAGTCCAGGAACTCGGCACTTAAGTATTCTCCACCTCGATCCGATCTTAGAATCTTAATACTTTTGCCGGTCTGTTTCTCTACTTCATTCTTATACTCTTGGAATTTTCCAAAGGCTTCGGACTTATGTTTCATTAAGAAGACATAACCGTACCTTGAGAAGTCATCCGTAAAAGTAATGAAGTAAGAATGTCCGCTTCGGGCATGTGTAGACATTGGACCGCACACGTCACTGTGTACGAGTCCCAAGAGCTCGCTTGCTCTTGCTCCATGTCCAGTAAACGGAGTCTTTGTCATCTTTCCTTTGAGACAGGATTGACAAGTGGCATACGACTGATATTCGAACGCATTCAAATACCCTTCTGTATGTAACTTCGTCAACCTTCTCTCATTGATGTGACCCAATCTACAATGCCATAAGAAAGTCTGATTTATTTCTGGAGACTTTCTTTTGTGTGTATTCTGGACATTAAAAATCTGTGGTTGGTTTAACACGTATATACCATTACTCAATGTACCTGACCCAATCAAAACTTGATTAAGGTGAATGTTTACAATATTACTTACAAACGCAAATTCATAACCTTCTTTAGAAACTAAAGATACAGAAATGATATTACAAGTTGCGTTGGGTACAAAAAAGTAATTACGCAAAACCAAAACATGTCCATCTGACATTCCCAGGTGATAGTCCCCCACGGCTTTAGCATCCATGCTAGCTCCGTTCGCAACTCTGAGGGTCATGTCACCTGCTTTCAAAACCCTACGGTTTCTCAACGCCTGCAAAGAATTACAGATATGAGATCCTGATCCGGTATCCAATACCCAGGAAGTAGAGTTTATTGAAAGACAGTTTTCAATAACATACACACCTGAAGCTGAAGCTGCAACCTGCTTCAATTCCTGTGTTCTGGCCTTCCAGGCCCTGCAATCATTCTTCCAGTGTCCTTTCTTATGACAATAGAAGCATTCTTCCTTATCCACAAGCTTCCCCGCTATCTTTGTTGCTTTACCTTTTCCCTTCGTATCCACTTTACTAACACCGCCCCTTGGTTTGGCGGGGGCCTTCTTCTTCTTTCCCTTGGCTTTCGCCTTGGACCTAGAAGAAGATGATCCTCCTACAAACAAAGTGGATGTATCCCTACCTTTCTGTAGGGTGCCCTCTGCGCTCCTCAGCATGTTGAGGAGCTCTGAAAGTTCAACCTCTTTTTCTTGTAAGTTGAAGTTCAGTATAAACTGGACGTAAGTGGAAGGAAGGGACTGGAGAACTATATCCGTATATAGCTCACTCTCCAATGTGATCCCTAGGTCCACGAGCTCCTCAATGTAGCCGATCATCTTTAGCACGTGCTCGGCTACTGATGATCCGACGGCCATTCTTGTCGAAAATAACTTTTTCGACGCTTCGTATCTTGCGATACGAGATTGCTCTCCATACAGTTCTTTTGTATGAAGCAATATGGATTCCATGTCCATATTCTCGTGCCTCCTCTGATGTTCGTTGTCTATCGAGGCAAGCAGGAGGCATTTGGCCTTCGCGCTATCAATCTCCCAAGTCTTGCGGATTTCCTTATCCGCGACGCTGGAAGTTGGACCAGGGACAGGGGAGCTTTGGTGGTAAGAAGATACCCCAGCTTGTCGTAAGTGATTGCTATCTTGACATTCCTGAGCCAATCTTTGTAGTTTGGCCCTGTCAGTTTGTTTTTATCTAGGAGTAACTTAAGTCCAGTCATGTCGATTGGTCGCTGCAATTAGGAGAGAGAAGAAGAAACACTCAGCATGATGCTCTTGCAAGTTTAGAGTGGTTTTTAGTTTGTCTAAACAGGATGGCTCCCACTGTTTCTCGAATCCCTCCTCAAACCATAAAGGAAGAATTAGTCAGGATCAATCCCACCGTACAATACTTGCTTAACCGTTCAGCCAGGCCGGTGTCGGTACTTCGAGGGAGGTTTTCCAACGCTTTCGCGAAGTTCCTTAATTAAAGAACCTCTTTTCCCTGGGGGCGTAGCCCCGCTAACACCTTTCTAGGCACCTACTAGGTTTATAGCATTGATCGTTAAGTGAGAAATTTCCCGAGGAGTAGTATATACTCACAGTAGGATCGGAATCCAAATATCATCGCGTGACGAAACTGAAGGAATCCTACCAGAATCATCACACTCCAAATGGTATGCAAATCTAGCAAGTTTCAGTACTTATGAAACTCCCGATGTGGATTTTTGCCCCATGCTCTTATGACCTTGACTTTGGCCAACAAATCATAAGTCACATGTCAAGTTCTGCCCTCGTTCTCCAGGTTAATTTGAATCCACCCGCACCTACCCTTGACTTTGGTCAACAAGGCAGTACGACTGTTCCAAACCAACGCATCTATCTATGCTGCACATGAATACCCAATAGCTACCAATCACTGTGCCTTGACTTTGGTCAACAAACACAGCTTGAATACTATTGACTATTCATATGAAACGACGGAGGGCTACGGATGGTTTTGGCAAAACCGTGAACGTAGTGAACTTGATTTGGTCGATGGAACGAGATAGCTTTTAAAAGGAGTGGCTCAAGCTCCGCATTTAAAAGTTGTTTTGAAAAGAACCGAGTGGTTTTTCGAAAGTGTTCCAACGACTTTAACTTGGTTTATTATCTTGCATTAGTTCTTTTAATGCGTGATATTCTTGCATTAGTTCCTTTAATGCGTCCCATCATTTAATCCTACCATTGCAGAAAACAACCAAAATATGACGTACGCTTATGCCATTCGCATTCGCCACGGGGCCCCGTCATTACCCGTTAGGTTACTTAACTAACGACAGAGCGGGGGCTGGGATAGCGCGGCTGTAAAACATAAGCAACGCCTAAATAATATCATATATAGATATACTGCAATGATAAACATTTCAGATCACAGATGAATACATTGGATATACTAGGAATCTGTAATTCGTACGAGCCTGTAACGAAAGACAAATTACACGGTCGCGGTGAATAGCCAAATACCCCACCCAAGACCCCTACGGGTGCGGCAAACTACCCGCCAAGTACCCGAAGCGTAGTAACCTCCCTCATCTCCATGAGTAGGCCACTCGACACTTCGGCATACCCGGTAGTTTGTGCACCCCCTCCATGGGTCTATCCTAGGAGCAAAAACAGTAAAAAGAAATTATACAATGACGGCTACAACCCCGACCCGGTTGTGCGGCCATACAAATAATTATTACATCAATTTACAAATTTACATGAATTGAAAGAAAAGAAAACTCTCGTCTCACAACCCCCGGCTATTCACCCGCGACAATCCAACATATTCATATACACATTCCAGCAACATTACAGATCACAGATTTGTATAACCCCCACTAATCGACATATAGCGATTAGTAGACGTTCAATACAAATATCACAATACAGAAAAACCCGTTAGCTTAAGTCTTTTAGAAGTTCGATGAAAAATACGGATTTTCAGGACTCTAAAATAAAATTTTCGTTCTGGAAAATCTGGGCAGAAAATATATATTCCAAAAATCCCAAAATACCCCAAAGAGTAAACTGCAAAAAAGAAAACCCATGACCGAGTCAACTCGGCCGCGTTTCCGCGGCGGGAGCGTGCTCCCGCCGCGGAAACGCGGCGCTTTGATTGAGTCAAGGTCCCAAATTTTTGCAGTTTCTTTAAAAAAGCCTGAGTCGATTTTAGGTGTATTTCAAAAAAGTTTTCCAGCACTTTTAAAATCGACAGAAAGTTTAAAATTCCGGGGTTCGTTTCGGGACTTTTTCGGTGATCGATCTTCTAGTTACTTGCTAACATATTAGATAGAGTTTAACTAGGCTCTGATACCACTGTAAGTCCATGCTACCTCTCCCGGTACTTTCGGGAATGCGGAATATGGTAAAAAACTATTTTCTTAAAGATGGTAACATGGACCTATAACCCGGATCTTGGTTAAACATCTATCTAACAACCTAACTATGAGTTTCTAGCTACTCGGTTAGGGGGTTATACCTTGCTTGTCTTGAACTCCTTCGTCTTCAAGCTCCGATGGTGGTCCGATTGGCTTCTTCTCGTCGTCTCCGTACGCCAAAGATAGATCCACCTGAAAGCTCCAACCTTTAGCTCCTTCTTCGTTCTTTGAAGAAACTAGTTCACTTGGTTTGCTAAACCTAGTGAACTAGAATGAGTAGAGAATACTTTATGTGGGATTTTATCTATGGTTCTTGATTCTCAACTCATGAGACAAGAGAACCATAGATTAAAGAGAGGGAAAAAGAGAAAGAGGGTGAGAGCAAAAATAGAGCTCAAGAACAAGAGAGAGAATGAGCAAGAAAGAATGAGGCTCTCTTTTGTCTTTCACCCTCTCATAATCCAAAGTCATGATAACTCATCATACTAAAAAAGTCTTATGTGATGGTTTGAAGCAGCCATAACCATATCATTTCATGCACTCATTTTACACAAATGAGCAAGCAAGAAAAAGTCTTTGCCATGAAATGATGGCTATGGTTATCATGATGGTCAACTAGTCAAGCCTAGTCAACCGGTCAACAAAGTCAACAAGTCAACAAAAGTCAACAAGTCAACAAAGTCAACAAAAGTCAACAACCATGTCACCATAATACTTAATTAATATAATAGTTAATCACATATCATATTCTCATTAGGGTTGATCAAAAGGTCAATAGTCAACGGTCAACTGTCAACAACCCTAATGAGAATCCACTGCCTCTGTCTCCCTGTCAACTGTGCATACACACCCGCATCCGCGTTCCGAGGAACACGAATGCAAACTGGATAAATCCAATCCCATAAGGTACACTAGGATCTGGCTTAAACCAAAGCCCGCTAGTGTAAACTGTCCGGACACTGCACGCGCACAAGTGCACGGATGTGACCGAACCCTGTCGCAAAACCATGCGACCTGTCGCAATACCATGCGACCTCTACTCTTTTGCCTAAAGGCGAAAAGCTTTCTGTGTGGGACTCTAAAGACTCGACACTACGCTGGCAGTGGGTTTAACCACAGACCGCAAGCGGCACTAGCTGTGCGTAACGGTCCCCAGGTAATGCCGACAAGAAGACCGACGAGGCGAAACCCATCTGAACTCCTACTGAGCCTGAGTGTGACATTCTCCGTACAGTCCGGTCTGTTCGTCTGATACATCGCATGGCGGGCCTAGGGGGCGGTAAACGTCAGTCCCCCAATAGCGGTACAAGTCGTGCCGGAGCGAAGCCCAAAACACCCTGAGATAACACTGGAAACCTACCAGTATATCTCGTTTGCCCTGGCCATGGACTACTCGTGTAATGGCTCTCCTAGACACAGCGCGATGTCAACCCCCAATACCGGGAGAGACGAATCCTGTCTAACCGTCACTGCCTCCAAGTGCTTCGGGACTGCACCCAACCACTACCTGTTTGCACGACTCCTTTGAGCCGTGGTAGGGTAGTGATCAAAGTACAGTGGGAACACACTCGAGGCGGAGTGACAGTGTCAAGTCAGCGGACTAAGCTGTACTCATGTCACCTGGGAACTGATAACTGACGATAGGCATAATACCAACTAGTCAGTTCCCGACGAGTCCTGTCCAGTGTACCCGTAACCTAACGAGCACCCGCATACTATCTCAAGTACGACGTACTGACGGCTGTGGGACAGACCGTCTCCCACACTGGGATGAGAAGCGCATGCGCTGGTCTACTCCGGAGTATCGATGCCCTGTCTCGATAGTCCTGCGACCAGGGACCTGCATAAGGATGTGCTTATAGATTACCCAGCCCCACTAGTGTGACGGCCATCACATCGCTGGTAATCAAGCAAAGATCCTAAGGGTCCCACTAATGTGTATAGGCGATATACAAAAATAAACACACGTACACATTGAAGTAGAAACAAACCAAGTAGCATACTACTATTTTGAGCAAGATTGTATATACAAGGTGAATATTCCAAGCATCCATTAAGTAATATACAAACCAGTATGATACATTAATGGCCTCTAGGGCATATACACTAACAGATATCCGGAGGATACCGACCGTAGTCGTATGACTTGATGATAGGCCGATCTGGACTGCCGGAGCCCGAGATATTGAGATATTGAGATTTGAGATACAGAGATATTGAGATTTGAGATATAGAGATACGAGATATTGAGACTTTGAGATATACGTATTTTGTGTCGATGCTTGGCATGGATTTTCTGTTGATTTCACTGACGGTGTTTCAGTTTATTATACAAATTTTACTAAGATAAAGACACATATTTTCTTATAGCAGATTATCCAGATTTCTTAGTGGATTGTTTCATTCATGATGCATTCATACATCAGATATATGACTTGGTTGTTTTGTGGCACTGACACGAGCACTGAGTATTACACTTATGCATAGATTATTGCCCTGTTACTACTAGATGTTAGTGTTATATTGAGAACATTATTATACGACCTAGGAGATCGTCTTTCATATGATTTCTACCTGGTGATGTCTTCTACTCACGATTTGGCAACTCATCCCTGTTGTGCCACAGTTTCATGCAGGTCTAGCCGTAGAGGTTTTCATGACGGTTTGCTGGCACACCACTTCTTTCCAGGTGATTTCTTGGTAGGTGGGTTCACTTGCTTCGTGAAGCTCCCTGAAAAATTTTTAGAGCCAGTTTTAAAATCGATAGAAACTGTGATAATTCGATGATGTTTCCGGTTCTTTTTGCGTTCGAAATTCTTACGACTTTGCTAATGAGTTAATTATTGTTTAGCGAGGCTCTGATACCACTTTAAGTCGATGTAGAACACCCCACGACTTGCGGGGAGGCGTAATAATGAAAAACGATCTTCTTTTAGGCGTAAACATCGACTAATCGAGAATCTTTGTATAAAAAATAACTAACAAGAAACCATAGAAGAGTTAACTACTATGATAAGTGATTAACCTAAAGAACCGGGTCCTTCGTCTTGTCGTTCTCCATGTCCTCTCCGGCCTTCTCTATGTAGTAGAAGATCCACCCGAGAGCTTAACTACAAGCTTCACCTCTAACTTGAGGTAACTAGGTTTCTTAAATCGCTAATCTAAGTAACCTAGGTGATATAAAGAGTGGTCAAGGATTAAGTAGTCTACTGTAATCCTTGGTCTCAACACATGAGAGGGGAGGATTAGGGTTTGAAGAGGGAGAGCTTGAGGAGAGAAAAAGTGAGCGAGAGAAAAAGATGAGAAAATGAGCTATCATAATATATATCAAGCATTATGATTTATCCAAATAAATGATTAATCATCATGCTTAATAAATATAAGAGGGTGATTCATCTCCATGAGTCATTAAGCATTTATGATGCATTAATGACTTGGATGAATCGCTCAAATGACTCACTAATCTCATTTAATGCATATGCCACCTTAACCCCCAAGTCACCATCTTCTAGAAGCTTCTCGCGCAATTACGAGAACGCCCCTCCTATCCGTGAAAACACGGAAAAACTTTAGACTGTATAAATCCAATAACCAGATACTAGAAACTGGCTTAAACCTAAGCCGACTAGTAAAAACTGTCCGGATGTCGTACGTGCGTAAACACACGTATGCGTCCGAACCCTTGTCGTAAAACCATACGACCTCTATATCGTTTCGTCTGGAGTAGGGAAACTCTCTGTGTGGGACTGTAGAGACTCGACTACTACGCTGGCAGTGGGTTTAACCACAGACCGCAAGCAGCACTAGCTGTACGTAACGGTCTCCAGGTAGATGTCGATAAGAAGGCCGATGAGGAAACCCATCCGAACTCCTACTGAGTCTGATGTGACAATCTCCGTACAGTCCGGTCTGTTCGTTTAAGACTATTGCATATCGGGCCTAGGGGGCGACAAGCTTCAGTCCCCTAATAGCGGTATAAGTCGTGTCGGAGCGAAGCTCATTACACCCTGAGAAACTACTGGAACCTACCAGCAAATCTCGCTTGCCCTGGCCAGGGACTTTGCGTAATAACTCTCTGACACAGGGCGATATCAACCCCCAATATCGGGAGAGATGAATCCTGTCTAACCGCCACTGCCTCCAAGTGCTCGGGACTGCACCCAACTGCTACCTGTTTGCACGACTCCTTTGAGCCGTGGTAGGGTAGAAATCTAAGAATAGTGGGACACACTCGAGGCGAAGTAGCAGTGTCAAGTCTGCGGACTATGCTGTACTCATGTCACCTAGGAACTGTTCACTGGCGACTGGTATAAAACCAACCAACAGTTCCCTGTGAGTCCTGTCCGGTGTACTCGTAACCCAACGAGTACCTGCATACTATCTCCAGTAAGACATACTGACGGCTGTGGGATAGACCATCTCCCCAACTGGGATGAGAAGCGTACACACTAGTCTACTCCGGAGTATCGATGCCCTGTCTCGATAATCCTACGACTAGGGACCTGAATAAGGATGTGCTTGTGGACTACCCAGCCTCCACTAGTGTGACTGCCATCACAACGCTGGTAGTCAAGCAAGATCCTAAGAGCTCTATCAATACGTATACTCACATATTAAGATAGAAAAACCAAGTAGCATACTTCCATGTTTAGCAAAACTGTTATATATACATGTGAATATCCCAAGCTTCCATTAAGTAATATACAAACTAGTATAATACAATAATGGCCCCTAGGGCATATACACTAACAATCTCCCACTTGCACTAGGGCCATGTACTGGCATATCGAAGACCAATGATCTCGAGTAGCCTCTCGAACTGAATCTGAGGTAGGGCCTTTGTGAATGGATCAGCAATGTTCTCTTCAGTAGCAACTCTCCGAATCTCGATCTCCCGACGATCAATGATCTCCCTGATCTAGTGATACCGCCTTAAGATGTGTCTGGACTTCTGATGGGACCTTGGTTCCTTCGCTAAAGCTATAGCTCTATTGTTGTCGCAATACAGAGGTATTGGATCAACAATGGTAGGAACCACCTGAAGTTCTGTTAGGAACTTCTTCATCCAGACCGCTTCTTTTGCGGCATCGCAAGCAGCTATATACTCCGCTTCCATCGTCGAGTCAGCAACGGTGTCCTGCTTGGAGCTCTTCCAAGACACCGCCCCTCCATTGAGGGTAAAGACATAACCTGACATGGACTTGGAATCGTCCTTATCACTCTGGAAGCCGGAATCAGCATAGGGCTCCATCCTGAGGTCTTTTCCGCCGTAAACCAAGAACATCTCCTTAGTCCTCCTCAGGTACTTGAGAATGTTCTTTACTGCTATCCAGTGCTTCTCCCTTGGGTCTGACTGATACCAGCTTACCACGTTCAGTGCGTAAGCTACATCTGGTCTGGTGCACAATATCGCATACATTATAGAGCCTACCGCAGAAGCGTAGGGTATAATAGACATGCGTTCCCTTTCCAAATCAGTCTTAGGAGACATCTCTTTGGATAGGGTGATTCCGTGACAATCCGGTAGATTACCGCACTTAGAATCTTCCATACTGAATCTTTTCAGTACAGTGTTGATATACCTGGACTGCGAAAGTCCCAACATCCTCTTGGATCTATCACAATAGATCCGGATCCCCAGAATATAAGAGGCATCACCCAGGTCTTTCATGGAGAACCTGTGTGACAAGAATTCTTTGACAGATTGTAGCATAGGAATGTCATTTCCTATTAATAGAATGTCATCTACGTACAAGACGAGAAATACGACAGTTCTTGCTACAACTTTACTATATATGCACGGTTCATCTGGATTTTTGATAAAGTCATATTCTTTGACTGTTTCATCAAAACAGATGTTCCAACTCCGCGATACCTGCTTCAGTCCATAAATGGACTTAAGCAACTTGCATACTTTCCCGCTGCTCCCACTCTGATTGAAACCCTCTGGCTGATCCATATAGACGCACTCTTCTAAATTACCATTCAGAAAAGCCGTCTTTACGTCCATCTGCCAGATTTCATAATCATGGAAGGCAGCAATAGCAAGAAGGACCCGAATGGATTTGAGCATAGCCACTGGAGAAAAAGTTTCGTCATAGTCCAAACCAGGTCTTTGACGAAAACCCTTTGTAACAAGTCTAGCCTTATAGGTTTCCACCTGTCCATCTACACCAATCTTTTTCTTGAAGATCCATTTGCATCCTATGGGTTTTACCCCATCTGGAGCAAAGTCCAAAGTCCATACTTTGTTGGTGTACATGGACTCCATTTCGGTCCGCATTGCATCTAGCAATCGTACCGAGTCGCCGCTCTGGATGGCCTGCTGAAAGCTAGTAGGTTCATCATCATCTATGATGCAATCTTCTCTATCCCCATCTATGAGAAAACCTCAGGAGGATGAGACGGCCTACTACTCCTACGGAGGGGTGCGGGAATGTCCTGTTCTTCTTGAACTACTTGTTCTACCAAACATTCAGTATTAGTTTATGGTTCTGGAATTTCTTCCGGTTCTATTTCGCTCCCACTTATTTCCTTTTCTAAAATCTGTTGTTCCAGAAAATGGGCATTACAAGAAACAAAAACCTTTTGTTCCTCTGCGTAATAGAAATAATATCCCTTAGAGTTCTTTGGATATCCCACAAACTTACATTTTACTGATCGTGCCTCGAGCTTGTCCACATGCTGCTTTTTAACAAAAGCTGGACATCCCTAAATCTTCATATGCTGAAGATGGGGTTTCTTCCCACTCCACATCTGATATGGGTGGTAGGCACAGTCTTGGTAGGAGCCCTGTTCAGAAGATATGTCGCTGAATCTAGCACATAACCCCAAAAATATCGCGGTAACTCAGCATTACTCATCATGGAACGTACCATATCCAATAAGGTTCGATTCCGTCTCTCCGATACACCGTTATGCTGTGGAGTGTATGGAGGAGTAAGCTGAGAGAGAATTCCTTTCTCTTTTAGGTAACCTAGGAACTCGGTACTCAAGTATTCACCACCTCGATCAGATCTTAGTATCTTGATACTTTTGCCACTTTGGTTTTCTATTTCATTCTTAAACTCTTGGAATTTCTCAAAAGCCTCGGATTTATGTTTCATCAGATAAATGAATCCGTATCTTGAGTAATCATCCGTGAAAGTAATGAAATAGGAAAAACCACCTCTTGCATGTGTAGACATTGGACCACATAAATCGCTGTGTATGAGTCCTAAGAGCTCGCTCGCTCTTACTCCATGTCCAGTAAATGGAGTCTTTACCATCTTTCTTTTGAGACAAGATTGACAAATGGCATAAGTTTGATATTCGAACGAGTCCAAATATCCTTCTCTATGTAACTTAGTCAACCTTCTCTCATTGATGTGACCCAGTCTACAATGCCATAAGAAAGCTTTATTTAAATCTGGAGACTTTCTTTTTAGTGTGTTCTGGACATTGAAAATTTGGAGTTGGTTTAACACATATATACCGTTATCCAGTGTACCGGACCCAATCAAACCATGATTAAGGTGGATGTTGACAACATCACTTACAAACGTGAAATCATAACCTTTATTTGATAACAAGGAAACAGATATGATATTACACGTTTGCAGGGTTCCTAGGCACTCTAGTGAGGTCTCCCAAGCCATCAACCATGGCAATTTCAAAAATTATGGTGCCTACAAACCCTAAAGTACGGATCGTTTGCTAGATATCTAGGCGAACAAGAACTAGTTAACAGTTAACTAAATAAAATACGGAAATACAACCTTTGTAGATCCGGTGCTCCACCTCCATAGCTCCGCAACGAGGTCCTCTCCGCTGTCCAAATCAAATCCGGGCTCTAGGATCGGCTTCGTCGGAGAATGGGCAAGCTAGGTCGTCGATGTCCATGCCGAAGATGATCTACGTCGAGGCATCGATGAATCAAGCTCCACCTTCACCAAACCCTAAAATCTTGTGAAGGAAACACACTCTACTACTTGGCAAGAGGTAGAGGATGAAGAAATAGGAATTGGGTTAACTTTAGAATTGGATTTCTCACTCATATGCATCAATCACCATTGATGGACTTCAAGCTTCTTCACTTGAAGCAAGGAAGAAGAAGAAGAAAATGATAAGATAAGTTAATTAGAAAATGAAAAGAAAATGAATTCTTATCATAATTCTAACCATGGTCAAGTGTAGAGAATGAATCATGGTTAGTGAGAATGGTTAGGGTTAAGGATGAGATAAGTATGGTTGACTTTATCAAAGCTTCATGAAGTTTCAACTAAACTCCAAATCTAGCAACCATTCTTTTCTCTTTTCTTTTATTCATTTATCAAAAATAAAAAGATAATTAAATAAGATAAATGAATAATGAATAATAAACCCTAACCATTTCATTAACCAAGGTTTAATCTTTACACTTGAACCCTAGCTTGACTTGCATCATCAAACATGATACAATCAAGTGCACAAAAACATATCGCATATGCAATGCGCACGAACCAAGTGAGAAAATCCGTCTAAAGTGAACCGATACTAGTTAATGCAAAGTAATATATCATATATATAAATATGCATTAAATCATTAAATCAACATTTGATTCAATGATCCGGTCATGCGCACATAACCGACTGGTATCTAATATATCGGCTTATCGAATCAACGCTTGAATCGATAACTAGGTTATATCGCATACAACCTTTCGATATATTTATCGCGAGAATAGAATACGGTATCACATACACGCATTATTCTCGGTCCCGCACATATCTCATATGCGCTCCTATTTCGTTTCGCTTGAGCCAGGAAACCTCTGTGTAGGACTCTAAAGACTCGTCAATACGCCGGCAGCGGATGATGATCATATCAAACATCCACAAGCCGCAAGCGGTCTGCTAAACGTAACGGCCACCCGGGTATTGAGCGATCTGAAGATCGACGAGCAAGCCCGCTCACACTCCAGTGAATCCGACCAGTAACACTACCGTACAGTCTGGTCTGATCGTCTGATATGTCGCATATCTCGCCTAGGGGTGGTAAACGTCAGACCCCAATAGCTCAATAAGTCGTGTCGATATGAGGCTCATAACGGGTCGAGAAACTACTGGTAACACTTACCAGCAATTCTCTGAGCAGCCCTGGCCAGGGACTTCCTGTTATAGCCGATCGAACACAGTGCAACATCAACCCCCATATACCGGGAGAGACGAATCCCCTCCTATCGCTCATTGCCTCCATGTGACTCGGGACTGTACCCAAAAACCACCGTTTTGCACGCCCTCTTGGACGTGGTAAGATGGAAATCAAAGCACAGTGGGAACCACACAAGACTCTATGACGATCTCGGGTCAACAGACTACTCTGTACCAGTGTCACCAGAGAACTGCCATCTGACGTGAGGTATAATACCATCTGGGAGTTCTCGGCGAGTCCGTCCAGTGTACCCAGTCTCTACTGAGCACCCGTATATCATCTCTGATGTCAAACACCGATGGATATGGGATCATCCATCGCCCATCTGTATGGGTCGAGAAGGTATACGCTAGTCTACTCTGGTATATCGATGCCCCGTCTCGATACACCCTCGACTAGGGACTTTGAAGGATGTACTTATAGACTACCATGTCCCCACTAGTATGATCCGCATCATAGTCCAGGTAGTCAAGTACAGATCCTAAGGGCTTTACCAACATGTAACAGAGAGACAATCAGCATACACGTTAAGGTAAAGTTCAACCAGATAGCATACTATCATGTCGAGCAAGAAAGTCCTCCCTATATATGTCCCAGCATCCACTACAATATACATCCTATGTATAGTAATGGCCTCTAGGGCATACATATAACTAACAATCTCCCACTTGCACTAGGGCCATCTGTAGCAGTGGTTGCAGTATCTCATACTCAACCATCCCATAAAAGTCTCTCTCTGGGAACAGGCCTTTGTGAGTGGATCCGCTGTGTTGTCCTCTGAGTCTACTCTCCTTGCCTCGATCTCCTTGGAGATCAACCATCTCCATGATCAAGTGATACTGCCTTAGAATATGTCTGGATCACTGATGGGACCGGCGTTCCTTGGCATAAGCCACAACTCCATTGTCACACAATGGGAGGAACATAGTTCATCTCATGAACCAATATACACCCAAACAGCCTCTTTGGTAGCATCTTAAGTAGCGATGTATCTAGCCTTTATCGTCTAGTATGTCACGGTATCTAGCTTGGAACTCTTCCAACATACCGTCCCTTTACTGAGGGTAAAGACAATGCCTGTGACTGACACTCAGTCGTCTTTATCACCCTGGAACCCTTCCAGTGATTCTCCCCAGGATCGATTGATACCATCTCACTACAACTAGTGAGAATCCCAACATCCATTTAGATCTATCTCATAGATCCAAAACCCTGGATTTAGGAGGTATCACTTTGATCCTATATGGAGAATCATGGTGATAAGCGGAGATTGATCGAGCGTAGCATAAGAAACTCCTTTCTTATCAAGAGTATGTCATCCACGTACTCTACGAGGATCGTCACCATACTCCCTACTACCTTTTTGTATATACAAGGTTCATCTACCATTTTGATGATGTCAACTTCTTTGACTAATTCATCAAAACAGATGTTCCATCTCCGCGATGCCTGCTTTATCCTATAAAGCATCTTGCACACGTTTCCGCTGCTCCCACTGTCTACGAAGCCCTCTGGCTGTGTACTTATAGACACTCTCTTCTAAATCATCATTTAGAAAAGCAGTCAAGACACCCAACCACCAGATATCGCAGTCATGGTATGAAGCCGTGGCAAGTAGGATCTGGATGGACTTAAGCATAGCTACTTGAAAAAGGTTTCATCATTATCCATGCCTGGTCGATGACGAAAAGCTTTAACAAGTCTAGCTTTGAAAGTCTCAACTTTTCCATCTACACCAAGTAATCTTCTCAAGATATACTTGCTTCTGATGGGGATTTAACCCTTCAGATATAGCAACCAAAGTCCATACTTTGTTGGTGTATAAGGATTCCATCTCAGATCACTAAGCATCCAGCCATTCTTACAGAGTCTTACTCCTGATGGCCTGCTCGAAACTAGTTGGGTCATCATCTCATGATGTAATCCTCGCTCCCACTGTCATAGTGAAACCGAAGTATCTCTCAGGTGGGTGAGGAACCCTACTAGATCGGCGGAGAGGCTGAGGTTCGTTGGTATCTACTGAATCCCTTGGTTCTATCAAATCATCTGCTGTAGTTTGTATAGCTGGAACCTTTCCAGTTGTACATAACAGACCTTGCCTCGAGCTTGTCCGGATTTTGCTTTTCAGACATAGGCCGGACAACTCCAAATCTTAACTGATTTAAGACATGGGCTCTTCCCATACCATATCACATATGAAGTGGTAGGCATCTGATTTGATTCGAACCCTATTCAATAGGTATGCAGCTTCTCAAGTGCATAACTCCCTAAAGGAAATAGGTAACTTAGTAGTACTCATCATAGAGCACACCATATCAAATAGGGTGTATCTGCTCCGCCCTGATATACCATCGTGTTATGGTGTATACAGAGGAGTAATGCTGAGAGAGAAACTCATTCTCCTTTAGAATAAACCAGGAATTCCGTGCTCAAGTATTTTCTTCCTTGATCTCATCAAAGGATATAATACTTTTACCCGTATTCTGGTTCTCTACTTCTAACTTATATTCTGTGAATATCTCAAAAGGTTCGGACTTGTGTTTCAACAGGAACATATGTCTGAATCTTGAGAGATTATCAGAGAATATAATGAAGTACAAAGAACCGGTCTTGGCATATGTAGACAGGGGACCTTTATACATCAACATGTATCATCCCAAGAGTTCACTAACTCTTTCTCTGTTTCCAATAAACGGAGCTATGGTCATTATATCTTTGTGACATGACTGGCGAGTTTCACAAGATGTAAATTCAAACTGATTTAAATATGCATCTAAATGTAACTCAGCTAGTCGGGTCGTATTGATATGACCTAGTCTACAATACCTCAAGAAGGATTCGTTCATTTCTGAACTCTTCCTCTTGTGTGTGTTCCGTATACTAAGAACTGTAGTTTGATTTAGAACATTAATGCTTTTAGATAACGTGCCTGAACCGATCAACTTTTGATATAGGAAATGTTCAAAACATTATCCAACAATACAAAATTATATCCTTTCTTTACTAACAAAGAGAGTGATATGATTTGGTATATCAGGTTCGGTATCTAACAACATTCGTTCAGAATCAATGTATTGGTAATACAGGATGACAGTGACCGACAGACTTGGCTGCAACTCTTGCCCCGTTTTCTGCCTCATGAAACTTATCACCCGTTCTCAGTTCTCTACCTTTCTGTAGCCCTATATAACTGATTACATATCTGGGATCCTGATCTGGTATCCCATACCCAGGACGTAAAGGATACTGAGAAACAGTTCTGTATAATGAACACACCCGAAGATGATGCATCAGCATGCACTCTCTTCGTTTGGGCGGCACGGGAAATCTGGTATTCCCCAATTTCCTGCTCTGTCTTATAACATTTATAAGTTGGAGCGGGACCAACGTTCCCCAGCTCAGTATAACAAGCGGGTTCGGTCAATATTCCGTATTATTATCTTGATTAAGGCGTGATATGGTCGCTACCTGGAGAGAGAGAGAAGAAAACACTCAGCGTGCGCTCTATCAAGAATAGATTGGTTATTATTTTATCTAATCAGGATGGCTCCCACTGCTTTTTATCAAATCTTCCTTCAAACCCTAAAAGGAAAGACTAGCCGGGATTAATTACACACTACAAGTTCGCCAATCTTTCAGCCAGGCCAGTGTCAGTACTTTGAGGGAGGTCCCCCGTGCTTTCGCACGAACCTAATTAATGTAAACCTCGTTTTCCCAGAGGCGTAACCTCGTTAACACCTTTCTAGACACCTACTTGATCGGCTAATTGTAATGTATAAAACTCTCCCAGGAGTAACACTTACTCGCAGCGGGTATCGGGATCCAACTATCTCATAGAAGGTATGCAATCTCATTGCAAATTTCAACACTTGAAATTCCCGATAATATTTTGCCCCTAGCACCCTATGACCTTGACGGAGGTCAACAAACCATAGGCTACTAGTCAAGTTCAACCCGTCATTTCTTGATCGAATTAAACCCACCCGCACGACCCTTGACGGAGGTCAACAAGGTCGCACGACTACCCTAACTCAATCTGCATCATATGCATAAGCAGATAAATACTGGTTAGCTACCGCACACTGCGCCTTGACGGAGGTCAACAAACGCAGCACGAATACTAAACAGCACTTATCTGAAATGACGGAGGGCTACGACAGGTTTTTATGAAAACCTATTGCGTAATGAACTTGATATCGTTGTAGGATCGAATGATTTTTGAAATGGAGTGCTTTTGAGGCTTTTCTAGTTTTGCTAAAGGAGTCACTCCCGGTGAAGGGATCGTCGGTCCTTTCCTCGTCGAATGAGGTGCGGGATATATCATATATATCACTGTGCAAAGCAAAAACACTTAAAAGCTATCAAAAACCAAACCGAATGTGTAGCATCTGCCAGTTATTGCTAAAGGAGTCACTCCCGGTGAAGGGATCTCGGTCCTTTCCTCATCGAATAAGGTGCAGGATATATCATATATACCTCTGTGCAAAGCAAGAACTGTAGCTACCTGTTTTATTTTGAAATTCGATTCTACAACATCTTAGGTTTCTTTTATTTCATTAATCACATTAATGAAGTCCCATCATTTAAGTACCTAATCATCACAGATAAATACGACGTACACTTATGCCATCCGCATTCGCCTCGATGTCCCCTCGTGCACCGTTAGGTTAGGTAACTAACGACAGAGCAGGGCAGGGCTAGCGCGGGTGTAAAACATAAGTAACGTCTATATAATATATCATATATACTATATACTGTATCTATCAAAGAACATCACATGATCACATCACAGATATCGCAGCAGAAGAATCATATGAAATATTGGATATACTAGGACGTCCGTGTTTTCAATACGAGCCAGTATAAAACACGGATTCCACGGTCGTGATGAATAGCCAAACCCACACCCCTAGACCCCTACGAGAGCGGCAAGCAACCCTACCAATTCTAGAGTTAGGAGACCCGGACTCGACTCCTCGAGTTGGTCTCCCACTGGACTCCAGAACCCGGTTACTTGTGCTCCCCTCCTTGGGTCTATCCTAGTGCGGAAAAGTAAATAATATACAACAGGTGACAACTCCCGCAACCTGGAAGCGCCCCAAATAAAAGAATATTACATACAAGTTTTTACATGAATGAAAATGAAAAACACTCATCTCACATAAAAAACCCCGGCTATTCAAACACGACGATCCAATATAACATATCCAGCAACACATAACATCACATGTCATCAACGTAAGTAAATATGTCCATCCCAATTGTCGTTGACATATAGCAACGAAACCGGCGATATCACATATTACACTTACGGTCACAGAAAAGAAAGTGTAAAACTACAACAGTTGGAATCCGCAACCACCTCAGACATCGCATGCCTGACCAAATGAATTACTTAGACATCGCATGCCTAACAATTATAAACCCCGCATTTTAGTCTCATTATCGAAAACACTTTTCAATATCGAGTCGGGCAATTCAACAAGATTCCCGACATCCTGATCGAATGCTCGTCGCAAACTTCAGTAGACGGCCGCACCCCTGATACCGTCGACGAAGTGCACCAAGGAGGAACACCGCTACCGCGAGCACCCGGACGGATGCTTTCGGCGACGGGGTTCTCCTACAGTCACTTGGTCGGGGCAATGGGGTAAGGCTGTCTATTAAGTTTACCCGGCGAGTATCCGCGTACGCTACGTGATTGCGACGGACTTTTGATCACATCAAAATTCCGTGGCAACCGATCATGTGAGACTAAACTGCTGTGTTTATAACATTCATTTAGTTATCATATAACTTTTTGTGAATTCCAATTATTGTATCCCATTCCAGATAAACAGAAAATGTTAAACTTTCCGATCGAACAATCGAACACCCAAGTTTTCCCGAAACAGATCAACACATGAAACAAGTCTAACAACATTCCGTTCGTGCCTCAGTACCAACGATCCAGCCGTAGAAGGGTCAAGCCAACGCCTCACATGTGGCACGCCGTACTACCCCAAACCCGAAGGTTCAAAGGGCAGTTCAAGACGGTCACATAATCGAGTTAAGGTTTGTGTCTTCTAGAGGGACCATCGCGTTACTTTCACTACTTAGAACGTCGTTAAACTGTGGAAAGATCCAACACTTGGAAATTTCCCGACAGGGGAAAAGTTGGGTATTTATATCCGGTCGAACTTTTTAACATATTCTAAAATTTATCCGGAAAGCCACACAGACAAAATTTGATATCCCGATCGAAACACCGAATTCCCAAAACAACTCAGAAAAATTCAACTCTTGAAAAAATATCAAAAATATCCAGGAAAACCAGAACAGCAGAATATGAATTACTGTAGAAATTAGGATGCCAGAAACGACAAAATGGCCGCGCTTGCGCCGCACGAGCCAAGCTCGTGCCGCGGAAGCGCGGCGCACTGTTGGAGTTCGGCAGCCGAATTTTACAGTCTTTCTTATAATTGCCTGCTGATTTTTCTGAACATTTTTAATGTTGAAAAATCCCAGATTTTAAAAATTGTACAGAGAGCAATATCGATGCGGGGTTTCGGGTTCGTTCGGACTTCAATTTCCGTCTGGACTTCGCCTAAGGCTCTAGCTAGGCTCTGATACCACTGCATGGTTCCTAGACACTCTAGTGAGGTCTCCCAAGCCATCAACCATGGCAATTTCAAAAATTATGGTGCCTACAAACCCTAAAGTACGGATCGTTTGCTAGATATCTAGGCGAACAAGAACTAGTTAACAGTTAACTAAATAAAATACGGAAATACAACCTTTGTAGATCCGGTGCTCCACCTCCATAGCTCCGCAACGAGGTCCTCTCCGCTGTCCAAATCAAATCCGGGCTCTAGGATCGGCTTCGTCGGAGAATGGGCAAGCTAGGTCGTCGATGTCCATGCCGAAGATGATCTACGTCGAGGCATCGATGAATCAAGCTCCACCTTCACCAAACCCTAAAATCTTGTGAAGGAAACACACTCTACTACTTGGCAAGAGGTAGAGGATGAAGAAATAGGAATTGGGTTAACTTTAGAATTGGATTTCTCACTCATATGCATCAATCACCATTGATGGACTTCAAGCTTCTTCACTTGAAGCAAGGAAGAAGAAGAAGAAAATGATAAGATAAGTTAATTAGAAAATGAAAAGAAAATGAATTCTTATCATAATTCTAACTATGGTCAAGTGTAGAGAATGAATCATGGTTAGTGAGAATGGTTAGGGTTAAGGATGAGATAAGTATGGTTGACTTTATCAAAGCTTCATGAAGTTTCAACTAAACTCCAAATCTAGCAACCATTCTTTTCTCTTTTCTTTTATTCATTTATCAAAAATAAAAAGATAATTAAATAAGATAAATGAATAATGAATAATAAACCCTAACCATTTCATTAACCAAGGTTTAATCTTTACACTTGAACCCTAGCTTGACTTGCATCATCAAACATGATACAATCAAGTGCACAAAAACATATCGCATATGCAATGCGCACGAACCAAGTGAGAAAATCCGTCTAAAGTGAACCGATACTAGTTAATGCAAAGTAATATATCATATATATAAATATGCATTAAATCATTAAATCAACATTTGATTCAATGATCCGGTCATGCGCACATAACCGACTGGTATCTAATATATCGGCTTATCGAATCAACGCTTGAATCGATAACTAGGTTATATCGCATACAACCTTTCGATATATTTATCGCAAGAATAGAATACGATATCACATACACGCATTATTCTCGGTCCCGCACATATCTCATATGCGCTCCTATTTCGTTTCGCTTGAGCCAGGAAACCTCTGTGTAGGACTCTAAAGACTCGTCAATACGCCGGCAGCGGATGATGATCATATCAAACATCCACAAGCCGCAAGCGGTCTGCTAAACGTAACGGCCACCCGGGTATTGAGCGATCTGAAGATCGACGAGCAAGCCCGCTCACACTCCAGTGAATCCGACCAGTAACACTACCGTACATTCCGGTCTGATCGTCTGATATGTCGCATATCTCGCCTAGGGGTGGTAAACGTCAGACCCCAATAGCTCAATAAGTCGTGTCGATATGAGGCTCATAACGGGTCGAGAAACTACTGGTAACACTTACCAGCAATTCTCTGAGCAGCCCAGGCCAGGGACTTCCTGTTATAGCCGATCGAACACAGTGCAACATCAACACCCATATACCGGGAGAGACGAATCCCCTCCTATCGCTCATTGCCTCCATGTGACTCGGGACTGTACCCAAAAACCACCGTTTTGCACGCCCTCTTGGACGTGGTAAGATGGAAATCAAAGCACAGTGGGAACCACACAAGACTCTATGACGATCTCGGGTCAACAGACTACTCTGTACCAGTGTCACCAGAGAACTGCCATCTGACGTGAGGTATAATACCATCTGGGAGTTCTCGGCGAGTCCGTCCAGTGTACCCAGTCTCTACTGAGCACCCGTATATCATCTCTGATGTCAAACACCGATGGATATGGGATCATCCATCGCCCATCTGTATGGGTCGAGAAGGTATACGCTAGTCTACTCTGGTATATCGATGCCCCGTCTCGATACACCCTCGACTAGGGACTTTGAAGGATGTACTTATAGACTACCATGTCCCCACTAGTATGATCCGCATCATAGTCCAGGTAGTCAAGTACAGATCCTAAGGGCTTTACCAACATGTAACAGAGAGACAATCAGCATACACGTTAAGGTAAAGTTCAACCAGATAGCATACTATCATGTCGAGCAAGAAAGTCCTCCCTATATATGTCCCAGCATCCACTACAATATACATCCTATGTATAGTAATGGCCTCTAGGGCATACATATAACTAACAACGTTAAGCTGGGTACACAAAAATAGTTATGTAAAACCAAAATGTGTCCACTCGTCAATCCCTGGTGATAATCCCCTACGGACACAGCTCCCACGCTAGCTCCGTTAGCAACCATCAGGGTCATATCACCTTCCTTCAGCACTCTACGGTTTCTCAGTGCTTGCAATGAATTGCAAATATGAGATCCTGATCCGGTATCCAATACCCAGGAAGTAGAGTTGATTGACAGACAATTCTCAATTACAAACACACCTGAAGTCGAAGCCACAGCTTGCTTCGGTTCCTGGTTCTTGGCGTTCCATGCTTTGCAATCCTTTTTCCACTGCCATTTCCTGTGACAATGGAAGCACTCATCCTGGCCCACTACCGGTACCGCAAAATTTTTCTTTCCCTTCCCTCCCACCTTACTTACACCTCCTCTAGGTCTGGGGGCGGCCTTCTTTTTCCTTCCTTTGGCCCTAGCCTTGGACCCGGAAGAAGAAGCACCGCTAACTAACATAGCGGGTGTTTCCCTTGCCTTCTGCAAGGTGCCTTCTGCACTCCTTAACATGTTCAGGAGTTTCGGAAGTTCAACTTCTTTTCTTTGAATGTTGAAGTTTAGGATAAACTGGGCGTAGGTGGAAGGAAGGGACTGGAGAATAAGGTCTGTATAGAGCTCATTATCCAAAGTCGTCCTAAGGTCTGCGAGCTCTTCTATATAGCCGATCATCTTTAGGACATGTTCTCCTACCGATGACCCGACAGCCAACCTCGCTCAAAATAAGTTCTTAGAGGTCTCGTATCTTGCTATACGAGATTGCTCTCCATAAAGTTCCTTTATATGGAGAAATATGGCATCTAGTACCATATCCTCGTGCCTCCTCTGATGTTCATTGTTCATCGAGGCAAGCACGATGCACTTTGCTTTCGCGCAATCGAAATCCCAGGTTTTGCGGATTTCCTTATCCGCATTACTGGATTTAGGACCAGGGACAGCAGGTGCCTTAGCGGTAAGGACGTAACCTAATTTGTCATAGGTCAAAGCCATTTTGACATTCCGCAGCCAATCTTTATAGTTTGGCCCTGTCAGTATATTTTTCTCTAAAAGTAACTTAAGTCCAGTCATTTTCAGGGTCGCTGCAATTAGGAGAGAGAGAAGAAAACACTTTAGCATGATGCTCTTGCAAGTTTAGAATGGTTTTTAATTTATCTAAACTGGATAGCTCCCACTGTTTCTCGAATCCTTCCTCAAACCATAAAAGAAGAATTAGCCAGGACTATTCTCATTGTACAATACTTAACCGTTCAGCCAGGCTGGTGTCGGTACTTCGAGGGAGGTTTTCCAACGCTTTCGCGAAGTTCCTTAATTAAATAACCTCTTTTCTCTGGGGGCGTAACCCCGCTGACACCTTTCTTGACACCTACTTGTTAGTTATATGTATGCCCCAGAGGCCATTACTGTACATGGGATGTATATTGTAGTGGATGCTGGGACATATATAGGGAGGACTTTCTTGCGCGACATGATAGTATGCTATCTGGTTACTCTTTACCATAACGTGTATACTGATTGTCTCTCTGTTACATGTTGGTAAAGCCCTTAGGATGTGTACTTGACTACCTGGACTATGATGCGGATCATACTAGTAGGGACATGGTAGTCTATAAGTACATCCTTCAAGGTCCCCAGTCGTGGGTGTATCGAGACGGGGCATCGATATACCAGAGTAGACTAGCGTATACCTTCTCGACCCATACAGATGGGCGATGGATGATCCCATATCCATTGGCGTTTGACATCAGAGATGATATACGGATGCTCAATAGAGACTGGGTACACTGGACGGACTCGCCGAGAACTCCCAGATGGTATTATACCTCACGTCAGATGGCAGTTCTCTGGTGACACTAGTACAGGTTAGTCTGTAGACCCGAGATCGTCATAGAGTCTTGTGTGATTCCCACTGTGCTTTGATTTCCACCTTACCACGTCCAAGAGGGCGTGCAAAACGGTGGTTTTTGGGTACAGTCCCGAATCACATGGAGGCAATGAGCGATAGGAGGGGATTTGTCTCTCCCGGTATAAGGAGTTGATGTTCCGCTGTGTTCGACTGGCTATAACCGGAAATCCCTGGCCAGGGTTGCTGAGATTTACTGGTAAGTGTTACCAGTAGTTTCTCGAACTGTTATAGACCTCATATCGACATGACTTATCGAGCTACTGGGGTCTGACGTTTACCACCCCTAGGCGAGATATGCGATATATCAGACGAACAGACCGGACTGTACGGTAAGTGTTACTGGTTGGATTTACAGGAGTGTGAGCGGGCTTGCTCATCGATCTTCTGATCGCTCAATACCCGGGTGGCCGTTACGTTTAGCAGACAGCTTGCGGCTTGTGGGTGTTTGATATGATCATCACCTGCTGCCGGCGTATTGACGAGTCTTTAGAGTCCTACACAGAGGTTTCCTGGCTCAAGCGAAACGAAATAGGAGCGCATATGACATATGTGTGGGACCGAAAATAATACCAGTATGTGATACTGTATTCTATTCTCGCGATTTGTATCATTGGACTGTTATATATGATATAGCCGGGTTACCGAATCAAATGTTGATTCGATACATTGATACAAATGATATTAGTCGGTTATATGTAGTATGACCGGATCATTAAATCAAGTGTTGATTTAATGATTTAATGTATAATTATATATTTGATATATTACTTTGCATTAACTAGTATTGTTTCACTCAAGATTGATTTTCTCACTTGAAATGCACAAGTTGTATATGTGATATATTTTTTGTGCACTTGTTTGTATCATGTTTGATAATACATGCAAACTTGGGTTTGTGTTTACTTTAAACCATGTTTAAGTGAATGGTTAGGGTTTTATTATCTTCTCCTGATTATTTATTTTATTTAATTATTCTTTTAGCAAGAAAAGAAATGGTTGCTTCTTTTGGATTTACTTTGAAGCTTCATGATGCTTTGAAAAGTTCAACCATTTTTGTTTCTTTTGCCTAACCTAACCATTCACCTAACCCTAGTTTATTCTCTACACATAACCATGGTTGCATTATGATAACCATCACTTTTTTTTCTATTATTGATAATTCTTTTTCATTCTTCTTCTTCATCTTCTTCATGAAGAGAAAAAGAAAACCTTCGCTTGAAATTTCTAAGTGATGACTCCAAGTGAGAAATCCAAATCAAAAGTGAACCCACTTCCTATTTCTTCATCCTCTACTACTTGCCATGTAGTATAGGGTGTTTTCTTCACAAGTTTCATGACTTGGTGAAGTTGGAGCTTGATCTTGAGTTGCCTCGACGTAGATCATCTTCGGCATCGAAGTCGACGACTTAGTCCGATCATTTCTTCGACGAAACCATCGCTAGAGTCCGGGATCCGATGATCGCAGCGGAGGGACGTCAACGCGGAGCTATGGAGGTGGATGACCGGATCTACAAAGGTTGTATTTCCATTCACTTAGCAGTTAAGTTGTTAACTAGTTGTAGTTTCGCCTTAAACTCTAGTCAACGATCGCATTAGGGTTTCTCGGCACTGAAAAATTTTGGAATTTGGCATGGTTGATGCCTTGTGGAACCTCCTTAGAGTGCCTAGGAACCCTACAGTTGTATCAGAGCCTAGCTAAAGCCTTAGGCGAAGTATAGACGATGTTGGAAATCCGAACGAACCCTGAAACCTTAACTCAAACCACTCTCTGGAAATTTTCTGGAAATTTGGATTTTTGTGAATTAAAATTTGCCAAAAAATTCAGCAGGGAATTGTAGGGGTTACTGTGAAGCACGTGTCCCCAATTCATCTAAACTGCCGTGGAACCGCGGCCCCACCCTGGCATTTGCGGCGGTTCCGCGGCGGTATAAGTGAATCTTGTCACTTTATTTGCACAGTAATGCCCATCTGTACATGTTGTATTTTATGGGAATTTTTAATTAATACTCAACAGTTGAGTTTTCTGGGGTTGTATTGGGACTTCGTAGATTCGATCGGATTGTCTAATTTTGTCTGCGTTTTCCGGATAATTTTTGAATATGTTAAAAAGTTCGACCGGATATAAATACCCAATTTTTCCCCTGCCGGGAAATTTCCAAGTGTTGGATTTTTCCGTGGTTTATGAACGTTCGAAGTAGTGCAAGTAACGCGATGGACCCTCTAGAAGACAACAAACCTTAACTCGATTATGTGACCGTCTTGAACTGCCCTTTGAACCTTAGGGTTTGGGGCAGTATGGCGTGCCACATGTGAGGCGTTGGCTTGACCCTTCTACGGCTGGACCATTGGTACTGAGGCATGAAGTGAATGTTTTTAAACTTATTTCATGTGTTGAGCTGTTTCGGGAAAACTTGGGTATTTGATTGTTCGATCGGAAAGTTTAACATTTTCTATTTATCTGGAATGTGATACAATAATTGGAATTCACAAGTTGTTATGAGATAACTGAACGAATGTTATAAATCTAGCGGTTTAGTCTCACTTGATCGGTTGCCACGGAATTTTGATGTGATCAAAAGTCCGTCGCAATCGCGTAGCGTACACGGATATTCGCCGGGAAACTTAATAGACAGCCACGCCCCATTGCCCCAACCAAGTGACTGTAGGAGAACCCCGTCGCCAAAACATCCGTTCGGGTGCTCGCGGCAGCGGTGTTCCGCCTTGGTGCACTTCGTTGGCGGTATCGGGGGTGCGGCCGCCTACTAAAGTTTGCGACGAGCATTCGATCAGTTTTTCGGGAATCTTGTTGAATTGCCCGACTTGATATTGAAAAGTGTTTTCGATAACGAGACTAAAATGTGGGGTTTATAATTGTTAGGCATGCGATGTCTAAGAAATTCATTGGTTTAGGCATGCGATGTCTGAGTAGGTTGCGGATTCCAACTGTTGTAGTTTTTCACTTTCTTTTCTGTGACCGTAAGTGTAATATATGATATTGCCGGTTTCGTTGCTATATGTCAACGACAATTGGGATGCGCATATTTACTTACGTTGATGACATGTGATGTTATGTGTTGCTGGATATGTTATATTGGATCGTCATGTTTGAATAGCCGGGTTTTTTTTATGTGAGATGAGTGTTTTTCATTTTCATTCATGTAAAAACTTGTATGTAATATTCTTTTATTGGGGCACTTCCAAGTTGCGGAAGTTGTCACCGTTGATGTATATTATTTTCTTTTCCGCACTAGGATAGTGTTGCGCCACGGCAGCGCCCCGGCCGTCTTACTCGAGGCCAAAATTCGGAATCAAAAATTTTCCTTACTCGGAAACCGGCGCTACCGCGGACAAAGAAAACCCGGATCGTTAACCATTAACCTACGCTAGCTAACAAGAGATGGGAAGAAAAGTATACCGAGTGATCCGAGTCCTCCGGTCTTCTCTTCATCATCCCGCGGAAAGTCTTGCCTCCACATCGTCGCCTCCTCGCCGGAAAGGGCACCACAATGCCTGCGTCTTTTACGGGCTCCCGCCTCAATACCGAGGCAACTCGAACATGAAGCCGGCAACTCGACATGCTCAAGATTTGCTGTAGGAAGTGTAGTGTAGAATCGTAGTCTCTTTTGGGGTATTGGAGTTGCCTTTAGATAGAGGGAAGAGTCAAACTTTGGAGGCAAATGATGCTATCATTTTTGCAAGGAAAATGAGATGAACCAATGATACAAAAATCAATCTCTCATTTTATTCTCTTCCTCCAAGATGTGGCCGGCCAAAAATGAGATGAGAAAATCATGGTGGAAAAAAGAAATGAACCATACTAAAAACTATGAAGGAGAGTGAGTGTAGGATCAAATGAATGGTGACCACATCCAAGGTCAAAGAAACATCAACCATGCTTTTCCTCCATACCCTTTCCAATCACATTAATGCAAGCATGGAAGAAAAGATATGAAAGCTATCAAAATAAATCTTTATGCAAGAAAACCCTCCACAAAGAGTTATTTGCAAAACTGCAAATAACCCCCTCCAACGAAAAAGTCCGGCCGGGAAAGAACAAAGGAAAACCGGCCGGAACGGAATGCAAACTGGCAACTCCAGAAAACAGGTCCCGTAATAAATTACAGGAAAACCCCTATACTGTGCATACACACCCGCATCTGTATTCCGTCCGGATACAAATGTAATGAGACAAAATCTACACTGTACTAGACTAGGACCGGCTTAAGCCAAAGCCGGCTAGTAAAATCCGTTCGATCCTGATCCGTGCAATACCGCACGTATCTGATCGAACCCTGCCATATAACTATACGGCCACTAGTACAAAACTGTCCGATCCTGATCCGTGCAATACCGCACGTATCTGATCGGACCCTGCCATATCTCCATACGGCCTCTAGTACAAACCGTCCGATCCTGATCCGTGCAATACCGCACGTATCTGATTGGACCCTGCCATATCTCCATACGGCCTCTACAGCGTTTTGCCCGAAAGCTGAGTAACTGAAAATGTGGTGGACTCTAAAGACTCGTCAATACTATGGCTGTGGATTTAACCACTAGCACGTCAGAGGTATAAGCCAATACATGACGGGCCACCAGCTATTGACTAAAAGGGACGTCGATGAGCGAACTCATCCTGACACCCTACTGAGCCTGTCAGTGACAATATCCGTACAGTCCGGTCCGTTCGTCTATGAGTATCGCATGGCGGGCCTAGGGGGTTGGTAAAAGTCAGACCCCCAAAAGCGGTACAAGTCGTGTCGGAGTGTAGCCCAGAACGCCCTGAGATACTACTGGAATACCTACCAGTAAATCTCCTGCCTCGGCCGAGGGCTTTGCGTAATGGCTCTCCTAGACACAGCGCGACCTCACCCCCAATACCGGGAGAGACGAACCCCTGAAGATCCGCTCACTGCCTCCATGTGGCTCGGGACTGTACCCAACTAAAACCTGTTTGCACGACTCCTTTGAGCCGTGGTAGGGTAGTAATCAAAGCACAGTGGGAACTCACACGAGACAAATGACGATCCTCAGGTCGATGAACTAACCTGTACACATGTCACCAGGGAACTGCTATCTGACGTCTGGTATAAGACCAACTAGCAGGTTCCCGGCGAGTCCTGTCCGGTGTACTCATAACCCAATGAGCACCTGTATACATCTTAGGTGAACCAACTGACACCAGTGGCTTGTGAGACCGGCCACCGCCCCTCGTCGGGGTCTCGACTGTATACACTAGTCTACTAATGGAGTATCGATGCCCTGTCTCGAAACTCCTACGACTAGGGACCTTTTAAGGATGTGCTTATAGACTACCAGCTCCCACGTATATGATCGCCATCATACTGCTGGTCGTCAAGCAAGAATCCTAGGGGCTCTATCAACGTGCAATAGCGACATGTCAGGTCACCTAAAGCAGTACACGATGATAAAGATAAACCAGATAGCATACTATCATCTCGAGTAAGACTGTCCTACCGGGATAGGTCCTCCCTCAATCATTGCAATCACGTGCCTGTGATCCAATAATTGACTCTGAGGGCACTATCTCCAACAATCTCCCACTTGCACTCAAGGCTAATTATTGCGATGTCGCATACTCACAGCCCGTGTGATACCGAACACCCAACTCCTCTGCTAGTCAGTCTCACAAAACCCGTTTGCGAAACTTTTGCGTTCGAGGAATAGCCTCAGTGAGTGGATCCGCAGGGATGTTTCTTTCTATGTCTCTCTATATCTCATGTTCGCGGAGAAAACCATCTCCCGAAATGAGCAATACCTGTCTTAGAATGTCTGGATGTCTGATGGGACCTAGCTCATAAATGAACTTCAAATCCAAACTTCTTAGACTGTATTATCCACTGAACTTAATCAGTATCCTGCGCCATGCCTCCCTCAGTATTGCCTTGGACCACCTGTCTAAAATACTGTCCCTCGTCAGAAGGAGAACTATAACTCTAACAACCTCCTTGTCGTCCATGTCACCTTGGAAGCCTGGAGTGATAACCGTCTCCTAAAGGAGGCAGCCGTTATCATATCCCTAGAACATTCACTTATGTTCTAAAACTGCTTCCGACTGTTCCTTCAGGATTGGATCAATATCAACTTATTGCACCTACTGCAAGAACAACATCTGGTATGGTACTTGACATCTCATGATTGACTCAATTGCCTAAGCAAGTGATCTGCCAATCATGAGTATCCCTCTCCCCTTTAGTCTATAAGACACCTTTAGAGAGGGTGACTCCATCAACTGCAGGTGCACTACCGTGTCAGGAGTCGTCCATTCTAAATACTCATAGAATGCTGTCAAGGTACCCAGATTGGGAAACCACCCAAATCTAGATCTAAAACCATAGATCTAGTAACCAGTATGTCTGATATAATATCCAAGTCCCTTGTGGAGAAACCACTGTGTGACGACCAAAGTATAACCGATCGTAGTATAGGAATATCACTTCCTACTACCTTCTCAACAGATCCATCCCCTATTCTGATGACGTCAAACCTATGACTGTTACATCAGAAATGGATGATCTATCTCCGCTACATCTGCTTTAGTCTATAAATAGACATAAGCCTGATGTCCACCAATGCTTCCGCTGCTCCCACTGACTACGACAACCTTCTGGCAGAGTCATACAGACGTGCACTTCTAAAGCTAGTTTAGAACGACGCTATACTCATCCTCCTGCCGGGTCTCGCAGCCTGGAACAACAGCAATGGCAAGTGTGGGTAAACAAGAACTTCCCTGTCACCGTCCTTGAGGCTACCGTAGTACCTCTCGGGTGCCTGAAGTTACCCACCTAATCTGCGGAGTGGCCAATGGAATGTCAAATCAGATTGAATCTTTAGGTTCCTTATCAAATCTTCAGTAATCGTTTGTGGTTCTGGAATTACTTCCAGTTCTACCATACTCCCACTACTTTTTCTGAAAAAATCCATTTTTAATAAAAACTGTGGCGAGTCTAGAACAATATTGCTATTGTTCATCCAGATGGTAGAAAATCAACCCTCGTCATAGCCTGGGTCAACCCACAAAACAGCCATTACAGAAACGTGCCTTGAGTTGTCTAGTGTCTGGTTTTAAGCATAAGCCGGACAACTCCCCGTACCTTAACATCGTTAAGATATGAAATGTTCTATATCCAATATAGAACCAGAGGCACTGATTTAATTTAACCAGATTCAAATCATGCATCTATCTCCAGTGCATGTCAACTAAATGGAAGGAGGTCGATCAGCGTTACTCAACTTAGGAATGCTTCCAATTATGAGTAACCTGAAAGAGAAGCAATCTGTCTTCATCATTACTATCAACTGAATACCATACACAAGTATCTACATCTTCGATCTCTTTGAAGAATCCCGATACTTGCTACACCTGGTTCTCTACTCTATTCAAATACCTATAACTCCTCAAAACTTAGACCCTGTGTTTCCACGAAGCACATGTCTAAGAACTAGAGAAGTTAAAAGTAAACAGAATATAGTATAAGGACCAACCCCTCTGTCCTAATGGACACTGGACAATATACAATACTCTGTATAAGTCCGCTGAGTCTAACAACTCTTTCACTGTGTGTCGTAGGTTGAAAACTGTACTTATGGTTAAGAAGAATTACACCGCTGTTTAATGCTCCTTACCTAACCATCCACTGATATAGGTAAATGTCATCGACATAATATCAAAAGGTATATCTCACTCTATGAAAATAGACGTACAGATATATCAATTTGAAATTGGTGCATAACCGCGGATATTCAAAACCAAATAATTGCCGTCCGGCAAACAACCCAGGTGACTTCCTCAAATATCACCGATTACAACGAATCCCGATATAATGAGGATGATCACCCAATTCCCCATAACTTACTCCCACTCATCATCTTGTAAAACCATACAGATGTGAGAATCATACCTGGTAAATACATACCCTGGAGCAAGTGTCTAACTGGGAAATCAGTTTTCCATTAACAGTACACAGTGAAACTGAAACATTGAAATGTTTCGTTGGGGTATCCTGGTATTCCTAGTAATGCCTCTTCCATTATCCAGATTCACAACTGTAACCGTATAATTCTTTGCCAACTTTCCAAATCCCTTTATATGTCTTTAGTCATTACCTTCTGTACACCCCTTTAAGCCAAATGGTTTTCTTCCTTCCCTACCGTTCGGCACCAGCCTATGGTTTGGAAGAAGACTATCCAAAAAGCATAAACGGTGTACTGTCCTAATCCTAGGAGCACTCGCAATGCGAGAGAAGGTGAAGATAAAAGACACCTGAATGTACTTTATTCCTATTTCTCCTGAACCAGAATCCATCCCCGAACTGGAACAAGTTCCTTTCGAGTTCGTATATAACCATACGATGGATTATCCAATAAAATGGGATCTTCGTAGTGATACGGAGTGTCCTGGAGAAATACAAAGGTGATTTAGGATTGGCGAAGAAATACTTGGTTTGGTCGTGAATATCAGTCGCAATTTACTTTGCCCTCCTACTAATCCCTTGCTTTGTCTTAACTTAATACCTTCTGCACACCATCGTTATGCTAATTGGTTTTCTTCATTCCCTACCGGTCGGCACCAGCCTAAGGTTTGGAAGAAGACTATCCAATTTGCGTAATAGGTGTACTACTCCTAAACCAAGGAGTACTCGTAATGAGAGAAGGTGAAAAAGAAAAGGCAACTGAATAATCCTATCCGTTTTCTCCAGAACCAGAAACCATCCTCGAAGTCCTTCGAGTTCGTATCTAACCATACGATGGTTTTGTCCAATGGAAGTGGACGTTCGTAGTAATACGGGGTGTCCTGGAGAAAAGGGTAAAAGTAGGAGTGGCAATGAGGTCTGCAACTCTGACAATCCAAAAGCCAGTGTTAAGAAGGTTCGGTCAACTTGGTCACTGAGTCATAGTCTTAGGGTCGGGTCAATCGTCGCTGCCAAAGAGAGAGAGAAAAGAAACACTCAGCGTGCACTCTAACCTAGATCAGAATGGTTATCACTTTATCTAATCTGGAAACCTCCCACTGTACCTCAAATTCTCCTCCAAACCTGAAAGAAGAACTAGTCGGGATCACCCGAGGAGTAAACCAACTCATCAGTGGGAATCGGGATCCAACTATTATCGCATGATAACTTGACGGAATCCACTCAAGTCACCACACTCCAGAAGGTATGCGCATGCCTGGCAAGTTTCAGTTCTTTTGAAACTCCCGATGTGATTTTTACCCCAAGCGGTTTATGACCTTGACTAGGTCAACAAACCATAAACCGCCAGTCAAGTTCAACCCGTCATTATTCTGGATTGCATTAAACCCACCCGTACGTGCCCTTGACTAGGTCAACAAGGCCGCACGACTGTCTTAACCAATCCCACTTATGCAACAAACAAGTACCACTTAGCTACCGAACACTACGTCTTGACTAGGTCAACAAACGCAGCACGAATACCAAATAATACCTGTAGGAAATGACGGAGGGCTACGACTGGTTTTTGGCGAAAAACCTTTAACGTAAAGAACTTGATATCGTTGAAGGAACTGCATAGCCTTTTAGAAAAATATAGTGACGAAAACCTTTACTAAAGAGGTCACTCCCGGTGAAGGGATCTCGGCTCTTTCCCCGTAGAATGAGGTGCAGGATATTCCAACTGAATACCACGATGCAAAGCAAAAGTAATCGGCTATAGTGAAGTTATTGCCCTGACGCAAACTTTTGTCCAAGGGATCACTCCCGGTGAAGGGATCTCGGCCCTTGCCTCGTCGACTGAGGAGCAGGATATTCCAACTGAATACCACGATGCAAAACAAAAGAGAACGTCCTTGCAATAACAGCTTTTTGAAAAGTGTTCCAACAACATCAGATTAGGTTTGTTTATCTTGCATTGATCCGAATCAATGCAGTCCCATCAAATGATCACACCACAAAGAACGAAAATATACTGACGTACGTATATGCCATCCGCATTCGCCACTGGGTCCCGTCATCACTCGTTAGGTTAGCTTACTAACGACAGAGCGGGGACTGGACTAGCGCGGATGAAAAACATATACAACATCTACTAATATATATACCAATATATTATATTTCGCTCAAGGCGTGATAAAAAGCAACATCACAGAAAAGTACAGCATCACAGAACAATACAGATATCTGGAAGCCTCGGGTTTCACAGAGCTGCTGCTGAAAACCGACGTTCCCCTGGTCGTGTGGATAGCCTGTGCAATGAAATCCTAGACCCCTACGGGCGCGGCAAGTCACCCGCCAAAACCTGAAGCGAGGCAGCCCCCTTCCAGCACCGTGAACGGACCACCCAGCACTTCACGGAATCCGGTAACTTGGGCACCCCTCCTGGGTCAACCTGTACCCCCTATGAGTGCGGCGAATAGCCCGCCAATCCTGGACTGAAGCCCCCTCCGTCTCAATGCCCTGAGATGCGGGCCCGTTGCCCTCCAGAACCCGGCTATCCGTGCACCCCACCGCGGGGCAATCCTAGTACAGAAAGTAAAATATACATACACCGGGTACATCGACCGCAACCAGGTCGTGCCCCAAAAGAATAATACAAACAGGCAGTGACGGCAGTCCACATGTCGGACGCTCGCCCCGCAATATCAAATGTACATAATACAACAAAGCTGTACTAGCATTGCATCCAGGCTATCCCCCACGACCGATGCGCAAAAACACAGCATAAACATAGAACATCAACGTGAAAATCACGTTCGCAAATCCGTCTAACCGGGCTATAGCAGTTAGACCGGATTTACCGATCGAGTGACATTCACGGTCGCAGAAATAGTGTAAACACTGTGAAATAATGTGTTTAGGATTTTCCGATTGATCAAACAATTAACAAGTGGGCCCCAAAGAAAACTGTAGCACTCACAGAAAAAATTGGCCCAATTTTAATATTCCAAAACCCCTAATTTAAGCCCAGAAGCCCACTGGAAAAACACGAAGCATTGACCTTACCAACCTGCCGCGGAAGGGCGGCAGAAATGGGGTTCGCGCCGCGCTTCCGCGCTCGAGGTAAGGGATCAATGTCTCGTTTTTTCTCAGAGTTCTTAGAACTCCCTGCACATCATTCTAAGACCACCTGAAAAATTTTTAGACTTCAAAAAATTTCAACAGAAACTGATGTGAAGGAAAAATACGGTTTTTTGGAAATTTTGGTCGATCGGAAACGCAAACACATCAAACGAAGCTAGGTAAGGTTAATGGCGTGGCTCTGATACCATGTTGCGCCACGGCAGCGCCTCGGCCGTCTTACTCGAGGCCAAAATGTGGAATCAAAAATTTTCCTTATGCGGAAACCGGCGCTACCGCGGACAAAGAAAACCCGGATCGTTAACCATTAACCTACGCTAGCTAACAAGAGATGGGAAGAAAAGTATACCGAGTGATCCGAGTCCTCCGGTCTTCTCTTCATCATCCCGCGGAAAGTCTTGCCTCCACATCGTCGCCTCCTCGCCGGAAAGGGCACCACAATGCCTGCGTCTTTTACGGGCTCCCGCCTCAATACCGAGGCAACTCGAACATGAAGCCGGCAACTCGACATGCTCAAGATTTGCTGTAGGAAGTGTAGTGTAGAATCGTAGTCTCTTTTGGGGTATTGGAGTTGCCTTTAGATAGAGGGAAGAGTCAAACTTTGGAGGCAAATGATGCTATCATTTTTGCAAGGAAAATGAGATGAACCAATGATACAAAAATCAATCTCTCATTTTATTCTCTTCCTCCAAGATGTGGCCGGCCAAAAATGAGATGAGAAAATCATGGTGGAAAAAAGAAATGAACCATACTAAAAACTATGAAGGAGAGTGAGTGTAGGATCAAATGAATGGTGACTACATCCAAGGTCAAAGAAACATCAACCATGCTTTTCCTCCATACCCTTTCCAAACACATTAATGCAAGCATGGAAGAAAAGATATGAAAGCTATCAAAATAAATCTTTATGCAAGAAAACCCTCCACAAAGAGTTATTTGCAAAACTGCAAATAACCCCCTCCAACGAAAAAGTCCGGCCGGGAAAGAACAAAGGAAAACCGGCCGGAACGGAATGCAAACTGGCAACTCCAGAAAACAGATCCCGTAATAAATTACAGGAAAACCCCTATACTGTGCATACACACCCGCATCTGTATTCCGTCCGGATACAAATGCAATGAGACAAAATCTACACTGTACTAGACTAGGACCGGCTTAAGCCAAAGCCGGCTAGTAAAATCCGTTCGATCCTGATCCGTGCAATACCGCACATATCTGATCAAACCCTGCCATATAACTATACGGCCACTAGTACAAAACTGTCCGATCCTGATCCGTACAATACCGCACGTATCTGATCGGACCCTGCCATATCTCCATACGGCCTCTAGTACAAACCGTCCGATCCTGATCCGTGCAATACCGCACGTATCTGATTGGACCCTGCCATATCTCCATACGGCCTCTACAGCGTTTCGCCCGAAAGCTGAGTAACTGAAAATGTGGTGGACTCTAAAGACTCGTCAATACTATGGCTGTGGATTTAACCACTAGCACGTCAGAGGTATAAGCCAATACATGACGGGCCACCAGCTATTGACTAAAAGGGACGTCGATGAGCGAACTCATCCTGACACCCTACTGAGCCTGTCAGTGACAATATCCGTACAGTCCGGTCCGTTCGTCTATGAGTATCGCATGGCGGGCCTAGGGGGTTGGTAAAAGTCAGACCCCCAAAAGCGGTACAAGTCGTGTCGGAGTGTAGCCCAGAACGCCCTGAGATACTACTGGAATACCTACCAGTAAATCTCCTGCCTCGGCCGAGGGCTTTGCGTAATGGCTCTCCTAGACACAGCGCGACCTCACCCCCAATACCGGGAGAGACGAACCCCTGAAGATCCGCTCACTGCCTCCATGTGGCTCGGGACTGTACCCAACTAAAACCTGTTTGCACGACTCCTTTGAGCCGTGGTAGGGTAGTAATCAAAGCACAGTGGGAACTCACACGAGACAAATGACGATCCTCAGGTCGATGAACTAACCTGTACACATGTCACCAGGGAACTGCTATCTGACGTCTGGTATAAGACCAACTAGCAGGTTCCCGGCGAGTCCTGTCCGGTGTACTCATAACCCAATGAGCACCTGTATACATCTTAGGTGAACCAACTGACACCAGTGGCTTGTGAGACCGGCCACCGCCCCTCGTCGGGGTCTCGACTGTATACACTAGTCTACTAATGGAGTATCGATGCCCTGTCTCGAAACTCCTACGACTAGGGACCTTTTAAGGATGTGCTTATAGACTACCAGCTCCCACGTATATGATCGCCATCATACTGCTGGTCGTCAAGCAAGAATCCTAGGGGCTCTATCAACGTGCAATAGCGACATGTCAGGTCACCTAAAGCAATACACGATGATAAAGATAAACCAGATAGCATACTATCATCTCGAGTAAGACTGTCCTACCGGGATAGGTCCTCCCTCAATCATTGCAATCACGTGCCTGTGATCCAATAATTGACTCTGAGGGCACTATCTCCAATAGATAGACCCAAGGAGGGGAGCACAAGTAACCGGGCTCTGGAGTCCAGTGGGAGACCAACTCGAGGAGTCGAGTCCGGGTCTCCTAACTCTAGAATTGGTAGGGTTGCTTGCCGCTCTCGTAGGGGTCTAGGGGTGTGGGTTTGGTTATTCGTCGCGACCATAGAATCCGTGTTTTATACTGGCTCGTATTGAAAACACGGACGTCCTAGTATATCCAATATTTCATATGATATTTTCTGCTGCGATATCTGTGATGTGATCATTTGATATGTTCTGTGATAAATACTGTATATAGTATATATGATATATTATATAGGCGTTACTTATGTTTTACACCCGCGCTAGCCCTGGCCCGCTCTGCCGTTAGTTACCTAACCTAACGGTGCACGAGGGGACATCGAGGCGAATGCGGATGGCATAAGTGTACGTCGTATTTATCTGTGATGTTTAGGTAAATTAAATGATGGGACTTCATTAATGTGATTAATGAAAGAAAAGAAATCTAAGATGTCGTGGAATCGAATTTCAAAAATAAAAACAGGTAGCTACAGTTCTTGCTTTGCATCGCGGTGTTCCTTGTAGAACATCCTGCACCTTATTCGATGAGGAAAGGGCCGAGATCCCTTCACCGGGAGTGACCCCTTTAGCGATAACTGGCAGATGCTACACACTCGGTTTGTCTTTTGATTGCTTCTATAGTTTCTTTTTTGCACAGTGATATATATGATATATCCCGCACCTCATTCGATGAGGAAAGGGCCGACGATCCCTTCACCGGGAGTGACCCCTTTAGCAAAACTAGAAAAGCCTCAGAAACACTCCATTTTAAAATCATTTGATTCTACAATGATATCAAGTTCATTACGCAATAGGTTTTCAGAAAAACCTGTTGTAGCCCTCCGTCATTTCAGATAAGTAGTAGTTAGTATTCGTGCTGCGTTTGTTGGCCTTTGTCAAGGCGTAGTGTGCGGTAGCTGACTGGTGCTTATCTGCTTATGCATATGATGCAGATTGGGTTAGGGTAGTCGTGCGACCTTGTTGGCCTTTGTCAAGGGTCGTGCGGGTGGGTTTAATTCAATCAGGAAATGACGGGTTGAACTTGACTAGCATCCTATGGTTTGTTGGCCTTTGTCAAGGTCATAGGAGGTTAGGGGCAAAAATTAGCCGATCAAGTAGGTGTCTAGAAAGGTGTCAACGGGGTTACGCCTCTGGGAAAACGAGGTTTACTGTAATTAGGTTCGTGCGAAAGCATGGGGGACCTCCCTCAAAGTACCGACACTGGCCTGGCTGAAAGATTGGCGAACTTGTAGCGTGTAATTAATCCCGGCTAGTCTTTCCTTTTAGGATTTGAAGGAAGATTTGATAAAAATAGTGGGAGCCATCCTGATTAGATAAAATAATAACCAATCTGATCTTACAAGAGCGCACGCAGAGTGTTTTCTTCTCTCTCTCTCCAGGTAGCGACCATGTCACGCCTTAATCAAGATAATAATACAGATATATTGACCGAACCCGCTTGTTATACTGAGCTGGGGAACGTTGGACCCACTCCAACTTATAATTGTTATAAGATAGAGCAGGAAATAGGGGAATACCAGGATTCCCATGCTACTCAAACGAAGAAAGTGCATGTGATGCATCTCTTTCGGGTGTGTTCATTACAAAGAACTGTTTCTCTGTATCCTCTACGTCCTGGGTATTTGATACCGGATCAGAATCCCAGATATGTAATCTGTTACATAGGGCTACAGAAAGGTAGAGAACTGAGAACGAGTGATAAGTTTCATGAGACAGAAAACGATGCAAGTGTTGCAGCCAAGTCTGTTGGTCACTGTCACCCTGTATTTCCAAATACATTGATTCTGAACGAATGTTATTAGATACCGAACCTGATATACAAAATAATATTAGTCTCTTTATTAGTAAAGAAATGATAAAATTTTGTATTGTTGGATAATGTTTTGAACATTTCCTATATCAAAAGTTGATCGGTTCAGGCACGTTATCTAAAAGCATTGATGTTCTAAATCAAACTACAGTTCTTAGTATACGGAACACACACAAGAGGAAGAGTTCAGAAATGAATGGATTCCTTCTTGAGACATTGTAGACTTGGTCATACCAATGTGACCCGACTAGCTGAAGTTACATCTAGATGCATATTTAAATTAGTTTAAATTTACATCTTGTGAAACTCGCCAGTCATGTCACAAAGATAAGATGACCATAGCTCCGTTTACTGGAAACAGAAGAAGGGTTAGTGAACTCTTAGGACTGATACATGATGATGTATGTAAGGTCCCCTGTTTATACATGCCAAGACCGGTTCTTCTTGTTAGTGTATATGCCCAAGAGGCCATTACTGTATCATACTAGTTTGTATATTACTTAATGGAAGCTTGGGATATTCACCTTGTATAGACAATCTTACTCAAAATGGTAGTATGCTACTTGGTTTGTTTCTACTTCAATGTGTACATGTGTTTACTTTTAGTATATCACCTATAAACATTAGTGGAGCCCTTAGGATCTTTGCTTGATTACCAGCGTTGTGATGGCAGTCACACTCATGGGGGCTGGGTAATCCACAAGCACATCCTTATGCAGGTCCCTAGTCGCAGGACTATCGAGACAGGGCATCGATACTCCGGAGTAGACTAGCGTATGCGCTTCTCATCCCAGCACGGGAGACGGTCTGTCCCACAACCGTCAGTACGTCGTACTTGAGATAGTATGCGGGTGCTCGTTAGGTTACGAGTACACTGGACAGGACTCGTCGGGAACTGACTGGTTGGTATTATATCTATCGTCAGTTATCAATTCCCAGGTGACATGAGTACAACTTAGTCCGCTGACTTGACACTGTCACTTCGCCTCGAGTGTGTTCCCACTGTACTTTGATTACTACCCTACCACGGCTCAAAGGAGTCGTGCAAATAGGTAGTAGTTGGGTGCAGTCCCGAAGCACTTGGAGGCAGTGACGGTTAGACAGGATTCGTCTCTCCTGGTATTGGGGGTTGACATCGCGCTGTGTCTAGGAGAGCCATTACACGAGTAGTCCCTGGCCAGGGCAAGCGAGATATACTGGTAGGTTTCCAGTGTTATCTCAGGGTGTTATGGGCTTCACTCCGACACGACTTGTACCGCTATTAGGGGACTGACGTTTACCACCCCCTAGGCCCGCCATGCTATGTATCAGACGAACAGACCGGACTGTACGGAGACTGTCACATTCAGGCTCAGTAGGAGTTCAGATGGGTTTCACCTCGTTAGTCTTCTTGTCGGCATCTACCTGGGGACCGTTACGCACAGCTAGTGCCGCTTGCGGTCTGTGGTTAAACCCACTGCCAGCGTAGTGTCGAGTCTTTAGAGTCCCACACAGAAAGCTATTCTCCTTTAGACAAAAGAGCAGAGGTCGCATGGTTTTGCGATAGGTCGCATGGTTTTGCGACAGGGTTCGGTCATATCCGTGCACTTGTGCACGTTTAGTGTCCGGACAGTTAACACTAGCGGGCTTTGGTTTAAGCCAGATCCTAGTGTACGTTTTGGGATTGATTTTATCTCGTATGTATTCGTGTTCCTCGGAACGCGGATGCGGGTGTGTATGCACAGTTGACAGAGAGACAGAGGCAGAGGATTCTCATTAGGGTTGTTGACTGTTGACTGTTGACCATTGACTTTTTGCTAAACCCTAATGAGAATATGGTATATGATTAACAATAATATTAATTAAGTATTATAGTGACATGGTTGTTGAGGGGTTGACTTTGTTGACTCGTTGACTTTGTTGACCGGTTGACTAGGTTGGACTAGTTGACCATCATCATGACAATAGCTATCATTTCATGGCAAAGACTTTTTGCTTGCTTGTTTATCTTGTGCAAAATGAGTGCATGAAATGATATGGCTATTTTGACTTAAACCATCATATAATACTTGATTGCTATGATTGGTTATGATGGCTTTGGATTATGAGAGCCAAGAGAGAAAAGTCTTGCTCATTCTATCATTTCCATTCTCTCTCTTGCTTGAGCTCTCACCCTCTTCCTCTTGCTCTCCCTCTCTTTCTAGTCTATGGTTCACTTGTCTCATGTGTTGAGAAGCAAGAACCATAGAGAAAAATCCCAACACACTCTCCTCTACTCACTCTAGTTCATAAGGTTTAGCAAACCGAGTGAACTAGTTTCTTCAAAGCTCAAAGAAGAAGCCAAAGGTAGAAGCTTTCGGGTGGATCGATCTTCGGCGCAAGGAGACGACGGGGTGAAACCGATCCATACACCATCGAGAGTCGAAGACGAAGGAGTTCAAGAAAGAAAGGTATAACCCCCTAACCGAGTAGTTAAAAACTCCTAGTTAAGTTGTTAGGTAGATAGTTTAACAAAGATCCGTTTTGAGTCCATGTTACCGCCTCTAGAAAAATCGTTTTTCGTCATTTTCGCATGCCCATTAGTACCGGGAGAGATAGCATGGACTTACAGTGGTATCGGAGACTAGTTAAACACTACCTAACATGTTAGCATAGTAACTAGAAATTCGATTGGAGAAAAAGTCGCGAAATACACCCCGAAATCAAACTTGCTGTCGATTTTTAAAGTGCTGTAAAAGTAATAAATCATGCTTCAAAAATCGACTCAGGGTTTTTATAGTCTACTGTAGAAAAACGGTCCAGAGAACCCATCAAACCGCCGCGGAAACGCGGCAATAGCTTGCTATTGCCGCGGTTCTGCGGCCGATTTAGCTCCTCTCTGGATCGTCTTCACTGCAGTTTGTTCTATGGGGTATTTTGGGATTTTTGGTATATGTTTTTTCAGCCCAGATTTTCCAGAAAGAAAAATTTGTTTTTGGGGCTTTAAAAACCGTATTTTGATCGAGTTTCTAAAGACTTAAGCTGACGGGTATTTATCTGTGATGTGTTATTTGTATTGAACGTCTGCTAATCGCTATATGTCGATTAGTGGGGGTTATACAAATCTGTGATCTGTGATGATGTTGGTATGTGTATATGAATTCATTGGATTGTCGCGGGTGAATAGCCGAGGGTTGTGAGACGAGAGTTTTCTTTTCTTTCAATTCTTGTAAATTTGTAAATTGATGTAATATTATTTATATGGCTGCACAACCGGGTCGGGGTTGTAGCTGTCATTGTATAATTTCTTTTTACTGTTTTTGCTCCTAGGAGAGACCCATGGAGGGGGTGCACAAACTACCGGGTATCCCGAAGTGCCGAGTGGCCTACTCACGGTGTTGAGGGAGGTTGCTTCGCTTCGGGTACTTGGCGGGTAGTTTGCCGCACCCGTAGGGGTCTTGGGTGGGGTATTGGCTATTCACCGCGACCGTGTAATCTGCTTTTCGTTATAGGCTCGTACGAATTGCGGATTCCTAGTATATCCAATGTGTTCATCTGTGATCTGAAATGGCTATCATTGCAAAATATCTATATATGATATTATTTAGGCGTTGCTTATGTTTTACAGCCGAGCTAGCCCAGCCCCCGCTCTGTCGTTAGTTAAGTAACCTAACGGGTAATGACGGGGCCCCGTGGCGAATGCGAATGGCATAAGCGTACGTCATATTTTGGTTGTTTTCTGCAATGGTAGGATTAAATGATGGGACGCATTAAAAGAACCAATGAAAGAAAAATATGCATTAAAAGAACTAATGCAAGAAAATAAACCAAGTAAAAGTCGTTGGAACACTTTCGAAAACCACTCGGTTCTTTTCAAAACCAACTTTTAAATGCGGAGCTTGAGCCACTCCTTTTAAAAGCTATCTCGTTCCATCGATTATATCAAGTTCACTACGTTCACGGTTTCGCCAAAACCATTCGTAGCCCTCCGTCGTTTCACATGAATAGTCAATAGTATTCAAGCTATGTTTGTGGCCAAAATCAAGGCATAGTGATTGGTAGCTATTGGGTATTCATGTGCAGCATAGATAGATGCGTTGGTTTGGGACAGTCGTACCGCCTTGTTGGCCAAAGTCAAGGGTAGGTACGGGTGGGTTCAAATTAACCTGGAGAATGACGGGTAGAACTTGACATGTGACTTATGATTTGTTGGCCAAAGTCAAGGTCATAAGAGCATGGGGAAAAAATCCACATCGGGAGTTTCATAAGTACTGAAACTTGCTAGCGCTGCATACCATTTGGAGTGTGATGATTCTGGTAGGATTCCTTCAGTTTTGTCACGTGATGATATTTGGATCCCGACCCTACTGTGAGTATATGCTACTCCTCGGGAAATTTCTCACTTAACGATCAATGCTATAAACCAAGTAGGTGTCTAGAAAGGTGTTAGCGGGGCTACGCCCATAGGGAAAAGAGGTTATTTAATTAAGGAACTTCGTGAAAGCGTTGGAAAACCTCCCTCGAAGTACCGACACCAGCCTGACCGAACGGTTAAGCAAGAATTGTACGGTAAGATTGATCCTGACTAATTCTTCCTTTTTGGTTTGAGGAGGGATTCGAGAGATAGTGGGAGCCATCATGTTTAGACAAACTAAAAACCACTCTAAACTTGCAAGAGCATCATGCTGAGTGTTTCTTCTCTCTCTCCTAATTGCAGCGACCAATCGACATGACTGGACTTAAGTTACTTCTAGATAAAAACATACCGACAGGGCCAAACTACAAAGATTGGCTCAGGAATGTCAAAATGGCAATCACTTACGACAAGCTGGGGTATCTTCTTACCACCAAAGCTCCCCCTGTCCCAGGTCCCACCTCCAGCGTCGCGGATAAGGAAATCCGTAAGACTTGGGAGATCGATTGCGCGAAGGCCAAGTGCCTCGTGCTTGCCTCTATGGACAACGAACATCAGAGGAGGCACGAGAATATGGACCTCGAATCCATATTTCTCCATACAAAAGAACTGTATGGAGAGCAATTTCGTATCGCAAGATACGAAGTGTCGAAGAAGCTATTTTCGGCAAGGTTGGCCGTCGGATCATCGGTAGCGGAACACGTGCTTAAGATGATTGGCTACATAGAAGAGCTCGCGGACCTTGGAACCACGTTGGAGAATGAGCTCTATACGGACTTGATTCTCCAGTCCCTTCCTTCCACATACGCCCAGTTTATCCTGAACTTCAACTTACAAGAAAAGGAAGTTGAACTTTCAGAACTCCTCAACATGCTGAGGAGCGCAGAGGGCACCCTACAGAAAGGTAGGGAAACATCCACTTTGTTTGTAGGAGGATCTTCCTCTTCTAGGTCCAAGGCGAAAGCCAAGGGAAAGAAGAAGAAAGCCCCCGCCAAACCAAGGGGCGGTGTTAGTAAAGTGGATACGAAGGGAAAAGCAAAAGCAACAAAGATAGCGGGGCAGCTTGTGGATAAAGAAGAATGCTTCTATTGTCATAAGAAGGGATACTGGAAGAAAGATTGCAGGGCTTGGAAGGCCAGAACACAGGATCTGAAGCAGGTTGCGGCTTCAGCTTCAGGTGTGTATGTTATTGAAAACTGTCTTTCAATAAACTCTACTTCCTGGGTATTGGATACCGAATCAGGATCTCATATCTGTAATTCTTTGCAGGCACTGAGAAAGCGTAGGGTTTTGAAGGCAGGTGATATGACTCTCAGAGTTGCAAACGGTGCTGGCTTGGATGCTGAGTCCGTGGGGGACTATCACCTGGGCTTGTCAGATGGACACGTTTTGGTTTTGCGTAATTTCTATTTTGTACCCAATGCAACTTGTAATATCATTTCTGTATCTTTATTATCTAAAGAAGGTTATGAATTTGCATTTGTAAGTAATGTTGTGAACATTCACCTTAATCAAGTTCTGATTGGATCAGGTACATTAAGCAATGGTAAATACGTATTAAACCAACCACAGATTTTCAATGTCCAGAATACACATAAAAGAAAGTCTCCAGAAATCAATCAGACTTTCTTATGGCATTGTAGACTGGGTCACATCAATGAGAGAAGGTTGACGAAGTTACATACAGAAGAATATTTGAATCCGTTCGAATATCAATCGTATGCCACTTGTCAATCCTGTCTCAAAGGAAAGATGACAAAGACTCCGTTCACTGGACACGGAGTAAGGGCGAGCTCTCTCTTGGAACTCGTACACAGCGACGTGTGCGGTCCAATGTCTGCACATGCGCGAAGCGGTTATTCTTACTTCATTACTTTTATGGATGACTTTTCAAGGTATGGTTATGTCTTCTTAATGAAACATAAATCCGAAGCCTTTGGAAAGTGCCAGGAATATAAGAATGAAGTAGAAAAACAGACCGGCAAAAGTATCAAGACACTAAGATCTGATCGAGGTGGTGAATACTTAAGTGCCGAATTCCTGGATTACTTAAAAGAGAATGGAATTCTCTCTCAGCTTACTCCTCCATACACTCCGCAACATAACGGTGTATCGGAGAGACGGAACCGCATCCTATTGGATATGGTATGGTCCATGATGAGTAACGCTGAGTTACCGCGATCATTCTGGGGATATGCGCTAGAATCAGCTGCATACCTTTTGAATCGAGTTCCTACTAAGACTGTGCCTACCACACCATATCAGATGTGGTGTGGGAAGAAACCCTATCTTAAGCATATTAAGACATGGGGATGTCCAGCTTTTGTTAAAAAGCAGCATGTGGACAAACTCGAGGCACACTCAGTACAGTGCAAGTTCGTGGGATATCCAATGAACTCCACGGGATATTTCTTTTACTGCGAAGAGGAACAAAAGGTTTTTGTTTCTCGTCATGCCTACTTCTTGGAAACTGAGTTTTTGGAAAACCAGATAAGTGGGAGCACAGTAGAACTGGAAGAAATTCCAGAACCACGAGCTATTAATGAAAGCTTAGTAGAACCAGAGGGTTCAAAAGAACAGGACATTCCTACGCCGCTCCGCAGGGGTAGTAGGCAGTCTCATCCGCCCGAGAGATTACGGTTTTCTCATAGACGGGGATAGAGAGGATTGCATCATAGATTATGATGAGCCTACTAGCTTCCAGCAGGCCGTTTAGAGCGTTGACTCGGTAAAATGGCTGGATGCAATGCGGACCGAAATGGAGTCTATGTACACCAACAAAGTATGGACGTTAGACATTGCTCCAGATGGGGTAAAACCCGTAGGATGCAAGCGGATCTTCAAAAGGAAGATTGGTGTAGATGGACAGGTTGAGACCTATAAGGCTAGACTTGTTGCAAAGGGTTTTCGTCAAAGACCTGGTTTGGACTATGACGAAACCTTTTCTCCAGTGGCCATGCTGAAATCCATTCGGATCCTTCTTGCCATTGCTGCCTTCTACGATTATGAGATCTGGCAGATGGACGTAAAGACCGCTTTTCTAAATGGAAATTTAGAGGAGCGTGTCTATATGGACCAGCCAGAGGGTTTCATTCAGAGTGGGAGCAGCGGAAAGGTGTGCAAGTTGCTTAAGTCCATCTATGGACTAAAGCAGGCATCGCGGAGTTGGAACATCTATTTTGATGAGACGGTCAAGGAATTTGGCTTTATCAAAAATCCAGATGAATCATGCATCTATAGTAGATTTGTAGCGAGAACTGTAGTATTCCTCGTTTTATACGTGGATGACATTCTTCTGATCGAAAATGACATTCCTATGCTATAATCTGTCAAGGGGTTCTTGTCACACAGGTTCTCCATGAAAGACCTGGGTGATGCCTCATACATCTTGGGGATCCGGATCCATCGTGATAGATCCAAGAGGATATTAGGACTTTCACAGTCCAGGTACATTGACACCATACTGAAATGGTTCAGTATGGAAGATTCCAAGCACGGTAATCTACCGGCTTGTCACGGGATCACCCTCTCTAAAGAGATGTCTCCCAAGACTGATTTGGAAAGGGATCGCATGTCTATTATACCCTACGCTTCTGCGGTAGGCTCTATAATGTATGCGATGTTGTGTACCAGACCGGATGTAGCTTATGCACTGAGTGTAGTAAGCCGGTATCAGTCAAACCCTGGGGAGAAACACTGGATAGCGGTAAAAAACATTCTCAAGTACCTGAGAAGGACTAAGGAGATGTTCTTGGTGTATGGCGGAAAAAACCTCCAGATCGAGGCCTTTGCTGACTCCAGCTTCCAGAGTGACAAGCATGATTCCAAGTCCATGTCGGGTTTTGTCTTTACCCTCAATGGAGGGGCGGTGTGTTGGAAGAGTTCCAAACAGGAAACCGTTGCCGACTCGACCATGGAAGCGGAATACATCGCTGCATCTGATGCCGCAAAAGAAGCCGTCTGGATGAGGAAGTTCTTGAAAGAACTTCAGGTGGTTCCGTCCATTGTTGATCTAATACTTCTGTATTGCGACAACAACGGGGCTATAGCTTTAGCGAAGGAACCCAGGTCCCATCAGAAATCTAGACACATCTTGAGGCGGTATCACCTGATCAGGGAGATCGTGGATCGCCAGGAGATCGAGGTTCGGAGGGTTGCTTCAGAAGATAACACTGTAGATCCATTCACCAAGGCCTTGCCCCAGACTCAGTTCGAGCGGCTGATCGAGATGATAGGTCTTCGATACGCCAGTACATGGCCTTAGTGCAAGTGGGAGATTGTTAGTGTATATGCCCTAGAGGCCATTACCGTATCATACTAGTTTGTATATTACTTAATGGAAGCTTGGGATATTCACCTTGTATAAACAATCTTGCTCAAAATGGTAGTATGCTACTTGGTTTGTTTCTACTTCAATGTGTACATGTGTTTATTTTTAGTATATCACCTATACACATTAGTGGAGCCCTTAGGATCTTTGCTTGATTACCATCGTTGTGATAGCAGTCACACTCGTGGGGGCTAGGTAATCCACAAGCACATCCTTATGCAGGTCCCTAGTCGCAGGACTATCGAGACAGGGCATCGATACTCCGGAGTAGACTAGCGTATGCGCTTCTCATCCCAGCACGGGAGACGGTCTGTCCCACAGCCGTCAGTACGTCGTACTTGAGATAGTATGCGGGTGCTCGTTAGGTTATGAGTATACCGGACAGGACTCGTCGGGAACTGACTGGTTGGTATTATACCTATCGTCAGTTATCAGTTCCCAGAGGACATGAGTACAGCTTTGTCCGCTGACTTGACACTGTCACTTCGCCTCGAGTGTGTTCCCACTGTACTTTGATTACTACCCTACCACGGCTCAAAGGAGTCGTGCAAACAGGTAGTAGTTGGGTGCAGTCCCGAAGCACTTGGAGGTAGTGACGGTTAGACAGGATTCGTCTCTCCCGGTATTGGGGGTTGACATCGCGCTGTGTCTAGAAGAGCCATTACTCGAGTAGTCCCTGGCCAGGGCAAGCGAGATATACAGGTAGGTTTCCAGTGTTATCTCAGGGTGTTATGGGCTTCACTCCGATACGACTTGTACCGCTATTAGGGGACTGACTGTCACGACCCGAAAGTACGGAACGTGACCGGCACTTAGATTACGAAACGTCTAGAGGCGCAACGTAACCTAAATAAGCCGAAGCCCAGAAATCTAAACCATGAAAAAGAAGAAGAAGCAGTAAAAGAAATCATGAAGGAACAAGTTTAAAACATCAGCAAATTTTCTCAAAAATTTCGGCAGACTCTCCTCTATAAAAACTGGCCCCCCAAACGGGTACAACAAGTAAAATATACATAAACAATAAAAAGCATCCCCAACGGGAGCTAGCTCAACGCCAACAGGCGGAAACAACCACAACAAGCACAATAATATACAACGCCAAAGGGCGAGGCTCAAAACTCAATAGAAAAAAAAACCACCAGATCAGAATAATACAAGCGCGACTCTAAGGTCGAAATAAAAAAAATACTGGTCCAATAAACTTATCAAGTAATACAAGTATGGTTGATGGAGCTTTCTAGATACAAATGAAATAATAAAAATACAACGGCGGTCCAGATACAAATGAACCAACCTACCGTGCAAATCACCCGGAAAGAAATCATGTGTCAGCACTGCCAGGGAAACCTGTACATCGAACCTGTAATAAAATTTGGCACAACGGGGGTGAGTTGCCAACTCGTGAGTAGAAAACATCTACGAAAAGAAATCGAATGCACGACGCTATCCTAGGTCATAATAATACACTACTATATCCCAATCATCTAGTAATGGCAGGGTAATACTACGTGTAAGTGCAGATACTCCATGCTCGGGTCAGTGCCTCATATAATACTATGTCATATGAAATGAAATGCATGCACCATGAATGTAAAGTAACAAATCCTGAAATCCAGATATATCTGTATAAGAAATCTTTAGCTGTTATCATAGTAAATGTGTATAAGAATCTGAAATCTTAATAATGAAATCCATGAAAATCCGTGTCAAGCATCGACACAACACATGTAATCTCAAGTCTCAATATCTCGGGCTCCGTCAGTCCGGATCGGCCCATTTCATCAAATCTCACGACAACGGTCGGTATCCTCCGGATATCCGCCGCGCCAGACATCACCGGTAGGTAGCCTTCCCCTGCCAGGCTCATCGTCTACAACTCGATCTTCTTGCCCCGGGGTACCATACCGGGCCCACCATATACCCGAGACGGTTCATCCACTCCTCGAATCGGGTCTCGAAATCCATCAGAAAACATGAAATCTCATGGTGGACGACACCTACATCACGAGAAAATCGCATCTTATGTTTTAAGAAAAAGAGAGGAGGAGAGAGAGAAGTTTTTATATATTCTTGCGGTTTTCCCCAAAAATCCAGAAATCTCATAGAAACCCAAATCTCAAATCATGAGTAAGTATATGATAAGTTTCGGCATATGCCCATAATACTGCATGATAACATGAAAATATGAATGCATGAATGTCTAAGTAATAAATATCATGTCTATACTAACGTCAGAGAATAATCACAATATTATATCGGTCAAGTTGTTAACTGATTCTATCAATAAAAGATAATATAATCTAAAGTGTACGTGACATAGCAATTACCGATGATGATGTGTGTGAGCCGGCAAATAAGTGTGTGTGGAATATGCGCATCATCGGTAATGGTGCTGGTGTCCTAACAGGTAAAGTTTATACTGATTATAGCAGCATATGTAAGAACATGCATCATTATGATTACGGTATGAAAGTAAAGACAGATGTGTATTATCCACCCATTTGATATACAAATATAACTACCACTATAAGACTCGAACCTAAACTAGTGTCCATCTAACCCCTTAAGGAAAACTAAACCTAAGAACTAGTCGATAAGAAGTAGGAGTACACCTAAAGTCTGAGTCCATATCTCTAATAGTCGGCGATCCAGCCTCAATAGCGTCACGTACATAGTACGACTTCCTCAAATCAAGAATGCGGATCAATCATCACATCAATGCCTCATACGGTAAAATCCATCGTACGGCATCCCAACATCGGGGTACGGGTCAAATATCATCTACGTGTCTCATTATTCGTATAATATCATCATCAACACATGTCATGATCAAGGTGCTATGCTGTAATCGCATGCATCAATCATATATCATTGCCCTCATAATATGCATCATTAGTTTATCCTCAGAAATATCATGTCATATGTATCATATTGTGATTAAGTCATACTGATATCATATCGTCATCAAGTCACACCTATATGATATCAACATCAGGTCACACCTATATGATATCGTGATCAAGTCATACGTATCCCATATCGTGATCAGTCACAAGTTACAGTCCAGGTACTATTTTAGAGTCCCATGTATCTTAATATCATCACCACCCATTATAATTTATGTATCCATGTTCGTTATCTCATTCTCTAATGATCCGCTAACACTTTAATACAACTATATAGTCAAGAATCACAGCATCAAGCCCAGTTATACTGTTTCATCACACCTCAGATATCATATCACATCAATGAATGCCATATACGTGTTGTGTGTGTATATATATATATATACCTATACCTAGTCATATATATATATATATATACACATACACGTATACACCATGTCGAGTTTCAGTATGTGCGTGTGTGTGTTTCTACCTGAAACCTACGAACCTCTTCCAAGGTATTCATCCTCTGATATGGTCTTCCTAAATCAGTCTTGTCCAGCCTAGGGTCCTTACTAGGGTCCTACTCATTAAGAATCTAGGGTCACATCTTGGTTCCTAATGTCAATAAGTATTATTCCTATTCTACGTTGCGGGGGTGCTAAACGCCATCCACCCGACTTCCCCCCATAGATATGCATCTACTCACCTGGTCCATGTCTGCCGAAGACGGTGTCGCCATCCTCCTCTTCATCGTCCGCAGTCTACGTGAGGGGTACCTAAACGCAAACATATAAATAGCATCGTAAACTGAATCACATACAAAAGTCAAAACGACGTAAGGAACAAGCATAGGTTAAAACCTATGTCCCGTCCACGCAAACGAACCAAATATCGCTCGATATCGGCGTACAAACTCCGATGGATCAAGATAACATGAACAAATAACTCATAGTTTTAAAACTCGTTACATATAATATATAACATGATTAAATCCATCGAAACCCTAAAAATCGATCAAACCGTCCAATTTCGTAAAACCCGAAAATACCAATTTACCGTTTTTCTTTAAAACATGAAATTTAAACGAAACCAATGGTCATAAAACTCATTAAATAGCATAACTAGACTATACAAACCATTATTATATTTTTATTACACAAATTTGTATTAATTTGAAATTTCTAGTTTGCAACCTTTAACAATTTTCAACATTTTTCAAGCAAAATACCACAATTCCACCACAAAACGTGATTTTACATGAATTAATGTATTAAACCATAATTCATGATGATAATGATTTAATGAAACCATAAATTATATTTTTAATCTCATTTATTTAGGAATTTCTAAAATCTAGTTTACAAAATAGCATTTTTTTATCACAATTTATCAATTATCAATAGAAGCTAGCAATCAATTTAAGTTTCCATTCCACCAACAAGTTAATACCCTTATTAAGACCACAATCTAGTGTTACAAATATTAATTGAAATTTTATTTCACCAAAACTTATGTTTTATAGAAACCTAGTTAGCAAAGTTCCTAATTTAAACAATTTTAAATGAAAAATTTACAATTCAACAACCATGGAAGATTTTCCAATTCTAAAAGTGTTAAACTAACAATTATAACCCTAATTAATTAATAAAAATCATAACTTGAATTTACAAACCCTAACTTGAATTTTAAAAATTGAACATAGGATTAATTCATTAAATCTAAACATGCTTAAAAGAAACATCTAATAACAAATAAACAAAAGAAGGAAATTTATACCTCCAAAATATGAAATCCAAACAAGAAAATGAGCCTCCAAAATGCATGCTTTCCATCTCCAAATTCCATATAAAATGAGCAAGGAATAAAGGGTATGAAATAAATAGGATTTTGTGGATTTTTATTGAATTTTTTGATGTATTTTTGATGAATTTTTGTAATAAAAATGAAGTGGGAAATGGGGGGCTGCCATGAGGGTGTGTCCGGCCAAGCAAGGGAGAGAGGGAGAAAGAGAAAAGAGTTTCATGAGTTGTATAGAAACTTCATCAAACAATATCTCACTTTATGTCTTTTCATGAATTTCTTCATTTTCTTTCATTTCTTTACTAAAACAACCAAGAAAACTCTAGAAAAATGGGAAAATTTGCAAATAAATATTGCATGAAACACACTAAATTCTAATATGCCATGGTTCATTTTTACAAATTAAAACCATTCATATTTGTAATTTACACTAATTTAGTGTAAAAATAAAGCTTATGTTAATATTTAAAATAATTAATTTAGGAAAAATATTTAATTAAACTAAAAATTTATAAGTGGCTAAATAAACACCATTTACTAGTAATAACATAATTAAAATAGGTATTTTTGAAATTATAATGAAAAACAATCACGGTTTGGTTTTACGAAAAATACATTTTACTTTACCGAAAATCATAAAATTCACTTAAACAATTTTATTCATTTAATTATCTATTTAATTATTTTTAAAACGTTACAATCTTCCCCCCTTTAAGAAATTCGGTCCCCGAATTTAAGTTAAAACTCCCCCTCCAAATACTAAAACATTTAGCAAAACACTCAAATCGTCGGGGCTCCGAAATCATCAATACATAACAAAAATCAACTCCGTCAAGCATAACGCAATCATCGGAGTTATGGCGAGAATAAAATATCAAAACCCTAAGGTTACTAGGCACTCTAAGGAGGTCTCACAAGGCATCAACCATACCAATTTCAAATTTTACAAGTGCCGAGAAACCCTAATACGGATCGTTAACTAGAATTTAGGCGAAAACAATAACTAGTTAACAACTTAACTAAGAGTTAACGGAAAATACAACTTTTGTAGATCCTGTACTCCACCTCCATAGCTCCGTGATGATGTCTCCTCGCTGCGATCATCGGATCCCGGGCTCTAGCGTCGGCTTCATCGGAGAAATGGTCGGGCTAGGTCGTCGACTTCGACGCCGAAGATGATCTACGTCGAGGCAGCACAAAATCAAGCTCCAACTTCACCAAGTAATGAAACTTGTGAAGAAAACACCCTATACTACTTGGCAAGTGGTAGAGGATGAAGAAATAGGAAGTGGGTTCACTTTAGAATTAGATTTCTCACTCTTTTTCACTAGTTGCCATTGATGGAGGCAAGCATTTCTTCTTGATGAAGATGAAGAAGAAGATGATAGAATATGATAAGTATATACAAAAAGAATAATAAAAATCAATACTTATCATATCCTAACATTGGTTAAGTGTAGAGAATGAATTAGGGTTAGTTTGAATGGTTAGAGTTAAGCATGAAAACAAAAATGGTCACTTAGTCAAAGCTTCATGAAGCTTCAACTAACAAACAAAGAAAGCCTCCAATCATTTATTTATCTTTTCCAAAAAGAAAAAAAATAAATAAATAAATAAGCAAATAAACAAAACCCTAATCATTAACTTAACCATGGTTTAATCTTTACACAAACTCAAGTGAGCATGTATCATCAAACATGATACAATCAAGTGCACACAAAAATATATCACATATACAATGTGCACATCAAGTGAGAAAATCCTTTTAAATGAACCTATATTAGTTAATGTAAAGTGATATATCAAATATATAATTATACATTAAATCATTAAATCAACACTTGACTTAATGATCCGGTCATATCACATATAACCGACTAATATCAATAGTAACAACTTATCGAATCAACACTTGATCCGATAACCCGGCTATATCGCATATAACCGATCAATGTCACAAATCGCGAGAATCAAATACAGTATCACATACTAGTATTATTCTCGGTCTCGCACATATCTCATATGCGCTCCTATTTCGTTTCGATTGAGCCAGGAAACCTCTGTGTAGGACTCTAAAGACTAGTCAATACGCCGGCAGCAGATGATGATCATATCAAGCACCCACAAGCCGCAAGCGGTCTACTAAACGTAACGGCCACCCGGGTATTGAGTGATCAGAAGATCGACGAGCAAGCCGCTCACACTCCTGTGAATCCAACCAGTAACACTCACAGTACATTCCGGTCTGTTCGTCTGATATGTCGCATATCTCGCCTAGGGGTGGTAAACGTCAGACCCCAATAGCTCGATAAGTCATGCCGACGTGAGGTCCATAACATGTGTGAAACTACTGATAACACTTACCAGTAGATCACTGCAACCCTGGCCAGGGATTTCCTGTTATGGCCAGTCGAGCATAGCGCAACATCAACCCCCCAATACCGGGAGAGACGAATCCCCTCCAATCGCTCATTGCCTCCATGTGAATCGGGACTGTACCCAAAAACCACCGTTTTGCACGCCCTCTTGGACGTGGTAAGGTGGAAATCAAGCACAGTGGGAATCACACAAGACTCTATGACGATCTCGGGTCTACAGACTAACCTGTACCAGTGTCATAAGAGAACTGCCCATCTGACGTAAGGTATAATACCATCTGGAGTTCTCGGCGAGTCTGTCAGTGTACCCAGTCTCCACTGAGCACCCGTATATCATCTCTGATGTCAAACACCAATGGATATGGGATCATCCATCGCCCATCTGTATGGGTCGAGAAGGTATACGCTAGTCTACTCTGGTATATCGATGCCCTGTCTCGATACACCCACGACTGGGGACCTTGAAGGATGTACTTATGGACTACCATGTCCCCACTAGTATGATCCGCATCATAGTCCAGGTAGTCAAGTACACATCCTAAGGGGCTTTACCAACATGTAACAGAGAGAACAATCAGTATACACGTTAAGGTAAAGAGTAACCAGATAGCATACTATCATGTCCAGCAAGAAGTCCTCCCTATATATGTCCCGGCATCCACTACAATATACATCCTATGCATAGCAATGGCCTCTAGGGCATACATATAACTAACAATCTCCCACTTGCACTAGGGCCATCTGATAGCAGTGGTTATAGTATCTCATACTCAACCATCCCATAAAAGTCTCTCTCTGGAAAAGGCCTTTGTGCGTGGATCCGCCGTGTTGTCCTCTGAGTCTGCTCTCCTAACCTCGATCACCCTGAAGATCAACTATCTCCATGATTAGGTGATGCTGCCTCAGAATACGTCTGGGTCACTGATGGGACCGGCGTTCCTTGGCATAAGCCACAACCTCCATTGTCTCACAATGGTAGGAACGTAGTTCATCTCATGAACCAATATACATCCAGACAGCCTCTTGGTAGCATCTTAAGTAGCGATGTATCCTGCCTTTATCGTCTAGTATGTCACGGTATCTAGCTTGGAACTCTTCCAACATACCGTCCCTCGATAGAGGGTAAAGACAATGCCTGTGACTGACATTCAGTCGTCTTATCACTCTGGAACCTTTCCAGTGATTTTCCCCAGGATCGATTAATACCATCTCACTAAACTAGTGAGAATCCTAACATCCAGTTACTTCTATCTCATAGATCAAAACCGAGGATTTAGTAGGTATTATTTGATCCTATATGGAGAATCTAGTGATAAGCGGAGATTGACCGAGCGTAGCATAGGAAACTCCTTCCCTATCAAGAGTATGTCATCCACGTACTCTATGAGGATCACTTACCATACTCCTACTACCTTTTGTATATACAAGGTTCATCTACCATTTTGATGATGTCAAACTCTTTGACTAACACATCAAAATAGATGTTCCAACTCCGCGATGCCTGCTTTATCCTATAAAGCATCTCTGTACACTTTTCCGCTACTCCCACTATTTACGAAGCCCTCTGGCTGTGTACTTATAGACGCCCTCTTCTAAAACATCATTTAGAAAAGCTGTCATGACATCCAACCACCAGATATCGTAGTCATGGTATGTAGCCGTGGCAAGTAGGATCTGGATGGACTTAAGCATAGGCCCCAGAAAAGGTTTCAACATTATCCACGCTTGGTTGATGATGAAAACCTTTAACAAGTCTAGCTTTGAAAGTCTCAACTTTTCCATCTACACCAAGTAATCTTCTTAAGATATACTTGCTCCTGATGGGAATTTAACCCTTCAGATATAGCAACCAAAGTCCATACTTTGTTGGTGTATAAGGATTTCATCTCAGATCGATAAACATCCAGCCATTCTTACAGAGTCTCACTCCTGATGGCCAGCTCGAAACTAGTTGGGTCATCATCTCATGATGCAATCCTCGCTCCCTCTGTCATAGAGAAACCGAAGTAACTCTCAGGTGGGTGAGGAACCCTACTAGATCGGCGGAGAGGCTGAGGTTCGTTGGTTACTATTGAATCTTTTGGTTCTATCAAATCATCTGCTGTAGTTTGTATAGCTGGAACGTTTCCAGTTCTACAAAACTGACCTTGCCTCGATCTTGTTCGGATTTTGCTTTTAGACATAGGCCGGACAACCCCAAATCTTAACAAACTTAAGATATGGGCTCTTCCCATACCATATCTCATATGGAGTGGTAGGCACAGATTTGATTCGAACCCTATTCAATAGGTATGCAGTTTCTCAAGCGCATAACTCCCAAAAGGAAATAGGAAACTCAGTAGTACTCATCATAGAGCACACCATATCATATAGGGTGTGATTGCTCCGCCCCGATACACCGAAGTGCTATGGTGTATATGGAGGAGTAGTGCTGAGAGAGAATCTTATTCTCCTTTAGAATAATCCAGGATTTCCGTGCTCAAGTATTCTCCTCCTCGATCACATTAAAGGACATAATACTTTTACCCGTATTTTGGTTCTCTACTTCTAAGTTATATTCTATGAATATCTCAAAAGGTTCGGACTTGTGTTTCAACAGGAACATATGTCTGAATCTAAAGAGATCATCAGAGAATGTAATGAAGTACAATGAACCGGTCTTAGCATGTGTAGACAGGGGACCTACATACATCAACATGTATCATCCCAAGAGTTCACTAACTCTTTCTCTGTTTCCAATAAACAGAGCTATGGTCATCTAATCCTTATGACATGACTGGCAAGTTTCACAAGATGTAAATTCAAAATAATTTAAATATGCATCTAAATGTAACTTCAGCCAGTCGGTCGCATTGATATGACCTAGTCTACAATGCCTCAAGAAGGACTCGTTCATTTCTGAACTCTTCCTCTTGTGTGTGTTCCGTATACTAAGAAACTGTAGTTTGATTTAGAACGTTAATGCTTTTAGATAACGTGCCTGAACCGATCAACTTTTGAAATAGGAAACGTTCAAAACATTATCCAACAATACAAAATTATATCCTTTCTTTACTAATAAAGAGACTGGTATGATTTTGTATATCAGGTTCGGTATCTAATAGCATTTGTTCAGAATCAATGTATTGGTAATACAGGGTGACAGTGACCAACAGACTTGGCTGCAACACTTGGCCCGTTTTCTGTCTCATGAAACTTATCACCCGTTCTCAGTTCTTTACCTATCTGTAGCCCATGTAACAAATTACATATGCGGGATCCTGATCTGGTATCACATACCCAGGACGTAAAGAATAATGAGAAACAGTTCTCTGTAATGAACACACGCGAAGATGATGCATCGGTATGCACTTTCTTCGTTTGGCGGCATGGGAAATCTGGTATTCCCCTATTTCCTGCTCTGTCTTATAACAATTATAAGCTTGAGCGGGACCAACATTCCTCAGCTCAGTATAACAAGCGGGTTCGGTCAATAATCCGTATTTTTATCTTGATTAAGGCGTGATATGGTCGCTACCTGGAGAGAGAGAAGAAAAAACTCAGCGTGCGCTCTTGCAAGAATAGATTGGTTATTATTTTATCTAATCAGGATGGCTCCCACTGTTTTTTATCAAATCTTCCTTCAAACCCTAAAAGGAAAGACTAGCCGGGATTAATTACACGCTACAAGTTCGCCAATCTTTCAGCCAGGCCAGTGTCGGTACTTTGAGGGAGGTCCCCCGTACTTTCGCACGAACGTAATTACAGTAAACCTCGTTTTCCCAGAGGCGTAACCCCATTGACACCTTTCTAGACACCCACTTGATCGGCTAATTGTAATGTGTAAAACTCTCCCAGGAGTAACTCTTACTCGCAGTGGGTATCGGGATCCAACTATCTCATAGAAGGTATGCAATCTCATTGCAAATTTCAACACTTGAAATTCCCGATAATTTTGCCCCTAGCATCCTATGACCTTGACGAAAGCCAACAAACCATAGGGTACTAGTCAAGTTCAACCCGTCATTTTCTGATTGAATTAAACCCACCCGCACGACCCTTGACGAAAGCCAACAAAGCCGTACGACTACCCTAATCCAATCGCATCATATGCAGCAGATAAGCAGCATATAGCTACCGCACACTACACCTTGACGAAAGCCAACAAATGTAGCACGAATACTATATACAACTTATCTGAAATGACGGAGGGCTACGACAGGTTTTTCTGAAAACCTATTGCGTAATGAACTTGATATCGTTGTAGAATCAAATGATTTTAAAATGGAGTGTTTTTGAGGCTTTTCTACTTTTGCTAAAGGAGTCACTCCCAATGAAGGGATCGTCGGTCCTTTCCTCGTCAAATGAGGTGCGGGATATATCATATATATCACTGTGCAAAGCAGAAACTATAGAAGCTATCAAAAGACAAACTGGGTGTGTAGCATCTGCCAGTTATTTCTAAAGGAGTCACTCCCGGTGAAGGGATCTCGGTCCTTTCCTTATCGAATAAGGTGCAGGATGTTCTACAAGGAACACCGCGATGCAAAGCAAGAACTGTAGCTACCTGTTTTATTTTGAAATTCGATTCCACAACATCTTTAGGTTTCTTTTCTTTCATTAATCATATTAATGAAGTCCCATCATTTAAGTTGCCTAAACATCATAGATAAATACGACGTACATTTATGCCATCCGCATTCGCCTCGATGTCCCCTCGTGCACCGTTAGGTTAGGTAACTAACGACAGAGCGGGGTAGGGCTAGTGCGGGTGTAAAACATAAGTAACGTCTATATAATATATCATATATACTATATACAGTATCCATCACAGAACATATCACATGATCACATCACAGATATCGCAGCAGAAGAATCATATGAAATATTGGATATACTAGGACGTCCGTGTTTTCAATACGAGCCAGTATAAAACACGGATTCCACGGTCGCGATGAATAGCCAAACCCACACCCCTAGACCCCTACGAGAGCGGCAAGCAACCCTACCAATTCTATAGTTAGGAGACCCGGACTCGACTCCTCGAGTTGGTCTCCCACTGAACTCCAGAACCCGGTTACTTGTGCTCCCCTCCTTGGGTCTATCCTAGTGCGGAAAAGTAAATAATATACAAAGGTGACATCTTCCGCAACCTGGAAGTGCCCCAATAAAAGAATATTACATACAAGTTTTTACATGAATGAAAATGAAAAACACTCATCTCACATAAAAAAAACCCGGCTATTCAAGCACGACGATCCAATATAACATATCCAGCAACACATAACATCACATGTCATCAACGTAAGTAAATATGCGCATCCCAATTGTCGTTGACATATAGCAACAAAACCGGCGATATCACATATTAAACTTACGTTCACAGAAAAGAAAGTGTAAAACTACAACAGTTGGAATCCGCAAACTCATCAGACATCGCATGCCTAATCAAATGAATTCCTTAGACATCGCATGCCTAACAATTATAAACCCCGCATTTTAGTCTCATTATCGAAAACTCTTTTCAATATCAAGTCGGGCAATTCAACAAGATTCCCGACATCCTGATCGAATGCTCGTCGCAAACTTCAATATACGGCCGCACCCCCAATGCCGTCGACGAAGTGCACCAAGGAGGAACACCGCTGCCGCGAGCACCCGAACGGATGCTTTCAGCGGCGGGGTTCTCCTACAGTCACTTGGTCGGGCTATGGGGTGAGGCTGTCTGTTAAGTTTACCCGGCGAGTATCCGCGTACGCTACGTGATTGCGACGGACTTTTGATCACATCAAAATTCCGTGGCAACCGATCAAGTGAGACTAAAGTGCTGTGTTTATAACATTCATCCAGTTATCTCATAACTACTTGTGAATTCCAATTATTGTATCACATTCCAGATAAATAGAAAATGTTAAACTTTCCGATCGAACAATCAAACACCCAAGTTTTCCCGAAACAGATCAACACATGATATATGTTTAAAAACATTCACTTCATGCCTCAGTACCAACGGTCCAGCCGTAGAAGGGTCAAGCCAACGCCTCACATGTAGCACACCGTACTCCCCCAAACCCTAAGGTTCAAAGGGCAGTTCAAGACGGTCACATAATCAGGTTAAGGTTTGTTGTCTTCTAGAGGGTCCATCGCGTTACTTGCACTACTTAGAACGTTATTAAACCACAGAAAGATCCAACACTTGGAAATTTCCCGACAGGAGAAAAAGTGGGTATTTATATCCGGTCAAACTTTTTAACATATTCAAAAATTATCCGGAAAACATATAGACAAAATTAGACAATCCGATCGAATAATCGAATCCCTAAAACAACCCCAGAAATACTCAACTGTTGAGTAAAAAATAAAAATTTCCAGAATACTCAACTTGAAAGAATTACGGTGCAAGCCACGTGGTCTAAATCACCAAAATGGCCGCGGAACCGCCGCGAAACCCAGGGTGGGGCCACGGTTCCGCGGCGCTTTGGTCGAGTTAGCGTCACATGCTTCACAGTAACTCATAGAATTCCCTGCTGAATTTTTTGGCAATTTTAATTCACAAAAATCCAAATTTTCAGAAAATTTCCAGAGAGTGGTATTCTTTTAGGGTTTCGGATTCGAAGGGATTTCTAACATCGTCTACGCATCGCCTAAGGCTCTAGCTAGGCTCTGATACCACTGTAGGGTTACTAGGCACTCTAAAGAGGTCTCACAAGGCATCAACCATGCCAATTTCAAATTTTACAAGTGCCGAGAAACCCTAATACGGATCGTTAACTAGAATTTAGGCGAAAACAATAACTAGTTAACAACTTAACTAAGAGTTAACGGAAAATACAACCTTTGTAGATCCGGTCCTCTACCTCCATAGCTCCGTGATGATGTCTCCTCGCTGCGATCATCGGATCCCGGACTCTAGCGTCGGCTTCATCGGAGAAATGGTCGGGCTAGGTCGTCGACTTCGACGCCGAAGATGATCTACGTCGAGGCAGCACAAGCTCAAGCTCCAACTTCACCAAGTCATGAAACTTGTGAAGAAAACACTCTATAATACTTGGCAAGTGGTAGAGGATGAAGAAATAGGAAGTGGGTTCACTTTAGAATTGGATTTCTCACTCTTTTTCACTAGTTGCCATTGATGGAGGCAAGCATTTCTTCTTGATGAAGATGAAGAAGAAGATGATAGAATATGATAAGTATATACAAAAAGAATAATAAAAATCAATACTTATCATATCCTAACATTGGTTAAGTGTAGAGAATGAACTAGGGTTAGTTTGAATGGTTAGGGTTAAGCATGAAAACAAAAATGGTCACTTAGTCAAAGCTTCATGAAGCTTCAACTAACAAACAAAGAAAGCCTCCATTCATTTATTTATCTTTTCCAAAATGAATAAATAAATAAATAAATAAATAAGCAAATAAACAAAACCCTAATCATTAACTTAACCATGGTTTAATCTTTACACAAACTCAAGTGAGCATGTATCATCAAACATGATACAATCGAGTGCACACAAAAATATATCACATATACAATGTGCACATCAAGTGAGAAAATCCTTTTAAAATGAACCTATATTAGTAAATGTAAAGTGATATATCAAATATATAATTATACATTAAATCATTAAATCAACACTTGACTTAATGATCCGGTCATATCACATATAACCGACTAATATCAATAGTGACAACTTATCGAATCAACACTTGATCCGATAACCCGGCTATATCGCATATGACCGATCAATGTCACAAATCGCGAGAATCAAATACAGTATCACATACTGGTATTATTCTCGGTCCCGCACATATGTCATATGCGCTCCTATTTCGTTTCGCTTGACCAGGAAACCTCTGTGTAGGACTCTAAAGACTCGTCAATACGCCGGCAGCAGATGATGATCATATCAAGCACCCACAAGCCGCAAGCGGTCTACTAAACGTAACGGCCACCCGGGTATTGAGCGATCAGAAGATCGACGAGCAAACCCGCTCACACTCCTGTCAATCCAACCAGTAACACTCACCGTACATTCCGGTCTGTTCGTCTGATATGTCGCATATCTCGCCTAGGGGTGGTAAACGTCAGACCCCAATAGCTCGATAAGTCATGCCAACGTGAGGTCCATAACATGTGTGAAACTACTGATAACACTTACCAGTAGATCACTGCAACCCTGGCCAGGGATTTCCTGTTATGGCCAGTCGAGCATAGCGCAACATCAACCCCCAATACCGGGAGAGACGAATCCCCTCCTATCGCTCATTGCCTCCATGTGAATCGGGACTGTACCAAAAAACCACCGTTTTGCACGCCCTCTTGGACGTGGTAAGGTGGAAATCAAAGCACAGTGGGAATCACACAAGACTCTATGACGATCTCGGGTCTACAGACTAACCTGTACCAGTGTCACCAGAGAATTGCCATCTGACGTGAGGTATAATACCATCTGGGAGTTCTCGGCGAGTCCGTCCAGTGTACCCAGTCTCCACTGAGCATCCGTATATCATCTCTGATGTCAACCACCAATGAATATGGGATCATCCATCGCCCATCTGTATGGGTCGAGAAGGTATACGCTAGTCTACTCTGGTATATCGATGCCCCGTATCGATACACCCACGACTAGGGATCTTGAAGGATGTATTTATGGACTACCATGTCCCCACTAGTATGATCCGCATCATAGTCCAGGTAGTCAAGTACACATCCTAAGGGCTTTACCAACATGTAACAGAGAGACAATCAGTATACACGTTAAGGTAAAGAGTAACCAGATAGCATACTATCATGTCGAGCAAGAAAGTCCTCCCTATATATGTCCCGGCATCCACTACAATATATATCCTATGCATAGCAATGGATTCTAGGGCATACATATAACTAACAGCTGAAGGGGGCTGCCTCGCTTCAGCTTTTGGCCGGTAACTTGCCGCGCCCGTAGGGTTCTAGGATTTCATTGCACGGGCTATCCACACGACCAGGGGAACGTCGGGTTTCAATAGTGGCTCTGTGAAACCCGGGGATCCCAGATATCTGTATTGTTCTGTGATGCTGTACATTTCTGTGATGTTGCATTTTTTATCACGCCTTGAGCGAAATATTATATATTGGTATATATATATTATTAGATGTTGTATATGTTTTGCATCCGCGCTAGTCCAGTCCCCGCTCTGTCGTTAGTTAGCTAACCTAACGGGTAATGACGGGACCCAGTGGCGAATGCAGATGGCATATACGTACATCAGTATATTTTCGTTCTTTGTGGTGTGATCAATTGATGGGACTGCGTTGATTCGGATCAATGCAAGTTAAAAACAAACCTAATCTGATGTTGTTGGAACACTTTTTCAAAAAGTTGTTATTGCAAGGACGTTCTCTTTTGTTTTGCATCGTGGTATTCAGTTGGAATATCCTGCTCCTCAGTCGACGAGGCAAGGGCCGAGATCCCTTCACCGGGAGTGACCCCTTGGACAAAAGTTTGCGTCAGGGCATTAACTTCACTATAGCCAATTACTTTTTCTTTGCACCGTGGTATTCAGTTGGAATATCCTGCACCTCATTCTATGAGGAAAGAGCCGAAATCCCTTCACCGGGAGTGACCTCTTTAGCAAAGGTTTTCGTCACTATATTTTCTAAAAAGCTATCCGTTCCTTTAACGATATCAAGTTCATTACGTTAAAGGTTTTCGCCAGAAACCATTCGTAGCCCTCCGTCGTTTCATATGGGTGGTCAATAGTATTCAAGCTGTGTTTGTTGGCCAAAGTCAAAGCACAGTGTTTGGTAGCTATTGGGGTATTCATATGCAGCATAGATAGATGCGTTGATTTGGGGCAGTCGTATAGCCTTGTTGGCCAAAGTCAAGGGCTTGTACGGGTGGGCTCAAATTAACCTGGAGAATGACGGGTAGAACTTGACATGTGACTTATGATTTGTTGGCCAAAGTCAAGGTCATAAGAGCATGGGGTAAAAATCACATCGGGAGTTTCTAAAGAAACTGAAACTTGCCAGGCATGCGCATACCTTCTGGAGTGTGGTGACTTAAGTGGATTCCGTCACGTTATCATGCAATGATAGTTAGATCCCGATTTCCACTGATGAGTTGGCTTACTCCTCGGGTGATCCCAGCTAATTCTTCTTTCAGGTTTGGAGAAGAATTTGAGGTTACAGTGGGACGTTTCCAGATTAGATAAATTGGTAACCATTCTGATCTAGGATAGAGTGCACGCTGAGTGTTTCTTTTCTCTCTCTCTTCGGCAGCGACCATTGACCCGACCCTAAGACTATGACTCGGAGACCAAGTTGACCGAACCTTCTTTAACACTAGCTTTTAGATTGTCAGAGTTGCAAACCTCATTGCCACTCCTACTTTTACCCTTTTCTCCAGGACACCCCGTATTACTACGAACGTCCACTTCCATTGGACAAAACCATCGTATGGTTATATACGAACTCGAAAGAATTTATTCGAGGATGGTTTCCGGTTTTGGAGAAAACGGATAGGATTATTCAGTTGTCTTTTCCTTTTACCTTCTCTCAGGTTGCGAGTACTCCTTGGTTTAGGAGATAATACACCTATTACGCATATTGGATAGTCTTCTTCCAAACCATAGGCTGGTGCCGAACGGTAGGGATTGAAGAAAGCCAATTAGCCTAAACGGTGTACAGAAGGTATTATGTTAAGACAAAGCAAGGGATTAGTAAGAGGGCAAAGTAAATTGTGACTGCTATTCACGACCAAACCAAGTATTTTTTTTTCTTTTTTCGCCAATCCAAAATCACCTTTGTATTTCTCCAGGACACTCCGTATCACTACAAAGATCCACAGTTTATTGGATACTCCATCGTATGGTTATATACGAACTCGAAAGGAACTTGTTCCAGTTCGGGGATGGATTCTGGTTCAGGAGAAATAGGAATAAGGTTTGTTCGGTTGTCTTTTATCTTCACCTTCTCTCGCATTGCGAGTGCTCCTAGGATTAGGACAGTACACCCATTATGCTTATTGGATAGTCTTCTTCCAAACCATAGGCTGGTGCCGAACGGTAGGGAAGGAAGAAAACCATTTGGCCTAAGGGGTGTGCAGAAGGTAATGACTAAAGACATATAAAGGGATTTGGAGAGGTGGAAAAAAATTATACGGTTACAGCCGTGAATCTGGAAGAGGCGTTACTAGGAATATCAGGATACCCCATCGAAACATTTCAATGTTTCAGTTTCACTGTGTACTGTTAAAGGATAACTGATTTCCCGATTAGATACTTACTCCAAGGTATGTATTTACCAGGTATGGTTCTCACAACTGTATGGTTTTACAGATGATGAGTGGGAGTAAGTTATTGGGAATTGGGTGATTATCCTCATTATATCGGGATTCGTTGTAATCAGTGATATTTGAGGAAGTCACCTGGGTTGTTTGCCAGTCGGCAAGTATTTGGTTTTGAATATCCGCTGTTATGCACCAATTTCAAATCAATACATCTGTACGTCTATTTTTATAGAGTGAGATATATCTTTTTGAAATTATGTCTGTAACATTTACCTATATCAGTGGACGGTTAGGTAAGGAGCATTAAACAGCGGTGTAATTCTTCTTAACCATAAGTACAGTTTTCAACCTACGACATACAGTGAATAAGTTATCAGACTCAAGGGACTTATACAGAGTATTGTATGTTGTCCAGCGTCCATGAGGAAAGAGGGGTTGGGCCTCGTACCATATTCGGTTTACTTATGACTTCTCTAGTTTTTAGACAGGTGTTTCATGGAAACACAGGGTCCGAATTTTGAGAAGTTATAGGTATTTGAATAAAGTAGAGAACCAAGTATTGCAAGTATCGGGATTCTTCAAATTGATCGAAGATGTAGATACTTGTGTATGGTATTCAGTTGATAGTAATGGTTAAAAGAACTTGCTTCTCTTTCAGGTTACTCATAATTGGAAGCATTCCTAAGTTGAGTAACGCTGATCGGCCTCCTTCCATTTAGTTGATATGCACTGGAGACAACTGCATGATTTGAATCTGGTTCAATTAAATCAGTGCCTCTGGTGCTATATTGGATATAGAACAGTTCATATCTTAACGATGTTAAGGTACGGGGAGTTGTCCGGCTTATGATTAAAACCAGACACTGGACAACTCAAGGCACGTTTCTGTAATGGCTTTTTGTGGGTTGACCCAGGCTATGACGAGGGTTGATTTTCTACCATCTGGCAGATCAATAGCGATATTGTTCTAGACTCGCCACAGTTTTAATAAAAATGGATTTTTTCAGAAAACAGTAGTGGGAGTATGGTAGAACTGGAAGTGATTCCAGAACCACAAACGATTACTGAAGATTTGATAGGAACCTAAAGATTCAATCTGATTTGACATTCCATTGGCCACTCCGCAGATAAGGTGGGTAACCTCTGGCACCCGAGAGGTACTCCGGTAGCCTCAAAGACGGTGACAGGGAGGTTCTTGTTTACCCACACTTGCCATTGCTGTTGTTCCAGACTGTGAGATCCGGCAGGAGGATGAGTATAGCGTCGTTCTAAACTTGCTTTAGAAGTGTACGTTTATATGACTCTGCCAGAGGGTTGTCATAGTCAGTAAGAGCAGCGGAAACATTGGTGGACAGGTAGCTTATGTCTATTTATAGACTAAAGCAGATATAGCGGAGATAGATCATCAATTTCTGATGTGACAGTCATAGGTTTGACTTCATCAGAATATGGGATGGATCTGTTGAGAAGGTAGTAGGGTGTGATGTCATGGTATTTGTATGACATACACAGAGTAGGAAGTGATATTCCTATACTACGATCGGTTATACTTTGGACGTCACACAGTGGTTTCTCCACATGGGACTTGGACATTATATCAGACATACTGGTTACTGGATCTATGGTTTTAGATCTAGATTTGGGTGGTTTCCCAATCAGGGTACTTAGACAGCATTCTAAGAGTATTTAGAATGGACGACTCCTGGCATGGTGGTGTACCTGCAGGTGATGGAGTCACCCTCTCTAAAGGTGTCTTACAGACTAAAGGGGAGAGGGATGTGCATGATTGGCAGATCACTTGCTCGGGCAATTGAGTCAATCATGAGACGTCAAGTACAACACCAGATGTTGTTCTTGCACTAGATGCAATAAGTTAACATTGATCCAATCCTGGAGAAACAGTCGGAAGCAGTTTTAGAACATAAGTGAATGTTCTAGGGATATGATAACGACAGCCTCATTCGGGAGACAGTTATCATTTCAGGCTTCCAAGGTGACCTGGACGACAAGGAAGTTGTCAGAATTATAGTTTTCCTTCTGACGAGGGGAAGTATTTTGGACAGGTGGTCCAAGACAATATTGAGGGAGGCATGGCGCTGGATACTGATTAAGTTCAGTTGACGATACAGTCTAAGAAGTTTGGATTTGGAGTTCATTTATGAGCTAGGTCCCATCAGACATCCAGACACATTCTGAGACAGGTATTGCTCATTTCGGGAGATGGTTTTCTCCACGAATATGAGATATAGAGAGACATAGAAAGAAACATCAAAGCGTATCCACTCACTGAAGCTATTCCTCTAATGCAATAGTTTCGCAAACAGGCTTTGTGAGACTGACTAGTAGAGGAGTTGGGTGCTCGGCATCACACGGGCTGTGAGTATGCGACACAGCAATAATTAGCCTTGAGTGCAAGTGGGAGATTGTTGGAGATAGTGCCCTCAGAGTCAATTATTGGATCACAGACACGTGATTGCAATGATTGAGGGAGGACCTGTCCTAGTAGGACAGTCTTACTCGTGATGATAGTATGCTATCTGGTTTATCTTTATCATCGTGTACTGCTTTAGGTGACCTGACAGGTCACCATTGCATGTTGATAGAGCCCCTAGGATTCTTGCTTGACTGCCAGCAGTATGAGGGCGATCATATACGTGGGAGCTGGTAGTCTATAAGCACATCCTTAAAAGGTCCCTAGTCGTGGGAGTTTCGAGACAGGGCATCGATACTCCAGAGTAGACTAGTGTATACAGTCGAGACCCCGACGAGGGGCGGTGGCCGGTCTCACAAGCCACTGGTGTCAGTTGGTTCACCTAAGATGTATACAGGTGCTCATTGGGTTATGAGTACACCGGACGGGACTCGCCGGGAACATGCTAGTTGGTCTTATACCTGACGTCAGATAGCAGTTCCCTGGTGACATGTGTACAGGTTAGTTCATCGACCTGCGGATCGTCATTTGTCTCGTGTGAGTTCCCACTGTACTTTGATTACTACCCTACCACGCTCAAAGGAGACGTGCAAACAGGTTTTAGTTGGGTACAGTCTCGAGCCACATGGAGGCAGTGAGCGGATCTTCGGGGGTTCGTCTCTCCCGGTATTCGGGGTGAGGTCGCGCTGTGTCTAGGAGAGCCATTACACGAAGCCCTCGGCCGAGGCAGGAGATTTACTGGTAGGTATTCCAGTAATATCTCAGGGTGTTCTGGGCTACACTCCGACACGACTTGTACCGCTTTTGGGGGTCTGACTTTTACCAACCCCCTCGGCCCGCCATGCGATGCTCATAGACGAACGGACCGGACTGTACGGATATTGTCACTGACAGGCTCAGTAGGGTGTCAGGATGAGTTCGCTCATCGACGTCCCTTTTGGTCAATAGCTGGTGGCCCGTCACGTATGGCTAATACCTCTGACGTGCAAGTGGTTAAATCCACAGCCATAGTATTGACGAGTCTTTAGAGTCCACCACACTCAGTTACTCAAGTTTCGGGCGAAACGCTGTAGAGGCCGTATGAAGATATGGCAGGGTTCGATCAGATACGTGCGGTATTGCACGGATCGTGATCGGACAGTTTTTACTAGTCGGATTTGGCTTAAGCCGGATCCTAGTATTGGATAGTGTAGTTTTGTCTCTTTGCATTTGTATTCAGTGGGAATACAGATGCGGGCATGTATATGCAGTAGTGGGGTTTTTCTGTAATTTATTACGGGATCAGTTTTCTGAAGTTGCCAGTTTGCATTCTGTTCCGGCCGGTTTTCTTTTTTTCCTTCGCGGCCGGACTTTTCCGATGGAGGGACTAATTTGCAATTGTGCAAATTAGTATTAGTGGAGGGGTTTCTTGCAATTTGTGGCATCATGATGGTTCTTTAATCATTAAATTCCATTTGCATGTTATCCTTTGATTAGAATGGATTAGAGTTGATTTGAATGGAAAGGACATTGTTATCATTGCTTTTTGATATGGTCACCCCTTTTGCTTTTACTACCATCACCTCCCTTCTTGTTATTGATTCATATATTCATTCCCACCACCATTCTCACTTGAGTAGGCCGGCCAGTTGAGGGAAGAAGGAAAAATGAGAGAGTTTCATTTTTGGAGTGGTGGCATTTTATTCTTCATCTCATTTTTCTTGCTAGAAAATTGAAAGCACCAATTTTCTTCAATCTCTTCCTCCATCCTCCATGGCAACTAAACCCCAAAGAGACATAGACTCTACATTAGCCTACAGCAAATCTTGGACGCGTCGGCTAGCCAACTTCGCGCCCGAGTTGCCTCGGTCCAGAAGTGGGAGCCCGTAAAAGTATTCGGCTACGTGGTGCCCTTTCCGACGAGGAGTTGACGGACGGAGATTCCGCGGGAGATTGGAGTGGAGACGAAGACCGAAGGACACGGATCGTTTGGTATAGCTTCTTTACTCTTTTCTAGTTTGCTTGTTGCTAGGTTAATGGCCCGATCCGGGTGAAAAGTGCGCGGTGGTGCCGGTTTGCTAGTTTGCAAAGTTTTTGTTTCCGCGTTTCCGGCGTCGGATCGACGGCCGGGGCGCCCCCGCGGACTTACAGTTCTACCCGTCATTATCTTGTCAATTTGAACCCATCCGTCCATACCCCTGACTTTGGTCAAATGATAATACGACTGTCCCAAACTAACTCATCTATCTATGCAACAAATGAATACCCAGCAGCTACCAAACACTATGCCTTGACTTTGGCCAAAATGCAAAGCTTGAATACTACTGAATACCCAAATAAAATGACGGAGGGCTACGAATTGTTTTGGCGAAACCGTGAACGTAGTGAACTTGATATGACCGAAGGAACCTGATAGCTTTTTAAAAGGAGTGGTTAATGCTCCGCAATTTAAAACATCATCCGTTTTAAAATAACCAATTGGTTTCTTTTAAATTGTTCCAACGATTCAACTTTTTGGTTTATTTTCTTTGCATTATAAATAATGCGTCCCATCATTAACCTATCATTGCAAAAAAAAAACGAAAATACAACGTCCTCTTATGCCATCCGCATTCGCCACGGGGTCCCGTCATCACCCGTTAAGTTACTTAACTAACGACAGAGCGGGGGCTGGGCTAGCGCGGGTGTAAAACATAAGTGACGTCTAAATAGCTATCATATATAGATATTTGTACATTCGTCAGACGCAATAATAGGCATTCCAGATCTTATATGAACTTTATTGGATTTGCAAGCAATCCGTGTTTGTTTAGAGCCTGCAACAAAAGACGGATTACACAGTTGTGATGAATAGCCATTACCCCACCCTAGACCCCTACGGGTACGGAAAACTACCCGTCAAATACCCGAAATGAAGCGGTCTCCCTCAACAAAGTGAGTAAGCCACTAAACACTTCAAAGTGCCCGGTAGTTTGTGCACCCCATCTTGGGTCTATCCTAGGAGCAAAAACGGCAAAATGAAATAATACAACGGTGGCTACAACCGCAATCTGTATGTGCCCCGCAAAATAATATTACGACATATTACAATTACAACAAATGAATGAATATAATAACCCATCTCAAACCCCGGCTAATCATCACAACGGTCCAATACAGTTCACAACTACAAACAGTAAAAATCATTACAGAAATGTGCAACCCCCTGCCAACCGACATACTAGCAGTTAGGGGAGGTTTACGAACACATTATACAAACACAGATATAATCATATTAGCAAACATCGTAAAATTTCGATTGAGCAAAACACTTTAGATTCTACTCCAAAACTTCTCTGTGCACCTGAGATCTTAGCAGAAAATAAAATATCCCAGAAACATCATTATTAATACCTAGGAGTTACTGAAGAAATTGGGGCTGACTCGGCCCCAACTCGGCCGCGGATCCGCGGCGGATCGCATGGATTCGCCGCGGTTCCGCGGTGAGTTAGCCGAGTCACAGGTCCAAATTTCTGCAGTAGCCCTAGTTTTTCCTGCTTGTTATTCTGAAGCTCCCTGAAAAATTTTTAGAGCCAGTTTAAAAATCGACAGAAACTGTGATAATTCGATAATGTTTCCGGTTCTTTTTGCGTTCGAAATTCTTACGACTTTGCTAATGAGCTAATTATTGTTTAGCGAGGCTCTGATACCACTGTAAGTCGATATACAACACCCCACAACTTGCGGGGAGGCGGAATAATGAAAAACGATCTTGTTTTAGGCGTAAACATCGACTAACCGAGAATCTTTGCACAAAAAATTGTTAGTGTATATGCCCTAGAGGCCATTGCTGTATCATACTAGTTTGTATATTACTTGATGGAAGCTTGGGATATTCACAGTTGTACAGAAAATCTTGCTCAAAATGGTAGTATTCTACTTGGTTTGTTTCTACTTCAATATGTGCATGTGTTTCTTTTAGCATATCGCTTATACATATTAGTAGAGCCCTTAGGATCTTTGCTTGATTACCAGCGTTGTGATAGCAGTCACACTCGTGGGGGCTGGGTAATCTATAAGCACATTATACAGGTCCCTAGTCGTAAGACTATCGAGACAGGGCATCGATACTCCGGAGTAGACTAGCGTATGCGCTTCTCATCCCAGCAGGGGAGATGGTCTGTTCCACAGTCATCAGTACGTCGTACTGGAGATAATATGCGGGTGCTCATTAGGTTATGAGTACACTGGACATGACTCGTCGGGAACTGATGGTTGGTATTATATCTATCGTCGGTTATCAGTTCTCAGATGACATGAGTACAGCTTAGTCCGCTGACTTGACACTGTCACTTTGCCTCGAGTGTGTTCCCACTGTACTTAGATTACTACCCTACCACGGCTCAAAGGAGTCGTGCAAACAGGTAGTAGTTGGGTGCAGTCCCGAAGCACTTGGAGGCAGTGACAGTTAGACAGGATTCGTCTCTCCCGGTATTGGGGGTTGACATCGCGCTGTGTCTAGGAGAGCCATTACACGAATAGTCCCTGGCCAGGGCAAGCGAGATATACTGGTAGGTTTCCAGTGTTATCTCAAGGGTGTTCTGGGCTACACTACGACACGACTTGTACCGCTATTAGGGGACTGACGTTCACCACCCTCTAGGCCCGCCATGCGATGTATCAGACGAACAGACCGGACTGTACGGAGATTGTCACATACAGGCTCAGTAGGAGTTCAGATGGGTTTACCTCATCGGCCTTCTTATCGACATCTACCTGGGGACCGTTACATACAGCTAGTGCTGCTTGCGGTCTGTGGTTAAACCCACTGCCAGCATAGTATCGAGTCTTTAGAGTCCCACACAGAGAGTTTCCCTGCACTGAGCGAAACGTGTAGGGACCGTATGGTTTTACGGCACGGCTGCGATCACTAACGTGCACTTGTGTGCGTATGCTGTTCGTGCAGGCAATACTAATGGGCTTTAGTTTAAGCCGGATCCTAGTATTGCACGGATGGATTTGTTTTGTCTTCTGTGCATTCGCATTCTACGGAATGCGGATGCGGGTGTGTATGCACAGTTTTGAGGAGCGATAAAGGATGAGGTGCCCCATTAGGGTTTTGGCAGTTGGTTCGGCCAAAACCGTTATGTGGCGGGCTCATTAGGGTTTTGACAATTCGTTCGGTCAAAACCATTATGAGCCGGAGACAATTTTACTAATCCTTTTGTGATAATTTAGTGATGGCTAATTGCATTGACCATTTGACCACCTTGACCACTCTTGATTTTGTTGACCCGTTGACCGAAGTTGACCGTTGACCTTCATGAGAGGTCTACACTCTTCTTTGGATTTCTTTTTAATTCTGGATTATGAAAATGGTCAATTCAATTAGTAGCCATCAACTTTATCTTGAAAATATTGGTAATGATGATAGTTTTGCATTATTGCAACCATGGTTCATTTCTTTAGCTCATAATTCATTTCTCATTCTCTCTCTTATTCTTGTGAGAAGAAAAGAAAAGCTCTCATGGTTGCTAGCTCCTCCTTCTTCCTCCTGTTGATATCTTCTTTTGATCTCATGTGTTGAGAGAAAAAGATCCCACAAAGACAAACACTTTCATATATCTCTACTACACAACCTAGGGCATCTAGACTAGCGATCTCGTTGCCCTAGTTGCCTCGGCTCGAGGTGGAGCTCGGTGTACATCTCTCGGGTGGATCGTCTTCGACTCAAGAAGGCCGTGGAGGTGACCAAGATCCGGATCGACCCTCAGAGCGTGGATAGACGAGCCGGACAGCAGAGAGAAAACCCGAAGGACCGGTTTCGTGAGGTATAATTTCTACGGCATAGTAGTTAAAGCCTCTAGTAGTTTGCTAGTTTCGAGTTTAGCAAAGATCCGGCTTTTAGTCCATGTTGCCTTTGCGCTAAATAATTGTTTTTCGCCGTTTCCGCCTCCCCGTAAGAACCGGGGTGAGCAACGTGGACTTACAGTGGTATCAGAGCCTAGCTAAACATAAACCAGCAAGTTAGAAAAGTGTTAAGAATATCGATCGGAAAAAATCACAAAACAAGTCCGGGAAAATTTTCACTTTCTGTCGATTTTTTATATTGTTCAAAAAATTATTTGACATACATGAAAAATCGGCTCAGGCTTTTGTTAGAACACCCAGCAAAATTGAGCCGCTGACTCGGCCAACTCACCGCGGACCGCGGCCATACCATATGTTTGGCTGCGGATCCACGGCCGAGTTGACTCGGCCGCGACTCCGTTTTGCCGCAGTGTTCTTATATGGTTGTTTTGGGATTTTTAATACATGTTGTTTCTATACAGATTTTCCAGAGAACAAAATGACTTTTGGGGTGGTTACAAATCCGTATTTTGATCGATATTCCGTAGACTTTGGCTAATGGATATTATCTGTGATGTGATATATGTATTAAACGTCCGCTAATCGCTATACGTCGATTAGTGGGGGTTATACATATCTGTGATCTGTAATGTTGTTTGTTTGTGTATATGAACTCGTTGGATTGTCGCGGATGAATAGCCGGGGTGGATGTGAGATGAGAGTTTCTTTTTCTTTCATTCATTGTAAAATTTGTAAATTGATGTAATATTATTTGTTTGGCCGCACTTCCGGGATGAGGTTGTAGCCACCATTGTATAATTTCTTTTTACTGTTTTTGCTCCTAGAATAGACCCAAGGTCGGGTGCATAAACTACCGGGTATCTCGAAGTGCCGAGTGGCCTACTCACTGGTTGAGGGAGGTTGCTTCGCTTCGGGTACTTGGCGTGTAGTTTGCCGCACCCATAGGGGTCTAGGGTGGGGTTTGGCTATTCATCGCGACCGTGTAATCCGTTTTTCGTTACAGGCTCGTACGAATTGCGGATTCCTAGTATATCCAATGTATTCATCTGTGATCTAGAATGGCTATCATTTCATGTGACGAATGTTTATATATATCTATATGATATCTATTTAGGCGTTGCTTATGTTTTGCATCCGCGCTAGTCCAGCCCCCGCTCTGTCGTTAGTTAAGTAACCTAACGGGTGATGACGGGACCCCGTGGCGAATACGGATGGCATAAGCGTACGTCATATTTTCGTTATTTTCTGCAATGGTAGGATTAAATGATGGGACACATTGGAATTAATACAAGAAAATAAACCAAGTAAAAGTCGTTGGAACACTTTAAAACCACTCGGTTCTTTTCAAAAACCAGCTTTTTAAACGCGGAGCTTGAACCACTCCTTTTGAAAGCTATCTCGTTTTTATCGATTATATCAAGTTCACTACGTTCACGGTTTCGCCAAAACCATTCGTAGCCCTCCGTCGTTTAATATGAATATTCAACAGTATTCAAGCTGTGTTTGTTGGCCTTAGTCAAGGCACAGTGTTTGGTAGCTGGTGGGTATTCATATGTTGCATAGATAGATGCGTTGGTTTGGGACAGTCGTATTACTTTGTTGACCATAGTCAAGGGTATATACGGATGGGTTCAAATTAACCTGGACAACGACGGGTAGAACTTGACATGTGACTTATGATTTGTTGGCCTTAGTCAAGGTCATAAGAGCATGGGGCAAAAATCTACATCGGGAGTTTCAAAAGAACTGAAACTTGCTAGCGCTGCATACCATTTGGAGTGTGATGATTCTGGTAGGATTCCTTCAGTTTTGTCACACGATGATATTTGGATCCCGATCCTACTGTAAGTATATGCTACTCCTCCGGAACTTTCTCACTTAACCATCAATGGTATAAACCAAGTAGGTGTCTAGAAAGGTGTTAGCGGGGCTACGCCCATAGGGAAAAGAGGTTACTTAATTAAAGAACTTCGCGAAAGCATTGGAAAACCTCCCTCGAAGTACCGACACCAGCCTGGCTGAACGGTTAAGAAAGTATTGTACGGTGAGATTGATCCCGACTAATTCTTCCTTTATGGTTTGAGGAGGGATTCGAGAGACAGTGGGAGCCATCCTGTTTAGATAAATTAAAAACCAATCTAAACTTGCAAGAGCATCATGCTAAAGTGTTTTCTTCTCTCTCTCTTAATTGCATCGACCCAGTGACCAGACATAGGTTACATTTAGATAATAAAATGACTGAATCTGACTGTTTTGACTGCCAAAGGTCTGTCCAGATGTCCATTGCCCATGACAAGCTAGGACACCTCTTTACTGATCCAACCCCTGCCGTCTTAGGTCCAGTTTCCCCTGTCACGGATATTCATATCCACGAGACATCGGAAAAGAACTGTGCGAAAGCCAAGTGCCTTATGTTAGCCTCAGTTGATGGTACATACCAGAGGCAGCACGAGAAGATGGACTTTGTCTCTATCTTCCTCCATAACAAAGATTTATATGGAGAGCAATCTCATATCGCAAGATATGAGACCTCGAAAGAATTGCTTCAAGCGAGGTTGGCTATCGGGTCATCTGTAGGGGGCAACGTCCTTACAGAGACCAGCTCTTTTGAGCTTACGGACATGAAGACCACGTTGAAGAACGGGTCAGATACTGACTTAGTTCAACAGTCTCTACCTACTACCCTGAAGGAAACCAGGGAAGTAGAAAGAAAGGGGAGGGCAGAAGTTTCGGGACTGGATGTAGTAAAAGAAGGATGTTCCTATTGTTACAGGAATGAACATTGGCAGAAGGATTGCAGGGCTTACAAAGCCAGTAGCCAGAATTCAAAGCATGTTGTGGCTTCGACTTCGGGTGTGTTTGTAATAGAGAACTGTATGTCAGTTAACCCTACTTCCTGGGTATTGGATACCGGATCAGGATCATATATCTGTAATTCGTTACAGGCTCTGAGAAACCGTAGGGTTATCAAGAAAGGTGATATGACTCTCAGGGTTGCTAACGGAATGAGCATGTATGCTGAATCCGTAGGGGAATATCATCTAGGACTGAAAACTGGGCAGATATTGATTCTGCGTGACTGTTTTTATGTACCAGGTGCGACTTGTAATATCATATCTGTATCCTTACTTTCTAAGGAAGGATATCATTTACTTTTGTAAGCGATGTAGTCAACATCCACCTAAATCAAGTTCTGATTGGGTCAGGTACATTACAAAACGGGATATACGTATTGAATCAAGCTCAGATCTTCAGTGTCCAGAACACACTTAAAAAAAAGTCTCCGGAATTAAATCAGGCTTTCTTATGGCATTGTAGACTGGGTCACATTAATGAGACACGATTGACAAAGTTACATAAAGAAGGATACTTGGATCCGTTCGAGTACCAGTCTTATTCCACTTGTGAATCTTGTCTCATGGGAAAGATGACAAAGACTCCGTTCACTGGACACGGAGAAAGAGCAAGTGAGCTCTTGGGACTCATACACAGTGATGTGTGTGGTCCAATGTCTACACATGCGCGAAGTGGTTATTCATACTTCATTACTTTCACAGATGATTTCTCTAGGTATGGGCATGTCTTCTTAATGAAGCACAAATCCGAGGCCTTTGAGAAATTTCGGGAATACAAGAATGAAGTTGAAAACCAAACAGGCAAAAGTATCAAGACACTGAGATCTGATCGAGGTGGTGAATACTTGAGTGCCGAGTTTCAGGGCTACTTAAAAGAGAAAGGAATTCTCTCTTAGCTTACTCCTCCATACACACCACAACACAACGGTGTATCGGAAAGAAGGAATCGAACCCTATTGGATATGGTTCGTTCCATGATGAGTAAGGCTGAGTTGCCACGATCCTTCTGGAGTTATGCACTAGAAACAGCTGCATATCTTTTGAACCAAGCTCCTACTAAGTCAGTGCCTACCACACCATATCAGATGTCGAGTGGGAAGAAACCCTGTCTTAAACACTTTAAGACATAGGGGTGTCCAGCTTTTGTTAAAAAGCAGCATGCGGACAAGCTCGAGGCACGTTCAGTACAATGTAAGTTTGTGGGATACCCAAAGAACTCCAAGGGGTATTTTTCTATTACGCAGAGGAACAAAAGGTTTTTGTTTCTCGTCATGCCCGCTTCTTGGAAACGGAATTTTTGGAAAATCAGATAAGTGGGAGCGCAATAGAACTGGAAGAAATTCCAGAATCATAAGCTATTACTGAAACCTTAGTGGAACCAGAAGGTTCAGGAGAACCGGACATCCCAGCGCCACTCCGCAGGAGTAGTAGACAGTCTCATCCGCCCGAGAGATACTACGGTTTTCTCATAGACGGGGATAGAAAGGATTGCACTATTGATTAAGTGAGCCTACTAGCTTCCAGCAAGCCATTCAGAGCGGTGACTCGGTAAAATAGCTGGATGCAATGCGGACCGAGATGGAGTCCATGTACACCAACAAAGTTTGGACTTCGGACTTTGCTCCAGAAGGGGTAAAACCCGTAGGCTGCAAATGGATCTTCAGAAAGAAGATTGGTGTAGATGGGCAGGTTGAAACCTATAAAGCTAGACTTGTAGCAAAGGGTTTTCGTCAAAGACCTGGTTTGGACTATGACGAGACCTTTTCTCCAGTGGCTATGCTCAAATCCATTCGGATCCTTCTTGCCATTGCTGCCTTCCACGATTATGAGATCTGGCAGATGGACGTAAAGACGGCTTTCCTAAATGGAAATTTGGAAGAGTGCGTCTATATGGATCAGCCGGAGGGATTCATTCAGAGTGGGAGCAGCGGTAAAGTGTGCAAGTTGCTCAAGTCCATCTATGGACTGAAACAAGCATCGCGGAGTTGGAATATCTGCTTTGATGATACTATCAAGGAATTTGACTTTATCAAAAACCCAGATGAACCATGCATTTACAGTAAGTAGTAGGGAGAACTGTGGTATTCCTCGTCTTGTACGTGGATGACATTCTCCTAATAGGAAATGATATTCCTATGCTACAGTCAGTCAAAGGATTCTTGTCACAGAGGTTCTCCATGAAGGACCTGGGCGATGCCAACTACATTCTGGGGATCCAGATCTATCATGATGGATCTAAGAGGATGTTGGGACTTTCATAGTCGAGGTACATAGAAACCATACTAAAACGATTTGGTATGGAAGATTCCAAGCGTGGTAATCTACCGGCTTGTCACGGAATCACCCTCTCCAAAGAGATGTCTCCCAAGACTGATTTGGAAAGGGCTCGCTTGTCATCTATACCTTACGCATCTGCGGTAGGCTCTATAATGTATGCGATGTTATGCACCAGACCAGATGTAGCGTACGCATTAAGCGTTGTAAGCCAGTATCAGTCGAACCCAGGGGAGAAACACTGGATAGCGATAAAGAACATTCTCAAGTACCTGAGAAGGAGTAAGGAGATGTTCTTGGTGTATGGCGGAAAAGACCTCCAAATCGAGGCCTTTGCTGACTCCAGCTTCCAGAGTGACAAGGATGACTCCAAGTCCATGTCGGGTTATGTCTTTACCCTCAATGAAGGGGCGGTTTGCTGGAAGAGTTTCAAGCAGGAGACCGTTGCTGACTCAACTATGGAAGCGGAGTACATAGCTGCTTGCGATGCCGCAAAGGAAGCTGTCTCGATGAAGAAGTTCCTCACGGAGCTTCAGGTGGTTCCTACCATTGTTGATCCAATACCGCTGTATTGCGACAACAACGGCGCTATAGCTTTAGCGAAGGAACCCAGGTCCCATTATAAGTCCAGGAACATTTTGAGGCAGTACCACCTGATCAGGGAGATCGTAGATCGCTGGGAGATCGAGGTGAAGAGAGTAAATTCGGAGAATAACACTGCAGATCCACTCGCGAAGGCCCTACCCCAGACTCAGTTCGAGCGGCTGATCGAGATGATAGGTCATCGATACGCCAGAACATGGCCTTAGTGCAAGTGGGAGATTGTTAGTGTATATGCCCTAGAGGCCATTGCTGTATCATACTAGTTTATATATTACTTGATGGAAGCTTGGGATATTCACAGTTGTACAGACAATCTTGCTCAAAATGGTAGTATGCTACTTGGTTTGTTTCTACTTCAATATGTACATGTGTTTCTTTTAGCATATTGCTTATACATATTAGTAGAGCCCTTAGGATCTTTGCTTGATTACCAGCGTTATGATGGCAGTCACACTCGTGGGGGCTGGGTAATCTATAAGCACATCCTTATACAGGTCCCTAGTCGTAGGACTATCGAGACAGGGCATCGATACTCCGGAGTAGACTAGCATATGCGCTTCTCATCCCAGCAGGGGAGATGGTCTGTCCCACAGCAATCAGTATGTCGTACTGGAGATAGTATGCGTGTGCTCGTTAGGTTACGAGTACACTGGACAGGACTCGTCGGGAACTGATGGTTGGTATTATACTTATCGTCAGTTATCGGTTCCCAGGTGACATGAGTACAGCTTAGATCGCTGACTTGACACTGTCACTTCGCCTCGAGTGTGTTCCCACTGTACTTAGATTACTACCCTACCACAGCTCAAAGGAGTCGTGCAAACAGGTAGTAGTTGGGTGCAGTCCCGAAGCACTTGGAGGCAGTGACGGTTAGAGAGGATTCGTCTCTCTCGGTATTGGGGGTTGATATCGCGCTGTGTCTAGGAGAGCCATTACACGAGTAGTCCCTGGCTAGGGCAAGCGAGATATACTGGTAGGTTTCCAATGTTATCTCAGGGTTTTCTGGGCAACACTCCGACACGACTTGTACCACTATTAGGGGACTGACGTTCACCACCCCCTAGGCCCGCCATACGATGTATCAGATGAACAGACCGAACTGTATGGAGATTGTCACATACAGGCTCAGTAAGAGTTCGGATGGGTTTACCTCATCGGCCTTCTTATCGACATCTACCTAGGGACCGTTACGTACAGCTAGTGCCGCTTGCTGTCTGTGGTTAAACCCACTGCCAGCGTAGTGTCGAGTCTTTAGAGTCCCACACAGAGAGTTTTCCTGCACCGAGCGAAACGTGTAGAGGCCGTATAGTTTTACGGCAGGGCTGCGATCACTTACGTGCACTTGTGTGCGTATGCTGTTCGGGCAGGCAATACTAGTGGGCTTTGGTTTAAGCCGGATCCTAGTATTTCAAGGATGGATTTGTTTTGTCTTCTGTGCATTCGCATTCTACGGAATGCGGATGCGGGTGTGTATGCACAGTTTTGAGGAGCGATAAAGGAGGAGGTGCCCCATTAGGGTTTTGGCAGTTGGTTCGGCCAAAATCGTTATGTGGTGGGCTCATTAGGGTTTTGACAATTTATTCGATCAAAACCATTATAAGCCGGAGACATAATTTTACTAATCCTTTTGTGATAATTTAGTGATGGCTAATTGCATTGACCATTTAACCACCTTGACCACTCTTGACTTTGTTGACCCATTGACCGAAGTTGACCGTTGACCTTCATGAGAGGTCTACACTCTTCTTTAGATTTCTTTTTCATTTTGGATTATGAAAATGGTCAATTCAATTAGCAGCCATCAACTTTATCATGAAAGGATTGGTAATGATGTTAGTTTTGCATTATTGCAACCATGGTTCATTTCTGTAGCTCATAATTCATTTCTCATTCTCTCTCTTGTTCTTGTGAGAAGAAAAGAAAAGCTCTCATGGTTGCTAGCTCCTCCTTCTTCCTCCTCTTGATATCTTCTTTTAATCTCATGTGTTGAGAGAAAAAGATCCCACAAAGACAAACACTTCCATATATCTCTACTACACAACCTAGGGCATCTAGACTAGCGATCTCGTTGCCCTAGTTGCCTCTGCTCGAGGTGGAGCTCGGTGTACATCTCTCGGGTGGATCGTCTTCGACTCAAGAAGGCCGCGGAGGTGACCAAGCTCCGGATCGACCCTCGGAGCGTGGATGGATGAGCCGGACAGCGGAGAGAAGACCCGAAAGACCGATTTCGTGAGGTATAATTTATACGGCATAGTAGTTAAAGCCTCTAGTAGTTTGCTAGTTTCTAGTTTAGCAAAGATCCGGCTTTTAGTCCATGTTGCCTTTACGCTAAATAATTGTTTTTCGCCGTTTTCGCCTCCCCGTAAGAACCGGGGTGAGCAACGTGGACTTACAACAATAACTAACAAGAAACCATAGAAGAGTTAACAACTATGATAAGTGATTATACCGAAAGAACTGAGTCCTTCGTCTTGTCGTTCTCCACGTCCTCTCCGGCCTTCTCTATGTAGTAGAAGATCCACCCGAGTGCTTAACTACAAACTTCACCTCTAACTTGAGGTAACTAGGTTTCTTAAATCGCTAATCTAAGTAACCTAGGTGATATAGAGAGTGGTTAAGGATTAAGTAGTCTACTATAATCCTTGGTCTCAATACATGAGAGGGGAGGATTAGGGTTTGAAGAAGGAGAGCTTGAGGAGAGAGAAAGTGAGCAAGAGAATGAGATGAGAAAATGAGCTATCATAATATATATCAAGCATTATGATTTATCCAAATAAAAGAATATAAATGATTAATCATCATGCTTAATAAATATAGGAGGGTGATTCATCTCCATGAGTCATTAAGCATTTATGATGCATTAATGACTTGGATGAATCACTCAAATGACTCACTAATCTCATTTAATGCATATGCCACCTTAACCCCCAAGTCACCATCTTCTAGAAGCTTCTCGCGCAATTACGAGAACGCCCCTCCTATCCGTGAAAACACGGAAAAACTTTAGACTGTATAAATCCAATAACCGGATACTAGAAACTGGCTTAAACTAAAGCCGACTAGTAAAAACTGTCCGGATGTCGTACGTGCGTAAATACATCTATGCATCTGAACCCTTGTCGTAAAACCATACGACCTCTATATCGTTTCGCCTGGAGTAGGGAAACTCTCTGTGTGGGACTCTAGTGACTCGACTACTATGCAGGCAGTGGGTTTAACCACTGACCGCAAGCGGCACTAACTGTACGTAACGGTCCCCAGTAGATGTCGATAAGAAGGCCGATGAGGAAACCCATCTGAACTCCTACTGAGTCTGATGTGACAATCTCCGTACAGTCCGGTCTGTTCGTCTAAGACTATCGCATATCGGGCCTAGGGGGCGGCAAGCGTTAGTCCTCTAATAGCGGTATAAGTCGTGTCGGAGTGAAGCCCATTACACCCTGAGAAATTACTGGAACCTACCAGCAAATCTCGCTTGCCCTGGCCTGGGACTTTTCGTAATGGCTCTCTGACACAGCGCGATATCAACCCCCAATACCGGGAGAGACGAATCCTGTCTAACTGCCACTGCCTCCAAGTGCTCGGGCTGCACCCAACTACTACCTGTTTGCACGACTCCTTTGAGCCGTGGTAGGGTAGCGATCTAAGAACAGTGGAACACACTCAAGGCGAAGTAGCAGTGTCAAGTCTGCGGACTATGCTGTACTCATGTCACCTGGGAACTGTTCATTGACGACTGGTATAAAACCAATCAACAGTTCCATGTGAGTCCTGTCCAGTGTACTCGTAACCCAACGAGCACCTGCATACTATCTCCAGTACGACGTACTGACGGCTGTGGGACAGACCATCTCCCCAACTGGGATGAGAAGCGTACACACTAGTCTACTCCGGAGTATCGATGCCCTATCTCGATAATCCTACGACTAGGGACCTGAATAAGGATGTGCTTGTAGACTACCCAGTCCCCACTAGTGTGATTGCCATCACAACGCTGGTAGTCAAGCACGATCCTAAGAGCTCTATCAATACGTATACTCACATATTAAGATAGAAAAATCAAGTAGCATACTACCATGTTTAGCAAGACTGTTATATATACATGTGAATATCCCAAGCTTCCATTAAGTAATATACAAACTAGTATGTTACAATAATGGCCCCTAGAGCATATACACTAACATCTTGTACTCACGAGTTGGCAAATCACCCCTGTTCTACCACAGTTTCATGTAGGTCTAGCCGTAGAGGTTTTCATAACGGTTTGCTGGCACACCACTTCTTTCCGGGTGATTGCTTGGTAGGTGGGTTCAGTTGCTTCGTGACCGCCGTTGTACTTTTATTTATTTCAGTTATATCTAGTAAGCTCTATCAACCAGATAGTGTATATTTGATAGACTTAGAAAACATGTTGTATATTTTTGGACCTTAGAGTCGCTCACTTGTATTATCATGGTTTCCTCTCTGGTTTTCTTGAGAATGTTGGTTTTCTTTTTTTGTTTCAATCCTCGCCTTTCAGCGCTGTATATTATATTGTCGCTTGCATGGTTGTATCCGCCAATTGGTGAAGAGCCAACTCCTGCTTGGGGATGCCTTTATTCATCACTTGTATATTCCTTTTTGTACCCGTTGGGGCCAGTTTTTACAAAGGAGACTCTGCGAAATTTTCGGGGAAATAAGATGTTTCTTTTAAATATTTAATGCCACTTATTTTGTAAAACCACTTGCTTTAAATAAGTTTTCCTTCACTCTATTCTTTAAAAATGGTTTAGATTTCTGGGCTTTGCCTTACTTAGATTACATTATGCCTCTAGACATTTCGTAATTTAAGTGCCAGTCATGTTCCGTACCTTCATGTCGTGATAGTATACTACATCTTAACTATGGTCAAAATACGTAGCACGAATACTAAGTACTCTACTTCTTAAAATTACGGAGGGCTGCGGATGGTTTTTAAGAAAACCTTTAACACTTTGAACTCGATATCGTTGTAGAATCAAATAGTTTTCAAAAGGAGTGGCTTAAGCTCCGCATTTTTGAAACTTGCTTTTTCATAAAAAGGCCGAGTGAGTTTCAAATTTGATTCTACAACATCTTTTAGGTTTCTTTTTATTTATATTAATCTCATTAATATAGTCCCATCATTTAAGGCCTTAAGCCATCACAGAAAAGAAACGAAAATAGAATGTACGCTTATGCCATCTGTATTCGCCACGAGGTCTCATCATGCACCGTTAGGTTACTTAACTAACGGCAGAGCGGGGGCAGAACTAGTGTGGATGGAAAACATAAGCAACGTTTATTATATATCATATATATAATATACCATTCGTCTCAGCATATAAAGTGATCATATCACAGAATAACAACAGCAGAAGCACATATATGAAAATATAGGATATACTAGGAGGTCCATATTTTGTATTTAGCTAACGATAGAAAATACGGATTCCATGGTCGTGATGAATAGCCAAGCCCACACCCCTAGACCTCTATGAGAGCGGCAAGAGACCCCGCCAATTCTAGAGTTAGGAGACCCAGTCTCGACTCCTCGAGATGGCATCCCACTGGACTCAAGAACCCGGTCACTTGTGCTCTCCACCTTGGGTCTATCCTAATGCGGAAAAGTAAATAATATACATCAATGATGACATCATCCTCAACCCGGAAATGCCCCAATAAATGAATATTACATGAATGAAAAGAAAAACTCTCATCTCACATAAAACCCCTGGCTATCCATTCACAACGATCCTATACATCATATCACAGCAACACATAAAATAACATGTCATCAACATAAGTAAATATGCGTATCCCAATTGCCGTTGACGTATAGCAACGAAACCGGCGATACACCACATATTACACTTACGGTCGCAGAAAAGAAAATGAAAACTACAATAATTAGAATCGGCAACATCCTTAGACATCATAAACCTGGAATATCTCATACCCCGAATTTCATGCCTAACTTATAAACCTTGCATTTTAGTGTCATATTGAAAACACCTTTTCAATAACCTAGTTGAAGGGTTACCTACGACGCCAGCAAGGTATCGGGAGGCATCGTCCATGCCAAATTTAAATTTTGCCTATTTAGATAACCCTAACTAGAATCATAAACTAGAAATAATACGGAAAACTAATGCAAACACTTTGCAATATGTAGTGAGCAAGGAATACAACCTTTTTAGACTGGTCCTTCGCTTCAAATAGCTCCGTGTAGTAGTCCCCTCTGCTGCGATCTCAAGCTCCGGACTCTAGAGAGGCTCCGTAGAAGAAACGAACGTGCTTGCTTCGAAGACTTCGAGGCCGAATATGATCTACGTCGGGGAGACACTAACTCAAGCTATTCCTTCACTAGGTCTTGAACTTTGTGAAGAGAACACCCTATACTACATGGAAAGTAGTAGAGGTTGATGAAGTAGGAAGTGGGCTCACTTTAGAATTGATTTTCTCACATTTTTCCTCATTCCACCATTAGAGCTAGTAAGCTTTTGAGGAGGAAGAAGATGAGGAAGAAGAACTCTTGTGAAATAATCCATCCAAATGAAAACTTATCCAAATGAATTATTCACCCATGGTTGACTTAAGCCCTCATGTTTAACTCATGTAGAGAATTAACTAAAGTATGAGGTTAAAGGTTGGGTTAAGTAATATCTAAGGAAATGACAAAATAGTGGACTTTGTCAAAGTTTCTCCAAGCTTCTTCAAGCTTGATAACTTTGACTAAGTTTATCTCTTTTGTTAAATTCTTAAGATAGAAACAAAACCCTAATTTAACCTAATCATGGTATAAGTCTCATACACCCATCTTGCAAGTATCATCAACATGACACAATGCATGTACACAAACATACATATCACATATGTACAATGTGCACACAAAGAGAGAAAACAAATCATAAGTGAGCTAATACTAGTTAATGTAATATAATATATCAAATATATAATTATACATTAAATTATTAAATCAACTCTTGATTTAATAATCCGGCTATAACCGACTAATATCATGTGTAACAACTTATCGAATCAACACTTGATCCGATATCCCGGCTATATCGCATACAACCGATCAATGTCATAAATCGCGAGAATAGAATACGGTATCTCATATCGTATCAATCTCAGTCCTGCACATATCACATATATGCTCCTACTTCGTTTCTCTTGAGCCAGGAAACCCCTATGTAGGACTGTAAAGACTCATCAATACGCCGGCAGTAGGTGATGATCATATCAAACACCCACAAGCCGCAAGCTGTCTGCTAAACGTAACGGCCACCGCGGGTATTGAGCGATCAGAAGATCAACAAGCAAACCTGCTCACACTCCTGCGAATCCAATCGGTAACACTACCGTACAGTCCGGTCTCTTCGTCTGATATGTCGCATATCTCGTCTAGGGATGGTAAACGCCAGACCCCAGTAACTCAATAAGTCGTGTCGATATAAGGCTCATAATTGGTCGAGAAACTACTGATAACACTTACCAATATATCTCTTAAACTGCCTTGGCCAAGGACTTTCTGTCATAGCCAATCGAACACAGCGCAACATCAACTCCCTATACCGGAAGAGACGAAACCCCTCCTATTGCTCATTGCCTCCATGCGATTCGGGACTGTACCCAAAAGCCATCGTTTTGCATGCCCTTTTGGACGTGGTATGATGGAAATCAAAGCACAGTGGGAATCACACAAGACTCTATAACGATCTCGGGTCTACAGACTAACCTGTACCAGTGTCACCAGAGAACTGCCATCTGACGTGAGGTATAATACCATCTGGGAGTTCTCGGCGAGTCTATCCAGTGTACCCAGTCTCCACTGAACACCCGTATACTGTCTCTGATGTCAAACACCAATGGATATGGGATCATCCATCGCCCATCTACATGGGTCGAGAAGTTATACGCTAGTCTACTCTGGTATATCGATGCCCTGTCTCGATACACCTACGACTAAGAACATTTGAAGGATGTACTTAGCGACTGCACTGTCCCCACTAGTATGATCTGCATCATAATACTGGTTGTCCAGTACTCATCCTAAGGGCTTTATCAATATGAAATATAGAGACAATCAGAGTACATGTTAAGATAAAGAGCAACCAGGTAGCATACTATCATATCGAGAAAGAAAGTCCTCCTTATATATGTCCAAGCATCCACTACAATATAGATCGTATGTACAGTAATGGCCTCTAGGGAATACATATCACTAACAATCTCCCATTTGCACTAGGGCCATCTGTTGTAGTATCTCATACCCAACAATCAGCAGTGGTTGAAGTATCTCATACTTAACCTTCCTATAAAAGTCTCTACTAGGAAATAGGCCGTTGTGAGTGGATCCACGCTGTTGTCCTCTTTATCTACTCTCCTAACCTCGATCTCCCTGGAGATCAACCATCTCCATGATTAGGTGATACTGCCTAAGAATATGTCTGGATCACTGATGGGACGGGGGTTCCTAGGCCAAAGCCACAACTCCATTGTCACACAATGGTAGGAATGAAGTTCATCTCATGAACTAATATATATCCAGACTACATCTTTGGTAGCATCCTAGGTAGCCATGTATCCAGCCTTTATCATCTAGTATGCCACGGTATCTAGCTTGGAACTCTTCCAACAAACCGTCCTTGGACTAAGAGTAAAGACAATGCCTATGACTGACATTCAGTCGACCTTAATACCCCTGGATCCTATCCAGTGATACTCCCCAGGATCTATTGATACCATCTCACTACACCTAGTGAGAATCCTAATATCCAATTAGATCTATCTCATAGATCCAAAACCCAGGATTTAGAAGGTATCACATTGATCTGTATGGAGAATCCTTGTGATAAGAGGAGATTGACCGAACGTAGCATTGGAAACTCCTTCCCTATCAAGAGTATGTCATCCATGTACAATACGAGGATCATAACCATACTCCCTACTACCTTTTTGTATATACAAGGTTCATCTACCATTTTGATGAAGTCAAACACTTTGCCTACCACATCAAAACAGATATTCCAACTCCGCGATGCCTGCTTTATCCCATAAAGCAACTTGCATACGTTTCCGCTGCTCCCACTGTCTATGAAGCCCTCTGGCTGTGTACTTATAGATGCTCTCTTCTTAATCACTATTTAGAAAAGCAGTCAAGACACCTAACCGCCAGAAATCGTAGTCATGGTATGTAGCAATAGCAAGTAGGATCTGGATGGACTTAAGAATAGCTTTGAAAGTCTCAACTTTTCCATGTACACCAAATAATCTTCTCAAGTTATACTTGCTCCTGATGGGGATTTAACCCTTCAGTAAAGCAACCAAAGGCCATACTTTGTTGGTGTATATAGATTCCATCTCAGATCGCTTAACATCCAGCCATTCTTACAGAGTCCCCACTCCTGATGGCCTGCTCGAAACTAGATGGGTCATCATCTTATGATGCAATCCTCGCTTCTACTGTCATAGAGAAACTGAAGTATCTCTCAAGTGGATGAGGAACCCTACTAGTTCGGCAGAGAGGCTGAGGTTCGTTGAGAACTATTGAATACTTCAGTTTTACAAAATCATCAGCTGCAGTTTGTATAGCTGGAACTCCTTCCAGTTGTACCTCATAACCATTAATTTCTTCACAAGAAATTCCCTTTCTCAAAGGTGGCATGCTGAGAAACAAAAAACCTTTTGCTCTTTAGTTTGGTAGAAGATATTCACTTGTGAATACTTGGGATATCCAACAAACTTCCACAGAACTGACATTGCCTCGAGCTTATCCGGATTTTGCTTTTAGACATAGGACGGACAACCCCATAACATCCTTAAGAGATGGGCTCTTCCCATACCATATCACATATGGAGTGGTAGGCAGCTAATTTGGTTAGAACCCTATTCAATATGTATGCAGCTTCTCAAGTGCATATCTCCCAAAAGGAAATAGGCCACTCAGTAGTACTCATCATAGAGCACACCATATCACATAGGGTGCGATTTTCTCCGCCCCGATACACCGATGTGCTGTGGTGTATTTGGAGGAGTAATACTGAGAGAGAATCCCATTCTCCTTTAGAATAGTCCAGGATCTCCGTACTCAAGTATTCTCCTCCTTGATCACATCAAAGGACATAATACTTAAACCTGTTTTGGTTCTCTACTTCTATCTTATATTCTTTGAATATCTCAAAAGCTTCGGACTTGTGTTTCAACAGGAACATATGTCTGAATCTTGAGAGATCATCAGTGAATCTAATGAAGTACAAAGAACCGGTCCTGGCATGTGTAGACTGGGGACATTCATACATCAACATGTATCAATCCCAAGAGTTCACTAACTCTTTCTCTGTTTCCAATAAACGGGGCTATGGTCATCTTATCTTTGCGACATGACAGGCAAGTTGTTGGAGATAGTGCCCTCAGAGTCAATTATTGGATCACAGGCACGTGATTGCAATGATTGAGGGAGGACCTATCCCAGTAGGACAGTCTTACTCAAGATGATAGTATGTTATCTGGTTTATCTTTATCATCGTGTACTGCTTTAGGTGACCTTACAGGTCGCTATTACACGTTGATAGAGCCCCTAGGATTCTTGCTTGACTGCCAGCAGTATGAGGGCGATCATATACGTGGGAGCTGGGGTCTATAAGCACATCCTTAAAAGGTCCCTAGTCGTAGGAGTTTCGAGACAGGGCATCGATACTCCAGAGTAGACTAGTGTATACAGTCGAGACCCCGACGAGGGGCGGTGGCCGGTCTCACAAGCCACTGGTGTCAGTTGGTTCACCTAAGATGTATGCAGGTGCTCATTGGGTTATGAGTACACCGGACAGGACTCGCCGGGAACATGCTAGTTGGTCTTATACCTGACGTCAGATAGCAGTTCCCTGGTGACATGTGTACAGGTTAGTTCATCGACCTGGGGATCGTCATTTGTCTCGTGTGAGTTCCCACTGTACTTTGATTACTACCCTACCACGCTCAAAGGAGACGTGCAAACATGTTTTAGTTGGGTACAGTCCCGAGCCACATGGAGGCAGTGAGCGGATCATCAGGGGTTCGTCTCTCCCGGTATTGGGGGTGAGGTCGCGCTGTATCTAGGAGAGCCCTTACACGAAGTCCTTGGCCAAGGCAGGAGATTTGCTGGTAGGTATTCCAGTAGTATCTCAGGGTGTTCTGGGCTACACTCCGACACGACTTGTACCGCTTTTGGGGGTCTGACTTTTACCAACCCCCTAGGCCCGCCATGCGATACTCATAGACGAACGGACCGGACTGTACGGATATTTTCACTAACAGGCTCAGTAGGGTGTCAGGATGAGTTCGCTCATTGACGTCCCTTTTGGTCAATACCTGGTAGCCCGTTGTGTATAGGCTAATACCTCTGACATGCTAGTGGTTAAATCCACTACCAAAGTATTGACGAGTCTTTAGAGTCCCCCACAGACCGTTTTCTCAAGTTTCGGGCGAAACGCTGTAGATGCCGTATAGAGATATGGCAGGGTTCGATCAGAAACGTGCGGTAGTGCACGGATCATGATCGGACGGATAATACTAGCATGCTTTGGTTTAAGCCGGATCCTAGTATTGTACAGTGTAGATTTTGTCTCATTGCATTTGTATTTCGGTCGGAATACAAATGCGGGTATGTATATACAGTAGCAGGGTTTTCCAGTAATTTATTACGGAATCAGTTTTATGAAGTTGCCAGTTTGCTTTCCATTTCGGCCATTTTCCTTTATATCTATCCTTGGCTGAAAATTGGTGGAGGAGGGCTTATTTGCAAGCATGCAAATTTGATTAGTGGAGGGTGTTATTTGCATATTGTTGTATCATGATAATTCTACCACCATTTGACTTCTTCTTTTCATCATGGCATGACTTTTGGAGTAATCATGGTTGTTGATGATTAGGTTTTGGAGTGAGGTTCTTATTTGTGATCATTGTTTTATCATCATTACCCCTTTCTCTCTCTTTGATGATCACTTCACTCACTCACCTCATTCATACACTCTCCCCTCTCATTCTCTTAAGGAGCCATGGCCGGCCAAGTATAGTGGGCTATCCAAAATTTGTATGGGGAATTTTTGTTCTTTTCATACTACAAAAATTCCCAAGTTCATCCACAAAAAGTTCACATCTCATTCCTCCACCAAAAGGCAACTTCTAGCAACCCTTTGAGACATAGAGCACTACACTCATTCTACAGCACTTCTTGGGCGCGTCGGCTCGCCAACTTTGTGCCTGAGTTGCCTCGGTCCAGAGGTGGGAGCCCGTAAACGAAGCCGACGACATGGTGCCCTTCCGGTGAGGAGGTGAAGACCAGAGATTCCGCGGGGAGATCGGGACGACGACGAGAAGACCGAAGGACACGGATCGCTCGGTATATCTCTCTACCCCTTCTTTAGTTAGCTAAGATTATGTTTATGGCCCGATCCGGGATTATAGTGCGCGGTGGTGCCGGTTCAAAAGTTTAAAGTAAATTATCGCTTTCGTATTTTGGCCTAGGATTGACGGCCGGGGCGCCGCCGTGCACTTAAACTGGTATCAGAGCCACGCCATTAATGTAGGGTTCCTAGGCACTCTCAAGAGGTCTCACAAGGCATCAACCATGCCAATTTCAAATTTTACGGTGCCGAGAAACCCTAGACTACGAATCGTTGGCTAGATTTTAGGCGACAAAGCAAACTAGTTAACACTTAACTACAAGAATACGGAAATACAACCTTTGTAGATCCGGTCCTCCACCTCCACGGCTCCGTGATGAAGTCCTCTCCGCTGTCCAAATCAAATCCCGGGCTCTAGCGTCGGCTTCATCGGAGAAAAAGCGGGCTAGGTCATCGACGACGATGCCGAAGATGATCTACGTCGAGGCATCACAAGATCAAGCTCCACCTTCACCAAGCCATGAAAACTCGTGAAGGAAACACCCTATACTACTTGGCAAAAGGTAGAGGATGAAGAAATAGGAAGTGGGTAGACTTTAGAATTGGATTTCTCACTCATTTCATCAATCCACCATTGATGAAGTCAAGCTTCTTCAAGTGAAGAAGAAGAAGAAGAAGATGATAGAATTATGATAAGTTGTTTTTAAAAAAGGAAAAGAAAATCAATTCTTATCATAATTGTAACCATGGTAAAGTGTAGAGAGCTAACTATAGTTAAATGAATGGTTAGGGTTAATGAGATGAAGACAAAAGGTTTCTTTGGTCAAAGCTTCATAAAGCTTCAACAAGCTTCATGAAGAAAAGCAACCTTTTGTTTTCTTTATCTCTTACCTTTTAATACAAATTAAAAGATAAAAGAATTAATAACTATATCAAAACCCTAACCATTTACTTAACTAAGGTTTAACTCTTTACACAAACCCTAGCTGCCATATATCATCAAATATGATACAATCAAGTGCACAAAATATATCACATATACAATGTGCACAGGCGAGTGAGAAAATCCATCTTAAGTAAACCGATACTAGTTAATGCAAAGTAATATATCAAATATATAATTATGCATTAAATCATTAAATCAACACTTGATTTAATGATCCGGTCATGTCGAACATAACCGACTAGTATTCAATGTATCGACTTATCGAATCAACGCTTGAATCGATAACTAGGTTATATAGCATACAACCATTCGATACATTCATCGCGAGAATGGAATACGGTATCACATACACGCATTATTCTCGGTCCCGCACATATCTCATATGCACTCCTATTTCGTTTCGCTTGAGCCAGGAAACTTCTGTGTAGGACTCTAAAGACTCGTCAATACGCCGGCAGCAGGTGATGATCATATCAAACACCCACAAGCCGCAAGCGGTCTGCTAAACGTAACGGCCACCCGGGTATTGAGCGATCAGAAGATCGACGAGCAAGCCCGCTCACACTCCTGTGAATCCAACCAGTAACACTACCGTACAGTCCGGTCTCGTCGTCTTATATGTCGCATATCTCGCCTAGGGGTGGTAAACGTCAGACCCCAATAGCTCGATAAGTCGTGTCGATATGAGGTCTATAACAATTTGAGAAACTACTGGTAACACTTACCAGTAAATCTCAGCAACCCTGGCCAGGGATTTCCTGTTATAGCCAATCGGACACAGCGCAACATCAACCCCCTATACCGGGAGAGACGAATCCCCTCCTATCGCTCATTGCCTCCATGTGACTCGGGACTGTACCCAAAAAGCACCGTTTTGCACGCCCTCTTGGACGTGGTAAGATGGAAATCAAAGCACAGTGGGAACCACACAAGACTCTATGACGATCTCGGGTCAACAGACTACTCTGTACCAGTGTCACCAGAGAACTGCCATCTGACGTAAGGTATATTACCATCTGGGAGTTCTCGGCGAGTCCGTCCAGTGTACCCAGTCTCCACTGAGCACCCGTATATCATCTCTGATGTCAAACACCACTGGATATGGGATCATCCATCGCCCATCTATATGGGTCGAGAAGGTATACGCTAGTCTACTCTGGTATATCGATGCCCCGTCTCGATACACCCACGACTAGGGACTTTGAAGGATGTACTTATGGACTACCATGTCCCCACTAGTATGATCCGCATCATAGTCCAGGTAGTCAAGTACACATCCTAAGGGCTTTACCAACATGTAACAGAGAGACAATCAGTGTACACGTTAAGGTAAAGGGCAACCAGATAGCATACTATCATGTCGAGCAAGAAAGTCCTCCCTATATATGTCCCAGCATCCAATACAATATACATCCAATGTACAGTAATGGCCTCTAGGGCTTACATATAACTAACAATCTCCCACTTGCACAAGGGCCATCTGATAGCAGTGGTTGAAGTATCTCATACTCAACCATCCCATAAAAGTATCTCTCTGGGAATAGGCCTTTGTGAGTGGATCCGCCGTGTTGTCCTCTTGGTCTACTCTCCTAACCTCGATCACCCTAGAGATCAACCATCTCCATGATCAGGTGACACAGCCTTAGAATATGTCTGGATCACTGATGGGACGGACGTTCCTTGGTATAAGCCACAACTCCATTGTCACACAATGGGAGGAACTAAGTTCATCTCATGAACCAATATACACCCAAACATCCTCTTTAGTAGCATCTTAAGTAGCGATGTATCCAGCCTTTATCGTCTAGTATGTCACGGTATCTAGTTTGGAACTCTTCCAACATAACGTCCCTTTACTGAGGGTAAAGACAATGCCTGTGACTGACACTCAGTCGTCTTTATCACCGTGGAACACTTCCAGTGATTCTCCCCAGGATCAACTGATACCATCTCACTACAACTAGTGAGTATCCTAACATCCTTTTAGATCTATCTCATAGATCCAAAGCTTAGGATTTAGTAGGTATCAGTTTGATTCTTTGTGGAGAATCATTGTGATAAGCGGAGATTGATCGAGCGTAGCATAGGAAACTCTTTCCCTATCAAGAGTATGTCATTTACGTACTCTACGAGAATCGCCACCATACTCCCTACTACCTTTTTGTTTATACAAGATTCATCTACCATTTTGATGATGTCAAACTCTTTGACTACTTCATCAAAACAGATGTTCCAACTCCGCGATGCCTGCTTTATCCTATAAAGCATCTTGCACACGTTTCCGCTGCTCCCACTGTCTACGAGGCCCTCTGGCTGTGTACTTATAGACGCTCTCTTCTAAAACATCATTTAGAAAAGCAGTCATGACACCCAACCACCAGATATCGTAGTCATGGTATGTAGCCGTGGCAAGTAGGATCTGGATGGACATAAGCATAGGCACTGGAAAAGGTTTTATCATAATCCATGCCTGGTCGATGACGAAAACCTTTAACAAGTCTAGCTTTGAAAGTCTCAACTTTTCCAAGTACACCAAGTAATCTTCTCAAGATATACTTGCTCCTGATGGGGATTTAACCCTTCAGATATAGCAACCAAAGTCCATACTTTGTTGGTGTATAAGGATTCCATCTCAGATCGCTAAGCATCCAGCCATTCTTATAGAGTCTTACTCCTGATGGCCTGCTCAAAACTAGTTGGTTCATCATCTCATGATGCAATCCTCGCTCCCACTGTCATAGAGAAACCGAAGTATCTCTCAGGTGGGTGAGGAACCCTACTAGATCGGCGGAGAGGCTGAGGTTCGTTGGTAACTATTGAATCCTTTGGTTCTTTCAAATCATCAGCTGCAGTTTGTATAGCTGGAACCTTTCCAGTTCTACATAACTGACCTTGCCTCGAACTTGTCCGGATTTTGCTTTTCAGACATAGGCTGGACAACCCCAAATCTCAACTAACTTGAGAGATGGGCTCTTCCCTTATCATATCAAATATGAAGTGGTAGGCAACTGATTTGATTTGAACCCTATTCAATAGGTATGCAGCTTCTCAAGTGCATAACTCCCAAAAAGGAAATAGGTAACTCAGTAGTACTCATCATAGAGCACACCTTATCATATAGGGTGTATCTGCTCCGCCCCGACATACCATCGTGCTATGGTGTATACGGAGGAGTAATGCTGAGAGAGAATCTCATTCTCCTTTAGAAAAGTCCAAGAATTCCGTGCTCAAGTATTCTCCTCCCTGATCGCATCAAAGGACATAATACTTATACCCTCATTTTGGTTCTCTACTTCTAACTTATATTCCGTGAATATCTCAAAAGGTTCGGACTTGTGTTTCAACAGGAACATATGTCTGAATCTTGAGAGATTATCAGAGAATGTAATGAAGTACAAAGAACCGCTCTTGGTATGTGTAGACAGGAGACCTTACATACATCATCATGTATCAGTCCCAAGAGTTCAATAACTCTTTCTCTGTTTCCAATAAACAGAGCTATGGTCATCTTATCTTTGTGACATGACTGGCGAGTTTCACAAGATGTAAATTCAAACTGATTTAAATATGCATCTATATGTAACTCTAGCTAGTCGGGTCACATTGATCTGACCTAGTCTACAATACCTCAAGAAGGATTCGTACATTTCTGAACTCTTCCTCTTGTGTGTGTTCCGTATACTAAAGAACTGTAGTTTGATTTAGAACATCAATGCTTTTAGATAACGTGCCTGAACCGATCAACTTTTGATATAGGAAATGTTCAAAACATTATCCAACAATACAAAATTATATCCTTTCTTTACTATTAAAGAGAGTGATATGATTTTGTATATCAGGTTCGGTATCTAATAACATTCGTTCAGAATCAATGTATTGGTAATACAGGGTGACAGTGACCAACAGACTTGGCTGCAACACTTGCCCCGTTTTCTGCCTCATGAAACTTATCACCCGTTCTCAGTTCTCTACCTTTCTGTAGCCCTATGTAACAGATTACATATCTGGGATCCTGATCTGGTATCACATACCCAGGACGTAAAGGATAATGAGAAACAGTTCTTTGTAACGAACACACCCGAAGATGATGCATCAGCATGCACTCTCTTCGTTTGGGCGGCACGGGAAATCTGGTATTCCCCAATTTCCTGCTCTGTCTTATAACAATTATAAGTTGGAGCGGGACCAACGTTCCCCAGCTCAGTATAACAAGCGGGTTCGATCAATAATCCGTATTATTATCTTGATTAAGGCGTGATATGGTCGCTACCTGAAGAGAGAGAGAAGAAAACACTCAGCGTGCGCTCTTGTAAGAATAGATTGGTTATTATTTTATCTAATCAGGATGGCTCCCACTGCTTTTTATCAAATCTTCCTTCAAACCCTAAAAGGAAAGACTAGCCGGGATTAATTACACACTACAAGTTCGCCAATCTTTCAGCCAGGCCAGTGTAGGTACTTTGAGGGAGGTCCTCCGTGCTTTCGCACGAACCTAATTAATGTAAACCTCGTTTTCCCAGAGGCGTAACCCAGTTGACACCTTTCTAGACACCTACTTGATCGGCTAATTGTAATGTGTAAAACTCGTCCAGGAGTAACAATTACTCGCAGCGGGTATCGGGATCCAACTATCTCATAGAAGGTATGCAATCTCATTGCAAATTTCAACACTTGAAATTCCCGATAATATTTTGCCCCGAACGATCTATGACCTTGACAAGGTCAACAAACCATAGACCGCAAGTCAAGTTCAACCCGTCATTTCTTGATTGAATCAAACCCACCCGCACGACCCTTGACAAGGTCAACAAGGCCGCACGACTACCCTAACCCAATCTGCATCATATGCATAAGCAGATAAATACTGGTTAGCTACAGCACACTGCGCCTTGACAAGGTCAACAAGCGCAGCACGAATACTAAACAGGATTTATCTGAAATGACGGAGGGCTACGACAGGTTTTTCTGAAAACCTATTGCGTAATGAACTTGATATCGTTGTAGAATCAAATGATTTTAAAATGGAGTGTTTTTGAGGCTTTTCTAGTTTTGCTAAAGGAGTCACTCCCGGTGAAGGGATCGTCGGTCCTTTCCTAGTCGAATGAGGTGCGGGATATATCATATATATCACTGTGCAAAGCAAAAACTCTTAAAAGCAATCAAAAGACAAACCGAGTGTGTAGCATCTGCCAGTTATTGCTAAAGGAGTCACTCCCGGTGAAGGGATCTCGGTCCTTTCCCTATCGAATAAGGTGCAGGATATATCAAATATACTACTATGCAAAGCAAGAACTGTAGCTACCTGTTTTATTTTGAAATTCGATTCTACAACATCTTAGGTTTCTTTTATTTTCATTAATCACATTAATGAAATCCCAACATTTATATACCTAAACATCACAGATAAATACGACGTACACTTATGCCATCCGCATTCGCCTCGATGTCCCCTCGTGCACCGTTAGGTTAGGTAACTAACGGCAGAGCGGGGCAGGGCTAGCACGGGTGTAAAATATAAATAACGTCTATATAATATATCATATATACTATATACTGTATCCATCACAGAACATCACATGATCACATCACAGATATCGCAGCAGAAGAAACATATGAAATATTGGATATACTAGGATGTCCGTGTTTTCAATACGAGCCAGTATAAAACACGGATTCCACGGTCGCGATGAATAGCCAAACCCACACCCCTACGAGAGCGGCAAGCAACCCTACCAATTCTAGAGTTAGGAGACCCGGACTCGACTCCTCGAGTTGGTCTCCCACTGGACTCCAGAACCCGGTTACTTGTGCTCCCCTCCTTGGGTCTATCCTAGTGCGGAAAAGTAAATAATATACAAAAGGTGACATCTTCCGCAACCTGGAAGCGCCCCAAATTAAAGAATATTACATACAAGTTTTTACATGAATGAAAATGAAAAACACTCATCTCACATAAAAACCCCCGGCTATTCAAACACGACGATCCAATATAACAAATCCAGCAACACATAACATCACATGTCATCAACGTAAGTAAATATGCGCATCCCAATTGTCGTTGACATATAGCAACGAAACCGGCGATATCACATATTACACTTACGGTCACAGAAAAGAAAGTGTAAAACTACAACAGTTGGAATCCGCAACCACCTCAGACATCGCATGCCTGACCAAATGAATTCCTTAGACATCGCATGCCTAACAATTATAAACCCCGCATTTTAGTCTCAAAATCGAAAACACTTTTCAATATCAAGTCGGGCAATTCAACAAGATTCCCTACATCCTGATCGAATGCTCGTCGCAAACTTCAGTAGACGGCCGCACCCCCGATACCGTCGACGAAGTGCACCAAGGCGGAACACCGCTACCGTGAGCACCCGGACGGATGCTTTCGGCGATGGGGTTCTCCTACAGTCACTTGGTCGGGGCTACGGAGTGAGGCTGTCTATTAAGTTTACCCGGCGAGTATCCGCGTACACTACGTAATTGCGACGGACTTTTGATCACATCAAAATTCCGTGGCAACCGATCAAGTGAGACTAAACCGCTAGATTTATAACATTCATTCAGTTATCTCATAACTACTTTTGAATTCCAATTATTGTATCACATTCCGGATAAATAGAAAATGTTAAACTTTCCGATCGAACGATCGAACACCCAAGTTTTCCCGATACAGATCAACACATGAAACAAGTCTAACAACATTCAGTTCGTGCCTCAGTACCAACGGTCCAGCCGTAGAAGGGTCAAGCCAACGCCTCACATGTGGCACGCCGTACTGCCCCAAACCCGAAGGTTCAAAGGGCAGTTCAAGACGGTCACATAATCGAGTTAAGCTTTGTTGTCTTCTAGAGGGTCCATCGCGTTACTTGCACTACTTAGAACGTCGTTAAACTACGAAAAATCCAACACTTGGAAATTTCCCGACAGGGGAAAAATTGGGTATTTATATCCGGTCGAACTTTTTAACATATTCTAAAATTTATCCGGAAAGCCACATAGACAAAATCTGATACTCCGATCGAATCCCCAAAACAACCCCAGAATACTCAACTGTAGAGTCACATTAAAAATAACCAGAAAATATAGCATTCAATTATATGAATTACTGTGCAGAAAACATTGGTCAAAAGGACTGTACGACCGCGGAACCGCCGCATGTGAGGGCTTATGCCGCGGTTCCGCGGTGGAATATTTGTATTAGACCCTCGTATTTCACAGTATTTCAAATAACACCCTGCTTATTTTTCTGCATATTTTTAATTCTCAAAAATCCACAAATTCAGAAAATGTCCATAGAGCATGGAAATTTTGGGGTTTCGGTTCATTCGGACTTCAAACTCCGTCTAGACTTCGCCTAAGGATCAAGCTAGGCTCTGATACCACTGTAGGGTTCCTAGGCACTCTCAAGAGGTCTCAGAAGACATCAACCATGCCAATTTCAAATTTTACGGTGCCGAGAAACCCTAGACTACGGATCGTTGGCTAGATTTTAGGCGACAAAGCAAACTAGTTAACACTTAACTACAAGAATACGGAAATACAACCTTTGTAGATCCGGTCCTCCACCTCCACGGCTCCGTGATGAAGTCCTCTCCGCTGTCCAAATCAAATCCCGGGCTCTAGCGTCGGCTTCATCGGAGAAAAAGCGGGCTAGGTCATCGACGACGATGCCGAAGATGATCTACGTCGAGGCATCGCAAGATCAAGCTCCACCTTCACCAAGCCATGAAAACTCGTGAAGGAAACACCCTATACTACTTGGCAAGAGGTAGAGGATGAAGAAATAGGAAGTGGGTAGACTTTAGAATTGGATTTCTCACTCATTTCATCAATCCACCATTGATGAAGTCAAGCTTCTTCAAGTGAAGAAGAAGAAGAAGATGATGATAGAATTATGATAAGTTGTTTTTAAAAAAGGAAAAGAAAATCAATTCTTATCATAATTGTAACCATGGTAAAGTGTAGAGAGCTAACTATAGTTAAATGAATGGTTAGGGTTAATGAGATGAAGACAAAAGGTTTCTTTGGTCAAAGCTTCATGAAGCTTCAACAAGCTTCATGAAGAAAAGCAACCTTTTGTTTTCTTTATCTCTTACCTTTTAATACAAATTAAAAGATAAAAGAATTAATAACTATATCAAAACCCTAACCATTTACTTAACTAAGGTTTAACTCTTTACACAAACCCTAGCTGCCATATATCATCAAACATGATACAATCAAGTGCACAAAATATATCACATATACAATGTGCACAGGCGAGTGAGAAAATCCATCTTAAGTAAACCGATACTAGTTAATGCAAAGTAATATATCAAATATATAATTATGTATTAAATCATTAAATCAACACTTGATTTAATGATCCGGTCATGTCGAACATAACCGACTAGTATTCAATGTATCGACTTATCGAATCAATGCTTCAATCGATAACTAGGTTATATAGCATACAACCATTCGATACATTCATCGCGAGAATGGAATACGGTATCACATACACGCATTATTCTCGGTCCCGCACATATCTCATATGCACTCCTATTTCGTTTCGCTTGAGCCAGGAAACCTCTGTGTAGGACTCTAAAGACTCGTCAATACGCCGGCAGCAGGTGATGATCATATCAAACACCTACAAGCCGCAAGCGGTCTGCTAAACGTAACGGCCACCTGGGTATTGAGCGATCAGAAGATCGACGAGCAAGCCCGCTCACACTCCTGTGAATCCAACCAGTAACACTACCGTACAGTCCGGTCTCGTCGTCTTATATGTCGCATATCTCGCCTAGGGGTGGTAAACGTCAGACCCCAATAGCTCGATAAGTCGTGTCGATATGAGGTCTATAACAATTCGAGAAACTACTGGTAACACTTACCAGTAAATCTCAGCAACCCTGGCCAGGGATTTCCTGTTATAGCCAATCGGACACAGCGCAACATCAACCCCCTATACCGGGAGAGACGAATCCCCTCCTATCGCTCATTGCCTCCATGTGACTCGGGACTGTACCCAAAAACCACCATTTTGCACGCCCTCTTGGACGTGGTAAGATGGAAATCAAAGCACAGTGGGAACCACACAAGACTCTATAACGATCTCGGGTCAACAGACTACTCTGTACCAGTGTCACCAGAGAACTGCCATCTGACGTAAGGTATATTACCATCTGGGAGTTCTCGGCGAGTCCGTCCAGTGTACCCAGTCTCCATTGAGCACCCGTATATCATCTCTGATGTCAAACACCAATGGATATAGGATCATCCATCGCCCATCTATATGGGTCGAGAAGGTATACGCTAGTCTACTCTGGTATATCGATGCCCCGTCTCGATACACCCACGACTAGGGACTTTGAAGGATGTACTTATGGACTACCATGTCCCCACTAGTATGATCCGCATCATAGTCCAGGTAGTCAAGTACACATCCTAAGGGCTTTACCAACATGTAACAGAGAGACAATCAGTGTACAAGTTAAGGTAAAGGGCAACCAGATAGCATACTATCATGTCGAGCAAGAAAGTCCTCCCTATATATATCCCAGCATCCACTACAATATACATCCAATGTACAGTAATGGCCTCTAGGGCATACATATAACTAACAATTAACCTAGTCTAGCTTGCTCTAACGTGTTTACAAGTTCGATCGAACGGATTTTCCGAAAACCCGATTTCCATTGCATCAGGTTTCTGTCGAAATTTTTTGGGCTCGAAAAATTTTTCAGGTTGTTGCAGAATAACATGCAGGGAATTCTAAGCCTTCTGTAAAATTTTGGTCTCGTGATCTCACTACCCTACCACGGAACCGCGGCCAAATCCATGCTTGGGCCGCGGTTCCGCCGCGACTTTCACTGTTCATTGTACCAAAATTTTACAGTATGCTCCTGAGTTGAAAATGGGGTTTTTAGAATATTCTTTTTGCGCCCAGAATTTCTGTGAGTGCTACAGTAGTGCTTGGGGCCCACTTGGGCAAATTTGATCGATCGAAAATTTTAAACATGTTAGTTCACAGTATTTACATTATATCTGCGCCGTGAATGTCAATTGATCGGTAAATCCTGTCTAACTGCTATAGCCCGGTTAGACGGATTTGCGAACGTGACATTCACGTTGATGTTCTGTGTTGTGCTGTGATGTTGCGGATTGGTCGTGTGGGATAGCCTGGATGCAATGCCAGTACAGTTTTTGTTGTATTATGTACATTTGATATTGCGGGGCGAGCGTCCGACATGTGGACTGCCGTCACTGCCTGTTTGTATATTATTCTTTTGGGGCACGACCAGGTTGAGGTCGATGTACCCGTTGTATGTATATTTTACTTTCTGTACTAGGATTACCCCAAGGAGGGGTGCACGGATAGCCGGGTTCTAGAGGGCAATGGGCCCGCATTTCATGGCATTGAGACGGAGGGAGCTTCACTCTAGAATTGGCAGGCTATTCGCCGCACTCGTAGGGGGTACAGGTTGACCCAGGAAGGGTGCCCAAGTTACCGGATTTCGTGAAGTGCTGGGTGGTCCATTCACATTGCTGAAGGGGGCTGCCTCGCTTCAGGTTTTGGCGGGTAACTTGCCGCGCCCGTAGGGGTCTAGGATTTCATTGCACAGGCTATCCACACGACCAGGGGAACGTCAGGTTTCAGTAGCGGCTCTATGAAACCCGGGGATCCCAGATATCTGTATTGTTCTGTGATGCTTATTACATTTCTGTGATATTGCATTTTATCACGCCTTGAGCGAAATATTATATATTGATATATATACTAGTAGATGTTGTATATGTTTTGCATCCGCGCTAGTCCAGTCCCCGCTCTGTCGTTAGTTAACTATCCTAACGGGTAATGACGGGACCCAGTGGCGAATGCGGATGGCATATACGTACGTCATTATTTTCGTTCTTTATGGTGTGATCAATTGATGGGACTGCGTTGATTCGGATCAATGCAAGTTAAAAACAAACCTATTCTGATGTTGTTAGAACAATTTTTCAAAAAGCTGTTATTGCAAGGGCGTTCTCTTTTGTTTTGCACAGAGGTATTCGGTTATGAATATCCAGCACCTCAGTCGACGAGGCAAGGGCCGAGATCCCTTCACCGGGAGTGGCCCCTTGGACAGAAGTTTGCGTCAGGGCAATAACTTCACTATACCCGATTACTTTTGCTTTGCATCGTAGCATTCAGTTGGAATATCCTGCACCTCATTCTACGGGGAAAGAGCCAAGATCCCTTCACCGGGAGTGACCTCTTTAGCAAAGGTTTTCGTCACTATATTTTTATAAAGCTATCCGGTTCCTTCAACGATATCAAGTTCATTACGTTATAGGTTTTCTCCAGAAACCATCCATAGCCCTCCGTCATTTCGGTTAAATATTCGGTAGTATTCAAGCTATGTATTTTGACCTTACGCCAAGGCATAGTGATTGGTAGCTGCCGAGTATTTATCTGTTGCATAGATAGATGCGTTGGTTTGGGACAGTCGTACTACTATTTTGGCCTACGTAAAGGGTATGTACGGGTGGGTTCAAATTAATCTGGACAATGACGGGTAGAACTTGACATGTGAATTATGATATTTTGACCTCACGCCAAGGTCATAAGAGCATGGGGCAAAAATCACATCGGGAGTTTCTAAAGAAACTGAAACTTGCCAGATATGCGCATACCTTCTGGAGTGTGATAACGTGAGCGGATTCCGTCACGTTATCATGCGATGATAGTTAGATCCCGATTCCCACTGATGAGTTGGTTTACTCCTCGGGTGATCCCGACTAATTCTTCTTTCGGTTTTGGAGAAGAATTTGAGGTTACAGTGGGAGGTTTCCAGATTAGATAAAGTGATAACCATTCTGATCTAGGTTAGAGTGCAGACTGAGTGTTTCTTTTCTCTCTCTTTTTGGCAGCGACCATTGACCCGACCCTAGACTATAACTCAGAGACCAATATTAACCGAACCTTCTTAAACACTGACTTTTGGATTATCAGAGTTGCAAACCAGATTGCCACTCCTACTTTACCCTTTTCTCCAGGACACTCCGTATTACTACGAACGTCCACTTCCATTGGACAAAACCATCGTATGGTTATATACGAACTCGAAGGAATTTATTCGAGGATGGTTTCCGGTTCTGGAGAAAATGAATAGGACTATTCAGTTGTCTTTTCATTTAACCTTCTCTCAGGTTGCGAGTACTCCTTGGTTTAGGAGATAGTACATCTATTACGCAAATTTGATAGTCTTCTTCCAAACCTTAGGCTGTAGCGTCTTGAAAAGTCGTCTTGGTGTTTTCCTGAAATTCGGTGAAAATTCGGTATTTTTCCGAAAACCGTCTTTCTTGTTATTTTGCAGTTTAGGGCTAATTATACCTAAAATGGATAGGTAATTGCTTGTTTTTAGTAGCTAATGAGTTAATTATGAAATTCTGGTCGTTTAAAAATTTTCCCTAATTTTTCAATTTTTTAATATTATTTTAAGCCGGTAAGAAAATACATTAAATAAGCGATAAATACAAATTTTTCTTGGCTAATTTTAATCTCTAAAATTATGATAATTATAATCTAGTGATAACATAAATTTTTAGTAATTTATTTTGATTTTTAACAAATTTTTATGATATGAAACGAATTTATTGAATTTTGAGCTAAAACTTGCAATTTTTGAGTTGTAGGGGGCCTTTTTGCATAAAATTTCTTTTGTAAAACCCCTCTCTCTTTTTCCTCAGCCCTAGGACAGCCCCACCTTGTGTGAGACCAGAAATTTCTGGCCTCATTTCTTGAGTTGCCTTCTTGAGTTGAATTTGATAGTTTATGGTTTTATTTTAATTAAAATGAATAAAGTATGATACATTGACTTTGTGGACTTGACCCATGACTTTCCCCACTTGCCCACACCATCCCCACTCCTCCTTTCAGCTGAGAATCCCTGCAGGAAACAGCCCCCAAATTTCCCCCTCTCATTTCCTTCTAAACTCATCAAATTCCAACTCAAAATCCTTACAAATCCACAAATTTCTTCACAAAACCAAAACAAATCCTTATGCTATCCTTTCCTTAGCCATTCTAGCTTGGATCTTGGTGCTTGAGGCCATCAATTGGAGCAAAATTTTCTTGCTTGATCCATAGATCAAGAGGTATAAATTCCATCAAAGTTACTTTCTTTTGGTAAATTCCTTTAATTGTATGGTTTAGTGTTTTAAAGCTTAGCTAATTCTTAATCTAGTTATAAAAGAATAGTTGTATTAAACTAGGGTTTTGAACCATGATGGTTAATTAAGTTGTTTTATAGTTAATCTAGTTGTTAATGAACTAATCTATATGGTTACCTTGTTATGTAGTCTTCTAATTGTGTTAATTTAGTTAACTTTAAAAGTTCGATTTTAGTTGTAATTGTCGTTTTAGGAATTTCAAGAGAGGGTTAGTGTATGGAATTGAGTTGTGAAGCTTGATTAGTGAGTTGATTAAGGTTTAGAAAACATTATTTAGTTGATTGAACCTAATTTGTTATCTAGTATTTTGCTAACCTAAATCTAAGAGGTGAACTTGCTAATTGGGTTGAAATTAGTGTTAATTAAGTTTTTCGAGTATGGATTTTGATTTGCATTTGCTAAGTTATAAATTCAAGAAATGGTTGTTATGGAAAATAGGATTGGAATCATTGCTATTGTGTTGTAATTAGTGTTTGTAGATTGCTTGTAGTGTGCTTGGGTAATTGTGCTATATTGTAGTCGTTTTGTCGCAAATCGGTAATTTTTGCACCGATTTTGGAATGCAAATGCTTACTAGTTTTGTATAAAAATTATGTGATGAATTATTTTTGATATCTTGATGATTGTAATGGCTTGTCCTACGACTTTTAGGATGCGTGAGTGCGGATTTTTGGGTAGTCGGGTTTTAGTTTTGCCGGGCGACCAAATCGGCGTTTTTCGGCAGTTTTGCGATTTTCGCGTGTGTTCCGCGCACTTTGTGCACGTTGTACCTAGCTAGCGAACCTTAGTAGTTTCTTTGGGGTTTTGCGTCGTTCTTGATATGTAACCTTATATTTGGTATTGATGTAAATTCCAGGTTCGGTCGCGGAAACGTCAGACGCGGCGCGAAAGGGAAAGGCGGTGATTGGACACAGCTAGCCAGGGATCCCGGTGAGTAGATTTAAATTCTACGGGGGACGATCGTTTGGATGGCGCAAGTCGCCCGATAGATTTAGTAAATTGAAAAATAGTAAACTGGATAACCACTTGTGACATTAGAATAATAATACTGGCATGATAATTGCTGCAATTAGATCAATATGTTATACCCATATACGCAAACTCAATTGTAGGACACATGCACCATTACCAGGTTTTTATATGCAGCACGAGCACTATTCATGCTTACACACACACCCTGGTAATTGCCATGCCACCACACTAGATAACTTTTAAATTGAAACCTTTTACTAATTGATACTTAAACTGGTACTATTGCCTTTAATTCCTTAAAAATGAAACCGTAGTATTGCTATTCATGTGCATGTACTTCATCATACTAATTGTTCATGCTTAATACATTAATCACACATCGCAACTTGATTATTGATATCATACGCATTCATTACCATTGATATATGCACTTATGAGGATTTCTTGAGATTTTATGATATTGCTGGATTTCGGGGGAAAACCGCAAAATTTCTAAACTTATTATATTTTAAAATATGTAAAATTGCGGTTTTCTAGTGATGTAAGTGTCGTCCACCATGAGTTTGCTGTGGATTTGGAAATCCGTGTCGAGGAGTGGAGGAACCGGCACGGGTACATGGTGGGCCCGGTAAGGTACCCCGGGGCAAGAGGAATATGGTGATGACGTTGAGCCTGGCAGGGGACGGATTACCTACCGGTGACTGTTTGGGACGGCGGATATCTAGAGGATACCGACCGTGGCCGCTAGATGATGAGATATTGATATTTGAGATGGGTCAGCCGGACGGCTGAGGCCAGAGATACATTTATGAGATTTGAGACAGCTTTTGGGTGTCGTTGCTGGACACCGATTTTCGTCGATTCATTGACATTATGCTAGCATTCTAAAAGAGTTTCAAAAACAAAAAGAGATAAAATATTTCTTATATATACCTATTGAGACCTCAGATTTTCATGTTGCATACATATTAGCACACTGATATGGTATACACACCTGCTAGTGCATCCAGTCATACCTGTATTTTAGATGCTAGGATGCTTGTGTGCATGCATACGATAGCCTTTGCAGATGTTATTTATTACTCACGAGTTGGCAACTCACCCCCGTTGTGCCACAGTCTTTTGCAGGTCCGCTCCGTCAGTTCAGTAGCGGCGGGCGCACTTGTTCTTTTGCCTGTTTTGCTTGGGCTCGAGATTTGCTCATAGGTGGGTTATGTTATTATTTTGTACCACCTTGTATATTCTTGTATCTAGTGTACTCCATCTACTGTTTCTATCAGATTTATTGTATATTGACCTAGAGATGAGACTGTGAGGTTTGTGGATTTTATGCTGTATTTTGGGGTCGAGCTCACTTGAGCCGACATGCTACTTTTTCATGCTTCCTTATGCTTTATTATGCTTGTTGTCATTTACATTGCGTGGGATTTGTGACCGCCTTATGGCGAAGAGCTAGCTCCCGCTTGGGGATGCCTTATTTGTTGGTTTTACATATATTCTTGTTGTACCCTTTTTGGGGGCCAGTATTTACAAAGGAGACTCTGCCGAAATTTTCGGAAAAATTGGTATTGTTTTTAAAAAAGGGGTTTTATATGACTTATTTGATAACTTGCTTTCAAATGTTTGGGTTTTCTTCACTCTTTTGCTTAATTGGTTTTGTTTTCTGGGCTTTTGGCTTACTTATTTTACGGACGCCTTTAGACGTTTCGTAAACTTAAGTGCCAGTCACGTTCCGTACCCTGCGGGTCGTGACATAGGCTGGTGCCGAACGGTGGGGAATGAAGAAAACCAATTAGCATAACGATGGTGTACAGAAGGTATTAAGTAAAGACATATAAAGGGATTAGTAAGAGGGCAAAGTAAATTGCGACTGCTATTCACGAACAAACCAAGTATTTCATTACCACTGCCACTTCACCTTTGTATTTCTCCAGAACACTCCGTATCGCTATGAAGATCCACAGTTTATATTGGATACTCCATCGTATAGTTATATACGAACTCGAAAGGAACTTGTTCCAGTTCGGGGATGGATTCTGGTTCGGGAGAAATAGGAATAAGGTTTATTCGGTTGTCTTTTATCTTCACCTTCTCTCGCATTGCGAGTGCTCCTAGGATTAGGACAGTACACCCATTATGCTTATTGGATAGTCTTCTTCCAAACCATAGGCTGGTGCCGAACGGTAGGGAAGGAAGAAAACCATTTGGCCTAAAGGGGTGTACAGAAGGTAATGCCTAAAGACATATGAAGGGATTTGGAGAGGTGGCAAAGAAATATACGGTTACAATTGTGAATCTGGATAATGGAAAAGGCATTGATAGGAATACCAGGATACCCCTACGAAACATTTCAATGTTTCAGTTTCATTGTGTACTGTTAAAAGAAAACTGATTTCCCAACTAGACACTTGCTCCAGGGTATGTATTTACCAGGTATGATTCTCACATCTGTATTATTTTACAGATGATGAGTGGGAGTAAGTTATTGGGAATTGGGTGATCATCCTCATTATATCGGGATTCGTTGTAATCGGTGATATTTGAGAAAGTCACCTGGGTTGTTTGCCGGACGACAAATATTTGGTTTTGAATATCCGCTGTTATGCACCAATTTCAAATTGATATATCTGTACGTCTATTTTTATAGAGTGAGATATACCTTTTTGAAATTATGTCTATGACATTTACCTATATCAGTGGATGGTTATGTAAAGAGCATTAAACAGCGGTGTAATTCTTCTTAACCATAAGTACATTTTTCAACCTACGACCCACAGGGAATGAGTTATTAGACTGAAGGGACTTATACAGAGTATTGTATATTGTCCAGCGTCCATGAGGACAAAGGGTTTGGTTCTCGTACTATATTCGGTTTACTTATGACTTCTCTAGTTTTTAGACAGGTGTTTCGTAGAAACACAGGGTCCGAATTTTGAGAAGTTATACGTATATGAATAAAGTAGAGAACCAGGTATTGCAAGTATCAGGATTCTTCAAGGTGATCGAAGATGTAGATACTTGTGCATGGTATTCGGTTGATAGTAATGATTAAGAGAACTTGCTTCTCTTTCAGGTTACTCATAATTGGAAGCACTCCTAAGTTGAGTAACGCTGATCGATCTCCTTCCATTTAGTTGACATGCACTGGAGACAGCTGCATGATTTGAATCTGGTTCAATTAAATCAGTGCCTCTGTTTCTATATTGGATATAGAACAATTTATATCTTAACGATGTTAAGGTACGGGGAGTTGTCCGGCTTATGCTTAAAACCAGACACTGGATGACTCAAGGCACGTTTCTGTAATGGCTGTTTGTGGGTTGACCCAGGCTATGACGAGGGTTGACTTTCTACCATCTGGAAGATCAATAGCGATATTGTTCTAAACTCTCCACAGTTTTAATAAAATGTTTTTTTTCAGAAAACAGCAGTGGGAGTATGGTAGAACTGGAAGTGATTCCAAAACCGCAAACGATTACTGAAGATTTGATAGGAACCTAAAGATTCAATCTGGTTTGGCATTCCATTGGCCACTCCGCAGATACGGTGGGTAACCTTAGGCACCCGAGAGGTACTCCGGTAGCCTCAAGGACGGTGGAAAGGAGGTTCTTGTTTACCCAGACTTGCCATTGCTGTTGTTCCAGGCTGCGAGGCCCGGCAGGAGGATGAGTATAGCGTCATTCTAAACTAGGTTTAGAAGTGTACGTGTATATGACACTGCCAGAGGGTTGTCGTAGTCAGTGGGAGCAGCGGAAGCATTGGTGGACAGGTGGCTTATGTCTATTTATAGACTGAAGCGGATGTAGCGGAGATAGATCATCTATTTCTGACGTGACAGTCATAGGTTTGACTTCATCATAATAGGGGATGGATCTGTTAAGAAGGTAGTAGGGTGTGATGTCCTGGTGTTTGGATGAAATACATAGAATAGGATGTGAAGTTCCTATACTACGATCGGTTATACTTTGGTTGTCACACAGTGGTTTCTCCACATGGGACTTGGATATGATATCAAGATATTCTGGTTACTGGATCTATGGTTTTAGATCTAAATTTGGGTAGTTTCCCAATCAGGATACTTAGACAGCATTCTAAAGGTGTTTTAGAATGGATGACTCCTGGCACGGTAGTGTACCTGCAGGTGATGGAGTCACCATCTCTAAAGGTGCCTTAAAGACTAAAGGGGAGAGGGATGTGCATGATTGGCAGATCACTTGCTTAGGCAATTGAGTCAATCATGAGATGTCAAGTACCACACCAGATGTTGTTTTTGCAGTAGATGCAATAAGTTGATATTGATCCTATCCCGGAGAAACATTCGGAAACAGCTTTAGAACATAAGTGGATGTTCTAGGGATATGATAACATCAGCCTCATTCAGGAGACGGTTATCTTTCCAGGCTTCCAAAGTGACCTGGACGGTAGAGTGACTGTCAGAGTTATAGTTTTCCCTCTGACGAGGGGCAGTATTTTGGACAGGTAGTCCAGGTGGATACTGAGGGAAGGATGGCGCAGGATACTGATGATACAGTCTAAGAAGTTTGGATTTGGAGTTCATTTATGAGCTAGGTCCCATCAGACATCTAGACACTATCTAAGACAGGTATTGCTCATTTCGGGAGATGGCTTTCTCCGCGAACTTGAGATAAAGAGAGACATAGAAAGAAACATCACGGCGGATCCACTTACTGAGGTTATTCCTCGAACGCAATAGTTTCGCAAACGAGCTTTGTGAGACTGACTAGTAGAGGAGTTGGGTGTTCGGTATCACACGGGCTGTGAGTATGCGACATCGCAATAATTAGCCTTGAGTGCAAGTGAGATATTGTTGGAGATAGTGCCCTCAGAGTCAATTATTGGATCACAGGCACATGATTGCAATGATTGAGGGAGGACCTATCCCAGTAGGACAGTCTTACTCAAGATGATAGTATGCTATCTGGTTTATCTTTATCATCGTGTAGTGCTTTAGGTAACCTTACAGGTCACTATTACACGTTGATAGAGCCCCTAGGATTCTTGCTTGACTGCCAGCAGTATGAGGGCAATCATATACATAGGAGCTGGGGTCTATAAGCACATCCTTAAAAGGTCCCTAGTCATGGGAGTTTCGAGACAGGGCATCGAAACTCCAGAGTAGACTAGTGTATACAGTCGAGACCCTGACAAGGGGCGGTGGTCGGTCTCACAAGCCACTGGTGTCTGTTGGTTCACCTAAGATGTATACAGGTGCTCATTGGGTTCTGACTACACCGGACAGGACTCGCCGGGAACATGCTAGTTAGTCTTATACCTGACGTCAGATAGCAGTTCCCTGGTGACATGTGTACAGATTAATTCATCGACCTGGGGATCGTCATTTGTCTCGTGTGAGTTCCCACTGTACTTTGATTACTACCCTACCACGCTCAAAGGAGACGTGCAAACAGGTTTTAGTTGGGTACAGTCCCGAGCCACATAGAGGCAGTGAGCGGATCTTCAGGGGTTCGTCACTCCCGGTATTGGGGGTGAGGTCGCGCTATGTCTTGGAGAGCCCTTACACGAAGTCTTTAGCCAAGGTAGGAGATTTGCTGGTAGGTATTCCAGTAGTATCTCAGGGTGTTCTGGGCTACACTCCGACACGACTTGTACCGCTTTTGGGGGTCTGACTTTTACCAACCCCCTAGGCCCGCCATGCGATGCTCATAGACGAATGGACCGGACTGTACGGATATTGTCACTGACAGGCTCAGTAGGGTGTCAGGATGAGTTCGCTCATCGACGTCCCTTTTGGTCAATACCTGGTAGCCCGTTGCGTATAGGCTAATACCTCTGACGTGCTAGTGGTTAAATCCACAACCAAAGTATTGATGAGTCTTTAGAGTCCCCCACAGACCGTTTTCTCAAGTTTTGGGCGAAACACTATAGAGGCCGTATAGAGATATGGCAGGGTTCGATCAGATACGTGCGGTATTGCACGGATCATGATCGGACGGATAATACTAGCTGGCTTTGGTTTAAGCCAGATCCTAGTATTGTACAGTGTATATTTTGTCTCATTGCATTTGTATTTCGGTCGGAATACAAATGCGGTTATGTATATACAGTAGCGGGGTTTTCCTGTAATTTATTACGGGATCAGTTTTATGAAGTTGCCAGTTTGCTTTCCGTTTCGGCCATTTTCCTTTATATCTATCCTTGGCTGAAAATTGGTGGCGGAGGGCTTATTTGCAAGCATGCAAATTTGATTAGTGGAGGGTGTTATTTGCATATTGTTGTATCATGATAATTCTACCACCATTTGACTTCTTCTTTTCATCATGGCATGACTTTTGGAGTAATCGTGGTTGTTGATGATTAGGTTTTGGAGTGAGGTTCTTATTTGTGATCATTGTTTTATCATCATTACCCCTTTCTCTCTCTTTGATGATTGACTCACTCACTCACCTCATTCATACACTCTCCCCTCTCATTCTCTCAAGGAGCCATGGCCGGCCAAGTATAGTGGGCTGTCCAAAATTTGTATGGGGAATTTTTGTTCTTTTCATACTACAAAAATTCCCAAGTTCATCCACAAAAGGTTCACATCTCATTCCTCCACCAAAAGGCAACTTCTAGCAACCCTTTGAGATATAGAGCACTACACTCATTCTACAGCACTTCTTGGGCACGTCGGCTCGCCAACTTCGTGCCCGAGTTGCCTCAGTCCAGAGGTGGGAACCCGTAAAAGAAGCCGACGACGTGGTGCCCTTCCGGCGAGGAGGTGAGACCGAAGATTCCACGGGGAGATCGGGACGACGACGAGAAGACCGAAGGACACGGATCGCTCGGTATATCTCTCTACCCCTTCTCTAGTTAGCTAGGATTATGTTAATGGCCCGATCCGGGATTATAGTGCGCGGTGGTGCCGATTCAAAAGTTTAAAGTAAATTATCGCTTCCGCACTTTGGCCTAGGATTGACGGCCGGGGCGCCACCGTGCACTTACACAAGTTTCACAAGATGTAAATTCAAACTGATTTAAATATGCATCTTTATGTAACTTAGCTAGTCGGGTCGCATTGATATGACCTGGTCTATAATACCACAAGAAGGATTTGTTCATTTCTGAACTCTTCCCCTTGTGTGTGTTCTATACGTTAAGAACTGTGATTTGATTTAGAACGTATATGCTTTTAGATAACGTGCCTGAACCGATCAACTTTTAATATAGGAAATGTTCAAAACATTATCCAATAATACAAAATTATATCCTTCTTTATCTTAATAAAAAGACTGATATGATGTTGTATCTCTGGTTCGGTATCTAATATCATTCATTTAGAATTAATGTATTCTGGTAATACAGGGTGATATCTGCCAACTGCTTGGCTTGCAACAATTGCACCATTTCCAACTCTTGAAACTTATCACCCGTTCTCAGTTCTCTTCCTTTCTATAGCCCATGTAACAGATTACATATGCGGGATCCTGATCCGGTATCTCATACCCATGACGTAAAGGATACTGAGAAACAGTTCTTTGTAATAAACACACCCGTAGAAGATGCATCAGCATGAACTTTCTTCGTTTGGGCGGCATGGGAATTCTGGTAATCCGATATTTCCAGCTCGGTCTTATAACAATTATAAGTTGGAGAGGGACCAACGTTCCCTAGCGCAGTATAACAAGCGGGTTCGATCAATACATCCGTATTATTATCTCGATTAAGGCGTGACATGGTCGCTACCTGGAGAGAGAGGGAGAAGAAAACACTCAGCGTATGCTCTAGCAAGATTAGATCGGTTATCAATATATCTAATCAGGACGGCTCACACTGTTTTAATCAAATCTTCCTTCAAACCCTAAAAGGAAAGACTAGCCGGGATTAATTACACTCTACAAGTTTGCCAATCATTCGGCCAGGCCAATGCCGGTACTTTGAGGGAGGTTCCCCGTGCTTTCGTACGGACCTAATTAAAGTAAACCTCGTTTTCTCAGAGGCGTAACCCCGTTGATACCTTTCTAGATACATACTTGATCGGCTAATTGTAATGTGTAAAACTCTCCCAGGAGTAACTCTTACTCGCAGTGGGTATCGAGATCCAACTATCTCATAGAAGGTATGCAATCTCATTGCAAATTTCAACACTTGAAATTCCCAATAATATTTTACCCCTAGCAACCTTGACGAAAGCCAACAAACCATAGGCTACTAGTTAAGTTCAACCCGCCATTTCCCGATTGAATTAAACCCACCCGCACGGCCCTTGACGAAAGCCAACAAAGTCGCACGACTACCCTAACTCAATCGCATCATATGCTTATATAGATAAGCATAAATAGCTACCGCACACTACGCCTTGACGTAAGCCAACAAACGTAGCACGAATACTATGAAATACTTATCTGACATGATGGAGGGCTACGACGGATTTTTAAGAAAACCCTTTGCGTAATGAACTTGATCTCGTTCTAGAATCAAATGATTTAAATTGGAGTGTTTTTTAGGCTTTTACTAGTTTTGCTAAAGAGGTCACTCCCGGTGAAGGGATCGTCGGCTTTTTCCTTATCGAATAAGGTGCAGGATATTTCACAAATACAACTATGCAAAGCAAAAAACTATAGAAGCAATCAAAATACAAACCGAGTTTGTAGCATCTGCTAGTTTCGCTAAAGAGGCCACTCCCGGTGAAGGGATCTCGGCTCTTTCCATATCGAATAAAGTGCTGGATGTTCTACAAGGAACACCGCTATGCAAAGCAATAACTAGAGCTACTTGTTTTTGAAAATTCGATTCCACAACTTCTTTAGTTTTCTTTTAGTTTCATTAATCTCATTAATGAAGTCCCATTTTATTATGCTTCCCAAGCATTTGATATGAAACGAAATCAACAATATAAAATATATATCACATATATATAATATAAGCATTCGTCTCAGGAAGTAATATGATCTCATCACAGAATATTGCAGCAGAAGAACATATATAAAATATTAGATATACTAGGATTTCCGTGTTTTATATCAAGCCAGTATAAAACACGGATTCCACGGTCGCGATGAATAGCCAATCCCACACACCTAGACCCCTACGAGAGCGGCAAGTAACCCTACCAATTCTAGAGTTAGGAGACCCAGTCTTGACTCCTCGAGATGGTCTCCCACTGGACCCTAGAACCCGGTTACTTATGCTCCCCGCCTTGGGTCTATCCTAATACGGAAAAGTAAATAATATACAATGGTGACATCATCCTCAACCCGGAAGTGTCCCAATAAAAGAATATTACATACAATGAATTTCACATGAATGAAAATGAAAAAACTCTCATCTCACATAAAACCGCCGGCTATTCAAAACACGATGATCCAATATAACATATCCAAGCAACACATAACATCACATGTCATCAACGTAAGTAAATATGCGTATCCCAATTGTCGTTGGCATATAGCAACGAAACTGGCGATACACCACATATTAAACTTACGGTCGCAGAAAAGAAAGTGAAAAACTACAACAGTTGGAATCCGCAACCACCTTAGACATCATAAACCCATCGTATCACATACTTTGGATTTCATGCCTAACCAAATGAATTCCTTAGACATCGCATGCCTAACAATTATAAACCCCGCATTTTAGTCTCGATCTCGAAAACACTTTTCAATATCTAGTCGGCCAATTCAACAAGATTCCTGACATCCTGATAGAATGCTCGTCGAAACTTTTAGTAGACGTTCGTACCCCCGATGCCGTCGACGAAGTGCACTAAGGCCGAACACCGCTGCCGCGAGCACCCGAACGGATGCTTTTGGCGACGGGGTTCTCCTACAGTCACTTGGTCGGGGCTATGGGATGTGGCTATCTATTAAGTTTACCCGGCGAGTATCCGCGTACGCTACGTGATTGCGACGGACTTTTGATCACATCAAAATCACGTGGCAACCGATCAAATGAGATTAAACTGCTAGATTTATAACATTCAATTTAGTTATCTCATAACTACATGTGGATTACAAATATTGTATCCCATCACATAATATCAGGACGACGATAAACTTTTCAATCGATTCATCAAAGTCCCATAATTTCCCGACAGCTCAACACTTGAGCACAGTTTTAATAATACCCAGAAGATGTCACGGTATCTATGAACCAGCCGTAGAAGGGTCAAACCAACGCCTCACATGTGAAACGATAAACTATCACAAACCCTAGGGTTCAAGTGATGGTTTTGACGGCCACATAATCGAGTTAAGGTTCCGTTCTTCTAAAGGGTCCAAAGAATCAGTTGCATGTTTTTCCAAGTACGTTAAACTTGGAAAAATGGGTTTTTAACATTCGATCGAACTTTTTAACATTGTCTAGACAATATGTTAAACATCCGAAACAATGTTAAAACTACGAATACGAAACACTCCGAATTGCTTATAGTGTAAAATTACATCACATGCAAAATTAGCAAAAATAAACAACACCTGAAAGACCAAAACCAAGTCACTGGAACACAGGAAAAAAATCAGGGGGGTGCTCGGTTTTGGCCCATATGACATAGGTGGTGGCCGGCCCATTTTTCAAGAAACCCCCTGAAATTTTTACAGTGTTAATGATATATCATATACATCACTCAGTACTTTTTTAAAAATTTTTTTGACAACTTAAAAAAATTGACAGCAAGCAAGTTTTCCGTTTTAAGTTTCGGAGTAGTTTCGGTTTCGTAAGCTTAACAAAATTCGTATTAACTTCTAGCATGGCTCTGATACCACTGAAGGGTTACCTATGACGGGATCAAGGTTTCGGGAGGTATCGTCCATGCCAAATTAAAATTTTGCCGATTTAGATAACCCTAACTAGAATAGTTAACCAGAAATAGTATGGAAAACTAATGCAAACACTTCGCAATATGTAGTGAGTAAGGAATACAACCTTTGTAGACCGGTCCTTCGCTTCAAATAGATCCGTGTAGTAGTCCCCTCTGCTGCGATCTCAAGCTCCGGACTCTAGAGAGGCTCCGTAGAAGAAACGAACGTGCTTGCTTCGAAGACTTCGAGGCCGAAAATGATCTACGTCGGGGAGACACTAACTCAAGCTATTCCTTCACTAGGTCATGAACTTTGTGAAGAGAACACCCTATACTACATGGCAAGTAGTAGAGGATGATGAAGTAGGAAGTGGGCTCACTTTAGAATTGATTTTCTCACATTTTTCCTCATTCCACCATTAGAGCTAGTAAGCTTTTGAGGAGGAAGAAGATGAGGAAGAAGAACTCTTATGAAATAATTCATCCAAATGAAAACTTATCCAAATGAATTATTCACCCATGGTTGAGTTAAGCCCTCATGCTTAATTCATGTAGAGAATTAACCAAGGTGTGAGGTTAAAGGTTGGGTTAAGTAATATCTAAGGAAATGACAAAAGAGTGGACTTTGTCAAAGTTTCTCCAAGCTTCTTCAAGCTTGATAACTTTGACTAAGTATATCTCTTTTGTTAAATTCTTAAGATAGAAACAAAACCCTAATTTAACATAATCATGGTATAAGTCTTATACACCCATCTTGCATGTATCATCAACCATGACACAATGCATGTACACAAACATACATATCACATATGTACAATGTGCACACAAAGTGAGAAAACAAATCATAAGTGAGTTAATACTAGTTAATATATTGTAATATATCAAATATATAATTATAAATTAAATTATTAAATCAACTCTTGGTTTAATAATCCGGCTATAACCGACTAATATCATGTGTAACAACTTATCGAATCAACACTTGATCCGATAACCCGGCTATATCGCATACAACCAATCAATGTCACAAATTGCGAGAGTAGAATACGGTATCTCATATCGTATCAATCTCGGTCCTGCACATATCACATATGTGCTCCTACTCCGTTTCGCATGAGCCAGGAAACCCCTGTGTAGGACTCTAAAGATTCGTCAATACGCCGGCAGTAGGTGATGATCATATCAAACACCCACAAGCCGCAAGCGGTCTGCTAAACGTAACGGTCACGTGGGTATTTAGCGATCAGAAGATCAACAAGCAAGCCTGCTCACACTCCTGCGAATCCAATCAGTAACACTACCGTACAGTCCGGTCTCTTCGTCTGATATGTCACATATCTCGTCTACGGGTGGTAAACGCCAGACCCCAGTAACTCGATAAGTCGTGTCGATATGAGGCTCATAACTGGTCAAGAAACTACCGATAACACTTACCAGTATATCTCTTAAGCTGCCTTGTCCAAGGACTTCCTGTTATAGCCAATCGAACACAGCGCAACATCAACTCCCTATACCGGGAGAGACGAAACCCCTCCTATCGCTCATTGCCTCCATGCGATTCGGGACTGTACCCAAAAGCCATCATTTTGCACGCCCTTTTGGACATGGTATGATGGAAATCAAAGCACGGTGGGAATCACACAAGACTCTAAGACGATCTCGGGTCTACAGACTAACCTATACCAGTGTCACCAGAGAACTGCCATCTGATGTGAAGTATAATACCATCTAGGAGTTCTCGGCGAGTCCGTCCAGTGTATCCAGTCTCCACTGAGCACCCGTATACTGTCTCTGATGTCAAACACCAATGGATATGGGATCATCCATCGCTCATATACATGGGTTGAGAAGTTATACGCTAGTCTACTCTGGTATATCGATGCCCCGTCTCGATACACCTACGACTAGAAACATTTAAAGGATGTACTTAGCAACTACACTGTCCCCACTAGTATGATTTGCATCATAGTCCTGGTAGTCCAGTACTCATCCTAAGGGCTTTATCAACATGTAACATAGAGACAATCAGAGTACATGTTAAGATAAAGAGCAACCAGACAGCATAATATCATATCGAGCAAGAAAGTCCTCCCTATATATGTCCAAGCATCGACTACAATATACATCGTATGTACAGTAATGGCCTCTAGGGCATACATATCACTAACACTAGTCGGGTGAATCAACAAGATTCCCGACTACTTGATCAAATTCTCGTCGAAAACATTATTTGATGGCCGTACCCCTGATGCCGTCGACGAAGTGTACTTAGGCGGAACAACGTGGCCACGAGCACCCAAGGAGATGCCTTTGGCAATGGGGTTCTCCTACAGTCACTTGGTCGGGGCTTTGGGGTGTGGCTGTCTAGTAATGTTACCCGGCGAATATTCGCGTACTATACGAGATTGCGACGGAGTTTTGATCCGAATCAAAAATCCGTGGCAATCTATCAAAAGAGACTAAATTGCTAGATTTACAGAACATTAACTAGTTTTCACAAAACTAATTATCATGAATTCTAAATATTGTATCACACACACACACACACACACACACACACACACATACATATATATATATATATATATATATATATCAAACCCGAAACAATGTTAAAATACGACTAAGAAAACACTCTGCATTCCATTACAAAAAGATAGCATCACATGCAATATTGGAAAAATCAAACAATACCTGCAACCTAAAACCCCAGAGACCAAAACACCACAGAAAATACAATTCCCAATTTGACTAATGGACTGGTGATGCCGGGTTTTGGGTATTTTCGCCGGCCAATACTTGTCATTTGGAGCCCCTTTTTTGTACGGTGTTCTAGTTACATCGTATGTAACATTCTGCGCCTGTTTAAAAAAAATTTAAATGACTTTTTAAAATCAACAGAAACTGGGGTATTGGGTCGTAAGTTTCGAAGTTGTTTCGGTTTCATAATTTATCTAATATCGTCTAATTCTCTAGTTTGGCTCTGATATCACTGCTGGTCAGGCAGCCACCCCATCCAATAGGGTCGCCGTGGCACCTACGGGTCCCTCAGCAACTACTTTTTACGCATGCCCCCGCGCGAGGACTACAACCCGCCGGAACACCTTCCGGTCTCGGGAAACCCTGGGGGTAAGTGCCTATGCTTCTACATACTGTCATACAGTGAGAACCCCCTATAGGTCGACATCTAATGCCTAGTAGCTATGATTCCACTGCTGGGTTTGTTTAGCACATTCACTAGGATTTAACAAGCATCAAACATGCAACTTTAAAAAACTAGGATGCTAACCAAACCTAACCTAGAATCAGAGTAGAGGATTAGGGTAAAAAATAGCAACTATCACATACTAGTTAGTGTCTAACACTAAGAGGTGAGAAATACAACCTTTGTAGACCTCTCTTCTTTGAATCCTTGGTTCTACTTGGACTTTGAACGGGTTTGCTTGAAGCCTTCGAAGTCCCCGACGATCCACCACGGAGTCCCTTTGCTCAAGCTCCTAGCTTCACTTGACCTAAGTGGAAGTGAAGGAAACAACCTACACTAGTGGGCTAGACAAATATAGATTGGTGAAGTGGGTAATATTCTCACTAAAAAACCTTTATTTTTCTTTCTCTTCACTCACTTTGAAAGAGGTAGAGAGCTTGGAGGAAGAAGGAAATGGAAAATTGCTTGCTTGAGCTCAAGAGAGATAAACTCAAGATAATTATGAATAAGAGAGAGTCACACTCACTTTTAACCAAGGCTGGAAAATATCTAGATATTTTTTATGTTGAGTTAAGAGATAATTAGAAATGAAACCATGGTTTGTACAAGATATTTTAAAAAGTGTGTAGAAAAAATCCAACCATGATTTAATTTCCTTTTTCTTTTAACTCAATAATCAAAAATACAAAAATGGTTTCCATGTGAGTCTTGCATAGCCATCTCCAATGTATTATGAACTATGACACATGTATGCATGCATGTGTGCATGCATATCAATTTAAACATACATACATTCATGCATACATAATAAAGAAAAGGTTTAATAAATGAGCTAATGGTCGTTAAATATTAAATCAACACTTGATTTAATAATCCGGTCATATCACATATGACCCGACCAATAGAAAACTCCAGATTAAAATACGGTATCATATACGCGTATTTAATCAAGCTCCCGTGCATATCCCTATATGCACCCCCACATCTTTTTGCCTGAGCTAGAAAACCCCTTTGTGGGACTCAAAGACTCGTCAATACGTTAGCAGTAAGCAGTGATCATATTACATACCCACAAAACGTCAGCAGCACTAGCTATACGTAACGGCTCCCAGATATTGAGCGAATAGAAGAACAACAAGAGAACCTGTCAAAACTCCCGTAGAGCCAACCAGCAACACTTACCGTACAGTCCAGTCTATTCGTCAGATATGTTGCATATCGAGTCTTGGGATGGTATCGTCGACCCTAATAACTCAATAAGTCATGCCGATGTATGGCCTATAACATATCGAGAAACTACTGATAAAACTTATCGGTAAATCTCATTAGCCCTGACCAAGGACTTTCTGTTATATCCAATCTGGCACAGCGCAACATCAACCCCCAATACCGGGAGAGACGAAATCCCTCCTATCGCTCATTGCCTCCATGTGTCTCGAGACTATACCCAAAAGCCACCTGTTTGTACGACTCAGTAGAGCCATGGTAGGGTAGAAATTAAAGTATAGTGGGAGAACACACAAGACTCTATGATAATCTCGGGTCTACAGACTAACCTGTACCAGTGTCACCTGAGAACTGCTATCCGATAATAGATATAATACTACATAGGAGTTCTCGGTGAGTCCATTCAGTGTACCCAGTCTCCACTGAGCACCTGTATACAATCTTTAATGTCCAACACCAATGGATATAGTATCATCCATCGCCCATCATATGGGTCAAGAAACGTATACGCTAGTCTATACTGGAATATCGATGCCCTGTCTCGATACACCTACGACCAGGAACATTTTAAGGATATGCTTATAAACTACATATGTCCCACTAATATGATCTGCATCATAATCACAGTAGTCAAGAAAACACCCTAATGGCTTTATCAACATGTACCAAATGAATAATATGTATGATTAAGTGAACATGTCAAGATAAAGAGTAACCATATAGTATACTATCATGTCGAGCAAGAATGTCCTTTAAATATATATATATATATATATATATATATATAGACACACACACACACATGCCGATACATCCACCATCAAATAATGGCCTCTGGGGCATACATATATCCAACACAACCAACTTCACAGTCCCGGACTATGCACGAACTTTACCCTCCACGAACTAAGCTTTAAAAAATAGAAGAGAAAAAGATCGATCCCTAACCACCTGCTCTGATACCAAATGATGGGAGATTTAGAGAGTATATAAGAGAAAATTACACCTTTATTACAAGAACACTCTTATTTCTCTCAAGCCTCACTTACTCTCCAACACTCGCTGCTGCTCACTATACACTCTTACTCTCTACTACTCACTACCTCACCTCATTCTTTGCTCTCATACAAGCTTATTTGCTTTTTGTTTTTGGATGATGAGAATGAGAGGGGTTGACCCCTATTTATATGCTTTCTAACTAGTTCATTTGGTGGGAACATTCTAGAGAAAAAACTCTCTAGAAAATGTAAGGACTACAATAAAAATATCTAGATATTTTCCAAAGTGTTTTCTAGAGAAAGAAATTTCTAGAATACTTTATAAAAAATATCTAGTCTAAGATAATTATAGAAAAATTAGTCGTTGGCTTTTAATAGGGTATCGATCAAAAGGGGCTAAAATTAGGGTTCTTAGAGACAGAAAGAGAGTGAGTGAGTGATTCTTCTTACAGTATGAGGGTCATCTACTCTCTCCATGTTGCTCTCTTTGACCAGAATCTCTATGGCCTTGAGGCACAGCGACTTCACCTCTGATCCTTTCAATAGATCGCATCGCTTCAGTTGCTCGATTTGTCGATCTAAATCCGACATCTCTCTCTCTTGATTGAGCGCTCCCGTGAGCTTTTCAGTGGCGTTTAAAAAGAAATTTTTTTATTTCCCTCTTTCATTTTCTTGAATTACACTAAAATACCCCAAGCTATCTTTTTTCGACAAAAATACCCAAGAAATTCCATGAAGAATTGTAGTTTAAGGTATTTTACTATAAAAAAAATAAACCTTGAGGTACTTTATTGAAAAAGCCTTGATAGTTAAGGGTATTTTATTGTTATTTTCCTTTTTCTCTTTTTATTTTGCGGGTGAGTGTAATGTCATCATTGGAAGGGGGTAACTTTACCTTCACCTGCCCTTCTTTCTTAACTATCACTGTTTTTCACTGAACTACCTTAAAGATTTTTTAATTGTTATTGCTACCACAAGCTACATTTGAGTGCTGCTGTTGAGGGTACTTGAGTGAAAGAAAACTCTTTTCAAGGTCGAGGTTTAAGGGATTTTACTGTAAAAAATACTTGTGAAGGTAGTATGGTAAAGCAAAAATAATAAATAATGCATTATAAAGAGTGTCATGCCGAGCTGGGCCTAGGTCAAAGAAGAGAAATAATATACCCATATTGCTTCTGGATCGCAAAATGGATGGTTGTTAAAGTATCGTAAAAGTTGCATATATTGCATACCCATGATGCATGACAAACAAGGCTTCAAATTGTCTAATTTTTTATATAGACATATTTTGATGTGTAGAACATGATGCGAAAATTCGATCGTCGATCCAACGTCCGATTTGTCCATGTCACTTTAAAAATCCCATCTCACCATCCAACAATACACACACACTAACAATATAACTTTTTACATTACCAATTCAATGGTGAAAAAGTGGTGGAATCTTATGAAATTTGGTGTATCCACATCTTAGATGATAAAGATGATGATGATGGATACCGATCGTTGAATAAAATGTTGGAAGGTGTATTTCTTCGACGCTACCTAACGAAAAATCCTCCTAAGGCCTCCTCCCCGCCTATATGTGTGTGTGTGTGTGTGTACCCGTGCTTATGTCACTAACTTGTGACCAAGGAGGAATACAAAACAAAAAATTTTACAACTAGAACACAAACTTCTACGAGCTAGAATCGAAACCAAATACTAAACTAGTGACTATGAAGAGTTAACTACTCGGATAGACGACAAATATCTTTGTAGTCATGTTCATCATCTTCTTTCCATTTCTTGCGCTCATAGGGACTCCGGGATCGAGCTTGAATGCCGGTGTTCCTTGTCGAAGAAAATCCACCTGAGGGAACCCTAACAAAGGCTATATCTTCACACTAAAAACTAAGTGAAGAAAACTAGTAAACTAAACTTACCAAGAATAGATCACTAGGATGATATAGTGGTTAATCTCTATTTGTTTCTCTCTTAGTCTTTTTCTTTCTCACTTTTTAAAAACTCAAGAGGAAGAAGAAGCTCATAGTGATCAAGTGGGCATGGCTACTAAATTTCTTAGCTCTTCTTCTTTTTCTTTTCTTCAATTATCTTTTTAATGAGTAGACTTGTGACTCACCATGGTGAGTCACAAGCCCACAACCTTCCAACATAATTATAAAGAAATTAGAAGATAAGAGAGGAGAAAAGAAGGCCATCTCATATGTATACATATATGTGTATACACACACACAAATACACTAATACAAATACATACACCCGTATTCGTATCAAGATATGAATACCGTATTCATATCAAGATATTGTTGGGGTTCCTAGCGTCCTGGCCGTCGACCGCGGCCGTTGCGGAACGAAAAATTTTGGTGTTTAAAAACTAGACGCTAAAAACAACTACGTAGAATCAAAACCAAACATGAAACTAGCAAGATACAAAGAGCTTAGCTACTAAGATAGAAGTGTTTTACCAAAAGATCCGTATCCTTCGATCTTCTATCCTCTTCCTTAGCTCCTTGAGGTCTTCTTGATCGGGTTTGACCGCCGGTCTTCCTCCGTCGAAAATGATCACCTGAGAGATGTGATTCATGGCTCTAGCTCCTCAATAAATATCTAGTGGAGCAACTAGAGGCTCTAGCTTGCTAACCTAGAGTGTCTAGGATTTAGTGAGTTGTTCTTAATGTATATTTATCTCTCTTCTGCTCTTAATTCTCAACACATGAGATTGTAGGGAGGAAGATCAAGAAGAAGGAGGAGAAGCTCATGAAAGGCTAGTGAGGAGAGACAAGCAAAATGGTGAGAATGATTTTCTCCATCATGTGAGAAAATCATGAAGCGTGGTTTTGTAAAAACATTTTTTCAATAAAGATATAGCAACCATACTTGAATAGTTTGCATAAATGAATATACAATTCATTTTTCAACACTATTCAAGTATGGTTCTCACCATTCTCACCTCACTACCTTTATACCTCATTTCCATTTAAAAATAAATGGATAAATCTAAAATGAAGTGTCTACCTTCTAGAATGTTTTCCGTATAAATACGGAATACACTCAACCGTATATATATACACGTATTCGTATCAAAATACGAATACCCAAAGAGATAGAATAATGCAAAGAACATAATACTAGAATATACATATCGAAATATATATATATATATAAGTAAATTATTAAATCAATACCTTATTTAATAATCCGGCTCAATCCTAAGCTGGCTAGTATTATCAACCGTCCGATCGAAAGTCCGGGTAACTAGTACAATCATTCGATCGGAACCCTGCACGTATCAAAATACGGCTACTACATTATTTCGCCTGAACTAGGAAAACCCTCTGTGGGGGACTCTAAAGACTTAACAGTATGCCGGCAGTGAGTTACTGGAAAAATCCATAACTACAAGCATGTCAGCAGCACTAGCTGTACCTAACGGCTACCGGAGTACCTGTTGAAAAGGAAGTCTGATGAGCAAACTCATCTGGATCCCTACTGAGCCTATCTATGACAATATGTACATTCCAGTCTCTTCTTCTGAGAGTATCGTATATCGGGTCTAGGGGTGGTAAACGTCAGACCCTAATAACCCGATAATTTGTGCCGATATGGCTCAGGACCAATCCGGGAAACTACTGATCTAACAATCAGTAAATCCCAACTGCCTTAGGTAAGATCTTATGGTGCTGGCCAATCTAACAAGGTGCAATATCAACTCCCTATACCGGGAGAGACGAATCCCCAACAATCACTCACTGCCTCCATGTGGCTCGGTACTGTACCCAACTAAAACATGTTTGCAAAACTCAGTGCAGCTATGGTAGGGTAGTAATCTAAGAACATTGGGAACTCACACAAGACAAATGACGATCTTAGGTCTGAAGACTAACCTGTACTCATGTCATATGAGAACTGCTATCTTACTATAGGTATAGTACCATCGAGAAGTTCTCGGCGAGTCTGTCCAGTGTACTCACCCCAAGTGAGCACCTATATATGATCTTAAGTGCAAAAGACCAATGGCTGTGGGACTAACCATCTTCCCTCATCGGGGTCTAGAAACGTATACACCAGTCTACTCCAGAATATCGATACCCGGTCTCGATACTATCACGATTAGGGATATTTAAGGATGTATTTATGGACTACCCAGCCCCACATGTATGATCACCATCATAACGATGGTAGTCAAGCAATAATCTTACGGGTTTTATCAACATGAAACAGTAATCTGTAATACCACCTAATGCATGTACATGATGATAAAGTCAAACAAGATAGCATAATATTATCTCGAGTAAGACTGTTCTATTTGTATAGGTCCTTCCTCAATCATCACAATTGCCTATCTGCGATTACAATAATTGAATTGAGGGCACTATATCCAACATATACAAATACCCGTATTTGTATCAAGATACCAATACCCATAATACTATCAAGACAGAAATACACTTATTTATACAAATATCCACATTCGTATAAATACTGTATTCATTCAAAATACGAATACGAAAAAGAGAGATACTAAAAAGAGATAAATAATACTAGCTCATATTTTATCGAAATGTGATAACCTGGCTATTTTTCAAATCTGCTAGTATTAACAAACTATCCGATTAAAGTACGTGTACAAAAACACGTATTTAATCGAACCTAAGTACGTATCAAAATGCGTACACTAAATCATTTCGCCTAATCTGGAAAACCCTCTATGTGAGACTCTAAAGACTCGACAATACGCTGGCAGTGAGTTTAACCACAAGCACGTCAGCGGCACTGAAGGGTTACTCTAGCGCCCCGGCCATCTCCCGTGGCCAAATGCGGAACAAATTTTTTTATACGATTAGAAACTTGGCGCTAGAATAACACTAAACCCGGATCTTAACCATAAACCTAGCTAGCATAAGATGGTTCCATCTACTATGTGTTAGTTATATGTAAGCCCTAGAGGCCATTACTGTACATACGATGTATATTGTAGTGGATGCTTGGACATATATAGGGAGGACTTTCTTGCTCGACATGATAGTATGCTATCTGGTTACACTTTACCTTAACGTGTATACTGATTGTCTCTCTGTTACATGTTGGTAAAGCCCTTAGGATGTGTGCTTGACTACCTGGACTATGATGCGGATCATACTAGTGGGGACATGGTAGTCCATAAGTACATCCTTCAAGGTCCCTAGTCGTGGGTGTATCGAGACAGGGCATCGATGCACCAGAGTAGACTAGCGTATACGCATCTTGACCCATATGATGGGCGATGGATGATCCCATATCCATCGGTGTTTGACATCAAGGATGGTGTACGGGTGCTCAGTGGAGACTGGTTATACTGGATGGACTCGCCGAGAACTCCAAGATGGTATTATACCTCACGTCAGACGGCAGTTCTCCGGTGACACTGGTACAGAGTAGTCCGTTGACCCGAGATCGTCATAGAGTCTTGTGTGATTCCCACTGTGCTTTGATTTCCACCTTACCATGTCCAAGAGGGCATGCAAAACGGTGGTTTTTGGGGACAGTCCCGAATCACATGGAGGCAATGAGCGATAGGAGGGGATTCGTCTCTCCCGGTATAGTGAGTTGATGTTGTTCTGCGTTCGATTGGCTATAACCAGAAATCCCTGGCCAGGGTTGCTGAGATATACTGGTAAGTGTTACCAGTAGTTTCTCGAATTGTTATAGACCTCATATCGACACGACTTATCGAGCTACTGGGGTCTGACGTTTACCACCCCTAGGCGAGATATGCGACATATCAGACGACGAGACCGGACTGTACGGGAGTGTTACTGATTGGATTCGCAGGAGAACTAGCGGGCTTGCTTGTTGATCTTCAGATCGCTCAATACCCGGGTGGCCGTTACGTTTAGCACACCGCTTGCGGCTTGTGGGTGTTTGATATGATCATCATCTACTGCCAGCGTATTGACGAGTCTTTAGAGTCCTACACAGGGGTTTCCTGGCTCAAGAGAAACGAAGTAGGAGCACATATGTGATATGTGCGGGACCGAGATTAATACGATATGAGATACCATATTCTATTCTCGCAATTCGTGATATTGATCGGTTCTATGCGATATAGCCGGGTTATCGGATCAAGTGTTGATTCGATCAGTTGTTACTTTTGATATTAGTCGGTTATAGCCGGATTATTAAATCAAGAATTGATTTAATAATTTAATGCATAATTATATATTTGATATATTACATTGCATTAACTAGTAGTAGCTCACTTATGATTTATTTTCTCACTAGTTTATGCATATTGTTTATATATGATATATGCAAGTGTATATGTTTGTATCATGCTTGATGATACATCAAAGTTGGGTGTATGAGACTCATACCAAGATTAGGGTTATTGTTTTATCTTAAGATTTAACAAAAAGGTTTAACTTAGTCAAAGAAATCAAGCTTGAAGAAGCTTGGAGAAGCTTTGACAAAGTCCACTCTTTTGTCATTTCATTTCTTTTGATATTCTTTAACCTAACTTTTAACCTAAAGCCTTGCTTAATTCTCTACATGAGTTAAGCATGAGAGCTTAACTCAACCATGGTGCCATTATTTATTGGATAAGTTTTCATTTGGATGGATAATTCATTTTTCTTTCTTCTTCTTCTTCATCATCTAGCTCCATCCAAAAGCTTACTAGCTCCAATGGTGCTATGAGAAAAAGAGTGAGAAAATCAATTCTAAAGTGAGCCCACTTCCTACTTCTTCATCCTCTACCACTTGCCATGTAGCAGAGTGTGTTCTCTTCACAATGTTTATGACCTAGTGAAGGAATAGCTTGAGTTTGTGTCTCCCCGACGTAGATCATCTTCGGCCTCGAAGTCAACGTAGCAAGCACGTTCTTTCTTCTCGTGGACCATCTCAAGAGTCTGGAGTTCACGATCACAGTGATGGGGACGTCTACACAGAGCCAATGGAGTGAAGGACCGGATCTACAAAGGTTGTAATCCCTTTCACTTAGTGTTAAAGTTGTTAACATGCAAGTTTTCGCCTAAACCTTAGTTTAAAGATCCGTATTAGAGTTGTTCGGCACGGCTAAAATTTTAATCGGGCATGGTTGATACCTCGTAGACCCTTGTGCACATGCCTAGCAACCCTATAATGGTATCAGAGCCTAGCTAGAGCTTTAGGCGAAGTGTAGACGAACTTAGAAACCCGATCGAACACCAAAACCCTAATCAAAACCCTTCTCTGTACATTTTCTGAAACTGCGGATTTTTCCAAATTAAAAATACTCAAAAAATTCAGCAGGGTTTTCTAGGAATTACTGTGAAACACGTGGGCCCAACTCCATTAAGCCGCCGCGGAACCGCGGCCGTACCCTAGGTCGCGCGGCGGTTCCGCGGCCACACTGTAGCTTTTTTGTCCATGGTTTGCACAGTAATGTCCTATACTGATTCCTATGTTTTCTGGGTAATTTTAATTTATACTCAAGAGTTGAGTTTTCTGGGTTGTATTGGGAGTTCGTAGATTCGATCGGAAAGTTTAACTTCGTCTATGTGTTTTTCCGGGTAATTTAGAACGTGATAAAATGTTCGACCGGATATCAATATCTCACATTTTCCCCTACTGGAAAATTTCCAAGTGTTGGATTTTTTCTAAAGTTTAAGAATGTTCTAAGTAGTGCAAGTAATGCGATGGACCCTCTAGAAGACAACAAACCTTAACTCGATTATGTGACCGTCTTGAACTGCCCTTTGAACCTTAGGGTTTGGGGCAGTACGGCGTGCCACATGTGAGGCGTTGGCTTGACCCTTCTACGGCTGGACCGTTGGGACTGTGGCATGAAATGGATGTTTTTAAACTCCTCTCAAGTGTTGAGCTATTTGGGAAAACTTGGGTGTTTGATTATTCGATCGGAAAGTTTAACATTGTCTATTTATCTGGAATGTGATACAATAATTGGAATCCACAAATAGTTATGAGATAACTTATTTGAATGTTATAAATCTAGCGGTTTAGTCTCAATTGATCGGTTGCCACGGGATTTTGATGTGATCAAAAGTCCGTCGCAATCACGTAGCCTACGCGGATACTCGCCGGGTAAACTTAAAAGACAGCCACGCCCCATAGCCCCGACCAAGTGACTGTAGGAGAACCCCGTCGCCAAAAGCATCCGTTCGGGTGCTCGCGGCAGCGGTGTTCCGCCTTAGTGCACTTCGTTGACGGCATCCGGGGATGCGGCCGTCTACTAAAGTTTGCGACGAGCATGCGATCAGAATGTCGGGAATCTTATTGAATTGCCCGACTTAATATTGAAAAGAGTTTTCAATGATGAGACTGAAATGCGGGGTTTATAATTGTTAAGCATGTGATGTCTAAGAAATTCATTTGGTTAGGCATGCGATATCTAAAGAGGTTGCGGATTCCAACTGTTGTAGTTTTACACATTCTTTTCTGTGACCATAAGCGTAGTATGAGGTGTATCGCCAGCTTCGTTGCTATACATCAACGACAATCGGGATACGCATACTTGCTTACGTTGATGATATGAGATGTTATGTGTTGCTGGATATGTTATATTGGATCGTCGCGTTTGAATAGCCAGGGGTTTTATGTGAGATGAGAGTTTTTTCTTTTTCATTCATGTAAAATTCATTTGTATGTAATATTCTTTTATTGGGGCACTTCCGGGTTGAGAATGATGTCACCATTGTATATTATTTACTTTTCCGCATTAGGTAGACCCAAGGCGGGGAGCACAAGTAACCGGGTTCTAGGGTCCAGTGGGAGACCATCTCGAGGAGTCGAGACCGGGTCTCCTAACCCTAGAATTGGCAGTGTTACTTGCCGCTCTCGTAGGGGTCTAGGGATGTGTGTTTGGCTATTCATCGCGACCGTGGAATCCATGTTTTATACAGGCTCGTATTGAAAACACGGACGTCCTAGAATATCCAATATTTCATATATGTTTCTTCTTCTGCGATATCTGTGATGTGATTATTTGATATGTTGTGATAGATACTGTATATAGTATATATGATATATTATATAGACGTTACTTATGTTTTACACCCGCGCTAGCCCTGTCCCGCTCTGCCGTTAGTTACCTAACCTAACGGTGCACGAGGGGACATCGAGGCGAATGCGGACGGCATAAGTGTACGTCGTATTTATCTGTGATGTTTAGGTGACTTAATTGATGGGACTTCATTAATATGATTAATGAAAGAAAAGAAACCTAAAAGATGTTGTGGAATCGAATTTTCAAAAACAGGTAGCTACGGTTCTTGCTTTGCATCGTGGTGTTCCTTGTAGAACATCCTGCACCTTATTCGATAAGGAAAGGGCCGAGATCCCTTTACCGGGAGTGACCTCTTTAGCAATGACTTGCAGATGCTACACCCCTCGGTTTGTATTTTGATTGCTTTTGGAGTATTTTCTTTGCATAGTGGTATATATGATATATCCTGCACCTTATTCGATGAGGAAAGGGCCGACGATCCCTTCACCGGGAGTGACCCCTTTAGCAAAACCAAAAAAGCCTAAAAAACACTCCATTTTAAAAACCATTTGATTCTACAACGATATCAAGTCCATTACGCAATAGGTTTTCAGAAAAACCTGTCGTGGCCCTCCGTCATTTCAGATAAGTCATGCTTAGTATTCGTGCTGCGTTTGTTGACCTTGTCAAGGCGCAGTGTGCGGTAGCTGACCAATATTTATCTGTTTATGCATATGATGTAGATTGTTTTAGGGTAGTCGTATGGCCTTGTTGACCTTGTCAAGGGTCGTGCGGGTGGGTTTAATTCAATCAAGAAATGACGGGTTGAACTTGACTTACGGTCTATGGTTTGTTGACCTTGTCAAGATCATAGATCGTTTGGGGCAAAATATTATTATGAATTTCAAGTGTTGAAATTTGCAATGAGATTGCATATCTTCTATGAGATAGTTGGATCCCGATACCCACTGCGAGTAATTGTTACTCCTGGGAGAGTTTTACAAATTACAATTAGCCGATCAAGTAGGTGTCTAGAAAGGTGTTAATGGGGTTACGCCTCTTGGAAAACGAGGTTTACTTTAATTAGGTCCGTGCAAAAGCACGGGGAACCTCCCTGAAAGTACCGACACTGGCCTGGCTGAAAGATTGGTGAACTTGTAGCGTGTAATTAATCCCGGCTAGTCTTTCCTTTTAGGGTTTGAAGGAAGATTTGATTAAAACAGTGGGAGACATCCTGATTAGATATATTAGATAACCAATCTAATCTTGCAAGAGCATACGCTGAGTGTTTTCTTCTCTCTCTCTCTCTCCAGGTAGCGACCATATCACGCCTTAATCAAGATAATAAAACGGATATATTGACCGAACCCGCTTGTTATACTGAGCTGAGGTACGTTGGTCCCGCTCCAACTTATAATTGTTATAAGATAGAGCAGGAAATTGGGGAATACCAGATTTCTCGTGCCGCCCAAACGAAGAAAGTGCATGTTGATACATCATCTTCGGGTGTGTTCGTTACATAGAACTGTTTCTCAGTATCCTTTACATCCTGGGTATATGATACCGGATCAGGATCCCGCATATGTAATCTGTTACATAGGCTACAGATAGGTAGAGAACTGAGAACGAGTGATAAGTTTCATGAGACAGAAAACGGTGCAAGTGTTGCAGCCAAGTTTGTTGGTCACTATCACCCTGTATTACCAGAATACATTGATTCTGAACAAATGTTATTAGATACTGAACCTGATATACAACATCATATCAGTCTCTTTATTAGTAAAGAAGGATATAATTTTGTATTGTTGGATAATATTTTGAACATTTCTTATATCAAGAGTTGATCGGTTCAGACACGTTATCTAAAAGCATTGACGTTCTAAATCAAACTACAGTTCTTAGTATATAGAACACACACAAGAGGAATAGTTCAGAAATGAACAAATCCTTCTTGAGGTATTGTAGACTAGGTCATATCAATGCGACCCGGCTAGCTAAGTTACATATAGATGCATATTTAAATTAGTTTAAATTTACATCTTATGAAACTTGCCGGTCATGTCACAAAGATAAGATGACTACAGCTCCGTTTATTGGAAACAGAGAAAGAGTTAGTGAACTCTTGGGATTGATACATGCTGATGTATGAAAGTCTCCTGTCTACACATGCCAAGACTGGTTCTTTGTACTTCATTACATTCTCTGATGATCTCTCAAGATTCAGACATATGTTTCTGTTGAAACACAAGTCCGAATCTTTTGAGATATTCTCAGAATATAAGTTAGAAGTAGAGAACCAAAATACGGGTAAAAGTATTATGTCCTTTGATGTGATCAAGGAGGAGAATACTTAAGCATGGAATTCCTGGACTATTCTAAAGGAGAATGAGATTCTCTCTCAGCATTACTCCTCCGTATACACCACAGCACGTCGGTGTATCGGGGCGAAGCAATAGCACCCTATGTGATATGGTGTGCTCTATGATGAGTACTACTGAGTTTCCTATTTCCTTTCGGGAGTTATGCGCTTGAGAAGCTGCATACCTATTGAATAGGGTTCAAATCAAATCAGTTGCCTGCTACTTCATATGTGATATGGAAAGGGAAGAGCCCATATCTTAAGTTTGTTAAGATTTGAGGTTGTCCGGACTATGTCTAAAAGCAAAATCCGGACAAGCTCGAGGCAAGGTCTGTTATGTAGAACTGGAAAGCTTCCATCTATACAAACTGCAGCAGATGATTTGGTAGAACCAAAGGACTCAATAGTAACCAACGAACCTCAGCCTCTCCGCCGATCTAGCAGGATTCCTCACCCACCTGAGAGATACTTCGGTTTCTCTATAACAGTGGGAGCGAGGATTACATCATGAGATGATGACCCAACTAGTTTCGGGCTGGCCATCAGGAGTGGGACTCTGTAAGAATGGCTGGATGCTTATCGATCTGAGATGGAATCCTTATACACCAACAAAGTATGGACTTTGGTTGCTTTATCTGAAGGGTTAAATCCCCATCAGGAGCAAGTATATCTTGAGAAGATTACTTGGTGTACATGGAAAAGTTGAGACTTTCAAAGCTAGACTTGTTAAAGGTTTGCATCATTGACCAGGTATGGAATATGATGAAACCTTTCCTAAGGAGCTATGCTTAAGTCCATCCAGATCCTACTTTCCACGGCTACATACCATGACTACGATATCTGGTGGTTTGGTGTCATGACTGCTTTTCTAAATGATGTTTTAGAAGAAAGCGTCTATAAGTACACAGCCAGAGGTCTTCGTAGACAGTGGGAGCAGTGGAAACGTGTGCAAGATGTTTTATGTGATAAAGCAGGCATCACGGAGTTGGAACGTCTGTTTTTGATGTGGTGGTCAAAGAGTTTGACTTCATCAAAATGGTAGATGAACCTTGTATATACAAAAAGGTAGTAGGGAGTATGGTGGTGATCCTCGTAGAGTACGTAGATGACATACTCTTGATAGGGAAGGAGTTTCCGATATTACGCTCGGTCGATCTCCGCTTATCACAAGGATTCTCCATATAGGATCAAAGTGATACCTACTAAATCCTGGGTTTTGGATCTATGAGATAGATCTAATTGGATATTAGGATACTCACTAGTTGTAGTGAGAAGGTATCAATCGATCCTGGGGAGAATCACTGGAAAGGTTCCAGGACGACTGAATATCAGTCCCAGGCATTGTCTTTTACCCTCAGTGGAGGGACGGTATGTTGGAAGAGTTCCAAGCTAGATACCGTGACATACTAGACGATTAAAGACAAGATACATCGTTACCAAGGATGCTACCAAAGAAGCAGTCTGGATATATATAAGTTCATGAGATGAACTTCGTTCCTACCATTGTGTGACAATGGAGTTGTGGCATTTGCCAAGGAACCCTCCCCCCCCGTCCCATCAGAAATCCAGATATAATTCTTAGACAGTATCACCTGATCATGGAGATGGTTGATCTCCAGGGAGATCGAGGTTAGGAGAGTAGACACAGAGGACAACAGTGCGGATCCACTCACGAAGGCCTTTTTCCCAGTAGAGACTTTTATAGGATGGTTGAGTATGAGATACTTCAACCGCAGCTAATTGTTGGGTATATGATACCAAAACAGATGGCCCTAGTGCAAGTGGGAGATTGTTAGTTATATGTATGCCCTAGAGGCCATTACTGTACATACGATGTATATTGTAGTGGATGCTTGGATATATATAGGGAGGACTTTCTTGCTCGACATGATAATATGCTATCTAGTTACACTTTACCTTAACGTGTATACTGATTGTCTCTCTGTTACATGTTGGTAAAGCCCTTAGGATCTGTGCTTGACTACCTGGACTACGATGCGGATCATACTAGTGGGGACATGGTAGTCCATAAGTACATCCTTCAAGGTCCCTAGTCATGGGTGTATCGAGACAGGGCATCGATGCACCAGAGTAGACTAGCGTAGACGCATCTTGACCCATATGATGGGCGATGGATGATCCCATATCCATCGGTGTTTGACATCAAGGATGGTGTACGGGTGCTCAGTGGAGACTGGTACACTGGACGGACTCGCTGAGAACTCCCAGATGGTATTATACCTCACGTCAGATGGCAGTTCTCCGGTGACACTGGTACAGAGTAGTCTGTTGACCGGAGATCGTCATAGATTCTTGTGTGATTCCCACTGTGCTTTGATTTCCACCTTACCACGTCCAAGAGGGCATGAAAAACGGTGGTTCTTGGGTACATTCCCGAATCACATGGAGGCAATGAGCGATAGGAGGGGATTTGCCTCTCCCGGTATAGAGAGTTGATGTTGTGCTGTGTTCGATTGGCTATAACCAGAAATCCCTGGCCAGGGTTGCTGAGATATACTGGTAAGTGTTACCAGTAGTTTCTCTAATTGTTATAGACCTCATATCGACATGACTTATCGAGCTATTGGGGTCTGACGTTTAACACCCCTAGGCGAGATATGCGACATATCAGACGACGAGACCGGACTGTACGGGAGTGTTACTGATTGGATTCGCAGGAGAACTAGCGGGGTTGCTTGTTGATCTTCTGATCACTCAATACCCGTGTGGCCGTTACGTTTAGCACACCGCTTGCGGCTTGTGGGTGTTTGATATGATCATCACCTACTGCCGGCGTATTGACGAGTCTTTAGAGTCCTACACAGGGGTTTCTTGGCTCAAGCGAAACGAAGTACGAGCACATATGTGATATGTGTGGGACCGAGATTAATCCGATATAAGATACCGTATTCTATTCTCGCGATTCGTGACATTGATCGGTTCTATGCGATATAGCCGGGTTATCGGATCAAGTGTTGATTCGATAAGTTGTTACTTTTGATATTAGTCGGTTATATCCGGATTATTAAATCAAGAGTTGATTTAAAAATTTAATGCATAATTATATATTTGATATATTACATTATATTAACTAGTATTAGCTCACTAATGATTTATTTTCTCACTAGTTTATGCACATTGTTTATATATGATATATGCAAGTGTACATGTTTGTATCATGCTTGATGATACATCAAAGTTGGGTGTATGAGACTCATACCAAGATTAGGGTAAAGATTAGGGTTATTGTTTTATCTTAAAATTTAACAAAAGGGTTTAACTTAGTCAAAGAAATCACGCTTGAAGAAGCTTGGAGAAGTTTTGACAAAGTCCACTCTTTTGTCATTTCTTTTGATATTCTTTAACCTAACCTTTAACTTAAAGCCTTGGTTAATTCTCTACATGAGTTAAGCATGAGGGCTTAACTCAACCATGGTGCCATTATTTATTGGATAAGTTTTCATTTGGATGGATAATTCATTTTTCTTTCCTCTTCTTCTTCATCATCTAGCTCTTTCCAAAAGCTTACTAGCTCCAATGGTGCTATGAGAAAAAGAGTGAGAAAATCAATTCTAAAGTGAGCCCACTTCCTACTTCTTCATCCTCTACCACTTACCATGTAGTAGAGTGTGTTCTCTTCACAAAGTTTAAGACCTAGTGAAGGAATAGCTTGAGTTTGTGTCTCCCCGACGTAGATCATCTTCGGCCTCGAAGTCAACGTAGCAAGCACGTTCGTTCTTCTCGTGGACCTTCTCAAGAGTCCGGAGTTCACGATCACAGCGATGGGGACGTCTACACGGAGCCAATGGAGTGAAGGACCGGATCTACAAAGGTTGTAATTCCTTTCACTTAGTGTTAAAGTTGTTAACATGCAAGTTTTCTCCTAAACCCTAGTTTAAAGATCCGTATTAGAGTTGTTCGGCACGGCTATAATTTTAATCGGGCATGGTTGATGTCTCATAGACTTTTGTGCGCGTGCCTAGCAACCCTACACTATGATAGAAAGTATACCTAAAGAAACTAAGTCCTTCGGGTCTTTGATCCACTCCTTAAGCTCCTCAATTGAAGTATGGATCGTGCTTGAATTTCGGCCTCCTCGCGTCAATGATATTCCCCCCGAGAGTGCCTACTAAGAGCTCCTACCTCCTAATTGAGGTAACTAGAATACTTAGCTTGTTAATCTAAGTAGACTAAAGTGTGTAGAGTATGAAGATGGATTTATTTGTCTCTTGAAACCCTAGCATTCTCAACACATGAGAGCTTTTAGGGTTGTTAGTGAGGAAGAAGAAGAGAGCCAACATGAGAGCTCACTTGAGGAGAGAGAAATCATTTTGATAAATGAAAAAGATAAATGATAAAAGAGATAGCTCCCTTGACATGACCATAAGCATGGCACCAAAAATATCTAGGTCAGAAAATATCTCACCAAAATATCTAGGTCAAAAAATATCTCACCAAAATATCTAGGTCAAATAGCCAAACCAAGTAAAGTGGTCAAGCCAAGTCAAAATGTCAAACAAAGTCAAGTAGTCAAAACTAGTAGACATGCCTCAATTATCATTTAACAAATACTTTCCTCCACCTCATAATTGTTTTAATCAAGTAAATGGTCAAAACCCTAATGAGGTGTCTCCTTCTATGCTCCTCTCATCCGTATATACATACCTGCATTTGTGTTTCGAGAAACACGAATACAAAAAGACGAAACTGATCCATCAATATAATACTAGGATCTGGCTTAAACCAAAGCCCACTAGTATTATCTGCCCGATCATCATACGCACATAAGTATACGTAAGTGATCGAAGCCCTGCCGTAAAAAACCATACGGCCTATACACCTTTCGCCCAGTGTAGGGAAACTCTCTGTGTGGGACTCTAAAGACTCAACACTACGCTGGCAGTGGGTTTAACCACAAGTACGTCAGCGGTACTAGCTGTACCTAACGGCTACCCAGGTACCTATCAAAAAGGAAGGCCGACGAGCTAACTCGTCCGAACTCCTACTGAGCCTATCCGTGACAATATCCATACAGTATGGTCTCTTCGTCAAAGAGTATCGTATACCGGGTCTAGGGGATGGTGGATATCAGACCCTAATAACCTGATAAGTCTTGCTGATGTGGCTCGGGACCAATCCAGGAAACTATTGATCAACCTATCAGTAAATCCCAACTGCCTCGACCAAGGTCTTATGGTCTTGACCAATCGATCATTATGCGATATCAACTCCCAATACAGAGAGAGACTAATCCCCAACAATCGCTCACTGACTCCATGTGGCTCAGGATTGTACCCAATCAAAACCTGTTTGCACGACTCAGTAGAGTCATGGTTGGGTAGTGATCAAAGCTCAGTGGGAACTCACACGAGACAAATGCCGATCTCAGTTCCGAAGACTAACCTGTACACATGTTACCTTAGAATTCCATCTGACGATAGGTATAGTACCATATGGAAGTTCTTGGCGAGTCTGTCCAGTGTACTCATACCCAGTGAGCACCTGTATACGATCTTAGGTGCATCGACCAACCATCCCCCTGTTGGGATATCTACAATGGCAGCAAGGTTTCGGGAGGCATCATCCATTCCATGTTAAAACTTTTGCCATTATAGATAACCTTGACACAAGATCTTTAACTAAAGAATCAAACAAAACTAACATGTTAACTACTTAACATCTAAGAGTTAAGGATTACAACTTTTGTAGTACGTTCCTTCGCTTCATAAGCTCCGGGTTGAGGTCCCTTCGCTGCGATCATCATGCTACCGGACTCTAGAGAGGCTCCATGAAGAGAATGATGCATCCTTGCTAGTAATCTTCAAAATCCAAGACGATCTATCTTGAAGAATCACAAACCCAAGCTCTCACTTCACTAATCAAGTATTAGTGAAGCAAACACCCTAATCTAAGTGGCTAGAATAGATGAGGATGATAAAATAGGAATTTTGCTCTATTTTGTTTTCTATTTCTCACATATAATCATCACCAAGTAAAAGCTAGAAAGCTTTTGGAGAAAGGAAGATGAAGATGAAGTTGTGATGAAAATGATTTATTGTTGAGCTTAGAAAATGCAACCAAGGGTTAAGCATGTCATGCTTAACCCTTATAGAGAATAAACCATAGGTTAGGGTTAGGGTTAGGGTAAGGTTAACAAATATCTTGACAAATATCTAAAGAGGGCAGACTAAGTCAACCTTCATGAAGCTTCTTCAAAGCTTATCCATGACTTAATCCATCATTAAGAATTAACCAAAATAATTAACATAATCCTAACCCTAATCATGGTTTAACTCATAAACCCCAGTTGCATTTGCAACCCTAACATGTTACAATATTATATATCACATATATAATATATAATGTAACATAAGAAAATAATCCAATTAACATATATCACGTATATATCAATGTATCATCAAGTGAGAAAAAGAATCATTTAAGTGAGCTTATATTAGTTAATGTAATGTAATATATCACATATATAATTATACATTAAATTATTAAATCAACACTTGATTTAATAACCCGGCTATATTTCATATAACCGACTAATATAATTTGCATCTTTTTATCGAATCAACACTTGATCTGATAACCCGGGTATATCACATATACCCGGCCGAAATAACATATCGCGAGAATCAAATACGGTATCACATACATAATATTCTCGGTGCTGCACATATCGCATATGTGCTCCTACTCCGTTTTTCCTGAGCTACGAAACCTCTGTGTAGGACTCTAAAGAATCGTCAATACGCCGGCAGTAGGTGATGATCATATCAAACACCCACAAGCTGCAAGCGGTCAGCAAAACGTAACAGCCACCCAGGTATTGATCGATTAGAAGATCAACAAGCAAGCTTGTACACACTCCTGTGAATCCAATTAGTAACACTTCCGTGCAGTCTGGTCTCTTCGTCTGATATGTCGCATATCTAGTCTAAGGGTGGTAAACGTCAGACCCCAGTAACCGATAAGTCATGTCGATGTGTGGCTTATAACGGGTCGACAAACTACTGATAACTCTTACCAGTAAATCTCCATAACAGCCCTGGCCATGGACTTCTAGTTATAGCCAATCGAACACAGCGCAATATCAACTCCCAATACCGGGAGAGACGAAACCCCTCCTATCGCTCATTGCCTCCATGTGATTCGGGACTGTACCCAAAAGCCACCCTTTTGCACGTCCTCTTGAACATGGTAAGGTGGAAATCAAAGCACAGTGGGAATAACACAAGATCTATGACGATCTCGGGTCTACAGACTAACCTGTACCAGTGTCACCGGAGAACTTCTATCTGGCGATAGGTATAATACCATCTAGAAGTTCTCGGCGAGTCCATTCAGTGTACCCAGTCTCCACTGAGCACCCATACACCATCTTTGGTGTCGCCACACCAGATGGATATGGGATCATCCATCGCCCATCATATGGGTCAAGATGCGTATACGCTAGTCTACACTGGAGTATCGATGCCTTGTCTCGATACACCCTCGACTAGGAACAGTTATAGGACGTACTTATGGACTACCCTGGACCCACTACTATAATCTGCATCATAGTCCAAGTAGTCGAGTACATATCCTAAGGGCTTTATCAACATGTGAGAGAAAGACAGTAAACCAATACGAGTCAACATGTTAAGACAAAGTGAAACTAGATAGCATACTATCATGTCGAGAAAGAAAGTCCTCTATATATATATCCATGCATCCACTATAATATACATCATATGTACAACAATAGCCTCTACAGCATATATATAACTAACACCCCCGACGGGGCTTGAAACGTATACACTAGTTTACTCTGGAGTATCAATGCCCAGTCTCGATACTCACGCGATTAAGGACTATTTAAGGATGTGCTTATAGACTGCCCTGCTTCCACAAGTATGATCGCCATCACAACGCAGGTAGTCAAGCAAGATCTTAAGGGGTTTATCAACATGTAACCGCAATATGCAATAACGAGTATAACATATGCCATGTTTAGATAAAGACAAACCACAATAGTATACTACCGTATCGAGTCTTTATCAATATGTGCAAGCTAGATATAACAACAATAGAAATAAATACACATATCCTGATAAAGACAGGTAAAATAATCTACTATAAAACTGAGCAAGATTTTCCTGTACATACATATCCCTAGCATCCATATGTATACATATATAATACTAGCCTCTAGGGCATATATATCCAACAATCTCCCACTTGCACTAAAGGCCAGTAATTGGCGTACCGAATACCCAACGTCTGCACTAAGGCCAGCTGTTGGTGTACTGCATACCCAACATCTTAAAAAGTCGCTCGAACTGTGCTTGAGAGAGGGCCTTTGTAAATGGATCCGCCGTGTTCTCTTTTGTGTCCACTCTCTGGACCTCGATCTCCTGGTGATCTATGATTTCCCTGATCAGGTGATACCGCCTTAAGATGTGCCTGGATTTCTGATAGGACCGTGGTTCCTTCGATAAAGCTATAGCCCCTTTGTTATCGCAATATAAAGGTATTGGGTCAACAATGGACGGAACTACCTGAAGTTCAGCTATGAACTTCTTCATCTAGACCGCTTCTTATGCGGTATCGCTTGCAGCAATGTATTCAGCCTCTGTCGTCGAGTTTGGGACAGTGTCCTATTTGGAACTCTTCCAACACACCGCCCCTCCGTTAAGGGTAAACATAAAACCCGAGACAGACTTGCTGTCATCCTTGTCACTGTGGAAGCTTGAGCCGGTAAAGGACTCGACCCTGAGGTCTCCATTACCGTAAACCAGGAACATCTCCTTAGCCCTTCTCAGATACTTGAGAATGTTCTTTACTGCTGTCCAGTGGTCCTCACCTGGGTTCGACCGATACCGGCTCACCACACTTACCGCGTAAGCTACATCTGGTCTTGTACATAGTATCGCATACATTATAGATCCTACCGCCGAAGCGTAGGGTATAGTGCTCATACGAACCCTCTCCTCATCAGTCTTGGGAGACATTCCCTTGGAGAGGGTGATTCCGTACAATGCGGGTATGTTACCGCGCTTGAAATCTTCCATACTAAATCTCTTTAGTACGGTCTCTATGTACCTGGACTGTGAAAGTACCAGTAATCTCTTGGATCTATCTATGTAGATCTTAATCCCAAGAATGTACGAGGCATCACCCAGGTCCTTCATGAAGAACCTTTGTGACAAGAATAGCTTGACCGATTGCAGCATAGGAATGTCATTTCCTAACAAAAGAATGTCGTCCATGTACAAGACTAGGAATACGACAGTTCGTCCTACAATTTTCTTATATATACATGGCTCATCTTCGTTCTTGATGAAGACGAAGTCCTTGGCTGTCTCATCAAAACAGATGTTCCAATTCCGCGATGCTTGCTTCAATCCATAAATGGATTTGAGCAACTTGCATACCTTCCCGCTGCTCCCACTGTCTATGAAACCTTCTGGCTGATCCATATAAACGCATTCTTCTAAACTTCCATTCAGAAAAGTCGTTTTTACGTCCATCTGCCATATTTCACAGTCATGGAAGGCAATGGAAAGTAGGATCCAAATGGATTTGAGCATAGCCACTGGAGAAAAAGTTTCGTCATAGTCCACACCTGGTCTTTGATGAAAACCTTTTGCAACGAGTCTAGCCTTATAGGTTTCCACCTGCCCATCAACACTAAGTTTCCTTTTGTAGATCCATTTGCATCCAACGGGTTTTACCCCAGGTGGAGCAATATCCAAGGTCTACATTTTATTGGTGTACATGGACTCCATTTCAGATCGCATAGCATCCAGCCACTTATCAGAGTCCCTACTGATAATGGCCTGCCTGAAACTAGTAGGATCATTTTCTTCCAAGATGCAATCCTCTTGATCCCTGTCTATGAGAAAACCATAGTGTCTCTCGGACGGATGAGAAATCCTACTAGATCTGTGGAGTGGCTGAGGATCGTTTGGGGTTATTGAATCTTGAGGTTCTGTCAAATCTTCAGTTTCAGTTTGTGGTCGCTGAATTTCTTCCAGTTCTACCGTGCTCCCACTAATTCTTTTGCAAGAAACCCTGTTTCCAAGAAAACAGCATGTTGAGCAACAAACACCTTCTGTTCCTCGTTGTGGATATCCATAACCATTCATTGGATATCCCACAAACTTACATAAAACTGATCGTGCATCTAGTTTATCTGGTTTATGCTTTTTAACATAAACCGGACAACCCCATATCTTAAATCTTTTAAGATATGGCCTTTTTCCATTCCATATCTCGAACGGTGTCTTAGGCACTAATTTGGACGGAACATCATTCAATAGGTATACTGCCGTCTAAAGCGCATGCCCCCAAAATGAAAGAGGCAACTTAGCATTACTCATCATGGAACGAACCATGTCCAATAGGGTACGATTCCTCCGCTTCGATACACTGTTGTGCTGTGGTGTGTAAGGAGGAGTAAGCTGAGAGAGAATTCCATTCTCTTTTAAGTAATCTAAGAATTCCGTGCTCAAGTACTCCCCTCCCCTATCGGACAGGAGGATCTTGATACTTTTGCAAATCTTGTTCTCTACTTCATTCCTACATTCTTTGAATTTCTCAAAAGGTTCAAATTTGTATTTCATAAGATACACTTATCCGATTCTAGAGAGATCGTCAGTGAATGTGATGAAGTACGAGAACTCACCCCTTGCATGTATAGACATCGGACCACACACATCGCTGTGTATGAGTCCCAAGAGCTTTGTTGCTCTTTCTCCGTGTCCGGTGAACGGAGATTTGGTCATCTTTCCTTTCAGACAGGATTGACAAGTTTCATATAATGAAAATTCGAACGTATCCAAAAGTCCATCTTTATGCAACATACTCAGTCTTTTCTCTCCGATATGACCAAGTCTACATTGCCATAAGTAGGATTCGTTCACATCTGAACTCTTCCTCTTGCGTGTGTTTTGTATACTGAGAACTGTATTTTGATTAAGAATATAGATACCATTACACAGTGTACCTTCTGCAACCAATACGTAATTAAGGTAAATGTTCAAGATATTTCTATCAAGAACAAACTTATATCCATCTTTATAAAGTAAAGAAACTGATATGATGTTGCAAACCATAGAAAGTACATAGTAGCAATTGTTCAAAATCATGGTTTTGCCATTTGGCAATACTAGGTGATATTCACCGACGGCAGAAGCATCAACCTGTGTCGGAGATAGTGCCCTCAGAGTCAATTATTGGATCACAGGCACGTGATTGCAATGATTGAGGGAGGACCTATCCCGGCAGGACAGTCTTACTCAAGATGATAATATGCTATCTGGTTTATCTTTATCATCGTGTACTGCTTTAGGTGACCTTTCAGGTCAATATTGCACGTTGATAAAGCCTCTAGGATTCTTGCTTGACTACCAGCAGTATGAGGGCAATCATATACGTGGGAGCTAGGGTCTATAAGCACATCCTTAAAAGGTCCCTAGTTGAGGGAGTTTCGAGACAGGGCATCGATACTCCAGAGTAGACTAGTGTATACAGTCGAGACCCCGACAAGGGGCGGTGGCCGGTCTCACAAGCCACTGGTGTCAGTTGGTTCACCTAAGATGTAAACAGGTGCTCATTGGGTTATGAGTACACCGGACAGGACTCGCCGGGAACATGCTAGTTGGTCTTATACCTGACGTCAGATAGCAGTTCCCTGGTGACATGTGTACATGTTAGTCCATTGACCTGAGACCGTCATTTGTCTCGTGTGAGTTCCCACTGTATTTTGATTACTACCCTACCACGCTCAAAGGAGACGTGCAAACAGGTTTTAGTTGGGTACAGTCCCCAGCCACATGGAGGCAGTGAGCGGATCTTCAGGGGTTCGTCTCTTCCGGTATTGGGGGTGAGGTCGCGCTGTGTCTAGGAGAGCCATTACACAAAGTCCTTGGCCATGGCAGGAGATTTACTGGTAGGTATTCCTGTAGTATCTCAGGGTGTTCTGGGCTACACTCCGACACGACTTGTACCGCTTTTGGGGGTCTGACTTTTACCAACCCCCTAGGCCCGCCATGCGATGCTCCTAGACGAACGGACCGGACTGTACGGATATTGTCACTGACAGGCTCAGTAGGGTATCAGGATGAGTTCGCTCATCGACATCCCTTTTGGTCAATACCTGGTAGCCCGTCACGTACGGCTAATACCTCTGACGTGCTAGCGGTTAAATCTACAACCAAGGTGTTGACGAGTCTTTAGAGTCCCCCACAGACCGTTTTCTCAAGTTTCGGGCGAAACGCTGTAGAGGCCGTATGAAGATATGGCTGGGTTCGATCAGATACGTGCGGTATTGCACGAATCGCGATCAGACGGATTTTACTAGCGGGCTTTGGTTTAAGCCGGATCCTAGTATTAGACAGTGTAGATTTTGTCTCGTTGCATTTGTATTCAGTGGGAATACAAATGTGGGTATGTATATACAGTCGCGGGGTTTTCCTGTAATTTATTACGGGATTAGTTTTCTGAAGCTGCCAGTTTGCATTCCGTTCCGGCCAGTTTTCCTTTGTTCCTTCACGGCCGGATTTTTATGATGGAGGGGCTAATTTGCAAGTTTGCAAATTAGCTATTGTGGAGGGTTTATTTGGATATGGAAAGATTATGATAGCATCTTTTCTTTTCATGCATCATTTCTTTTGCATTAAATGAGATTAGAAAGGATTAGAAATTGATTTGATATTGTTAGGATCACTTTTGGATATGGTCACCCTTTTGCTTTTCCTACACTCACCTCCCTTCATGTTTGATTCTTTTTCCCTCCACCATTTTATATAGAGGGGGCCGGCCACTTTAGGGGATAGAGGGGATTCATTTTGAGTGGTGATTTTCTTGATCTCATTTCATCATTCCTTGCTAGAAAAATGATAGCACCATTTTCCTCCAAAGATCATTGTTTCATTCCTCCATCAAAGGCAACTTCACCCCATTGAGACAAAGTGATTCTACACTAGCCTACAGCATTTCTTGGGCACGTCGGCTCGCTAACTTCGTGCCCGAGTTGCCTCAGTCCAGAGGTGGGAGCCCGTAAAAGAACCCGGCGATGTGGTGCCCGTTTCGATGAGGAGGCGACGACCGGAGATTCCGCGAGGAGATCGGAGTGGAGGCAAAGACCGAAGGACACGGATCGCTTGGTATATCTCTCTACTCTTTCTATAGTTTGCTAGGATTAGGTGAATGGCCCGATCCGGGTTTTATAGTGCGCGGTGGTGCCGGTTTCTAAGTTCTAGAAAAGTTTTCGTTTCCGCATTCCGGCGTCGGATTGACGGCCGGGGTGCCGCCGTGCACTTACATTGGTATCAGAGCCTCGCCATTAACCTAGTCTAGCTTGCTTTAACGTGTTTAGAACTTCGATCGGACGAATTTTCAATAACCGCATTTGCATTGCATTAGTTTCTGTCGAAATTTTTTTGGGCTCTAAAAATTTTTCAGGTTGTTGCAGAAACACATGCAGGCAAATTTAAGCATTCTGCAAAAATTTGGTTGGGTGATGCTTCAGTTAGACCGCAGAAACGCGGCCAAACCCCTAGTTTGGCCGCGGTTCCGCGGTGGAAGGAAGTCAACGCCGTACCAAAATTTTTACAGAGGGCTTTATACATGGAAATAGGGTTTTTGGAATATTCTTTTTGGGCCCAGATTTTCTCTGAGTGCTACAGTTGTGCTTGGGGCCCACTTGGGTAAATTTGATCGATCGAAAATTTTAAACATGTTACTTCACAGTATTTACATTATATCTGCGACCGTGAATGTCACTCGATCGGTAAATCCAGTCTATCTGCTATAGCCCTTTTAGACGGATTTGCGAACGTGACATTCACGTTGATGTTCTGTGTTGTGCTGTGATGTTGCGTATTGGTTGGTGGGGATAGCCTGGATGCAATGGTAGTACAGTTTGGTTATTTATGTACATTTGATTTTGCGGGGCGAGCGTCCGACATGTGGACTGCCGTCACTGCCTGTTTGTATATTATTCTTTTGGGGCACGACCGAGGTGAGGTCGTTGTACCCGTTGTATATTTTACTTTCTGTACTAGGATTACCCCGATGAGGGGTGCACGGATAGCCGGATTCTAGAGGGCAATGGGCCCGCACCTCATGGCATTGAGACGGAGGGGGCTTTACTCTAGAATTGGCGGGCTATTCGCCGCACTCGTAGGGGGTACAGGTTGACCCAGGAGGGTGCCCAAGTTACCGGATTCCGTGAAGTGCTGGGTGGTCCATTCACGTTGATGAAGGGGGCTACCTCACTTCAGGTTTTGGCGGGTAACTCGCTGCGCCCGTAGGGGTCTAGGATTTCATTGCCCAGGCTATCCACACGACCAGGGGAACGTCGGGTTTCAGTAGCAGCTCTATCAAACCCGGGGATCCCAGATATCTGTATTGTTCTGTGATGTTTATTACATTTCTGTGATGTTGCATTTTATCAAGCCTTGAGCGAATATTATATATTGATATATATACTAGTAGATGTTGTATATGTTTTGCACCCGCGCTAGTCCAGTCCCCGCTCTGTCGTTAGTTAAGTAACCTAACGGGTGATGACGGGACCCAGTGGCAAATGCGGATGGCATATACGTACATCGTATTTTCGTTCTTTTGTGGTGTGATCAATTGATGGGACTGCGTTGATTCGGATCAATGCAAGCTAAACAAACCTATTCTGATGTTGTTGGAACAATTTTCAAAAAGCTGTTATTGCAAGGACGTTCTCTTTTGTTTTGCATCATGGTATTCAGTTAGAATATCCTGCTCCTCAGTCGACGAGGCAAGGGCCGAGATCCCTTCACCGGGAGTGACCCCTTGGACAGAAGTTTGCGTCAGGGCAATAACTTCACTATAGCCGATTACTTTTGTTTTGCATCGTGGTATTCAGTTGGAATATCCTGCACCTCATTCTACGGGGAAAGAGCCGAGATCCCTTCACCTGTAGTGACCTCTTTAGCAAAGGTTTTCATCACTATATTTTTATAAAAAGCTATCCGGTTCCTTGAACGATATCAAGTTCATTACGTTAAAGGTTTTTCGCCAGAAACCATTCGTAGCCCTCCGTCATTTCAGAAAGGTAGCACTTAGTATTCATGCTATGTATGTTGGCCTTCGTCAAGGCATAGTGTATGGTAGCTATTTGTTACTTTTCTGCTGCATAGATAGAAGCATTGGTTTGGGACAGTCGTACTACTATTTTGGCCTTCGTCAAGGGTATGTACGGGTGGGTTCAAATTAACCTGGACAATGACGGGTAGAACTTGACATGTGACTTATGATATGTTGGCCTTCGTCAAGGTCATAAGAGCATGGGGTAAAAATCACATCGGGAGTTTCTAAAGAAATTGAAACTTGCCAGATATGCGCATACCTTCTGGAGTGTGATAACGTGAGCGGATTCCATCACGTTATCATGCGATGATAGTTGGATCCCGATTCGCACTGATGAGTTGGTTTACTCCTCGGGTGATCCCGACTTATTCTTCTTTCAGGTTTGGAGGAGAATTTGACGGTACAGTGGGAGGTTTCCTGATTAGATAAAGTGATAACCATTCTGATCTAAATTAGAGTGCACGATGAGTGTTTCTTTTCTCGCTCTCTCTGGCAGCGACCATGACCCGACCCTTGACTGCGACTTAGTGACCAAGTTGACCGAACCTTCTTAAACACTGGCTTTTGGATTGTCAGAGTTGCATACCTCATTGCCACTCCTACTTTTACCCTTTTCTCCAGGACACCCAGTATTACTACGAACGTCCACTTCCATTGGACAAAACCATCGTATGGTTATATATGAACTCGAAGGAATTTATTCGAGGATGGTTTCCGGTTCTGGAGAAAATGAATAGGACTATTCAGTCGTCTTTTCCTTTTACCTTCTCTCAGGTTGCGAGTAATCCCTGGTTTAGGAGATAGTACACCCGTTACGCCTAATGGATAGTCTTCTTCCAAACCTTAGGCTGGTGCCGAATGGTAGGGAATAAAGAAAACCAATTAGCCTAAACGGTGTACATAAGGTATTAAGTAAAGACATATCAAGGGATTAGAAGGAGGGCAAAGTAAATTGCGACTGTTATTCACGACCAAACCAAGTATTTCATTACCACTCCTACTTCACCTTTGTATTTCTCCAGAACACTCCGTATCACTATGAAGATCCACAGTTTATTTGGGTACTCCATCGTATGGTTATATACGAACTCGAAAGGAACTTGTTCCAGTTCGGGGATGGATTCTGGTTCTGGAGAAATAGGAATAAGGTTTTATTCGGTTGTCTTTTATCTTCACCTTCTCTCGCATTGCGAGTGCTCCTAGGATTAGGACAGTACACCCATTATGCTTATTGGATAGTCTTCTTCCAAACCATACGCTGGTGCCGAACGGTAAGGAAGGAAGAAAACCATTTGGCCTGAAGGGGTGTACAGAAGGTAATGACTAAAGACATATAAAGGGATTTGGAGAGATGGCAAAGAATTATACGGTTACAGTTGTGAATCTGGATAATGGAAGAGGCGTTACTAGGAATACCGGGAGACCCCATCGAAACATTTCAATGTTTCAGTTTCACTGTGTACTGTTAAAAGAAAACTGATTTCCTAATTAGACACTTGCTCCAAGGTATGTATTTACAAGGTTTGATTCTCATATCTGTATGGTTTTACAGATGATGAGCGGGAGTAAGTTATTGGGAATTAGGTGATCATCCTCATTATATCGGGATTCGTTGTAATTGGTGATATTTGAGGAAGTCACCTGGGTTGTTTGCCGGACGGCAAATATTTGGTTTTGAATATCCGTTATAATGCACCAATTTCAAATTGATATAGAGTGAGATATACCTTTTTGAAATTATGTCTATGACATTTACCTATATCAGTGGATGGTTAGGTAAGGAGCATGAAACAGCGGTGTAATTCTTCATAACCATAGTACAGTTTTCAACCTACGGCACACAGGGAATGAGTTATTAGGCTCAGGGGACTTATACAGAGTATTGTATGTTGTACAGTGTCCATTAGGACAGAGGGGTTGATCCTCGTACTATATTCGGTTTACTTATGACTTCTCTAGTTTTTAGACAAGTGTTTCGTACAAACACAGGGTCCAAGTTTTGAGAAGTTATAGGTATAAGAGTAAAGTAGAGAACCAGGTATTGCAAGTATCGGGATTCTTCAAGGTGATCGAAGATGTAGATACTTGTGTGCGGTATTCAGTTGATAGTAATGATTAAGAGAACTTGCTTCTCTTTCAGGTTACTCATAATTGGAAGCATTCCTAAGTTGAGTAACGCTGATCGGCCTCCTTCCATTTAGTTGACATGCACTGGAGACAGCTGCATGATTTGAATCTGGTTTAATTAAATCAGTGCCTCTGTTTCTGTATTGGATATAGAACAGTTCATATCTTAACGATGTTAAGGTACAGGGAGTCGTCGGGCTTATGCTTAAAACCAGACTCTGGATAACTCAAGGCACGTTTCTGTAATGGCTGTTTGTAGGTTGACCCAGGCTATGACGAGGGTTGACTTCTACCATCTGGAAGATCAATAGTGATATTGTTCTTGACTCGCCATAGTTTTAACAAAAATGGATTTTTTTCAGAAAACAGTAGTGGGAGTATGGTAGAACTGGAAGTGATTCCAGAACCGCAAACGATTACTGAAAATTTGATAAGAACCTAAAGATTCAATTTGGTTTGACATTCCATTGGCCACTCCGCAGATACGGTGGGTAACCTCAGGCACCCGAGGGGTACTCCGGTAGCCTCAAGGACGGTGACATGGAGGTTCTTGTTTACCCAGACTTGCCATTGCTGTTGTTCCAGTCTATGAGACCCGGCAGGTGGATGAGTATAGCGTCGTTCTAAACTAGCTTTAGAAGTGTACGTGTATATGACTCTGCCAGAGTGTTATCATAATCAGTGGGAGCAGCGGAAGCATTGGTGGACAAGTGGCTTATGTCTATTTATAGACTAAAGCAGATATACAGAGATAGATCATCTATTTCTGATGTGACAGTCATAGGTTTGACTTCATCAGAATAGGGGATGGATCTGTTAAGAAGTGTTGCGCCACGGCAGCGCCCCGGCCGTCTTACTCGAGGCCAAATTGCGGAATCAAAATTTTTCCTTACTCGGAAACCGGCGCTACCGCGGACAAAGAAAACCCGGATCGTAACCATTAACCTAATGCTAGCAATCAAGAGATAGGGTGAGAAGTATACCGAGTGATCCGAGTCCTCCGGTCTTCTCTTCATCGTCCCGATCTCCCGCGGAAAGTCTTGTCTCCATATCATCGCCTCCTCGCCGGAAAGGGCACCACATCGCCTGCGTCTTTTACGGGCTCCCGCCTCAACACCGAGGCAACTCGAGCATGAAGCCGGCAACTCGACATGCTCAAGATATGCTGTAGAATGTAGTGTAGAAGATGCTTGTCTCATTTGGGGTTTGTTGCCATGGTGATGGAGGAATCAAGAATAGAAAAATGGTGCTTGCATTTTTCTAGCAAGAAAACGAGATCATGAATGAAACTCTCAAGATGAAGCTCTCTTCTTCTTCTTCTCTCTTTCTTTTTCCTCTCATGAAAAACTTATCATCTTCATCAAGTGAGAAGAAAAATGGTGGAGGAAACAATATGAACACCTAAACATGAAGGGAGGTGAGTGTAGGAAAAAGGAGAGGGTGACCATATCCTAACACCATCATCACAAACTCACATCAAGCTTAAAATCAATCCTAATCACCTTTTCAAGAAATGATGATAGAAAAGAAAGGAATATAAAAGATGCTTTCATAATAAATACTTTTACAAATAAATCCTCCACAAAGTGTAATTTGCAAAACTGCAAATTACCCCCTCCATCGGAAAAGTCCGGCCGGGAAAGAACAAAGGAAAACCGGCCGGAACGGAAAGCAAACTGGCAACTCCAGAAAACTGGTCCCGTAATAAATTACAGGAAAACCCCCATACTGTGCATACACACCCGCATCTGCATTCTGACCGGATACAGATGCAATGAGACAAAATCTACACTGTACTAAACTAGGACCGGCTTAAGCCAAAGCCGGCTAGTAATATCCGTTCGATCCTGATGCGTGCAATACCGCACGTATCTGATCGAACCTTGCCATATAACTATACGGCCACTAGTACAAAACTGTCCGATCCTGATCCGTGCAATACCGCACGTATCTGATCGGACCCTGCCATATCTCCATACGGCCTCTACAGCGTTTCGCCCGAAAGCTGAGTAACTGAAAGTGTGGTGGACTCTAAAGACTCGTCAATACAATGGCTGTGGATTTAACCACTAGCACGTCAGAGGTATAAGCCAATACGTGACGGGCCACCAGCTATTGACCAAAAGGGACGTCGATGAGCGAACTCATCCTGACACCCTACTGAGCCTGTCAGTGACAATATCCGTACAGTCCGGTCCGTTCGTCTATGAGCATCGCATGTCGGGCCTAGAGGGTTGGTAAAAGTCAGACCCCCAAAAGCGGTACAAGTCGTGTCGGAGTGTAGCCCAGAACGCCCTGAGATACTACTGGAATACCTACCAGTAAATCTCCTGCCTCGGCCGAGGGCTTTGCGTAATGGCTCTCCTAGACACAGCGCGACCTCACCCCCAATACCGGGAGAGACGAACCCCTGAAGATCCGCTCACTGCCTCCATGTGGCTCGGGACTGTACCCAACTAAAACCTGTTTGCACGACTCCTTTGAGCCGTGGTAGGGTAGTAATCAAAGCACAGTGGGAACTCACACGAGACAAATGACGATCCTCAGGTCGATGAACTAACCTGTACACATGTCACCAGGGAACTGCTATCTGACGTCAGGTATAAGCCCAACTAGCAGGTTCCCGGCGAGTCCTGTCCGGTGTACTCATAACCCAATGAGCACCTGTATACATCTTAGGTGAACCAACTGACACCAGTGGCTTGTGAGACCGGCCACCGCCCCTCGTCGGGGTCTCGACTGTATACACTAGTCTACTAATGGAGTATCGATGCCCTGTCTCGAAACTCCTACGACTAGGGACCTTTTAAGGATGTGCTTATAGACTACCAGCTCCCACGTATATGATCGCCATCATACTGCTGGTAGTCAAGCAAGAATCCTAGGGGCTCTATCAACGTGCAATAGTGACATGTCAGGTCACCTAAAGCAGTACACGATGATAAAGGTAAACCAGATAGCATACTATCATCTCGAGTAAGACTGTCCTACCGGGATAGGTCCTCCCTCAATCATTGCAATCACGTGCCTGTGATCCAATAATTGACTCTGAGGGCACTATCTCCAACAATCTCCCACTTGCACTCAAGGCTAATTATTGCGATGCCGCATACTCACAGCCCGTGTGATACCGAACACCCAACTCCTCTACTAGTCAGTCTCACAAAGCTCGTTTGTGAAACTATTGCGTTCGAGGAATAGCCTCAGTGAGTGGATCCGCTCTGATGTTTCTTTCTATGTCTCTCTATATCTCAAGTTCGCGGAGAAAGCCATCTCCCGAAATGAGCAATACCTGTCTTAGAACGTCTGGATGTCTGATGGGACCTAGCTCATAAATGAACTTCAAATCCAAACTTCTTAGACTGTATCGTCAACTGAACTTAATCAGTATCCTGCGCCATGCCACCCTCAGTATTGCCTTGGACCACCTGTCCAAAATACTGCCCCTCGTCAGAAGGAAAACTATAACTCTGACAACCTCCTTGTCGTCCATGTCACCTTGGAAGCCTGGAATGATAACTGTCTCCCAAATGAGGCTGTCGTTATCATATCCCTAGAACATCCACTTATGTTCTAAGACTGCTTCCGACTGTTTCTCCAGGATTGGATCAATATCAACTTGTTGCATCTAGTGCAAGAACAACATCTGGTGTGGTACTTGACATCTCATGATTGACTCAATTGCCTAAGCAAGTGATCTGCCAATCATGAGTATCCCTCTCCCCTTTAGTCTATAAGACACCTTTAGAGAGGGTGACACCATCAATTGCAGGTATACTACCTTGCCTGGAGTTGTCCATTCTAAATACTCATAGAATGCTGTCAAGGTACCCAGATTGGGAAACTACCCAAATCTAGATCTAAAACCATAGATCTAGTAACCAGTATGTCTGATATAATGTCCAAGTCCCATGTGGAGAAAACACTGTGTGACGACCAAAGTATAACCGATTGTAGTATAGGAATATCACTTTCTACTACCTTCTCAACAGATCCATCCCCTATTCTGATGACGTCAAACCCATGACTGTCACATCAGAAACAGATGATCTAACTCCGCTATATCTGTTTTAGTCTATAAATAGACATAAGCATGATGTCCACCAATGCTTCCGCTGCTCCCACTGACTACGACAACCTTCTGGCAGAGTCATACAGACGTGCAATTCTAAAGCTAGTTTAGAACGACGCTATACTCATCCTCCTGCCGGGTCTCGCAGCCTGGAACAACAGCAATGGTAATTGTGGGTAAACAAGAACTTCCCTGTCACCGTCCTTGAGGCTACCGTAGTACCTCTCGGGTACCTGAAGTTACCCACCGTATCTGCGGAGTGGCCAATGGAATGTCAAATCAGATTGAAACTTTAGGTTCCTTATTAAATCTTCAGTAATCGTTTGCGGTTCTGGAATTACTTCCAGTTCTACCATACTCCCACTGCTGTTTTTTTTAAAAAAAATCCATTTTTAATAAAACTGTGGCGAGTCTAGAACAATATTTCTATTGATCTGCCAGATGGTAGAAAGTCAACCCTCGTCATAGCCTGGGTCAACCCACAAACAGCCATTACAGAAACGTGCCTTGAGTTGTCCAGTGTCTGGTTTTAAGCATAAGCCGGACAACTCCCCGTACCTTAACATCGTTAAGATATGAACTGTTCTATATCCAATATAGAACCAGAGGAACTGATTCAATTGAACCAGATACAAATCATGCAGCTATCTCCAGTGCATGTCAACTAAATGGAAGGAGGCCTATCAGCGTTACTCAACTTAGGAGTACTTCCAATTATGAGTAACCTGAAAGAGAAGCAATTTCTCTTTATCATTACTATCAACTGAATACCATACACAAGTATCTACATCTTCGATCACTTTGAAGAATCCCGATACTTGCAACACCTGGTTCTCTACTCTATTCAAATACCTATAACTCCTTAAAACTTAGACCCTGTGTTTCTACGAAACACCTGTCTAAAAACTAGAGAAGTCATAAGTAAACCGAATATAGTACGAGGACCTACCCCTCTGTCCTAATGGACACTGGACAACATACAATACTCTGTATAAGTCCGCTGAGTCTAACAACTCTTTCACTGTGTGTCGTAGGTTGAAAACTGTACTTATGGTTGAGAAGAATTACACCGCTGTTTAATGCTCCTTACCTAACCATCCACTGATATAGGTAAATGTCATCGACATAATATCAAAAGGTATATCTCACTCTATTAAAATAGACGTACAGATATATCAATTTGAAATTGGTGCATAACCGCAGATATTCAAAACCAAAAAATTGCCGTCCGGCAAACAACCCAGGTGACTTCCTCAAATATCACCGATTACAACGAATCCCGATATAATGAGGATGATCACCCAATTCCCAATAACTTACTCCCACTCATCATCTGTAAAACTATACAGATGTGAGAATCAAACCTGGTAAATACATACCCTGGAGCAAGTGTCTAATCGGGAAATCAGTTTTCCTTTAACAGTATACAGTTGAAACTGAACCTTTAACAGTATACAGTTGAAACTGAAACATTGAAATGTTTCGATGGGGTATCCTGGTATTCTTAGTAATGCCTCTACCATTATCCAGATTCACAACTATAACCGTATAATTCTTTGCCACCTCTCCAAATCCCTTTATATGTCTTTAGTCATTACCTTCTGCACACCCCTGTAGGCCAATTGGTTTTCTTCCTTCCCTACCGTTCGGCACCAGCCTATGATTTGGAAGAAGACTATCCAATAAGCATAATGGGTGTACTGTCCTAAACCTAGGAGCACTCGCAATGCGAGAGAAGGTGAAGATAAGAGACAACCGAATAAACCTTATTCCTATTTCTCCTGGACCAGAATCCATCCCCGAACTAGAACAAGTTCCTTTCGAGTTCGTATATAACCATACGATGGAGTATCCAATAAACTGTGGATCTTCGTAGTGACACGGAGTGTCCTGGAGAAATACAAAGGTGATTTAGGATTGGCGAAGAAATACTTGGTTTGGTCGTGAATAACAGTCGCAATTTACTTTGCCCTCCTACTAATCCCTTGCTTGGTCTTAACTTAATACCTTCTGCACACCATCGTTATGCTAATTGGTTTTCTTCATTCCCTACCGGTCGGCACCAACCTAAGGTTTGGAAGAAGACTATCCAATTTGCGTAATAGGTGTACTATCTCCTAAACCAAGGAGTACTCGCAACCTGAGAGAAGGTAAAAGGAAAAGACAACTGAATAATCCTATTCGTTTTCTCCAGAACCAGAAACCATCCTCGAAGTCCTTCGAGTTCGTATATAACCATACGATGGTTTTGTCCAATGGAAGTGGACGTTCGTAGTAATACGAGGTGTCCTGGAGAAAAGGGTAAAAGTAGGAGTGGCAATGAGGTCTGCAACTCTGACAATCCAAAAGCCAGTGTTAAGAAGGTTCGGTCAACTTGGTCACTGAGTCATAGTCCAGGGTCGGGTCAAAGGTCGCTGCCAAAGAGAGAGAGAAAAGAAACACTCAGCGTGCACTCTAACCTAGATCAGAATGGTTATCACTTTGTCTAATATGGAAACCTCCCACTGTACCTCAAATTCTCCTCCAAACCTGAAAGAAGAATTAGTCGGGATCACCCGAGGAGTAAACCAACTCATCAGTGGAAATCGGGATCCAACTATCATCGCATGATAACTTGACGGAATTCACTCAAGTCACCACACTCCAGAAGGTATGCGCATGCCTGGCAAGTTTCAGTTCTTTTGAAACTCCCGATGTGATTTTTACCCCTAGGACCCAAGTGACTTTGACAATGCCAACATATCAAAGAGTCCTAGTCAAGTTCAGCCCGTCATTATCTTGATTGCATTAAACCCACCCGTACGAGTCCTTGACAATGCCAACATAACTGTACGACTGTCCTAACCAATCCACTTATCCATGCGACAGAAAAGTATTACACAGCTACCGAACACTACGCCTCGGCAATGCACGACATACGTAGCACGAATACTAAGCAATACTAATCTGAAATGACGGAGGGCTACGGATGGTTTTTGGCGAAAAACCTTTAACGTAATGAACTTGATATCGTTGAAGGAACTGCATAGCCTTTTATAAAAATATAGTGACGAAAACCTTTGCTAAAGAGGTCACTCCCGGTGAAGGGATCTCGGCTCTTTCCCCGTAGAATGAGGTGCAGGATATTCCAACTGAATACCACGATGCAAAGCAAAAGTAATCGGCTATAGTGAAGTTATTGCCCTGACGCAAACTTCTGTCCAAGGGGTCACTCCCGGTGAAGGGATCTCGGCCCTTGCCTCGTCGACTGAGGAGCAGGATATTCCAAATGAATACCACGATGCAAAACAAAAGTGAACGTCCTTGCAATAACAGCTTTTTGAAAAATGTTCCAACAACATCAGAATAGGTTTGTTTATCTTGCATTGATCCGAATCAACGCAGTCCCATCAATTATTCACACCACAAAGAACGAAAATATACTGACGTACGTATATGCCATCCGCATTCGCCACTGGGTCCCGTCATCACCCGTTAGGTTAGCTAACTAACGGCAGAGCGGGGACTGGACTAGCGCGGATGTAAAACATATACAACATCTACTAATATATATATACCAATATATTATATTTCGCTCAAGGCGTGATAAAATGCAACATCACAGAAATGTACAGCATCACAGAACAATACAGATATCTGGAAGCCCCGGGTTTCACAGAGCCGCTGCTGAAACCTGACGTTCCCTTGGTCGTGTGGATAGCCTGTGCAATGAAATCCTAGACCCCTACGGGCGCGGCAAGTCACCCGCCAAAACCTGAAGCAAGGCAGCCCCCTTCAGTACCGTGAATGGACCACCCAGCACTTCACGGAATCCGGTAACTTGGGCACCCCTCCTGGGTCAACCTGTACCCCCTACGAGTGCGGCGAATAGCCCGCCAATCCTAGAGTGAAGCCCCCTTCCGTCTCAATGCCATGAGATGCGGGCCCGTTGCCCTCTAGTACCCGGCTATCCGTGCACCCCTCCGCGGGGTAATCCTAGTACAGAAAGTAAAATATACATACACCGGGTACATCGACCGCAACCAGGTCGTGCCCCAAAAGAATAATACAATCAGGCAGTGACGGCAGTCCATATGTCGGACGCTCGCCCCGCAATATCAAATGTACATAATACAACAGCACTGTACTAGCATTGCATCCAGGCTATCCCCCACGACCGATCCGCAACAACACAGCATAAACATAGAACATCAACGTGAAAGTCACGTTCGCAAATCCGTCTAACCGGGCTATAGCAGTTAGACCGGATTTACCGATCGAGTGACATTCACGGTCGCAGATATAATGTAAATACTGTGAAATAATGTGTTTAAAATTTTCCGATTGACCAAAAAATTAACAAGTGGGTCCCCAATCAAAACTGTAGCACTCACAGAAAACCTGGGCCCAATTTTAATATTCCAAAACCCCTAAAATAAGCCCACAAGCCCACTGAAAAAGGTTGGTGAAGTGAAGCCTACTTCCTGCGGCGGAAGCGCGGCCAAAAGGGGCTTTTGGCCGCCCTTCCGCGGTCGTACGGAACGATCACTTTACCAAATTTTTGCAGTAGTCTTACAACTCCCTGCACATCATTCTGAGACCACCTGAAAAATTTTTAGACTACAAAAAATTTCGACAGAAACTGATTGTGCTAGAAATTACGGTTTTTGGAAATTTTGGTCGATCGGAAACGCAAACACATCAAACGAAGCTAGGTAAGGTTAATGGCGTGGCTCTGATACCATGTTGCGCCACGGCAGCGCCCCGGCCGTTTTACTCGAGGCCAAATTGCGGAATCAAAATTTTTCCTTACTCGGAAACCGGCGCTACCGCGGACAAAGAAAACCCGGATCGTAACCATTAACCTAATGCTAGCAATCAAGAGATAGGGTGAGAAGTATACCGAGTGATCCGAGTCCTCCGGTCTTCTCTTCATCGTCCCGATCTCCCGCGGAAAGTCTTGTCTCCATATCGTCGCCTCCTCGCCGGAAAGGGCACCACATCGCCTGCGTCTTTTACGGGCTCCCACCTCAACACCGAGGCAACTCGAGCATGAAGCCGGCAACTCGACATGCTCAAGATGTGCTGTAGAATGTAGTGTAGAAGATGCTTGTCTCATTTGGGGTTTGTTGCCATGGTGATGGAGGAATCAAGAATAGAAAAATGGTGCTTGCATTTTTCTAGCAAGAAAACGAGATCATGAATGAAACTCTCAAGATGAAGCTCTCTTCTTCTTCTTCTCTCTTTCTTTTTCCTCTCATGAAAAACTTATCATCTTCATGAAGTGAGAAGAAAAATGGTGGAGGAAACAATATGAACACCTAAACATGAAGGGAGGTGAGTGTAGGAAAAAGGAGAGGGTGACCATATCCTAACACCATCATCACAAACTCACATCAAGCTTAAAATCAATCCTAATCACCTTTTCAAGAAATGATGATAGAAAAGAAAGGAATATAAAAGATGCTTTCATAATAAATACTTTTACAAATAAATCCTCCACAAAGTGTAATTTGCAAAACTGCAAATTACCCCCTCCATCGGAAAAGTCCGGCCGGGAAAGAACAAAGGAAAACCGGCCGGAACGGAAAGCAAACTGGCAACTCCAGAAAACTGGTCCCGTAATAAATTACAGGAAAACCCCCATACTGTGCATACACACCCGCATCTGCATTCTGACCGGATACAGATGCAATGAGACAAAATCTACACTGTACTAAACTAGGACCGGCTTAAGCCAAAGCCGGCTAGTAATATCCGTTCGATCCTGATGCGTGCAATACCGCCCGTATCTGATCGAACCTTGCCATATAACTATACGGCCACTAGTACAAAACTGTCCGATCCTGATCCGTGCAATACCGCACGTATCTGATCGGACCCTGCCATATCTCCATACGGCCTCTACAACGTTTCGCCCGAAAGCTGAGTAACTGAAAGTGTGGTGGACTCTAAAGACTCGTCAATACAATGGCTGTGGATTTAACCACTAGCACGTCAGAGGTATAAGCCAATACGTGATGGGCCACCAGCTATTGACCAAAAGGGACGTCGATGAGCGAACTCATCCTGACACCCTACTGAGCCTGTCAGTGACAATATCCGTACAGTCCGGTCCGTTCGTCTATGAGCATCGCATGTCGGGCTTAGAGGGTTGGTAAAAGTCAGACCCCCAAAAGCGGTACAAGTCGTGTCGGAGTGTAGCCCAGAACGCCCTGAGATACTACTGGAATACCTACCAGTAAATCTCCTGCCTCGGCCGAGGGCTTTGCGTAATGGCTCTCCTAGACACAGCGCGACCTCACCCCCAATACCGGGAGAGACGAACCCCTGAAGATCTGCTCACTGCCTCCATGTGGCTCGGGACTGTACCCAACTAAAACCTGTTTGCACGACTCCTTTGAGCCGTGGTAGGGTAGTAATCAAAGCACAGTGGGAACTCACACGAGACAAATGACGATCCTCAGGTCGATGAACTAACCTGTACACATGTCACCAGGGAACTGCTATCTGACGTCAGGTATAAGCCCAACTAGCAGGTTCCCGGCGAGTCCTGTCCGGTGTACTCATAACCCAATGAGCACCTGTATACATCTTAGGTGAACCAACTGACACCAGTGGCTTGTGAGACCGGCCACCGCCCCTCGTCGGGGTCTCGACTGTATACACTAGTCTACTAATGGAGTATCGATGCCCTGTCTCGAAACTCCTACGACTAGGGACCTTTTAAGGATGTGCTTATAGACTACCAGCTCCCACGTATATGATCGCCATCATACTGCTGGTAGTCAAGCAAGAATCCTAGGGGCTCTATCAACGTGCAATAGTGACATGTCAGGTCACCTAAAGCAGTACACGATGATAAAGGTAAACCAGATAGCATACTATCATCTCGAGTAAGACTGTCCTACCGGGATAGGTCCTCCCTCAATCATTGCAATCACGTGCCTGTGATCCAATAATTGACTCTGAGGGCACTATCTCCAACAAGAAGGTAGTAGGGTATGATGTCCTGGTATTTGGATGACATACACAGAGTAGGAAGTGATATTCCTATACTACGATCGGTTATACTTTGGTTGTCACACAATGGTTTCTCCACATAGGAATTGGGTATTATATCAGACATTCTGGTTACTGGATCTATGGTTTTAGATCTAGATTTGGGTAGTTTCCCAATCTGGGTACTTAGACAACATTCTAAGGGGATTTAGAATGGACGACTCCTGGCATGGTGGTGTACATGCAAGTGATGGAGTCACCTTCTCTAAAGGTGTCTTACAGACTAAAGGGGAGAGGGATGTGCATGATTGGCAGATCACTTGCTTAGGCAATTGAGTCGATCATGAGTACCACACCAGATGTTGTTTTTGCAGTAGGTGCAATAAGATGATATTGATCCATTCCTGGAGATACATTCAGAAGCAGTTTTAGAACTTAAGTGAATGTTTTAGGGATATGATAACCGCATCCTCCTTCGGGAGACAGTTATCATTCCAGGCTTCCAAGGTGACCTGGATGACAGATTGGTTGTCAGAGTTATTGTTTTCCCTCTGACAAGGGGCAGCATTTTGGACAAGTGGTCCAGGCGGATACTGAGGGAAGGATGGCGCAGGATACTGATTAAGTTCAGTTGTCGATACAGTCTAAGAAGTTTAGATTTGGAGTTCGTTTATGAGCTAGGTCCCATCAGACATCCAGACATATTCTAAGACATGTATTGCTCATTTCGGGAGATGGTTTTCTCCGCGAACTTGAGATAAAGAGAGACATAGAAAGAAACATCACGGCGGATCTACTCACTGAGGCTATTCCTCGAACGCAATAGTTTCGCAAACGAGCTTTGTGAGACTGATTAGTAGAGGAGTTGGGTGTTCGGTATCACACAGGCTGTGAGTATGCAACATCGCAATAATTAGCCTTGAGTGCAAGTGGGAGATTGTTTAAGATAGTGCCCTCAGAGTCAATTATTGGATCACAGGCACATGATTGCAATGATTGAGGGATGACCTATCCCGGTAGGACAGTCTTACTCAAGATGATAGTATGCTATCTGGTTTATCTTTATCATCGTGTACTGCTTTAGGTGACCTTTCAGGTCACTATTGCACGTTGATAGAGCCCCTAGGATTCTTGCTTGACTACCAGCAGTATGAGGGCGATCATATACGTGGGAGCTGGGGTCTATAAGCACATCCTTAAAAGGTCCCTAGTCGAGGGAGTTTCGCGACAGGGCATCGATACTCCAGAGTAGACTAGTGTATACAGTCGAGACCCCGACGTGGGGCGGTGGCGGATCTCACAAGACACTGGTGTCAATTGGTTCACCTAAGATGTATACAGGTGCTCATTGGGTTATGAGTACACCAGACAGGACTCGCCGGGAACATGCTAGTTGGTCTTATACCTGACGTGAAATAGCAGTTCCCTGGTGACATGTGTACAGGTTAGTTCATTGACCTGAGATCGTCATTTGTCTCGTGTGAGTTCCCACTGTACTTTGATTATTACCCTACCACGCTCAAAGGAGACGTGCAAACAGGTTTTAGTTGGGTACAGTCCCAAGCCACATGGAGGCAGTGAGCGGATCTTCAGGGATTTGTCTCTTCCGGTATTGGGGTTGAGGTCGTGCTGTGTCTAGGAGAGCCATTACACGAAGTCCTTGGCCAAGGAAGGAGATTTTCTGGTAGGTATTCCAGTAGTATCTCAAGGTGTTCTGGGCTATACTCCGACATGACTTTGTTGGGGTAAAAATTTACACCCCGGTTGACCAAGTCAAAATCAAAGTCAACCCCAAGCCAAGTGGGCCCAAGCCCAGATCCAGTGGGCCCATGCCCGGGTCGAGCCCGAACATGAAGCGGCCGGCCTCCCCCCACGCCAAGATAAAAATTTTGTAATAAACAATTTTGTTGTATTTCTTTTATTTTATTTCATAGATAAATGTAAGAAAAATAGGCATAAATCCAAATTTTTGTAAAGCCCATGGCTTATGTGCAAAAAGAAATGGCACATGAGCCATGGGATAGGCAAAATGCCATTTTATGAAGCCCAAGGGGCTATGTGTAAAGTGTATGGCCTATAAAGGCAAAGATAATGAAAAAAATCTCCAACAACTTTTTCTCTCTCCAAAAAATTTTTAGATCTGAGATCTTTTTCAAGGTTCCAAAACCTTCTTCTTTCTTTTGAATTAAATCAAGAGTTTTACTCTTCCTTTTCCAAAACTAAATAGTTTTCCACCACAAAACCCATTAAGGGGAACTCCGATCTGCCATCAGATCTCAAAAAGAAAAGATTTTTAAATCTCACATCTCTTTATCTCCAAGATCCGGCCATCAAAGGAAGAAGAAGAAGAACCCATTTCCTTAACCCAAAGCATCTTAGGAGTTTAACTCCGCCCTATTTTCTCTTTAGAGAATTTCCGGGGCTAAAAACCCCCCTTTTCCTCGCCGGTGCGCTAGTGCTCGAGCGCAAAGCGCCCATGTGCCGATACGTGGTGCGCTTGCGCTCCAGCGCACTGCGCTCGAGCGCAAAATGCCCACGTGCCGACACGTGGCGCGCTTGTGCTCCAGCGCTCTGCGCTCGAGCGTAAGGCGCCCGCGTGCCGACACATGGCGCGCTTGCGCTCCAGCGCTCGAGCGCAAGGCGCCCGCGTGCCGACACGTGGTGCACTTGCGCTCCAGCGCTCTGCGCTCCAGCACTCTGCGCTCGAGCGCAAGGCGCCCACGTGCCGACATGTGGCGCGCTTGCGCTCCAGTGCCCAGGCGCGGCCCCACGCATCCTTTGGATGTCTTTTTCCCCCTTTTTATATATATACATATCCCTTTTTATATATATACATATGTATACAAATGTACACACACACATACTCCACGACACTATCCCTATTAGAAAAAATTTCTAACGGGGCGCTACCCCGCACCCCGTAAGGGGGCTGCTAGCTCATTTGACCCCCAGCCCGCTATCCGGGTAGCGGGACCCCCGTAAAAACTCTGCGTGGCTCCCGATATATTTAAACCCCCCTTCCAAAACAAAACACACGTACACTGCACATCGAGTTCGCATGACCAGTTTAACCCGTTAATCGGAGGTTCCCTTGCTTCAAAGGCGGGGGGTAATTAACGGCAGCTTAGTCCGCGGCTGCCGGAGATTCGGATCCCCATAATCATTAAACCCCGGCCTACCCTAGGCAGGGGGAATCTGTAGTACGCCTGACAAGCGCGCGCGTATTCCCATCTCAATGGGGTGACGAAAAACACCCTACAGATTCTAGCACGCCCGGTGGGACAAATCTCTCCTCCCATATTTCGGGTTAAACGTTCATGCAAACTCTATCAATATACATATCGATTGCCTATACTGAAATGATGTTCTTTTTTCCGTGCAGCAATCAACCTTCGACGACAATGTCTCCCCAGATGAATTCAGCTTCCAACATGACCCCGATTCCGTACGTGGTCAAGATCAACGCTCGTGTGGTTCTTCCCGCAAGCCACAGTCGACAGTGGGAGGAACCGCCCCGCCAGTTTGGCTCCATCATCATCTACCCTGCCGGAAGCGCTCATCTGGCGGAAATCCCGGCGGAACAGGTGGCCAAGCCGGTCCTAAGGGGCAAGAGGCCGAATGTTGTGATTGCTAAGGCACCACAACCGAAACTTAAGATGGTGTCTGAACGACTCCCTGGCGCTCCAGCTGAGGGCAAGACTTCCGGTGCGAAGGGCAACATCAAATGTCGTGGACGAGCTCAGGCGATGACTCCAACAAATGCGCAATCGAGCGTATCTCCAAGGCCCTCCATCGCCCGGTCTGCGGCGCCTTCCCAAAGAGCCGAAGTCTGCCAGGCGCTTAGAACAGAAAAGTTAAGGCAGAAGCGGCTCAGGTATCGAGCCAACAAGAGGGCCAGGGCTTCAACCAAATGGAATCGTGTGAAGTTCCAAGTGCAAGGTTGCCCTGCGACGACGGCTGAGTCGGACGTAAGAATCAGCAATTCCTTCGAGCCTCTGAAGTGGGTTCAGAAAAATGCCATGACCGCCAAAATCAAGAAGACAGCGGTCCGAACAGTGCCACAAAGAGACTTGTCCCGGCCCCAACAGAAAAAGTATGACACTGTCTCTTCAAGACTCTATCAAGCACTCTGTGCCGCACGAAAACAGCGGGGCAAACCCAGAAAAGAAGCGCCAGCACCATTCAAGAATCTGGTCAGGCCAGCCGCCTTCAATCGACTACCAGCTACCGAAACAAGGGGGTCAAGACAGCGATCCGTGAAATCAGCTGCCAATGATAGAAAGACGGCCGGATATATCATCCATACGGTCTATATGGCGGGCGGGCGCCCCAGCGACAACCTTCGCAGCAAAAGCAAGGATGGGGCCACCACATCCCAAGCCCAATCTAGCCTGAATGTGGTTGCCGCTGCCCAAGAACAGCCGCCCCCGCTGGATGAAGAAAACCCTCTCGATGAGGATAATAGGCAGAAAGACCCCTCGGTCCATGCAGAGTCAAGCTACGACAGCGAGGAAGAGCCGACTTTCCGCCCCAGGACTGCAGAGCAAGAGCTGCTTCAAGAGCTTCAAAAACAGCTCAGGAGCAAAGATAAAGAGATGGCCAAGCTCTATTCGAAGATTGACGACTTAACGAACGTGGTGATGCAGCTTACGGCTCAAATTGCTCGAGTGCCTCCCAATCAAGCACAAGCCGCTACTAATCAGCCGGGTGATGACAATCCAAGACAGCCAATGCCTGTTCCTTCGGGTCCGAGACTGGTCGAGCCACATGAAAGCCGGCCACACTCCGCTTTTGGGGACGCCTTGGCCCCAGATAGCACTATCCCACTAACACAGGATCGGATAATGGATTTGGTCACCAGCAAGGTTAAAACATTGGTGGCCGAAGCCGAAGCTCAGAAAGAAATCGGCAGTAGTGGGCAGCCATATCCCGCGCAGTACGATCTGATTGAGTTCCTAAGAGGCTACGTCATTCCTAAGTTCGAAAGATTTGATGGAACGGGGAATGCAAATCAGCACGTCGCCCACTTCAAAGCATCGTGCGGAAATACAGGGGGCAATGACGTGCTCCTTCTTCGTCAGTTTGTCAACAGCCTGACCGGTGTCGCTTTCGACTGGTACGCGAGCATACCAGACGGGTCCGTCATTACCTTTGCCCAAATGGAGTCTCTATTCCGGCAAAGGTTCATGAGTGTTAGTGATAAAATCTCCATAGAGGACCTTGTGAGGACCAAGCCGGGGAAGAATGAAAGCAACACCGACTTTATCGCCCGATGGCATAATCTCACAGTCAAGTGCGAACCGCCGCTGGAGCAGGACCAGTCCGTCAGCCTTCTCATTGGGAACCTCAGCAATTGGATGGTCCCATTCTTATGTACAGCGGGCCTCAAGACATTTCAGGAGCTAACCAAGAAAGTCCAAATGCTGGAACGCTCGAAGCAAGAGTCCCCGCCGGACTCTCAGAGAGACAAAACCTGGAAAAGCAAGCGGGACGACAACCGTAGAAGTGGGAGTTCCAGCAGTACCAATGTCTTCAATACCTCCGACAATGAAGAAAAGCGAAGGGCGGGCTAATCCAAAACCAACCGGTCTCGAAAGCCATTGCTGGGAGGAGATGGGCCTTCCCTAGAGGAGAAGAAGAACAAGGTTTACTCTTTCAGAAGGGACAAGATCCGTAAGATATTTAAAGATGCCTTGAACAACGGCCTACAATTGCCGGAGTCAAAAAGACCCCAAGAAGCAAAAATGACCGACAATCCTCTGTATTGCCCGTACCACCGAGTAGTGAGCCATGCGATCGAGGATTGCTATATCTTCAAAGACCGGGTCGAGAAGCAGTACAAGGCTGGAGAGATCGAGCTGTCCAAAAGTGTGTTGGTGCACAATCAAGTTGCAACCGCCAACTTTATACAGACAGTAGTTGAAGCCTTCTAGGAGCAGAGAGCTGAACCTGCTGCCCTGACAAATGAAACTGACTCATCGCGGCCTTCATGGAGTACGCACATATCTAATAAGACGAAGAAGATGATAAAGCTTCTTCGGAAAGAACCCAGGACGGAATGGGAAGGGCAGAAGAAGCCTACCAGTCCAGCTGCCAATGCGGCTCCATCAGGCTCAAAATCCAAGAAGCTTAAGAAGAAGAAAAGTGCAGCTCGGCGCGAAAAAGAGCCTGCAGGGAGATTGACCATTCAAAAATATATCGATTCCCTCGAAGAATATGAACAAAAGGAAAGAACATTGATTCAATTGAAGGAGTTCTTCCCTGTACAAGCGGCTGAAATTCTGGAGGAGTTAGAAGAAGACTCTAATGAAGAGATCCCAGTAGTGACCTGCTACGCCATCCATCTTGGCAGCGACTTCGAAGATGAGCTCTGTTTTCCCGAAGAGGACGAGGAGCTCACCACAAAGGCCAATCAAATCCAGCTCAGAAGCGGCAGGGCTCTACCACAAAATCAGGGCAATGCCCCAAAAGGGAAGGAAAAACAAGTCGCTAATGAGGAAGATGGCAGAGAACCGGCTGATGAAAATATAAGTCCTTCTTCGGTGGACTATAATGTCTTGGCACATCTCCGGAAGCTTCCGTCTCTCCTGAGCATCTACGACGCCTTGGTCCTATCTAAGGAGCTTAGAGATGTTCTCATTCACGCTCTAAAAAACCCCGAGCGGTATCAGGCTCACTTTGCGGAAATTAATATGAAAGAAGCCCAGCACGCTTTGAATGCCGCCGCAGTCACATTTAAGGATGAAGACTTGCTACTGGGAACGGATGAGCATAATCGGCCGTTTTACGTGACAGGGTACAGCGACGGAGATCGAATTAATCGCATATTGATTGATCCGGGGTCCTCAGTGAACATCATGAACTTGCGAACTCTGAAGAGTTTGTCAATGGACGTCCGACACCTGTCAAGGGAAAGGATTGTCATTCAAGGCTTCAACCAAAATTGCCAGCAAGTTCTGGGGTCTATAGCTTTTCCAATCAAATTCGGGGATCTGCAAACTGAAGCTAAGATATACGTGATCGACGCCGACACGTCTTATAAGATTCTCTTAGGGCGGCCGTGGCTCCACGATTACGGCATCATTCCGTCAACTCTCCATCAATGCATGAAGTATACTAAAAATGGCGAAGAAAGACGCATTGACGGAGACATCCAGCCGTTCGGTGTGCATGAAGTCCGATATGAAGATTCTCGGTACTTTATGAACCCCCAAAATGCTAAGCCACAACTGACTGAGGATAGACCGGCCCCAAGACTCAAAAGCAAATCTGCGCCGGCTGTCACTTTCAAAAGCAAAAATACCCAAGTGCGCCCGCATTTCGGCAGCGACACTGATGAGGCCGACGATGGAAGCCCATCCTTCCGTAAAACTCGCCCTCATTTCGGCAGCGATACGGACGAATCTGTTACTGAAGGCCCATCTAGCAGCAAAGTCCGCCCTCATCTTGGCAGTGACACTGAAGAGTCAGAAGAAGAGGACCTGCCGTGCAACAGCTATGCAGATTGGCCCCCCACGCAGCAAGCGAAACTATGAGAGACCTTCGAAGTCGCAGAAGGGTCCCTGGCCATTACAAGGGTGCCGGAACGGATGTGTAAAGAGCTCGACGCATTGTCAGTCTCTACCGTGGACCAGCTAAAAACTTTCTACGTGCTCGGGAGGAAAAATGGACAAAAGGGCATCCTGTTTTACAGGTCAAACCCCGTTGTGCACCCGGACGATCTTTCTGTCGCGTGCCTTCCCTATGAGAGAGGCATAAGAGCCGTCCTCAATCCCAGATACTATGCGCCCGAGATGCGGGAATACTTTAAGAAGTGCGGATGCCGGTTATATCAAACGGAGTCCGAAGCAAAGTTTTACGAAGGGCTATGGTATCCGCCCCAGGTCAGAGCACTCATCGATGGACGAATTCCAGATAGACGGGGCATAGGCTACATTCAACCTGATTCCAAAGCATGCTACATGATCCATGTTGGTGAGGACAGCGAAAGATCAAATGATGATGACGAGATAGCCGAGCCAGAAGAAGCTCCTCCAGAGCTCGAAGATGGCGGACAAGCAACCTTTGATGAGCTAACCGAGATTGACTTAGGAACGCCCGATAATCCAAGGCCGACCTACATCAGCTCACTCTTGTCGGAGGAAATGAAAGAGCAGATAAATGCCCTGCTGCGTGAGTTCGTCGACTGCTTCGCGTGGACGTACAAAGAAATGCCTGGCCTTTTCCCTGAGGTAGCCGTGCATAAGCTGGCTATATCTCCTGATGCTAAGCCAGTCAAACAAGCTCCTCGAAGAATGAGAAGGGAGTTGGAAGAAAAGGTCATCGAGGAAACCAAGAAACTCATCGATGCTAGCTTCATCAGGGAAGAGAAATACGCAGACTGGATCGCATGCATAGTCCCAGTGAAGAAGAAAAATGGGCAGATCCGAGTTTGTGTCGATTTCAGGGACCTCAACAAGGCATGTCCTAAAGACGACTTCCCGCTACCGGTCATGGAAATGATGGTCGATGACACCTCAAATTACGAACTGTTCACCTTTATGGATGGCTCGTCTGGGTATAATCAGATCAAGATGTCGCCTGAGGATGAGAAGCACACGGCATTTCGAACCCCGATCGGAATATATTGCGACAAAGTGATGCCATTCGGACTGAAGAACGCAGGTGCTACATATCAAAGGGCAATGACTAATATCTTTGATGACCTAATCCATAAAGTCGTCGAATGCTATGTTGATGATCTGGTCGTCAAGACTAAAGCCAAGGCCGATCATATCCAAGATCTCAGGTCCGTTCTCACCAGACTGAGGGAATACGATCTGAAGATGAATCCTCTGAAGTGCGCTTTTGGCGTGTCATCGGGAAAATTCCTGGGCTTCATAGTCCGACATCGAGGGATCGAAGTTGACCCATCAAAGATAAAGGCCATCATGGAGATGCCCCCTCCGAAGAGTCTGACGCAGCTAAGATCTTTTCAAAGCAAGCTTGCTTATATATGGAGGTTTATCTCAAATTTATCGGAGAGATGTAGGCCCTTCTCAAAGCTCATGAAGAAAGGAGCTCCTTTTATCTGGGATGCCGAATGTCAAGCATCAAACAATACTTGTTGCACCCTTCAGTGCTGGCCGCTCCCATTCCAAATAAACCGTTGATTCTCTACACTGCCGCACTAGATGACTCACTCGGTGCGCTCCTTGCCCAGAACAATAAGGAGGGAAAAGAGAATGCCCTCTACTACCTCAGTCGAACTTTAGTCGGAGCAGAACATAACTATTCCCCGATCGAAAAGCAATGCCTGGCTCTGATATTTGCTGTGAAGAAGCTGAGGCACTATCTGCTGGCTCATCGGGTTATGCTGATCTCCAAGGTCGACCCGCTCAAACACTTGATGACCAAAGCAAGCCTAGCCGGCAGAATGGCAAGATGGGCTATCATGCTACTTGAGTTTGACATAGTTTATACTCCTCAGAAAGCAGTAAAAGGGCAAGCTCTTGCAGACTTTCTTGCTGCTCATCCCATACCAGAAGGGTCACCGCTAAATTGTGAGTTACCCGACGAACAAGTGCTGCACCTCGAGGAAGATGGGCCATGTTGGGAGCTCTACTACGATGGAGCCTCATCAATAAGGAGCTCCGGCAGATCAAGCGTCCCGGAGGTAAAAGAGGGGATAGGATTGGTGTTCATCACGCCATCAATGGGAACCCTACGGCGTTCTTTCGCTCTCACCGAGCCTCGAACGAACAACAAAGCTGAGTATGAAGCTCTGATAGCTGGTTTGGAGCTCGCCATAGAAATGGAAATCCTTCGGCTACGGGTTTACGGTGACTCCCAGCTTGTCGTCAACCAAGTAAGCGGCGACTATAAGATATAAAAACCTGAGTTAGCTCAGTACAGAAGCCGGGTGGTGGAACTCATGAAACGGTTCACTCACATTGAACTAATGAGAATCCCTAGAGCGTTGAACGGAAAGGCTGACGTACTCGCTCGCTTAGCCAAGGAGCTGGCTGATCCTGACATGGACGAAATTCTGATCACAGTCAGGAGCCAGCAAATTCTACCCATAGTCTCTTTACGAGAAGAGGAAAGCATGGAACAGAAGAGCAGTCCTACCGAAGAAGCTTCGATCATCCAAGACGAGCCCGATTGGAGAGAACCCTTCATAGAGTACCTCCGATACGACAAGCTGCCCGAAGAAAAATCTGCGAGGATTCAGCTGAATGAAAGAGCTCTCCGATACGTGTTTGTAAATGACACGTTATACCGCAAGTCATATGACCAACTCTGGCTCAGGTGTCTGTCATTGGCCGAAGCCCAAAAGGTCATGAAAGATGTTCACTCGGGCATTTGCGGTGCTCACCAATCTGGCCCCAAGATGCGACTTCAAATCAAACGGCTTAGGTATTACTGGCCCACCATGATACGGAATTGCGGAGAGCATGCAAAGAAATGTCAGATCTGCCAAATCCATGGTGATTTCATTCACAAGCATCCCAATCCGTTGCATCCTACGGTGGCGTCGTGGCCCTTCGAAGTATGGGGCACCGACATTATTGGCCCAATTGATCCTCCGTCATCCAAAGGCCACCGGTTCATACTGGCCGCGACAGACTACTTCTCCAGATGGGCTGAAGCTGTCCCGCTAAAAGAAGTCAAGACAAAAGATATTCTGACATTCTTCCAGCATAACATTTTATACCGCTTCGGTACACCAAGAAAAATCGTTTCTGACAACGGGCCTTCTTTCAAGAGCTTCAATGTCTCAAGGTTCGCTACTCAGCACAAGATAGACTGGAGATATTTCTCTATCTATAATCCAAGAGCCAATGGGCTAGCCGAAGCCTTCAATAAGACTCTATGCAAGCTTCTGAGGAAAAATGCTTCAGCCAACAAGAGAGACTGGAATCTCAAGCTTCACGAGGCGTTGTGGGCATATCGTACCACACACCGTACTCCAACTCAGTCCACTCCATACTCATTGCTCTTCAGAGTGGAGGCAATTCTCCCCCTCGAAATCGAGGTTCCAAGTTTAAGAATGGCCATCCAACACGAGTTGACGGAAGAGGAAAACGTGCTCCTTCGGCTTGAAGAGCTCAACGCGCTCGAAGAAAAGAGGCTCGCGGTGCAGCAAAACCTAGAGCTATACCGAGCCCAAATGTCACGGGCCTATGACAAGATAACCTGTCTCTGTGCTTTCAAGAAAGGTGAATTAGTGTTGGTCCTCAAAAGACCGATTATCCCCAATCGACATGCCAAGGGAAAATTCGAGCCAAACTGGGAAGGACCATACGTCATCGAGAAAGTGTTTGACAGAGGATCCTACCAACTAATAAGTGCCGAGGGAGAAAGACCCATGCCACCCATCAATGGCCGATATCTCAAGAAATACTACACGTGAATGCTCCAAGTCGCAGGCGAATTGAGCACATCAGCCCTACGGTCTGGATCATACATCCTGCAAAACCGTATACAATCCATGGGCGTAAATGACCCCTATCTCTCCCAAATCCTGCCGGTGAGACTACTTTTAAAGTCCCACCAGCGGCAAAAAAAAAGAGAAAAAGAAAAAAAGAAAAAAAGAAAAATAAAAGAAATAAAAAAATAAACGGTATGTCCACAAGCAAAACGGGCACGGATGAAAACCCGAAAGGGCACCGTGAGTAAAAACAGCAGGACTACCGGCGAGTCTGTGAAAACCCGAAAGGGCGCAAACTCGTGAAAAGAGATGAAATACACTCGTAAAGTCCTCTCGACCTTGTGAGGAGAAAACCCCTGCGTGAGATCCTTACGACTCACAAAGGAGCGACACACTTAGGAATCCTCACGATTCCTAAGGAGAAAATACACCTGCGGGATCCTTATGACTCGTAGGGAGAAAATGCTTTTATGGGACCCTCACGGCCCATAAAATTGAAAAGCCTTAGGTGATAGGGACCCAAACCTGTCTCCTAAGCCATCGTTCCCCAACGGGCAACGGCAAATGATGAGTCGCTCCTGGCATTTCGCTTCAGTGTTAGCGGTGCTGATGCCGACCAAAAACCCAAATCCCAAGTCCTCCCAAGGCAAATGATGAGTTGCTCCTGGCATTATTCCAGTGCAGCAATGCTGATGCCAAACAAGATCCAAATTCCAAGTCCCCAAACGGCGAATGATGAGTCGCTCCTGATACCATATTCCAGTGTAGCGATGCAGACGCCAACCAAAATCCAATTTCTCAAAATTCTCCGGCCCTATGGTGGGTCCCCAAGTTGACCATCGTATACAATCCACGGGCTCAAATAATTCTCATCATACCCATGCCCCACCGTAATCACCAGTTACGCGGATGGTCTCCGCTTTGGGGAATGATGCTCCATTGATAAGACCCACTCATGTGTCCTCACGATATATGAGGAGAACAAACCTTTATGGGATCCTTACGACTCATAAAGGAAAAACACACTTAGGAGTCCTCACAACTCCTAAGGAGAAAATACACCTGCGGGATCCTTACGACTCGTAGGGAGAAAATACCTTTATGGGACCGTCACGGCCCATAAAATTGAAAAGCCTTAGGCGATAGGGATCTAAACCTGTCTCCTAAGCCATCGCTCCCCAATCCCCAAATGGCGAATGATGAGTCGCTCCTCGTACCATACTCCAGTGCAGCGATGCAGAAGCCAACCAAATTCCAAATCCCATACCCCCAACGGCGAATGATGAGTCGCTCCTGGTACCATATTCCAGTGCAGCGATGCAGACGCCGACAAAGTCCCAAAATTTTTCCGGCCATACATTCTGGATCATACATCCTGCAAAACCGTATACAATCCACGGGTGTAAAACAATCCCAACCTCTCCTAAGTCCTACCGGTGAGACCACATTCAAAGTCCCACCGAAAATAAATAATAAAAAAAATAATAAAATAAAAATAAAAACCAATTCCCAAATCCTCCCGGGGCAAATGATGAGTTGCTCCTGGCATTATTCCAGTGCAGCAATGCAGATGCCAAACAAAGACCAAAATCCCAAAATCCTCTCAATGACGGATGATGATTCGCTCCTGGTACCATATTCCAGTATAGCGATGCTGATGTCAACCCAAATCAAAATCAACAAGTCTACTTCCACTCCGACACCGCAGAAAGCGGAGCAAGTCCGAATCCAATCTCGACACCGCAAGAAGCGGAGCAAGTCAAGTCTACCCCTGACACTGCAAGAAGCAGAGAAAGTCATATCAAGAACCGACCGTCCAAGTCGCAAAAAGGGCAGAACCGACCGTCCACGTCGCAAAAAGGGCAGAACCGACCGTCCAAGTCGCAAAAAGGGAAGAACCGACCGTCCAAGTCGCAAAAAGGGCAGAATCGACCGTCCATGTCGTTAAAAGGGCAGCACCGACCGTCCACTTCGCTAAAATGGCAGCAACGACCGTCCAAGTCGCTAAAATGGCAGCATCGACCGTCCAAGTCGCAAAAAGGGCAGCATCAACCGTCCTCGTCGCTAAAATGGCAGCAGCGACCGTCCAAGTCGCTAAAATGGCAGCATCGACCGTCTAAGTAGCTAAAAGGGCAGCATCGACCGTCCACGTTGCAAAAAGGGCAGCACCGGCCGTCCAAGTCGCTAAAAGGGCAGTACCGACCGTCCAAGTCGCTAAAAGGGCAGAACCGACAGTCCAAGTCGCAAAAAGGGCAGAACCGACCGTCCATGTCGCAAAAAGGGCAGAACCGACCGTCCAAGTCGCAAAATGGGCAGAACCGACCGTCCAAGTCACAAAAAGGGCAGAATCGACCGTCCACGTCGCTAAAAGGGCAGCACCGACCGTCCACGTCGCTAAAAGGGCAGAACGGACCGTCCAAGTCGCAAAAAGGGCAGAACCGACCGTCCAAGTCGCTAAAAGGGCAGAACCGACCGTCCAAGTCGCAAAGAGGGCCGCATCGACCGTCCATGTCGTAAAAATGGCAGTGCCAGCTTCCCAAAAGGAGGGAACCAAATCAAGTCGCCTCCACGTGAAAGAAGATCCATCAATTTCATGCACAGGACCTACATATGTGGTGTGCATTTATTGATGGGGGGCAATTTGTTGGGGTAAAAATTTACACCCCGGTTGACCAAGTCAAAATCAAAGTCAACCCCAAGCCAAGTGGGCCCAAGCCCAGATCCAGTGGGCCCATGCCCGGGTCGAGCCCGAACATGAAGCGGCCGGCCTCCCCCCACGCCAAGATAAAAATTTTGTAATAAACAATTTTATTGTATTTCTTTTATTTTATTTCATGGATAAATGTAAGAAAAATAGGCATAAAGCCAAATTTTTGTAAAGCCCATGGCTTATGTGCAAAAAGAAATGGCACATGAGCCATGGGATAGGCAAAATGCCATTTTATGAAGCCCAAGGGGCTATGTGTAAAGTGTATGGCCTATAAAGGCAAAGATAATGAAAAAATCTCCAACAACTTTTTCACTCTCCAAAAAAGTTTTAGATCTGAGATCTTTCCTCCTTCTTCAAGGTTCCAAAACCTTCTTCTTTCTTTTGAATTAAATCAAGAGTTTTACTCTTCCTTTTTCAAAACTAAATAGTTTTCCACCATAAAACCCATTAAGGGGAACTCAGATCTGCCATCAGATCTCAAAAAGAAAAGATTTTTAAATCTCACATCTCTTTATCTTCAAGATCCGTCCAGCAAAGGAAGAAGAAGAACCCATTTCCTTAACCCAAAGCATCTTAGGAGTTTAACTCCACCCTATTTTCTCTTTAGAGAATTTCTGGGGCTAAAAACCCCCATTTTCCTCGCCGGTGCGCTAGTGCTCGAGCGCAAAGCGCCCATGTGCCGACACGTGGCACGCTTGCGCTCCAGCGCACTGCACTCGAGCGCAAAGCGCCCACGTGCCGACACGTGGCGCGCTTGCGCTCCAGCGCTCTGCGCTCGAGCGCAGAGCGCCCACGTGCCGACACGTGGCGCGCTTGCGCTCCAGCGCTCTACGCTCGAGCGCAGAGCGCCCGCGTGCCGACACGTGGAGCGCTTGCGCTCAAGCGCCCAGGAGCAGGCCCCACGCATCCTTTGGATGTCTTTTTCCCCCTTTTTTATATATATACATATGTATACAAATGTACACACACACATACTCCACGACACTGTCCCTGTTAGAAAAAATTTCTAACGGGGCGCTGCCCCGCACCCCGCAAGGGGGCTGCTAGCCCCCTTGACCTCTAGCCCGCTATCTGGGTAGCGCGACCCCCGTAAAAACTCTGCGTGGCTCCCGATATATTTAAACCCCCCTTCCAAAAAAAAACACACGTACACTGCACATCGAGTTCGCATGACCAGTTTAACCCGTTAATCGGAGGTTCCCTCGCTTCAAAGGCGGGGGGTAATTAACGGCAGCTTAGTCCGCGGCTGCCGGAGATTCGGATCCCCATAATCAATAAACCCCGGCCTACCCTAGGCAGGGAGAATCTGTAGTACGCCTGACAAGCGCGTGCGTATTCCCATCTCAATGGGGTGACGAAAAACACCCTACAGACTTGTACTGCTTTTGGGGATCTGACTTTTACCAACCCCCTTGGCCCACCATGCGATGCTCCTAGACGAACGGACCGGACTGTAAGGATATTGTCACTGACAGGCTCAGTAGGGTGTCAGGATGAGTTCGCTCATCGACGTCCCTTTTGGTCAATACCTGGTAGCCCGTCACGTATGGCTAATACCTCTGACGTGCTAGTGGTTAAATCCACAACCAAGGTGTTGACGAGTCTTTAGAGTCCCCCATAGACCGTTTTCTCAAGTTTCGGGCGAAACGCTGTAGAGGCCGTATGAAGATATGGCAGGGTTCGATCAGATACGTGCGGTATTGCACGAATCGTGATCGGACGGATTTTACTAGCGGGCTTTGGTTTAAGCTGGATCCTAGTATTAGACAGTGTAGATTTTGTCTCTTTGCATTTGTATTCAGTGGGAATACAAATGCGGGTATGTATATACAGTCGCGGGGTTTTCCTGTAATTTATTACGGGATTAGTTTTCTGAAGCTGCCAGTTTGCATTCCGTTCCGGCCAGTTTTCCTTTGTTCCTTCACGGCCGGATTTTTATGATGGAGGGGCTAATTTGCAAGTTTGCAAATTAGCTATTGTGGAGGGTTTATTTGGATATGGAAAGATTATGATAGCATCTTTTCTTTTCATGCATCATTTCTTTTGCATTAAATGAGATTAGAAAGGATTAGAAATTGATTTGATATTGTTATCATCACTTTTGGATATGGTCACCCTTTTGCTTTTCCTACACTCACCTCCCTTCATATTTGATTCTTTTTCCCTCCACCATTTTATATAGAGGGGGCCGACCACTTTAAGGGATAGAGGGGATTCATTTTGAGTGGTGATTTTCTTGATCTCATTTCATCATTCCTTGCTAGAAAAATGAGAGCACCATTTTCCTCCAAAGTTCATTGTTTCATTCCTCCATCAAAGGCAACTTCACCCCATTGAGACAAAGTGATTCTACACTAGCCTACAGCATTTCTTGGGCACGTTGGCACGCCAACTTCATACCCGAGTTGCCTCGGTCCAGAGGTGGGAGCCCGTAAAAGAACACGGCGATGTGGTGCCCGTTTCAACGAGGAGGCGACGACAGGAGATTCCGCGAGGAGATCGGAGTGGAGGCGAAGACCGAAGGACACGGATCGCTTGGTATAGCTCTCTACTCTTTCTATAGTTTGCTAGGATTAGGTTAATGGCCCGATCCGGGTTTTATAGTGCGCGGTGGTGCCGGTTTCTAAGTTCTAGAAAAGTTTTCGTTTCCGCATTCCGGCGTTGGATTGACGGCCGGGGCGCCGCCGTGCACTTACAACCTGTGCTCTATTCGCTACTCTGAGGGACGTATCACCAGGTCCAACCATCCTACTTTTTCTCAGTCCCCGTAATAAATTACAGATATGAGATCCTGATCCGGTATCGAGTACCCAGGAGGTAGAACTGACCGAAAAGCAGTTCTCAATAACAAGAACACCTGAAGAAGACACAATAGTATGTCTCTTCTTCGATGGGGTCATAAAGGAATTCAAACAATTCTCTTTCCCTTGCTCATACTTATGACCGTTGTCATAAGTTAGAGCCGAATCGACGTTCCCCAGCCCCGAATAAGAATTCGGATTGGTCAAGCAATACATTTTATTATCTTGATTAGGGCGTGAAATGGTTTCTACCTAGAAAGAGAGAAAAGAAACACTCAGCGTGCGCTCTTGCAAGATTAGATTGGTTATTAGTTTATCTAACCAGAATGGCTCCCACTGTTTCCTCAAATTCTTCTTCAAACCCTAAAAGAAGAACTAGTCAGGATTAATCGCACGTCACAATACTTGCTTAACCTTTCAGCCAGGCTAGTGTTGGTACTTCGAGGGAGGTTTTCCAACGCTTTCGCGAAGTTCCTTAATTATATAAACTCTTTTCCCTGTAGGCGTAGCCCCACTAATACCTTTCTAGACACCTACTTGGCTTATAACATTGATTGTTAAGTGTGATAATGTCCCGAGAGTAATCCAACTCATCAGTGGGATCGAGATCCAACTATTATTGTGTGATGTACTAGATGGAATCCACTCTAGTCACCACACTCCAGAAGGTATGCTGTATCTGCAAGTTTCCTGTATGTTTGAAACTCGCGATGTGGTTTTTGCCCCTAACGATTTATGACCTTGACTAGGTCAACAAACCATAAACCGCAAGTCAAGTTCTACCCGTCATTTTCTTGAATGCATCAAACACACCCATACGAGCTATTGACTAGGTCAACAAGGCCGCACGACTGTCCTAACCAATCGCATTTACAATGCACAGAAAATACCACTTAGCTACCGTACACTACGTCTTGACTAGGTCAACAAACGCAGCACGAATACTAAATATTACTATTCTGGAATGACGAAGGGCTACAGCTGGATTTTTGGAGATAAACCCGTTAACGCAATGAACTTGATATCGTTGAAGGAACCTAAGCAGTTTTACAAATATATAGTGGCGAAAAACTTTTGCTAAAGAGGTCACACCCTGTGAAGAGATCTCGGCTCTTTCCTCGTCGAATGAGGTGCATGATATTCCAAACTGAATACCACGATGAAAAGAAAAAATAATCGACTATAGTGAACTTATAACGTTGACGCAAATTTTTACTCAAGGGGTCACTCCCGATGAAGGGATCTCAGCCTTTGCCTCTGTTAGTTATATGTATGCCCTAGAAACCATTACTGTACGTACGATGTATATTTTAGTGGATGCTTGGACATATATATGGAGGACTTTCTTGCTCGACATAATAGTATGCTATCTGGTTGCTCTTTATCTTAACATGTACACTGATTGTCTCTATGTTACATTTAGATAAAGCACTTAGGATGAGTACTTGACTACCAGGACTATGATGCAGATCATACTAGTGGGGACAGAGAAGTCGTTAAGTACATCCTTCAAATGTTCCTAGTTGAGGGTGTATCGAGACAGGGCATCGATATACAAGAGTAGACTAGCGTATAGCTTCTCGACCCATGTAGATGGGCGATGATCCCATATCCATTGGTGTTTGACATCAGAGACAGTATACGGGTGCTCAGTGAAGACTGGGTACACTGGACGGACTTGCCGAGAACTCCCAGATGGTATTATACCTAACGTCAGAAGGCAGTTCTCTGGTGACACTGGTACAAGTTAGTCTGTAGACCCGAGATCGTCATATAGTCTTGTGTGATTCCCACTGTTCTTTGATTTCCACCTTACCACGTTCAAGTGAACGTGCAAAATGGTGGCTTTTGGGTACGGTCCCGAATCACATGGAAGCAATGAGCGGTAGGAGGGGTTTCGTCTCTCCCGGTATTGGAAGTTGATGTTGCGCTGTGCTCGATTGGCTATAACAGGAAGTACCTGGCCAGTGTTGCTTTAGAGATATAGTGGTAAGTGTTATCAGTAGTTTCTCGACCCGTTATGAGCCTCATATCGGCACGACTTATCGAATTACTCGGGACTGACGTTTACCATCCCTAGACGAGATATGCAACATATCAGACGAAGAGACCGGACTGTACGGTAGTGTTACTGATTGGATTCGCAGGAGTATGAGCAGGCTTGCTTGTTGATCATCTGATCGCTCAATACCCAGGTGGCCGTTACGTTTAGCAGACCGCCTGTAGCTTGTGGGTGTTTAATATGATCATCACCTACTGCCGGCATATTGACGAGTCTTTAGAGTCCTACACAGAGGTTTCCTGGCTCAAGCGAAACGGAGTAGGAGCACATATGTGATATGTGCGGGACCGAGATTGATACGATATGAGATACCGTATTCTATTCTCGCGATATGTGACATAGGTCGGTTATATGTGATATAGCCGGGTTATCGGATCAAGTGTTGATTCGATAAGTTGTTACATTTGATATTATTCGGTTATATGTAATATAGCCGGATTATTAAATCAAGAGTTGATTTGATAATCTAATGTATAATTATATATTTGATATATTACATTACATTAACTAGTATTAGCTCACTTATGATTTCTTTTCTCATTGTGTGCACATTGAATATATGTGATATATTTTTTGTGTACATGTTATGTATCATGTTTGATGATACATGCAACAAAGGTGTGTGTATGACTTACACCATGCTTGGTTTAATTGCTAGGGTTTTATTTATTTTGGTAATTACAAAAGATGGCATTTTGTCATGGATGAAAGCTTGTAGAAGCTTGTAGTCTTCATTGACCAAGTCCGCTCTTTTGTTTTGGCTAAGATATTTGTTAACCCAACCAATTAAACCTAGCCATGGTTAATTCTCTACAAAGGTTAATATATGATATTAACTCACCATGATTGCAATTATCCTTTGGATAATTATCTTATGAGATATTTTTTTCATCTTCTTCTTCTTCCGAAAGCTTTCTAGCTTCAATGGAGTTGTGAGAAAAAATGTGAGAAAATAAAATCTAAAGTGAGCCTATTTCCTACTTCATCATTCTCTACTACTTGCCATTTAGTATAGGGTGTTTGCTTCACTAATTCCATAGTTAGTGAAGAGATAGCTTGGGTTAGTGTCTCCTCAACGTAGATCATCTTCGGCCTCGAAGATTTTGAAGCAAGCACGTTCGTTTCTTCATGGGAGCCTCTCTCGAGTCCGGAGTTTACGATCGCAGCGAAAGGACTACTACACGGAGCTATTGAAGTGAAGGACCGATCTACAAAGGTTGTATTCCTTGCTCATTTTTCATATGCGAAGTTGTTTGCATAATATTCTGTCGATTTCTAGTTAACGATTCTAAGTTAGGGTTAGCTAGAACGAAAAAAATTTAATTTGGCATGGACGATACCTCCCGAAACCTTGCTGCTGTGCTAGCTGACCCTGCAGTGGTATCAAAACCATGCTAGAAATTTATACGGATTTTGTTAAGATTACAAAACCGAAATACTCCAAAACTTGAAACGCCAAAATGAGGTTTCTGTCGATTTTAAATAATTGTCAAAAAAAAATATTAAACAAGTACAGAGTGTTGTATGTGATATAATATGAACACTGTGAAAATTTGAGGGGGTTTCATGCAATTTTGGCCGGCCCCTCAATCTCGGCCAGATCCGAGTCCCCCCCCCCCAAAATTTTTTTTGTGTTCCAGTGACTTAGTTTTGATATTTCAGGTGTTGTTTGTTTTTGCTAATTTTGCATGTGATGTAATCTTACACTATAAGCAATTCGGAGTGTTTCGTATTCATAGTTTTAACAATGTTTCGGGTTATTCACATATTGTCTAGGCGAACTTAAAAAGTATGATCGAATGTCAAAAACCCATTTTTCCAAATTTAACGTATTCGGAAAAACATGCAAGTGATTCTATGAACCCTCTAGAAGAATGAAACCCTAACTCGACTTTTTGGATCACGGAACCGCGCTCAAACCCTAGGGTTTGCCGTAGTTCCGTGGCGACATGAGTGAGGCTTGGGTTTGCCCTTCTACAGCTGGTGCATAGGTACTGTGCATATTCTGGGTATTATTGAACCATGCTCAAGTGTTGAGCTGTCGGGAAATTGTGGGACTTTGATGAATCGATCGAAAAGTTTAACATTCGTCCGGATATTATGTGATGGGATACAATATTTGGAATCCAAAAAATTAGTTATAAGATATCTAATTTGAATGTTATAAATCTAGCAATTTAGTCTGATTTGATCGGTTGCCACGGGATTTTGATGTGATCAAAAGTCCGTCGCAATTATGTAGCGTACGCGGATACTCGCCGGGTAAACTTAACAGATAGTCATGCCCCATAGCCCCAACCAAGTGACTGTAGGAGAACCCCGTCGCCAAAAGCATCCGTTCAGGTGCTCGCGGCAGCGGTGTTCTTCCTTAGTGCACTTCGTCGACGGTATCGGGGGGTGCGGCCATCTGCTAAAGTTTCCGACAAGCATTCAATCAGGATGTCGGGAATCTTATTGAATTACCCGACTAGATATTGAAAAGTGTTTTTGAGATCGAGACTAAAATGCGGGGTTTATAATTGTTAGACATGCGATATCTAAGGAATTCATTTGGTTAGTCATGAAATCCAAAATATGAGATATTTCGGGTTTATGATGTCTAAGGTGGTTATGGATTCCAACTGATGTAGTTTTTCACTTTCTTTTCTGCGACCGTAAGTGTAATATGTGGTGTATCGCCAGTTTCGGTGCTATATGTCAACAACAATTGGGATACGCATATTTACTTACGTTGATGATATATGATGTTATGTGTTGCTGTGATATGTTATATTAGACCGTCGTGTTTTGAATAGCCGGGGGTTTTATGTGAGATGACAGATTTTTTTATTTTCATTCATGCAAAATTCATTGTATGTAATATTCTTTTATTGGGGCACTTCCGGGTTGAGGAAGATGTCACCGTTGATGTATATTATTTACTTTTCCGCATTAGGATAGACCCAAGGCAGGGAGCACAATTAACAGGGTTCTAGGATCCAGTGGGAGACCATCTCGAGGAGTCGAGACCGGCTCTCCTAACTCTAGAATTGGTAGGGTTGCTTGCCGCTCTCGTATAGGTCTAGGGGTGTGGGATTGGCTATTCATCACGACCATGGAATCCGTGTTTTATACAGGCTTAATTTAAAACCCGGAAATTCTAGTATATCCAATATTTCATTTGTTTTATTCGGCTGCGATATTCTGCGATGTGATCATTGATTATATTCTGAGACGAATGCCTATATATTATATATATGTGATATAATTAATATTGCTGCTTTCGTTTCATATGTGATGGTTGGAAAGCATAATAAATGGGACTTCATTAATAAGATTAATGAAATAAAAGAAACCTAAAAGATGTTGTAGAAACTTGTTTTAAAAACTGGTAGCTCTAGTTCTTGCTTTGCATAGTGGTATTCCTTGTAGAATATCTAACACCATATTCGATAAGGAAAGAGCCGAGATCCTGTTCACACCATAATATTGTATTATTATATTCCCCATTCTTATTCGTTTTATAAATAAACAGGTGCTTTTGACGCATGTCTGCTACATATTATAGGTTACAGGTTCTTGGACAGAAAACAGCGAAAACGATGAAAAGACGATGCAAAAGTGGACTTTGACCAACAAACAGAAGACTCTTGATCAAGCCTACATCAAAGATAAAATTCACAAAGTACAAGGCAATACAAGGTCCAAGATTACAAAGCGAACGGTTAAAAGTCCACCGCAATTATTCACTGGAGATCTGGAAGAAACATATAATCTATTTTAATAAAAGAACCAAATAATAAGGAAGCCCAAAGACAGAAGAGCCAACAAAGGAAATTTCAAGGCCCAATACTTCTTTTTAAAGAGACAGAGACATAAAATTTTACCAAAGCTTGGAGTCTACTTTGACTAAGCCTTCCTAAGGATATTTTGGTAAATGTAGACGTGCGAATCAATTGTAACCTAGGGTTTCCTATCCTCTATAAATAGGAACTCTAAATCATTGTAAAGGCTATGCCTCCCTATGCCTCTTTTTATCAATAAAATTTAGATTTCTTTTGGAGAGCATCGATGCCTCTATTCATTTCAGAAATTCAGATCTGACAAGTCTTGTGTTGATATTTGGAGAGAGCCATCTGTAAAGTAAGTAGGTAATTTCAATTCTTGCCCTAGATAATTTTTCATTCTTTGCCCTAGATTAAATTTAATTCCTTACCCTAGTTAGATAGTTGGATCTTTAATTCAATTGCCCTAGATTAATTTAGTTTTTAGATTTAATTAATCCGAACACCCATCGGAATTAACTCGTTTGAGCGAATAGGAAATTCACAACATCCCTGTAGACCGACCCGTACTCACCGGCTAGCTGCAAAGAGACGCCGTTCTTGATTGCGGTTACTAGATATTTTTTGAGATCAATCAAATGGCGCCGTTGCCGGGGATGGCGTGTTATTTCCTTTTTGCAATTTCGGCTTAATCAAAATTAAAAAAATCTGAAAAATCTGAAAAATCTAAAAATATATCATCTATTATTTTTGGGAAGGGTATTTTTGTGTGAATTTTGCAGGATCTACGAACAAATTCGGATCTGGAAATCTACAGAGATCAAAACAGCAAATATCAAATCCGAACAAACATAAGATCACAACAACTGAGGAACAGAAGAAATTTGGAGGACCGAGTCTACAAGTCAACCGCGGAGATCTGATGACAAAAAAAACAAAAAAAAACTGCTGAACCGTCCAACCGGCCGCGGAACCGCCACGCGAACCCCCTTTTGGCCACGGAACCACCGCAGCCTGGTCAATTCAGGGCTTGAATGAAAGCAAAAAAAACTCTGTAAATCTTCTGATCTCCTCCTCTGCAAATCTCCGATATATCTTCTGAAAAATCTCCTGCAGGATTCTTTGCGCTTAAAAAAATCTTTTCCTTTCCAAATAACAAATCTTGTGCAGGATTTTTGTGCCTCGCTTAAAATAGAAATTGATTGCAAGTAATATTTTTTGTTCTGCATATCTTTTATCGAAAATCTTTTTGCAAAATTTCCAAATAAAGAGCAAGCGGAAAAAGGAAAATTTTAATTAGAAAGCTTGCAAACTTTGAAATTCACAAAAAGAATTTGATTGCAAGTGATTTACTGTTTTGCATATCTTTAATCGGATTTTAAGGGGCTTTTGACCAATTCAGATTGGGTGGGAATTTCATCACCCTTCCCAGGACCCCAGAAATCACATAAGGCATTTGCATTGACCATTCTTAATTAAAAAATACTAGACTCAGCCCTAAGGACTTCGAGCTCAATAGGACAGAGGACTAGTTATAGGCATCGACCGTTTATCCTAACCTGACTTTGCGGTGTCTGGGCAAGTGTGTCTAAGGTAAGTTGTTACTTAATTAGGACCGCTACTTGTAGCGGGGAGCCTCCCACTTACCTGGCACTTATCTGGCCGCAATTGGCGGTGAAGAGGCGGTTTGAGATTCTATTTCTAGCCCTTTGAAACAGTTAGGAGCTGTCTAGCTGGCCTAGGTGACCCTAGATCTAGGCCTGTTTGTGCATTTTTGGTTGATCGAAAGTGTGTCTTAGCCCTTTATCGAAAATCTTTGTTTGCAAAAAGTTCCAAACAAATAAAAAAAAAGGGGGGGAAATGAAGAATTTTTTTTTAACAACTTGTAAATTTTTGCCGCTAAGAAATCCTTGCACCACCTACCTTCTTTCTCTTCTTTTTCTTCTATCATGGGTACCCCACATCATAAATCTCTTGCCGAACTTTGGTATCCCGAACCTAACTTTGCGTCGTACGTCAATTTTTTCGGTCGATTTAAGGAAGATCCCTCCATGCCCAAAATTTCTTTGAAACATCAAATAGAAGCGTCTAGGAGAAACAGTTCGACTTTGCAACCCACTTTGTGTCGACCAAGTCAACTTTTACCACCTTCATATGTTGATACCACTTTTTCAGGTCCTGTTGTAACTCCTAAACCAATGTCTATTGCGGAGCATATCGGTTAATCTCGTAGCCGATCTTTCACCCCTCTCAACACATCTAGTTCTAGGAATCAACAAGTCCATCCACCTTTTTATCCATATGTTGATCCGACTCCTGTCCAACCATCCACTTCCTACCAGTCCTACCCGACTATCCCACCTTCACTAGACACTGTTTCTACACAGCCATTAGGGAGTTTCACGTATCCAAACAGTTTTGAATCTTTTACCGAAACCCCTTCACCACCTATGTCTAGTTTGGAACATTCGTTGGCAGCATATATTGCAGCAACAAACAAAATGACTAGGAATGTGGAAGCGTCCATGGCCGCCCTTATGCAACCTAGTGAACAGGCAGCTAGTTTCCAACTAGCTCCAAATTTTTCAATGTATGAGGAGGCGGTTGGACAGAGTGAGAATTTGAAAGGAGCGAGTGAGTTCTACACATTCCCAAATCAGACCTACCCTTACCAAATTGAAGCCCACAACTCCGGTTTTCCATCGATTGTCCCAAATGATTCACCAGTTGAAAATAAAAACGAGTTGTGTGATTTTGTAGTGCTTGATTTGCCAAATTTTGAAGAATCCCTTTCGAGTGAAACCATACTTAATCCTTGCGATCTTTACACCTCCACTCTAGAACCTAAATCGATAAATATCCATTCTTTTGATGAGGTGTCAGAAAAAATTAATTTTCACTTGATTGAGGATATAGACGCCGGGAATATTTTAGATGATGAACCCGTAGATTTGACTAAAATTTTATCCCCAATTCATCATCCCGAGTCATTAAATGTTTCTCCCGAACTTCATATGCGTCTTGATTTTGATGATAATGGCATGGATGAGTTAACTATTGAGGATAGTATTGAGGAGAGTCTTGAGGATAATATTAAGGTTGAACCATTTTTGTTTGATGTGTCGGATTTTCCAATTCAGCCTCTTGAACCTTTAACTGTTATATCACCCTCCCTCCTTTCCATCGTTCCGACCACGCACAAGATCACGCTTGACGACTGTGAGCTTGAAAACTTTTCCTTTGAATCTGACACAGTTCTCACAGCCGATGACACTTACGAGTGTTTCACTTTTTCGGACGATATTGAAGTCTCACCGCCCGATTTTGAGTCCTTTGAATTTTCAGATGAGTTAGTTGAACCATCAGACTCGGTTGCTTACAGTCGTTTCGAACCATTGATGGAATCTTTCCAGTTCGAGACAGTTTACTACAGTGAGAATGAGTCTATCCCTAATTCACTCCCTTCCCTACCTTCCATTGTTCCGACCGTGCAAGTGACCATTACGCTTTCATCTCCTACACCAAGTTCGACGTACCCATGCTTTCTTCCGAATCTTGAAGGATTTGACCCCATTGCTCGACGAGTTGATAGATTAGCACAATCACTTTTAACACTTCGGTCATCATAAATTGCGCTAATTTATTCACTCGATTTACACCCTCAAGATCATGCTACTCTTCTTTCTCTTTTCCGCCCTTCTTCTCCTCCACCGAGACCTTATTCCACTCTTCTTCCCATCCGGTCTCGTGTGCTTCTCATTTCTCTTCTTTCCACTCTCTCCTTTCACCAACTCTACCATTACCACGATGAGATTTTTGAATGGTTGGTGCTAACCTTTGGCTTGTGTAAGGCCTTGTTTAGTTTGGGGAGGACCTTGTTGTGTGTGTGTGTGTGTGTGTGTGTGAATATATATATTGTTTTCTTTTTCTATAAAAAATAAAAAAATTCAAAACATTAAAAATATATTTAAAAAATATGTTGTAAATAAATAAACAGGGGAGTGCCGACATTTTGACCCTCTTGGTATGGCATGACAGTGAGGACACTGTCAAGTTTAAGTTTGGGGGTATGCTCGGTACGTCTTCTTCCTTCGCATTCATTTGTATATTTTTGCATTTGCATATTTATTTGAAAACCCATAAAAATTGAAATATTTTGAAAAATTATAAAAATTATTGTATTCAATTTTGGCTTATTTGACTAGAGTTTGACAGATAGGTTAACTAGCTAGAAACAACTAGATCTTAGACGTAGTAAATTAAAAACCCTAAAGATAAGCTTCCTTAAAGTTTAGCGGTAGAAAGTATATTTCTTTGTAGTTTATTTAGAAATAGGCAAATTTTGAGGTCAGTTCTTGGGCTAAGTTGAAACAAAGGAAAAGTATTGATGTTCTTATTAGAGTATAAGTTTGAAAAATAATTCCTAGCTTAAGTCTAGATTCTGAAAATGTATACCCTACAATTTGCACAATCACGCACCTTGAAACTTGGAATAGTAGAAGAGACCTTGAAATGCTCTTGTCTAAAGTCCTTAGTATGATGGGGGGAAAAATACAAGTGTGAATAAAGAAAAAAAATTAACACTGGTTTTTGTGATTACTTAAGGCTAAAAAAATAGAAAAATATTTAGCGAGGGTGCTTCATCACCTAGTGCCTTAGACCAACTGGTTTGGGAGTCACTGCTAAAGCCTTGGGTGTTGCAAGACTAGGAATTACGTTTTAATGTGCAAACACATCTTGTAATCGGTTGTTGGTACCTCAAGAAGTATTAACGGTTACATGAAGGATGTGTAAGCAAAATTCATTTAAAAATTCACCAATTAAGAAGTGCTTTGGACAACGGACGAGAGTATGATTGCTTGATTTGAATTTCCAAGTGTAGGGTGGATCTATACACACACGTAGGGATATGTGATTTGAGTTTAGATGAGAGAAAGGAGTGAAGAATAGAACTTGTATCTTTAGTAAGAGTTGATAGAAATTCCTAAGTGGAAATGGAACCCTAGAAGGAAAACTTAAGAGATGCCGAAAGCTAAGTCTATAAAACATAGATAATCTTAGGTTAAATGATGAGGAAGTGTGAAGAATGTGGGTGGATGATTTATGAGTCGACGATAATAGAATTCCTTGTTAGAAAACCTAATTGGAGAACAAAAGTCGAAAAGCCGAATTGATAGGATTTTGTCGGTAGTATCTGCTGAAAACCCTCAGGAGACAACACTCCTCCTACTAGAGACACCTAGAGGTTTAACGGCTTGTTGCACATACTCAGTGCAATCGCGTTTCCCTACGAAAGTGCGGTTATGTTTTTTGTAGAGAATAAAAATAAGTTTGCTCGAGGACGAGCAAAAGATAAGTTTGGGGGTATTTGTTCACACCATAATATTGTATTATTATATTCCCCATTCTTATTCGTTTTATAAATAAATAGGTGCTTTTGACGCATGTCTGCTACATATTACAGGTTACAGGTTCTTGGACAGAAAACGGTGAAAACGATGAAAAGACGATGCAAAAGTGGATTTTGACCAACAAACAGATGATTCTTGATCAAGCCTACATCAAAGATAAAATTCACAAAGTATAAGGCAATGCAATGTTAGTTATATGTATGCCCTAGAGGCCATTACTGTACATTGGATGTATATTGTAGTGGATGCTGGGACATATATAGGTAGGACTTTCTTGCTCGACATGATAGTACGCTATCTGGTTGCTCTTTATCTTAACGTGTATACTTTCTGTCTCTCTGTTACATGTTGATAAAGCCCTTAGGATGTGTACTCGACTTCCAGGACTGTGATGCAGATCATACTAGTGGGGCCTGGATAGTCCATGGGTACATCCTTCAATGTTCCTAGTCGAGGGAATATCGAGACGGGGCATCGATATTCCAGAGTAGACTAGCGTATATCTTCTCGACCCATGCGATGGGCGATGGATGATCCCATATCCATTGGTGTTTGACATCAGAGATAGTATACGGGTGCTCAGTGGAGACTGGGTACACTGAACGGACTCGCCGAGAACTCCCAGATGGTATTATACCTCATGCCAGATGGAAGTTCTCTGGTGACACTGGTACAGCTTAGTCTGTTGACCCGAGATCGTCATAGAGTCTTGTGTGTCTCCCACTGTGCTTTGATTTCCACCCTACCACGGCTCTACTGAGTCGTGCAAACAGGTGGTTTTTGGGTACAGTCCCGATTCACATGGAGGCAATGAGCGATAGGAGGGGATTCGTCTCTCCCGGTATTGGGGGTTGATGTTGCGCAATGCACGACTGGCCATAACAGGAAATCCCTGGCCAGGGTTGCTGTGATTTACTGGTAAGAGTTATCAGTAGTTTCACGAAAGTTATGGACCCTACGTCGGCATGACTTATCAAGCTATTGGGGTCTGACGTTTACCACCCCTAGGCGACATATGCGACATATCAGACGAACAGACCGGACTGTACGGTAAGTGTTACTGGTTGGATTCACAGGAGTGTGAGCGGGCTTGCTCGTCGATCTTCTGATCGCTCAATACCCGGGTGGCTGTTACGTTTAGCAGACCGCTTGCGGCTTGTGGGTGCTTGATATGATCATCATCTGCTGCCGGCGTATTGACGAGTCTTTAGAGTCCTACACAGAGGTTTCCTGGCTCAAGCGAAACGAAATAGGAGCACATATGGGATATGTGCGGGACCGAGAATAATGCGTGTATGTGATACCGAATTTCATTCTCGCGATGTATGTGTCGAATGGTTGTATGCGATATAACCTAGTTATCGAATCAAGGATTGATTCGATAAGCCGATACATTGGATACTAGCCGGTTATATGCGACATGACCGGATCATTGAATCAAGTGTTGATTTAATGATTTAATGTATAATTATATATTTGATATATTACTTTGCATTAACTAGTATTGGTTCACTTTAAATGGATTTACTCACTTGTATTGCACATTGTATATGTGATATATTTTTTGTGCACATGATTGTATCATGTTTGATGATACATTCTAGCTTGGTTTTGTGTAAAGTATTAAACCATGGTTAGTTAGTGGTTAGGGTATCATTTCTTTTACTTATTCATTTATCTATTTATTTATTTCATTTAGAAAAGGTAAAGAGAAAAGAATGGTTGCTATTTTTGTTTTTATTTGAAACTTCTTGAAGCTTTGAACAAGTCCACCATTCTTGTCTCTTCTCTAACCCTAACCACTCATCTAACCTTAGTTAAATCTCTACACTAAACCATGGTTGAAGTCATGATAAGTATTGATTTATTTATCAAATTAAAAAGAACTTATCATATCTTCTTCTTCTTCTTCATCTTCTTCTTCCATGAAGAAAGCTTGCTACATCAATAGTGATTGATGAAAAAGTGTGAGAAATCCAAATCTAAAGTCTACCCACTTCCTATTTCTTCATCCTCTACCTCTTGCCAAGTAGTATAGGGTGTTTCCTTCACAAGTTTTCTTGACTTGGTGAAGTTGGAGCTTGATCTAGCGATGCCTCGACGTAGATCATCTTCGGCATCGTCGTCGATGACCTAGCCCGCTTTTTCTCCGATGAAGCCGACGCTAGAGCCCAAGATCCGATTTGTACAGCGAGAAGACTTCATCGTGGAGCCATGGAGGTGGAGGACCGGATCTACAAAGGTTGTAGCCACTTCCCTTTAGATAAATTCTTTTATTTGCATCGCATCGCCTCATTATCTAGTTAACGATCCGTATTAGGGTTTGTAGGCACAAGAAATTTTTGAATTGAGCATGTTTGATCACTTGTGAGACTTCATTAGTGTGCCTAGGAACCCTACAGTGGTATCAGAGCCTAGCTAGAGCCTTAGGCGATGCGTAGACGGAGTTAGAAGTCCGATCGACCCAAAGCCCCGACTTTAAAATGCTCTCTGGACAATTCTGTAAAATGTGGATTTTTGTAGATTAAAAATATGCAGAAAAATCAGCAGGGGATTGTAAGGGTTACTGCAAAATTCGATGGCCTAATTCTTTAAAGGAGCCGTGGATCCGCGGCATGAGCATGCTCATGCGGCGGTTCCGCTGCAGTTTTGTCTTGTTGTGCATCGAAGTTTGCACCGTAATTCTTAGTAAGCAGTGCTGGTTTTCCTGGGAATTTTTAATATTTTTTTCCAGAGTTGCATTTTCTGGGTTGTATTGGGGACTCGGTGTATCGATCGGATTATCTAATTCTGTCTGTGTGCTTTTCCGGATAATCTTAGAATATGTTAAAAAGTTCGACCGGATATAAATACCCACTTTTTCCCCTGCCGAGAAATTTCCAATTATTGGATTTTCCGTAGTTTAATAACGTTCTAAGTAGTGCAAGTAACGCAATGGACCCTCTAGAAGACAACAAACCTTAACTCGATTATGTGACCGTCTTGAACTGCCCTTTGAACTTTCGGGTTTGGGGCAGTACGGCGTGCCACATGTGAGGCGTTGGCTTGACCCTTCTACGGCTGGACCGTTGGTACTGAGGCACGAACTGAATGCTGTTAGACTTATTTCATGTGTTGAACAGTATCGGGAAAATTTGGGTGTTCGATTGTTCGATCGAAAAGTTTAGCATTTTCTATTTATACGGAATGTGATACAATAATTGGAATTCACAAGTAGTTATGTGATAACTGAATGAATGTTATAAACATAGCACTTTAGTCTCACTTGATCGGTTGCCACGGAATTTTGATGTGATCAAAAGTCCGTCGCAATCACGTAGCGTACGCGGATACTCGCCGGGCAAACTTAATAGACAGCCTCACTCCATAGCCTCGACCAAGTGACCGTAGGAGAACCCCGTCGCCGAAAGCATCCGTTTGGGTGCTCGCGGCAGCGGTGTTCCGCCTTGGTGCACTTCGTCGATGGCGTTGGGGGTGCGGCCGCTTTCTAAAGTTTGCGACGAGCATTCGATCAAAATGTCGGGAATCCTGTTGAATTGCCCGACTTGGTATTGAAAAGTGTTTTCGAAAATGAGACTAAAATGCGGGGTTTATAATTGTTAGGCATACGATGTCTAAGTATTTCATTTGATTAGGCATGCGATGTCTAAAGAGTTTGCGGATTCCAACTGTTGTAGTTTTACACTTTCTTTTTTGTGACCGTAAGTGTAATATGTGATATCGCCGGTTTCGTTGCTATATGTCAACGACAATTGGGATGCGCATATTTACTTACGTTGATGACATGTGATGTTCTGTGTTGCTGGATATGTTATATTGGATTATCGTGTTTGAATAGCCGGGGGTTTTTTTATGTGAGATGAGTGTTTTTCATTTTCATTCATGTAAAAACTTGTATGTAATATTCTTTTATTGGGGCACTTCCAGGTTGCGGATGTTGTCACCGTTGATGTATATTATTTACTTTTCTGCACTAGGATAGACCCAAGGAGGGGAGCACAAGTAACCGGGTTCTGGGGTCCAGTGGGAGACCAACTCGAGGAGTCGAGTCCGGGTCTCCTAACCCTAGAATTGGTAGGGTTGCTTGCCGCTCTCGTAGGGGTCTAGAGGTGTGGGATTGGCTATTCATCACGACCGTGGAATCCGTGCTTTATACTGGCTCGTATTGAAAACACGGACGTCCTAGTATATCCAATATTTCATATGTTTCTTCTGCTGTGATTTATCTGTGATGTGATCATGTGATGTTCTGTGACAGATATTATATATAGTATATATGATATATTATATAAACGTTGCTTATGTTTTACACCCGCGCTAGCCCTGCCCCGCTCTGCCGTTAGTTACCTAACCTAACGGTGCAGACAGGACATCGAGGCGAATGCGGATGGCATAAGCGTACGTTATATTTATCTGTGATGTTTAGGTGGATTTAAATGATGGGATATTCATTAATGAGATTAATGAAAGAAAATAAACCTAATTGATGTTGTGAAATCGAATTTCAAAATAAAAACAGGTAGCTACAGTTCTTGCTTTGCATCGCGGTGTTCATTGTAGAACATCCTGCACCTTATTCGATGAGGAAAGGACCGAGATCCCTTCACCGGGAGTGACTCCTTTAGCAATAACTGGCAGATGCTACACACTCGGTTTGTCTTTTGATCGCTTCTATAGTTTCCTCTTTGCACAGTGATGTATATGATATATCCCGCACCTCATTCGACGAGGAAAGGGCCGACGATCCCTTCACCGGGAGTGACCCCTTTAGCAAAACTAGAAAAGCTTCGAAAAACATTCCATTCAAAAACCATTTGATTCCGTAACGAGATCAAGTTCAAAGCGTTAAAGGTTTTCACAAAAACCATTTGCAACCCTCCATCATTTTAAGAAGTAGAGTACTTAGTATTCGTGCCGTGTTTGTTGACCATAGTCAAGGCACAGTGTACGGTAGCTAAGTGATGTCTTCCTACACCGCATATGATGCGATTAGTTAGGACAGTCGCGTGACTTTGTTGACCTTAGTTAAGGGTCATGTGGGTGGGTCTAATTAATCACGAAATGACGGGTAGAACTTGACTAGTACTTATGGTTTGTTGACCATAGTTAAGGTCATAGGTGCTAGGGGTAAAAACCTTTATCGAGAGTTTCAAGCGTTGAAATTTGCAGTGAGATTGCATACCTTCTATGTGATAGTTGGATCCCGATACCCACTGCGAGTAATTGTTACTCCTAGGAGAGTTTTGCACTTTGCAATTAGCCGATCAAGTAGGTGTCTAAAAGGTGTCAACGGGGTTACGCCTCTGGGAAAACGAGGTTTACTGTAATTAGGTCCGTGCGAAAGCACGGGGAACCTCCTTCAAAGTACCGACACTGGCCTGGCTGAAAGATCGGCGAACTTGTAGAGTGTAATTAATCCCGGCTAGTCTTTCCTTTTAAGGTTTGAAGGAAGATTTGATAAAAAACAGTGGGAGCCATCCTGATTAGATAAAATATATAACCAATCTGATCTTGCAAGAGCGCACGCAGAGTGTTTTCTTCTCTCTCTCTCCAGGTAGCGACCATATCACGCCTTAATCAAGATAATAATACGGATTATTGACCGAACCCGCTTGTTATACTGAGCTGGGGAACGTTGGTCCCGCTCCAACTTATAATTGTTATAAGACAGAGCAGGAAATAGGGGAATACCAGAATTCCTATACCGCCCAAACGAAGAAAGTGCATATGATGCATCTCCTTTGGGTGTGTTCATTACAAAGAACTGTTTCTCAGTATCCTCTGCATCCTGGGTATATGATACCGGATCAGGATCCCAGATATGTAATCTGTTACATAGGGCTACAAAAAGGGTAGAAAAACTGAGAACGGGTGATAAGTTTCATGAGGCAGAAAACGGGGCAAGTGTTGCAGCCAAGTCTGTTGGTCACTGTCATCCTGTATTACCGATACATTGATTCTGAACAAATGCTATTAGATACCGAACCTGATATACAAAATCATATCTGTCTCTTTATTAGTAAAGAAAGGATATAATTTTGTATTGATGGATAATGTTTTGAACATTTCCTATATCAAAAGTTGATCGGTTCAGGCACGCTATCTAAAAGCATTGAAGTTATAAATCAAACTACAGTTCCTAGTATATAGAACACACACAAGTGGAAAAGTTCAGAAATGAACGAATCCTTTTTGAGGCATTGTAGACTAGGTCACATCAATGCGACCCGACTGGCTGAAGTTACATTTTAGATGCATATTTAAATCAGTTTGAATTTACATCTTATGAAACTTGCCAGTCATGTCACAAAGATTAGATGACCATAGCTCCGTTTACTGGAAGCAGAGAAAGAGTTAATGAACTCTTGGGACTGATACATGATGATGTATGTAAAGTCTCCTGTCTACACATGCCAGGACTGGTTCTTTATACTTCATTATATTCTCTGATAATCTCTCAAGATTCAGTCATATGTTCCTGTTGAAACATGAGTCCGAACCTTTTGAGATATTCACAGAATATAAGTTAGAAGTAGAGAACCAAAATACGGGTATAAGTATTATGTCCTTTGATGAGATCAAGGAGGAGAATACTTGTGCACGGAAATCCTGGTCTATTATAAAGGAGAATGAGATTCTCTCTCAGCATTACTCCTCCGTATACACCATAGCACGATGGTATATCGGGGTGGAGCAATCACACCCTATATGATAAGGTGTGCTCTATGATGAGTACTACTGAGTTACCTGTTTCCTTTTTGGAAGTTATGCGCTTGAGAAGCTGCATACCTATTGAATAGGGTTCCAATCAAATCAGTTGCCTACCGCTTCATATATGATATGGAAAGGGAAGAGCCCATGTCTTAAGCTAGTTAAGATTTGGGGTTGACCGGCCTATGTCCAAAAGCAAAATCCGGACAAGCTCGAGGCAAGGTCTGTAATGTAGAACTGGAAAGGTTCCAGCTATACAAACTACAGCAGACAATTTGGTAGAACCAAAGGATTCAGTAGATTCCAACGAACCTCACCTTCTCCGCCGATCTAGTAGGGTTCCTCACCCACCTGAGAGATACTTCGGTTTCTCGATGACAGTGGGAGCGAGGATTGCATCATAAGATGATGACCCAACTAGTTTCGAGCTGGCCATCGGGGGTAGAACTCTGTAAGAATGGCTGGATGCTTAGTGATCTGAGATGGAATCCTTATACACCAACAAAGTATGGACTTTGGTTGCTATATCTGAAGGGTTAAATCCCCATCAGGAGCAAGTATATCTTGAGAAGATTACTTGGTGTAGATGGAAAAGTTGAGACTTTCAAAGCTAGACTTGTTAAAGGTTTTCGTCATCGACCAGGAACGGAAAATGATGAAACCTTTTTTCCAGGGAATATGCTTAAGTCCATCCAGATCCTACTTGCCATGGCTACATACCATAACTACGATATCTGGTGGTTGGGTGCCATGACTACTTTTCTAAATAATGTTTTAGAAGAGTGCGTCTATAAGTACACAGCCAGAGGGCCTCGTAGACAGTGGAAGCAGCGGAAACGTGTGCAAGATGCTTTATAGGATAAAGCAGGCATCGCGGAGTTGGAACATCTGTTTTGATGGATTAATCAAACAGTTTGACATCATCAAAATGGTAGATGAACTTTATATATACAAAACGGTAATAGAGAGTAAGGTGGTCATCCTCGTATTGTACGTGGACAACATACTTTTGATAGGAATGGGATTTCCTATATTACGCTCGGTCAATCTCCGCTTATCACAAGGATTCTCCAATAGGATCAAAGTGATACCTCTTAAATCCTGAGTTTTCATCTATGAGATAGATGTAATTGGATGCTAGGATTCTCACTAGATGTAGTGAGATGGTATCAATCGATCCTGGGGAGAATCACTGGAAGGGTTCCAGGGTGATAAAGACGACTGAATGTCAGTCACAGGCATTGTTTTTACCCTCAGTAAAGGGACGGTATGTTGGAAGATTTCCAAGCTAGATACCGTGACAAACTAGACGATAAAGGCTGGTAACATTGCTATTAAATATACTACCAAAGAGGCAGTTTGGGTGTATATTGGTTCATAAGATGAACTAGGTTCCTGCCATTGTATGACAATGGAAGTGTGGCTTCGGCCCTGGAACCCTGGTCCCATCAGTGACCCAGACAAATTCTGAGGCAGCATCACCTGATCATGGAGATAGTTGATCTCCAGGTTGATCGAGGTTAGGAGAGTAGACTCAGAGGACAACACGGCGGATCCACTCACGAAGGCCTTTTCCCAAAGAGAGACTTTTAGGGGATGGTTGAGTATGTGATACTGCAACCACTGCAACAGATGGCCCTAGTGCAAGTGGGAGATTGTTAGTTATATGTATGCCCTAGAGGCCATTACTGTACATTGGATGTATATTGTAGTGGATGCTGGGACATATATAGGTAGGACTTTCTTGCTCGACATGATAGTACGCTATCTGGTTGCTCTTTATCTTAACGTGTATACTTTCTGTCTCTCTGTTACATGTTGATAAAGCCCTTAGGATGTGTACTCGACTTCCAGGACTGTGATGCAGATCATACTAGTGGGGCCTGGATAGTCCATGGGTACATCCTTCAATGTTCCTAGTCGAGGGAATATCGAGACGGGGCATCGATATTCCAGAGTAGACTAGCGTATATCTTCTCGACCCATGCGATGGGCGATGGATGATCCCATATCCATTGGTGTTTGACATCAGAGATGGCATACGGGTGCTCAGTGGAGACTGGGTACACTGAACGGACTCACCGAGAACTCCCAGATGGTATTATACCTCACGTCAGATGGCAGTTCTCTGGTGACACTGGTACAGCTTAGTCTGTTGACCCGAGATCGTCATAGAGTCTTGTGTGTCTCCCACTGTGCTTTGATTTCCACCCTACCATGGCTCTACTGAGTCGTGCAAACAGGTGGTTTTTGGGTACAGTCCCGATTCACATGGAGGCAATGAGTGATAGGAGGGGATTCGTCTCTCCCGGTATTGGGGGTTGATGTTGCGCAATGCACGACTGGCCATAATAGGAAATCCCTGGCCAGGGTTGCTGTGATATACTGGTAAGAGTTATCAGTAGTTTCATGAAAGTTATGGACCCTACGTCGGCATGATTTATCAAGCTATTGGGGTCTGACGTTTACCACCCCTAGGCGAGATATGCGACATATCAGACGAACAGACCGGACTATACGGTAAGTGTTACTGGTTGGATTCACAGGAGTGTGAGCGGGCTTGCTCGTCGATCTTCTGATCGCTCAATACCCGGGTGGCCGTTACGTTTAGCAGACCGCTTGCGGCTTGTGGGTGCTTGATATGATCATCATCTGCTGCCGGCGTATTGACGAGTCTTTAGAGTCCTACACAGAGGTTTCCTGGCTCAAGCGAAACGAAATAGGAGCACATATGGGATATGTGCGGGACCGAGAATAATGCGTGTATGAGATACCGAATTTCATTCTCGCGATGTATGTGTCGAATGGTTGTATGCGATATAACCTAGTTATCGAATCAAGGATTGATTCGATAAGCCGATCCATTGGATACTAGCCGGTTATATGCGACATGACCGGATCATTGAATCAAGTGTTGATTTAATGATTTAATGTATAATTATATATTTGATATATTACTTCGCATTAACTAGTATTGGTTCAGTTTAAATGGATTTACTCACTTGTATTGCACATTGTATATGTGATATATTTTTTGTGCACATGATTGTATCATGTCTGATGATGCATTCTAGCTTGGTTTGTTGTAAAGTATTAAACCATGGTTAGTTAGTGGTTAGGGTATCATTTCTTTTACTTATTCATTTATCTATTTATTTATTTCATTTAGAAAAGGTAAAGAGAAAAGAATGGTTGCTATTTTTGTTTTTATTTGAAGCTTCTTGAAGCTTTGAACAAGTCCACCATTCTTGTCTCTTCTCTAACCCTAACTACTCATCTAACCTTAGTTAAATCTCTACACTAAACCATGGTTGAAGTCATGATAAGTATTGATTTATTTATCAAATTAAAAAGAACTTATCATATCTTCTTCTTCTTCTTCATCTTCTTCTTCCATGAAGAAAGCTTGCTACATCAATGGTGATTGATGAAAAAGTGTGAGAAATCCAAATCTAAAGTCTACCCACTTCCTATTTCTTCATCCTCTACCTCTTGCCAAGTAGTATAGGGTGTTTCCTTCACAAGTTTTCTTGACTTGGTGAAGTTGGAGCTTGATCTAGCGATGCCTCGAAGTAGATCATCTTCGGCATCGTCGTCGATGACCTAGCCCGCTTTTTCTCCGATGAAGCCGACGCTAGAGCCCAAGATCCGATTTGTACAGCGAGGAGACTTCATCGCGGAGCCATGGAGGTGGAGGACCGGATCTACAAAGGTTGTAGCCACTTCCCTTTAGATAAATTCTTTTATTTGCATCGCATCGCCTCATTATCTAGTTAACGATCCGTATTAGGATTTTTAGGCATAAGGAAATTTTTGAATTGAGCATGTTTGATCACTTGTGAGACTTCATTAGTGTGCCTAGGAACCCTACATGCAAGGTCCAAGATTACAAAGCGAACGGTTAAAAGTCCACCGCAATTATTCACTGGAGATCTGGAAGAAACATAGAAGCTATTTTAATAAAAGAACCAAATAATAAGAAGCCCAAAGACAGAAGAGCCAACAAAGGAAATTTCAAGGCCCAATACTTTCTTTTAAAGAGACAGAGACATAAAATTTTACCAAAGCTTGGAGTCTACTTTGACTAGGTCTTCCTAAGGATATTTTGGTAAATGTAGACGTGCGAATCAATTGTAACCTAGGGTTTCCTATCCTCTATAAATAGGAACTCTAAATCATTGTAAAGGCTATGCCTCCCTATGCCAATTTTTATCAATAAAATTTAGATTTCTTTTGGAGAGCATCGATGCCTCTTTTCATTTCAGAAATTCAGATATGACAAGTCTTTTGTTGATGTTTGGAGAGAGCCATCTGTAAAGTAAGTAGGTAATTTCAATTCTTGCCCTAGATAATTTTTCATTTTCTGCCCTAGATTAAATTTAATTCCTTACCCTAGTTAGATAGTTAGATCTTTAATTCATTTGCCCTAGATTAATTTAGTTTTTAGATTTAATTAATCCGAACACCCATCGGAATTAACTCGTTTGAGCGAATAGGAAATTCACAACATCCTTGTGGACCGACCCGTACTCACCGGCTAGCTGCAAAAAGACGCCGTTCTTGATTGCGGTTACTAGATGGTTTTTGAGATCAATCAGATCCTTTCACCTGGAGTGACCTCTTTAGCGAAACTAGCAGATACTACAAACTCGGTTTGTCTTTTGATTGCTTTTATCATTTTTGCTTTGCATAGTGGTATTTGTGAAATATCCTGCACCTTATTCGATAAGGAAAGAGCCGAGATCCCTTCACCGGGAGTGACCTCTTTAGAAAAACTAGTAAAAGCCTCAAAAATACTCCTTTTCAAAATTACTCGATTCTACGACGATATCAAGTTCATTACGCAAAAGGTTTTCTTAAAAACCTGTCGTAGCCCTCCGTCATATCAAATAAGTACTAGTTAGTATTCATGCTACGTTTGTTGACTATGTTAAGGCGTAGTGTGCAGTGGCTGATTAATACTTATCGGCATAAGCATATGATGCGATTGGATTAGGATAGTCGGCGACTTTGTTGACTATATTAAGGGTCGTGCGGGTGGGTTTAATTCAATCAGGAAATAACGGGTTGAACTTGACTAGCACTTATGATTTGTTAAGTATGTTAAGGTCATATAGCTGCTAGGGGCAAAATATTATCGGGAATTTCAAGTGTTGAAATTTTCAATGAGATTGCATACTTCCTATGAGATGGTTGGATCCCGATACCCACTGCGAGTAAGAGTTACTCCTGGGAGAGTTTTATACATTACAATTAGACGATCAAGTAGGTGACTAGAAAGGTGTTAACGGGGTTACGCCCCTGGGAAAACGAGGTTAATTTTAATTAGGTCTGTGCGAAAGCACGGGGAACCTCCCTCAAAGTACCGACACTGGCCTGGCCGAAAGATTGGCGAACTTGTAGGGTGTAATTAATCCCGGCTAGTCTTTCCTTTTAGGGTTTGAAGGAAGATTTGACTAAAACAGTGGGAGCCATCCTGATTAGATATATTAATAACCAATCTAATCTTGTAAGAGCATACGTTGAGTGTTTTCTTCTCTCTCTCCAGGAGCGACCATGTCATGCCTTAATCAAGATAATAATATGGATGTATTGACCGAACCAACTTATTATACTGAGCTAGGGGATCGTTGGTCCTGCTCCAACTTATAATTGTTATAAGACCGAGCAGGAAATAGGGGAATACTAGAATTCCCGTGCCGCCAAAATGAAGAAAGTGCATGATGATGCATCTTCTTCGGGTGTGTTCATTACCGAGAACTGTTTCTCAGTATCCTCTACGACCTGGGTATGTGATACCGGATCAGGATCCTACATATGTAATATGTTACATGATTTATAGATAGGTAGACAACTGAGAAAGGGTGATAAGTTTCAAGAGTTGAAAACGGTGCAAATGTTGCAGCCAAGCTTGTTGGTAGTTATCACCCTGTATTTCCAAATACATTGATTCTGAATGAATGTTATTAGATACCGAACCTAATATACAATATCATATCAATCTCTTTATTTGGTAAATAGGGATATAATTTTGTATTGTTGGATAATATTTTGAACATTTTCCTATATCAAGAGTTGATCTGTCCAGGCACATTATCTAAAAGCATATACATTCTAGATCAAACTACAGTTCTTAACATACAAAACACACACAAGAGGGAGAGTTCAGAAATGAACGAATCTTTCTTGAGGCATTGTAGACTAGGTCATATCAATACGACCCGACTAGCTAAGTTACATTAAGATGCATATTTAAATCAGTTTGAACTTACATCTTGTGAAACTTTCCAGTCATGTTACAAAGATAAGATGACCATAGCTCCGTTTATTGGAAACAGAGAAAGAGTTTGTGAACTCTTGGGATTGATACATGATGATGTATGTAGGTCCCCTGTCTACACATGTCAGGACTGGTTCTTTATACTTCATTACATTCACTGATGATCTCTCAAGATTCAGACATATGTTTCTGTTGAAACACAAGCCTGAACCTTTTAAGATATTCAAAGAATATAAGTTAGAAGTAGAGAACCAAAACGGATATAAGTATTATGTCTTTTGATGTGATCAGGGAGGAGAATACTTGAGCACGAAATTCCTGGACTATTCTAAAGGAAAATGAGATTCTCTTTCAGCATTACTCCTCCATATAAACCACAGCATGTTGGTATATCAGGGCGGAGCAATCGCACCCTATGTGATATGGTGTGCTCTATGATGAGTACTACTGAGTTGCCTATTTCCTTTTGGGGGCTATGCACTTGTGAAGCTGCATACCTATTGAATAGGGTTCCAACCAAATCAGGTGCCTACCATTCCATATGAGATATGATATGGGAAGAGCCCATCTCTTAAGAAAGTTAAGATTTGCGGTTGTCCAGCCTATGTCTAAAAGCAAAATCCGGACAAGTTCGAGAAAAGGTCATGTAACTCCTTGGAATGCGATTAGTGTTAATTAAGCGATAATGCGGGTTTTTAAGGAAAGTTTTCCAAATTGGGTTCCTCACATTTTATAATAATTAACTAATATTTTTATATTATTTGTTATGTCTTGCTCACACTTGTGCGTGTTAATGTGAGGGTATATTAGTGTTAACCTCGTTTAGTAGCAATGACACCTTAAGTTAATCCTTGTCCAAATTAACCCCTGCCTTATCCTTTCCCATGATATTTTGGTGTGAGGAAATATCTTGTTTGGATTTGAGAGAGGTGGCTAGTGAGTCATGGAAGCATTAATGGTGGCATTAATGGGGGTGAGGGAGAGAGTGAGCATAAGGAATTAGTTCACCCTACACTCACCCTCTCACCCTTTACTCTCCTCACTCTCTCATTTCTTCTCTCTTTCTCAATTATTTCATTTTCCCCCAACTCCCAAACTGAACCCTCACCTTCTCTTCACAAATCCTTGTAAAACTTCACAAAAATCCATGGGAAACACTTCAAATGTCTTGATTAGCCACTAGGTTGCATTGGAGCTTGGAAAGCTATGATTTTTGAGCAAGAGTGGTTAGGTAATGATCTCTAAACTGTTAAATAGGTGTAATAATGTTGTGTAGCTTGTTGTTTGCTGTTTAGAACACCTAAGGTATCGTTTCGTGCAAATATCGTATTTTTTGTGTCATAATAGAGTCTCTGTGATCTGCTGTGACCTGGGAATTTTACTGAAAAATCTAGCAGTGTAGTAGTGTTGTACTAGGGACCCTAGAGCACGAACCCCATGGGCTCGGTTTTTGGCCGGCGAAAAGAAGGAGAAATCCGGCGACCTCGGATTTTTTGGGGAATTGGGGTTTGTTTTTGGAGGGTAGCTGTCTGCAGTTGTTTAGAGGTGTTTGGTACTATTTGATTTTTGAGTATTGACAGTATGCAAAATCTGGGATCACTTATGCATAATCTAGTATTTTGAGTACGTGTGTTACGTTATCCGACACGGTTTGTGATCTTGTGTAGCTGTTGCACTTGGGTTAGTTTTGGTATGTCGTCACACACGATAGCCGTTAGACGAACACTTGTGGGTTGGTTTGGAGTTGGTGCGTTGGTCAAACTAGTGTGTACGTGATATTGATCGATTTCTGAGATTTGTACACTGGCTATGTTTTGTGTTAATAGGATCGCAGGCGGGGACTTCGGACGCTGCGAAGAAAGGGAAGCAGGTGATTGGATTTACCTAGCCCGCGATTGTCGGTGAGTAGATTTAACATCTACTGGGAATTTACCCGCATGGCGTTATGCATCAGGGCTAGATATAATATGATATTAGCCGCATGTTTATATTGCACATATAGAGATTGTGCATAAAACTTCATTGCATACTATTATTTGATGTGCTTGGACACTGCACCATTATTGACGGTTCATGTTGCACGAGCACTGATTGTATGCCACCCACACCATCGATAATTGTCATGACACGCACAACACACACTCATATATGATATTCTTTGGTTAGGGACATTGAGATCTTGATTGATATTCCATTATGCGTATGACATATAGCATACCCGTATACCTACATGCTTACACATATGCCTTGCCATACCTACATGTTAGCTTCATATAGACCTATATGGTATTATACCATTAGAGATAGGTATATATATACATACGAGATATAGCTACATGTACATCTTGCATACATACTTACATGTTCACCCTTATATGATGTTGCGATGGATTTCGGAGGAATTAGGAACCACATGATATATTTAATAACTTGTTGCAGTTAAATAGCGGTTTTTCCTTTATATGCTCATATTACTGTTTCATGTTGCATATCTTATATTTCATGGATTTCGCATTGATATATGGATTTCATATGATGTTTTCTCGATGTTTTACTCCTGGGTATATATATCAGTGGTATGGGACGCTGATATATATACATGTATATATATATCAGTGGCATGGGACGCGGTTATATATGTACACCTATATAATATATATTGTAACACCCGAGCCCAATAATACTATTTCTGGTACTTGTTGAGTGTTATACATTGCTCATTTCGTTTATCCTGATGGTTTGGTGCTTATTGCTAAATTTTAACCGGTTAAGTCATTTTGGCACATAACAAATTTTAACACCTAAAATGAAATTAAAAATGTCCATGTTGGCCTACTCGTCGCCACTAGTCGCGTGGTAGCGTCCGCGTGTCGAGATTTCTTCCCGTTCGGCCAAACGGGCAAGTTTGGACGGCTACGCGCGCGTGCAAGTGTCCGACTTGGGGGCATGCATTTTTATCATTAAACACCATTTTTCAAAATTTGGAACCCGCTTAAAATCCTATAATTTGAATTTGAAATATTTGGGCGTAATCCGGGCGCGATTTGGAAATGTTTCATCTAGCGCCAAAAAATGCCCGTTTGATTAAATATATTTAAACTATGAAGTATATATATTTTGTTACTATTTCATCGTTTAACATTTTTTTAAATCTTTTAAAATATTTTTTTTAACCACCGTACCCCTTCCTCAGCCAATCACGAGGGATTTAATTCCCTCGTGGGCCCCCCTTTCCCTCCGTCTCTCTCCGTCTCTCTCTATCTCTCTCTATTCTCTTTTTCTCTCTCTCTCTCTAAAATCTTTCTCTACAACCTCTCTCTCTCTTCCTTTATATTTACGCAGCCTCCTTCTTCTCTCCCCATCGCGAGAAAGAAAACCCCACGAGAACCTCGAACCCTAACCCTAGCCTCGTCGTGCTTGCGCCGCCGACCTCCCCGCGACCTTGCCGTCGCCGTCCTCGCCTCCTCAACCTAGCCGCACCCTCCCTACCTCCTCTCCTCCCTCCTTCAGAGCCCGCGACCCAAACCCGACGCCACCACCTGCACACGGGTCTCGCCGTCGCCGCCGCCTCCCATCGCCGACGACGCCAGGGACTCCCTCTCTTCACCCTCGTCCCGACGTCATCTTCCTCCTCCCCTCGCCGGACCACCAGAACCCGAGCCCGGCCCTAGCACTAACCCCTGGGTCGCCGGAAAACGTGCCGACGATCCTCGCCGTCGTCACCAGAGCCACCTCCGTCTCCCCTCGATCACCAGAACGGGCCAGCACCCCTCGACTCACCGCACCACCCTCTTTTCCCCGAACCCAGAAAAGTTCCAGCCGTCGCTGTTCGCCGTCGCTGCCTCGCCGGCGCCCCATCGCCGTCGAACCCGTCGTGGTTGCCCTGGTTCTTCCCTCTATCTTTCCATTAATGTTAAACCCCCTCTTGCTGGTCCTTGTTGACGTATATCGTGTTTGCTAACTTCGTTGCCGTTGACTTTTGCCGGAATCCGGCCGTGCCGTCGTTTGGACCCGACGCTCCAGCGAAGTACCCTGGTTCGTGTGGTCCCGCTGTTCGCTGTTTGGACTCGATCCGTGGCCCGTGCACCCGTCTCGTATTTTTCTGCCGACATTTGCATTCGTGTTTTCCGGTTTGCGAAACCGTCGAGGCAAGATTTCTTGCTACATGCTGCGTTAAACTAATTAAATATTTGACTCATAAAACTTGCTGTTTTAACTAAGTATTGTTACTTGTCCTCATTGGACGAAATGTGATATGCATTATAATACTGCCATCTAAATTGTACTTTGCCACCATAACTTTAATAACGACTACCTGCTAATCATTTCACTATTTATAGGATGATAGTCGCACACTTAAATCTTTATTACCTGCTGTTATTGATATTGCGCTACCCTGTGATTTATTGCACCCCAAGGGTGCTCGAACCTGTTAATATCATACAACTGCACCATATTCATGTGCTATTGTGATTAAGTGAACCGTTATTGTTAATTACTTTTTCTTGCTGCTGTTACTTATTTGATTGTATACCTGTTGAGAGCACATACTCGGTTATATTGCATATTGACTCGACCTTGCTACACCTGATATGTATTTACATACTGATACATCGGACATGACACCCTGTACTTACTGACTCAACCTACTGTACTACGACCTGACTTATTACATGATCTCATGCCCAATGCCAACGAACCTGACTTGGGGTCCTCATGGACCATTTCTGCTGTCTATTCAGACAGACCTGCTTTTACCTGATTCTGTGTTGGCATTAATCCTGGACTACTGAATACCTGACCTGACATACATAACTTGGGGGTATGGGGAAATCAAAGGTGAAACCGACTTGTAACTCAACAGTTCGATACCTGTTCTGATCAGTCTTACGGGCTTGGCCAGTCCGGGAGTGATGATGCTGACATCACTCGTCCATCCTGCTACCTACTTTACTGCCTAGCGGCACGTCTCGGATTCAGCCCTGAGAACCTTGACCGTGGTCCCGGGCACGCACGGGATACTATTGAGTTACATCGACGATTCATCAATTGATTTCAAAGACTATAGAGTAGAAACCTGATAGGACAGTTTAGTCACCACTGCACATTACCCTGCTCTGTTTTTTCTTAGTACTGCTTTATTCATGTTCATACCTGCATTGCTTTTTACCATGTTTATATTATATTATTTGGTTGACATGACGCGCTGACGTCTGGGTTTTGCATGGCCCAGATTCCTTACCACTGCAGTTGACCGAGCAGGAGTACTTCAGCCAGCAGGCTGAACTGTGAGTTTCTTAGGGTTTAGTTTATTTATTTCATTTCATTTCCAGATGTGAGCCCGCATTTTGGGACGTACTGTTTATTTATTGTATTGGATCATTTGCTTCCGCACTTATTGTTTATTGATTCTTGTTATTATGGATTTGGACATGTATTAGATTAGTTTATTATTTTGTTCTTGATATCTCTACAACCGTAATGTGACTGTGGATGGATATTTCCTACCCACAGGTAGCATGGTTGGCTATGTCACGTGCCCAATCTTGCGTACTCTGGGAAGCGGGGCGTGATATGGTTCTTTTGGTATCAGAGCCATAGGTTAGTTGGGTTGATTCTTTTGTAGTTGGGTATTGTACCCGATACACGAATCGGAATACCCGTGATTAGGAAATATGTCCTGCCACCTTGACCGTTTTACCATCCTTGAATCATTCTTCCGGATCATGTCGACATGCAAACTTACTTTGCATGGTCAACTCGAAAACCTAATTTCTTGTTATCTCTAGGACTTAGGCGACTTGGGTGGAGTTAAGTAATTGCGGCTATGATACCGCGGCATAGCTACAATGCGGTACTCTATTTAAGTATCTTGGAGTTCTAGCCTTGATTTATATATTGAATCTATCATCATGCTAATGTCGTTTGTTTTGATTTCAGGACCATGGCAGATAAGAATTTCAAGACGTATCAGAGGCGTGTGGATGAAGCCGCCATGTTAGGAGTGATACGTGGGATGTTGGAAAATCAGAAAAGGCAAACTGAGCTGATCCAGCAGCAAGCAGATTCATTCCAGGAGGGTTTGCAGGCTATTCAGCAGTCTGTAAACACCGTTGTAGCGAAGCCAGTTGACCGAGTAGGGACCGTGGCAGATTTTAGACGGTTGGGTCCTACTACTTTCACTGGTCTGGAGGAGCCGTTACCAGCCGAGCAGTGGCTAGTAGACACGGAGAATTTACTGATTGCGGCACAGATCCCAGAAGACAAGAGAGTTGATGTGGTGCGCATTCAGCTGGTGGATTACGCCCGAGAGTGGTGGCTTGTGGAGGAGACCCGCTTGTCCAAGCCAATCAGTTGGGCGGATTTCTCTAAAAGTTTCTTGGAGAAGTTCTTCCCGCGGACTACACGGGAGGAAATGGAAGAGAAATTTATTGGGCTGAGACAAAATGGAGCAGCTGTGGATGTACATGCAGCGGAATGGACGAGACTCAGCCGCTTCGCTGGACCCTTAGTCGCCAAGGAGGCAGACAGTGCGCGAAGGTTCTTGCGCAGTTTGGATGTGGACATCCAGAGGCAGATTGTCTCCCTGGGTTTGACCACTTTCTCGCAGGTTCTTACGGCAGCCAGAGAGCAGCAGAGTTTGTCGGGAATGAAAGGGAACCTACAGCAGACATCAGTTGCGGCCAGAAAGCCCGCATTTGTACCTAACCGAGATCATGGGCGCAGAGGTATTCCAGTGGACCGTCGAGGCGTAGCACCCATGAAGAAGCCTGTGATCGTTGACCGAAGGAAGAGCATGACCTGTGCCTACTGCCACTTACCTGGGCACGTGCATAAGGAGTGTAGAAGAAGACTGGGACTTTGTCTGGTTTGTGGGGCAGCCGATCACGCAGTTGGTGCCTGTCCGTTGAAGCTTCGCACGAGAGATGATATATAGAAGCCTCCGCAGAGACCGTTCCAAGGGCAGAAACAGCTGACTCAAGGACCTAATCAGGCTCGAGCTTTCACGTTGACAGCTGAGGAAGCCAAGGCATCAGGAGAAGTGGTTTCAGGTACTTTGCTCGTTCATGGTTTTCCCGCATTGGCATTATTTGATTCCGGAGCATCCCACTGTTTTATGTCATCCAAATTTATAACTACACACTCGATTACCTGCACGACCCTGTCTAGTTTCTGGGACATACACACTGGGAATGGGAAAATCATAGCTAGTAAGGAATGTAGAGATTGTACAGTTGTTGTTTGCGGACGGGAGCTTTTTGCAGATTTCTTGGTGATAGATACGGGCAGTTACGAAGTTGTCATGGGAATGGATTTTCTTGGCACTTTCCACGCCCACATTGACTGTAGGGCAAGGAAGGTAATTTTCCGGATTCCCGGACACCCTGAGTTTACTTTCACTGGAGGAAGCAGCTCTGTCGGGCCAGTCGAGTTTAGGGCTAGGCCGACGAACAATGTTCTTGCGCCTATGGTAGTGGATAGTAATGAAGAGCCGGCAGTTGTTCGCGACTTTATGGATGTGTTTGAAGATATATTAGGCTTACCGCCGTAGCGAGATGTGGAGTTTGCGATTGACCTTATTCCTGGTGCAGCGCCAGTATCAAAGTCTTATTATCCGATGGCACCGGTGGAATTGGAGGAAGTTAAGAAACAAGTTGGTGAACTACTCGTGGAAGGTTGGATTCGAAGCAGCAACTCACCATGGGGAGCTCCAGTTCTTTTAGTAAAGAAGAAGGATGGCACGAGAAGGATGTGCATTGATTATCGAGAATTGAACCGGGTGACTATTAAGAACAAGTACCCGATCCCTCGCATTGGAGAACTTTTTGAGCAGCTTAGTGGCGCGAGGGTATTCTCGAAATTGGATTTGCGATCAGGATATCATCAGGTCCGAGTAAAAGCAGAAGACATTTGCAAAACGGCGTTTCGAACTCGATATGGATATTTTGAGTATTTGGTAATGCCCTTCGGAGTGACTAATGCGCCAGCAATATTCATGGATTTGATGAACCGGGTCTTTTCACCGTTTTTAGACCAGTTTATTGTGGTATTCATTGACGATATTCTGGTATACTCGAAGAGTCCGGAGGAGCATGCTGAGCATTTAAGGATCGCACTGCAGACGCTGAGACAAGAGAAATTATTCGCGAAGATGAGTAAGTGCGAATTCTGGCTGGAAGAAGTGAAGTTTCTGGGGCATGTTGTGTCGGGCAATGGAATCGCCGTTGATCCCGAGAAGATTGCAGCCGTTCGAGATTGGCCTATTCCAAAGAATGTTGCGGAGATAAGAAGTTTTCTTCAACTCGCCGGATACTACAGAAGATTTGTGGAGAACTTCGCTCGTTTAGCAGAGCCGTTAACCAAGCTTACGCGTAAGGAAGTACCGTTTGTTTGGACGGATAGATGTGCATTGGCCTTCGAGACGTTGAAGCAGAAGTTGATAACCGCCCCGATCCTGACCGTACCAGATAATTCCGGAGGACTGGTGATTCACAGCGACGCATCTGGAAAAGGATTGGGATGTGTTTTGATGCAGAATGGGAAAGTCGTCGCTTACGCGTCGAGACAACTGAAGACTCTTGAGAAGAATTATCCGACTCATGACTTGGAGCTTGCGGCCGTGATCTTCGCCCTAAAGATGTGGAGACACTACCTTTTGGGCGAGAGAGTCGAAGTCTTTACTGATCACAAGAGTTTGAAGTATGTATTCACTCAGAAGGAGTTGAACATGAGGCAACGCAGATGGTTGGAGCTGATGGCCGACTACGACCTTGATCTTAAGTACCATCCGGGAAAAGTTAACGTCGTGCCAGATGCGCTAAGTCGGTTACCAGCAATTCAGGTATTGACCGCACAAAGGGAGATCATTGCGGATTTTCGGAGATTTGATTTGGAGGTTGTGCTACCACATGCTACGGGACAGTTGCAAGTACAATCGTCCTTAGTTGAGAAGATTAAAGCGGCACAATCGCAGGATCCTAGACTGCAAAAGTTTCGAGAGCAGGTTGAAGCCGGACTACGGACTGATTTACTGATCCACGAAGATGGTTCGTTGAGGTATGGTAGCCGTGTGTGTGTGCCAAAAGGGGGTATGCGTGAAGAACTTATGAAGGAGGCACACAGTTCAGCTTACTCTGTACATCCAGGAGGGACAAAGATGTACCGAGATATTCGACAGCACTTCTGGTCGGAAGGTATGAAACGGGAAATTGCTCGCTACGTGGCTAAGTGCTTGGTGTGTCAGCAAGTCAAGGCTGAACACCAAAGGGTTGCTGGTTTGTTGCAACCACTTCCGATCCCTCAGTGGAAGTGGGAACATATAACCATGGATTTCGTGATGGCTTTACCGTGGAGTCCAAAGGGCAACAATGCAGTATGGGTGATTGTTGATCGGTTGACCAAGGCAGCTCACTTTATTCCTTTTCGGGTTGGTCAATCGACAGAGACTTTGGCAGAGCGATACATGCAGGAGATTGTCAGATTGCATAGAGTGCCGGTAAGCATCGTGTCCGATCGGGACACTCGGTTCTTATCGCACTTTTGGAGGAGTTTACAAGAAAGTTTGGGGACTCGATTGAAGTTTAGCACAGCTTATCATCCTCAGACTGATGGACAATCGGAAAGAACGATCCAGACCCTTGAAGATATGTTGAGGGCTTGCATGTTGGACTTCAAAGGTTCTTGGGAGGATCATCTACACCTGGTGGAGTTTTCGTACAACAATAGCTTCCAAGCGACTATTCAGATGGCTCCGTTTGAAGCGTTGTATGGTCGTAAGTGCCGTTCACCTATTTGTTGGGATGACGTTGGTGAACGAAGGTTACTAGGACCAGATTTGGTGGTACAGACAGTCGAGAAGGTGAATACAATCAGGAAGCATATGAAGGCAGCTCAAGACAGACAGAAAAGTTGGGCGGACACGTCAAGAAGACCTCTAGAGTTCGCCGTGGGTGATTTGGTATTCCTGAAGATATCACCGACTAGAGGGGTGATTCGCTTTGGGAGTCGGGGAAAGCTTAGCCCTCGATTCGTTGGACCCTTCAAGATATTGGAGCGTGTTGGAGAGGTAGCGTACCGTTTGGCATTACCACAGTCATTGGCAGGAGTACACGATGTGTTCCATGTATCTCAGCTACGGAGGTATGTCCGAGATGAGACTCACGTCTTGGATCATTCGGAGTTGACTGTACGGGAGGACCTAACTTTTGAGGAGCGACCGGTGGAAATCAAGGATCGAAGAGAAAAGGTTCTTAAGAACAAGGTTATCCCTCTTGTGCTAGTTTCTTGGGGTAATCGATCACATGGAGAATCCACTTGGGAGCGAGAAGACGAGATCCGGCAGAAGTTTCCTCATCTTTTTCTGTAGCTATCTATCTTGTATTCTTGGAATTTCGAGGACGAAATTCTTTTTGTAGTTGGGTATGATGTAACACCCGAGCCCAATATTACTATTTCTGGTACTTGTTGAGTGTTATACATTGCTCATTTCGTTTATCCTGATGGTTTGGTGCTTATTGCTAAATTTTAACCGGTTAAGTCATTTTGGCACATAACAAATTTTAACACCTAAAATGAAATTAAAAATGTCCATGTTGGCCTACTCGTCGCCACTAGTCGCGTGGTAGCGTCCGCGTGTCGAGATTTCTTCCCGTTCGGCCAAACGGGCAAGTTTGGACGGCTACGCGCGCGTGCAAGTGTCCGACTTGGGGGCATGCATTTTTATCATTAAACACCCTTTTTCAAAATTTGGAACCCGCTTAAAATCCTATAATTTGAATTTGAAACATTTGGGCGCAATCCGGGCGCGATTTGGAAATGTTTCATCTAGCGCCAAAAAATGCCCGTTTGATTAAATATATTTAAACTATGAAGTATATATATTCTGTTACTATTTCATCGTTTAACATTTTTTTAAATCTTTTAAAATATTTTTTTTAACCACCGTACCCCTTCCCCAGCCAATCACGAGGGATTTAATTCCCTCGTGGGCCCCCCTTTCCCTCCGTCTCTCTCCGTCTCTCTCTATCTCTCTCTATTCTCTTTTTCTCTCTCTCTCTCTAAAATCTTTCTCTACAACCTCTCTCTCTCTTCCTTTATATTTACGCAGCCTCCTTCTTCTCTCCCCATCGCGAGAAAGAAAACCCCACGAGAACCTCGAACCCTAACCTTAGCCTCGTCGTGCTTGCGCCGCCGATCTCCCCGCGACCTCGCCGTCGCCGTCCTCGCCTCCTCAACCTAGCCGCACCCTCCCTACCTCCTCTCCTCCCTCCTTCAGAGCCCGCGACCCAACCCCGACGCCACCACCTGCACACGGGTCTCGCCGTCGCCGCCGCCTCCCATCGCCGACGACGCCAGGGACTCCCTCTCTTCACCCTCGTCCCGACCTCGTCGTCATCTTCCTCCTCCCCTCGTCGGACCACCAGAACCCGAGCCCGACCCTAGCACCAACCCCCGGGTCGCCGGAAAACGTGCCGACGATCCTCGCCGTCGTCACCAGAGCCACCTCCGTCTCCCCTCGATCACCAGAACGGGCCAGCACCCCTCGACTCACCGCACCACCCTCTTTTCCCCGAACCCAAAAAAGTTCCAGCCGTCGCTGTTCGCCGTCGCTGCCTCACCGGCGCCCCATCGCCGTCGAACCCGTCGTGGTTGCCCTGGTTCTTCCCTGTAAGCATCTCTATCTTTCCATTAATGTTAAACCCCCTCTTGCTGGTCCTTGTTGACGTATATCGTGTTTGCTAACTTCGTTGCCATTGACTTTTGCCGGAATCCAGCCGTGCCGTCGTTTGGACCCGACGCTCCAGCGAAGTACCCTGGTTCGTGTGGTCCCGCTGTTCGCTGTTTGGACTCGATCCGTGGCCCGTGCACCCGTCTCGTATTTTTCTGCCGACATTTGCATTCGTGTTTTCCGGTTTGCGAAACCGTCGAGGCAAGATTTCTTGCTACATGCTACATTAAACTAATTAAATATTTGACTCATAAAACTTGCTGTTTTAACTAAGTATTGTTACTTGTCCTTATTGGACGAAATGTGATATGCATTATAATACTGCCATCTAAATTGTACTTTGCCACCATAACTTTAATAACGACTACCTGCTAATCATTTCACTATTTATAGGATGATAGTCGCACACTTAAATCTTTATTACCTGCTGTTATTGATATTGCGCTACCCTGTGATTTATTGCACCCCAAGGGTGCTCGAACCTGTTAATATCATACAACTGCACCATATTCATGTGCTATTGTGATTAAGTGAACCGTTATTGTTAATTACTTTTTCTTGCTGCTGTTACTTATTTGATTGTATACCTGTTGAGAGCACATACTCGGTTACATTGCATATTGACTCGACCTTGCTACACCTGATATGTATTTACATACTGATACATCGGACATGACACCTTGTACTTACTGACTCAACCTACTGTACTACAACCTGACTTATCACATGATCTCATGCCCAATGCCAACGAACCTGACTTAGGGTCCTCATGTAGCATTTCTGCTGTCTATTCAGACAGACTTGCTTTTACCTGATTCTGTGTTGGCATTAATCCTGGACTACTGTATACCTGACCTGACATACATAACTTGGGGGTATGGGGAAATCAAAGGTGAAACCGACTTGTAACTCAACAGTTCGATACCTGTTCTGATCAGTCTTACGGGCTTGGCCAGTCCGGGAGTGATGATGCTGACATCACTCGTCCATCCTGCTACTTACTTTACTGCCTAGCGGTACGTCTCGGATTCAGCCCTGAGAACCTTGACCGTGGTCCCGGGCACGCACGGGATACTATTGAGTTACATCGACGATTCATCAATTGATTTCAAAGACTATAGAGTAGAAACCTGATAGGACAGTTTAGTCACCACTGCACATTACCCTGCTCTGTTATTTCTTAGTACTGCTTTATTCATGTTCATACCTGCATTGCTTTTTACCATGTTTATATTATATTATTTGGTTGACATGACGCGCTGACGTCTGGGTTTTGCATGGCCCAGATTCCTTACCACTGCAGTTGACCGAGCAGGAGTACTTCAGCCAGCAGGCTGAACTGTGAGTTCCTTAGGGTTTAGTTTATTTATTTCATTTCATTTCCAGATGTGAGCCCGTATTATGGGACGTACTGTTTATTTATTGTATTGGATCATTTGCTTCCGCACTTATTGTTTATTGATTCTTGTTATTATGGATTTGGACATGTATTAGATTAGTTTATTATTTTGTTCTTGATATCTCTACAACCGTAATGTGACTGTGGATGGATATTTCCTACCCACAGGTAGCATGGTTGGCTATGTCACGTGCCCAATCTTGCGTACTCTGGGAAGCGGGGCGTGACATATATATATATATATATATATATATATATATATATATATATCATCATAATGATCTATGCATGTATTCTTATTCATTACGATATGAGGGGCCGATGTGTCCGATGTGAGGGGCCGATGTGCCCGATATGAGGGCCAATCTGAGGGCCGATATGGGGGCCGATTTGGGAAATTTGGGATTTAGATTGTCTTGATGGACACTGATCCTGCCACGATGAGGTTTCCGTGAGGAGGACATGTTTTACCCCATACTCCGCATTTATTCTATATGCATTGCTTCATGTATTAGTAGTACCTGATAGAGTACCTTTCATGACTGTTGCATATATACATATTTCCATACTTATGCTATCAGATTACATATGATAGATTATCGCTGTTAGTGCATACTTGCGATTTCAGTATGATGCTATTTTCTATTCACTAGTTGGCAAATCACCCCCGTTGTGCTGCAGGGTTTTTCAGGTCTGATCATCAGAGTGGTCGCGGCAGGGTGCCTTATTATCTCTACTTTTGCGGATACCACTACGGTTGGCTGTAAGGCCGTTTGCTTTAGGTGGGTTGCGGTTATCCGATGATATACATTGTATATTTCTTATATCTAGTACTCTCCATCTACCATCTTCATGTATTGACTTAGAGACGAGTTGTGAGGATCGATATTGTATATTCTTATGACTCTGGTTTTCGTGCTTGTGTGAGCCGGCTTTTATATATGTGGATTATCTCTTTTCTTCGCTACGGCGTCGTATATCTGTTGTGGTGGTTATTTCCGTCGTTGGGCGAGATTTGCTCCCGTTGGGGATGCTTTACTTTTATCTTATGTTTGTACCGTTTCGGGGCGAGTTTTTACAAAGGAGGTGCCGCCGAAATTTTCTTGAAAACAAACTTAAGTTTTAAAGTTTTGCATCGAGCTTTTAAACGTGTTCTATCTTTTCCTTCTTGTAATGGTTTAGATTGCTGGGTTTCTCTACTTACTTAACTGTGTTACGCCTGTTAACGCTACGTAGTCTAAGTGCCGGTCATGTGCCCAAATTTTGGGTCGTGACAAAGTTGGTATCAGAGCGCTAGGTTTTACCTTTCGGAGTGTAGCATGACCTTGGTATGATGGAGTAGGTAGCTTAAGTAGAGTAACATAGCGTGTGTATGTTCCGCGGTATACTTACGACGCGGTGCTCCGCCTAAGTGACCTTAGGACTTATTGCTTGAAATTCCTTCCGTGATTATATATATCCTTGTGATCCGATTTCTGTGTCCTTATCGAATCCTGTTTCCATTTCCAACTTTTATGCCGCCGAAGACTACGAGGGCACAGAGAGCGGCCGTAAGGGCCGAGGTCAGAGTTGACTCGTCTGAGACGAGAACTGACCAGGGCAGTACGCCCGTTGTGCAGGAGCAGATTGTTCCACCATCGATAGACCATATGGCTATGTTAGGGGCTGGTATGCAGGATTTGCGCCAGATGATGGGGTCATTAGTTGAGGCCATTCGAGCACAGCGGCAGGTGGTTGTTCCACCTATTGCGGGGGTCGCGTTGGTTCCTACTGTTCAGGCAGTTGTACCTGCAGCGACGGAGGTGATCACCGTATCGTTATCGGAGTTCATGAGGCTGAGGCCTCAGGTTTTCACTGGTACCGATGCAGACGAGGATCCGCAGTCGTTTATCGACCGGATGGCCAGGATATGTCGTTCGCTTAGATGCTCCGATGCGAGATGGGTGGAGTTTGCGAGCTTTCGTTTGGAGGGTCTGGTCCAGAAGTGGTGTGAGTCCTTAGAGAAGGGCAGAGCCGTGGGTCTTTCTCCTATGACCTGGGCTGAATTTGTGATGGTGTTTCTTGCGTGTTTTCTTCTGTTGAGCGTCAGGGATGCTCGAGCGCGCAGATTCGAGTCATTAAGCCAGACTCAGGGTATGACGGTGGCCGAGTATGATGTGTTGTTTACCGATCGTTTTGTGTATGCTCCGTATTTGGTGGCTACGGAGGAGATGCGGGTTAAGAGGTTTGTTCGAGGCCTGCTTACCTATTTGTTCCTCGCTATCAGTGTTCAGCATTACGACATCTATGCAGCAGCGGTGGACGCAGCCCTGTTTGTTGAGGAGCGTCTTTCTGAGGCGTCGGTTGCTCCGGAACCGAAGAGAGTTCATACTGGTGATTCGGCAGGGAGGCGGGCGTTTAGGCGTCGTGACAGTTCCCGTTCAGATACTGGGGGTAGTGGAGGTCCGGGACAGGGACATTTTTTTAGCACTTATTCCCAAGAGAGTCAGCAGTTTTCATCTGGATGTTACCGGTGTGGGAGTTTGGGTCATAGGGTTCGAGATTGTACTGAGCCATATGAGCGCGAGGCAACTGTACCGCATGTTACCTTACCACCTTCTCCACCTCAGAGGGTGTTGCCCCTTATGCCTATTGTTGCTCTACGTCAGACTCATGTGCAGAGAGGCCGAGGTCATGGTGGTTTTATACTGAGAGGCCGGGGTCGTAGAGGTGGAGGTCAGCCGGTCGTCGGTAAAGGGAAGGCTCGGGTGTTTGCCTTGACTCATCAGGATGCGCAGGCGTCCAATGCAGTGGTTTCAAGTACTCTTTCTGTATGTTCTTTTGAGGCTCATATTTTGTTTGATCCGAGATCTATGCATTCGTATGTTTCTACGCACTTCATACCGAGGTTGGGCCGAGAGTCGTGTTTTCTAGATCATCCACTTATTGTGATTACTCCTATTGGCGATTCTTTCGTCACGCGATATGTGTTTCGGTCGTGTGTCATCCAGATTGGAGATAGAGATTCGTCCGTTGATTTAATCCTTCTAGATATGTTGGACTTCGACGTTCACCTTGGCATGGACTGGTTGGCAGCTTGTTATGCATCGGTGGACTGCCATGAGAAGACTGTCAGTTTCAGTATTCCGAGCGAGTCTGTTCGGGTTGTGCAGGGGGGCCGAGGTGCCGCCCCTCACAGTTTGATTTCTGCCCTTTGCGCTAGACGGCTTTTGAGGAAGGGATGTCAGGGATTCTTGGCTTTCATTTGTGATACTAGAACCATAGTAGAGTCGTTGGACGGGGTTCCTATCATGCGAGAGTTTCCCGATGTTTTTCTCGATAAGTTACCCGGTTTGCCACCAGAGCGTGATATTGAGTTTTGCATTGATCTGATTTCTTGCACGGGGTCTATTTCTATACCGCCTTACCGGATGGCTCCGTCGGAGGTTAGAGAGCTTAAAGATCAATTGCAAGAGTTTCTTGATAGGGGACTTGTGCGTCCAAATGTTTCGCCGTAGGGAGCTCCTGTGTTGTTCGTCAAGAAGAAGGACGAGAGTTTGAGGTTGTGTATTGATTATCGTCAATTGAACCGGGTGACGGTGCGGAATAGGTATCCTTTACCTCGCATCGACGATTTGTTTAATTAGCTCCAGGGTGCGAAACATTTTTCTAAGATTGATTTGCGTTCGGGTTATCATCAGTTGCGGATTCGAAATGATGACATTCCGAAGACTGCTTTTCATACACGCTGCGGGCATTATGAGTTTCTAATGATGTCGTTCGGACTCACCAATACCCCAGCAGCGTTCATAGATCTGATGAACTGTATTTTCAGGCCGTTCCTCGACCAGTTCATTATTGTGTTTATTAATGACATTCTGGTCTACTCTAGGAGTCGAGAGGAGCACGAGCATCACTTGAGGATTGCTTTGCAGACATTGAAAGAGCACCAGCTATATGCTAAATTCTCAAAGTGCGTATTTAGGCTTGATAGAGTTGACTTCCTGGGTCATGTGGTGACGGGAGACGGTATTCTTGTAGACCCGAGGAAGATCGAGGATGTACAGCTTTGGCTCATACCTGTATCCGTAACAGAGGTCCACAGCTTTTTGGGTTTAGCAGGTTATTACCGCCGTTTCATACAGGATTTTTCGAGTATCGCTGCACCGCTGACCGGACTGACCCGGAAGGGGGTTCCTTTTCTTTGGACTGATGCGTGCGAGCAAAGTTTTCAGCAGTTGAAGACTCGGTTGACGACTGCATCCGTTCTATCTTTGCCTTCTGGATCAGGTAGCTTTGTAGTTTACTGTGATGCGTCTCGAGTGGGGCTCGGGTGTGTGCTGATGCAGCATGATAGAGTGATTGCTTATGCTTCTAGGCAGCTGAAGAAGCACGAGCAGAATTATCCCACTCATAATCTTGAGATGGCTGCGGTGGTCTTTGCGTTGAAGATTTGGAGATACTACTTGTATGGGGAGTCGTGTCAGATTTTCACGGACCAAAAGAGCTTGAAGTATATCTTCCAGTAGCAGGATCTAAATCTAAGACAGCGCCGGTGGATGGATCTTGTGAAGGATTATGATTGCGAGATCCTTTATCACCCGGGCAAGACGAATGTGGTAACTGATGCTTTGAGTCATAGACCCGGGGGTAGCTTTTCCCAGTTGAGCGCAGTTCGAAGACAGTCTTCTGCTGATTGGCAGACCTTGTGCGATGGCAGAGTATAGTTTGAGTTCACTTCCACTGGGGGACAACTTTCTCATGTCCGCGCCCGTCTGCTTCTTCTGGACCGTATCCGTGAGGCGCAGCCCAGTGATGCCCGTTTGTCTGAGATTCTTGAGCTTGTTCGATAAGGTACAGTTTCAGAGTTCATGGTGGATGACCAGGGTATGCTACGTTGCGGGACTCACTTGTGTGTACCAAATATTGATGGGTTGAGACGCGAGATCGTAGAGAAAGCACATCAGTCAGCCTTTAGCGTTCATCCAGGAATGGAAAAACTCTTTCCACTCGCTGGAAAGAACCCCCTGCTGGTTTATTGATGTGATTGAGTGACCACCGGATTGGTAGATTGAAAGCAGCCGTCCTTAACTGATTTTTTAAGGTCTGCTCGATGTACGGTCTCATTTTTCAAATGAAAGAGACCCTGCTTCCACTGAAGGTCATTGCTCAATTCTTTTGGGTGACCTTTTGCGACTGATGTACCATCAAAAAATGGCTTCCGCGGATCGCTTCAATATAGTCTCATGGCTTTGAGGAACCACTCAACCAGGCCTCCCTCTTCAGTTATCATTCCTTCCCCACCGCCCATGGTCCTTCACAACCAACAAGCAACAGAGTGAGCGACAACGCTTCGAAAGCCTAAGGGAAGAAGAAACCGTATAAAGATGAAGATGAATTATGAGACTGGATAGTTTTGTCATAATGTGATAGCAACCAAACAAAAGAGTTGTAATAAACCAACCATGGACAACATCTTCAATCTCTAAGCTGATGAAAAGGAAAGAAAAGATTTTCTTGAAGGCGAACAGCGTAACGACGGAGCAAGCCTACACTGGCAGAAGCAGTTGTTTCAAATCCTGCAGGCCCCAGCAGAGAGAACAGTAAGGATAACGAGCGTGGAACCCGCCAAGCGGGCGGCAGGAACCAAGATATACCGTGACTTGAGAGACATTTACTGGTAGGAAGGGATGAAGCTTGATGTTTCGTACTTCATTTCGAGGTGCCTGACTTTTCAGCAAGTCAAGGCTGAGCATCAGAGACCGGCTGGAGAGTTTAAGCCTTTACCCATTCCTGAGTGGAAATAGGAGCAGATTTCCATGGACTTTGTTGTGGGTCTACCCAGGACCAGTCGGGGGTATGACTCCATTTGGGTGATTGTTGACCGGTTGACGAAAGCGGCTCACTTCCTTCCAGTGAAGACCACTTTCGGTTATGCTCGGTATACTAAGTTGTATATAGAAAAGATTATGCGTTTGCACGGCGATCCTATATGCATTGAATCCGACAGGGGCACCCAGTTTACTAGCCGTCTTTGGCAGATGCTTCAGGAAGTTTTGGGTACCTGGTTGAGTTTTAGCACCACTTTCCATCCTCATATCGATGGTCAGTCAGAGCGGATGATACAGACTCTAGAGGATATGCTTCGGGCGTGCGTGCTTGATTTTGGGGGCTGTTGGATCGTCACTTGCCGTTGATTGAGTTCTCCTACAACAATAGCTTTCAAGAGACTATTCAGATGGCACCTTTTGAGGCCTTGTATGGTAGGAAGTGTCGATCGCCGGTCTGTTGGACCGAACTCTATGAGTGTGGGATTCTGGGACCCCAGCTATTTCAGCAGACTACGGAGATGATCCAGCTGATTCAGGACAGGATGAGAGCAGCCCGGTGCAGACAGAAGACTTATGAATACCGTCGTCTGAAGGACTACCTTAGCACCATGATGAGGTTGTAGAAGCATATACCGTGCCAAATTCAAATTTTTCTTGGTGCTAAGCTAGACTAACAAGATCTTAACTAGATTATTAGGGTTTTCTTTAGATGATATGTCAACTAGAGAGAAGGAGAGATGTTTATACCTTGGTAGAACCAAGTCCTTCTCTTCAATATGCTCCATGTAGTAGTCCCGCGACTCCACAAGGCTTCTCTTGAGACTTTGAATAAGCTCCCTTCGTAGCCTTCGTGCCAATGATGATCCACCCCGAAGCTCCTACTAGTTCAAGCTACCATTGCACCAAACCTTTTAGTGCATGAAACACATCACACTAATTTGCTAAAAGGTGTGAGATGATGAAGTAGGGGATGTTAAGAGCTCACTAATTTGTGCTCAAGCTTCATGATTCACATCTCATATGAGGGTTGAAGTTTGAGAAAAAGCAAGAGGGGGAAGAAGAAGAAAGAGCAAGCATGAGCAAGTAAAAATGGCTAAGTCTTTTTGAATGAACAAGAATTCATCATAATTCTTGACCCCTCACTCATTCAAGCATGGAATTATGCAATATTAAATTGCAACCATGCTTGAATAGTGAGTCAAGAATGAATAAACAATATAAAACACAATGCTTCAACTTTACACCTCATTTCTATTTTCACAAAATAGAAAAGAAAATGCCATGCTTCATTTTAATATATATATATATATATATATATATATATCTCATATATATTAATATATATTTAATGAAGATTAATTAGTGAGCTAATGATATTAGTTAATATATAATTATATCATATATAATTTATATTACATTATTAAATCAACACATGATCTAATAATACGGTTATATTATATACGACCGTCTAATATCATTTATCTGTATATCACATTATCGAATCAACGCTTGATTCGACAATTTGGTTATATCACATATGACTGAACTGATAATAGATGAATGCCAGATTACAATACGGTATCACATACTCGTATTTAATCAGGCCCACACACATATCTCATATGTGTCCTACTTCATTTCTCTTGAACCAGGGAACTTCTGTGTGGGACTCTAAACACTCGTCAATATGCCGGCAGTAGGTGATGATCATATCAGTCACCTACAAGCCGTCAGCGAAACTAGCTGGAAGTAACGGCTATCCGGGTATTGAGCGATATGAAAGTCAACAAGCAAGCCTGTCCACAGTCTCCTTGAAGCCTATCAGTAACACTACCGTACAGTCCGGTCTCTTCGTCTGATATGTCGCATATCATGTCTAGGGGTGGAAATCGTCAAACCCTAGCAACGTGATAAGGTATGTCGATGTGATGCTCATAACAGGTCGAGAAGCTACCGATAACACTTATCAGTAGATCTCCAAATCAGCCCTGGCCAGGGACTTCCAGTTATTGCCAATCGAGCATAGCACAACATCAACCCTCAATACCGGGAAAGATGAAACCCCTCCTATCGCTCATTGCCTCCATACGACTCGGGACTGTACCCAAAATCCACCTGTTTGCAAGACTCCTTTTGAGCGTGGTAGGGAGGAAATCAAAGCACAGTGGAAGTCGCATAAGACTCTATGACGATCTTGGGTCTACAGACTAACCTGTACCAGTGTTACCAGAGGACTGCTATCTAACGATAGGTATTCTACCAAATAGGAGTCCTCGGTGAGTCCAATTCAGTGTACCCAGTTTCCACTGAGCACCCATATACGATCTTTGATGTCAAACACTAATGGATGTGGGATCATCCATCGCCCATCATATGGGTCAAGAAGCGTATACGCTAGTCTACTCTGGAATATCGATGCCCTGTCTCGATATTCCCTCGACTAGGAACAATTGAAGGATGTACTTGTGAACTACCATGGCCCCACTAGTATGATCCACATCATAGTCCTGGTAGTCAAGTACATATCCTAAGGGCTTTATCAACACGTGAGATCACGACAGTATCACAATACAAGTCTACATGTTTAGATAAAGGTAACCAGATAGCATACTATCATGTCGAGCAAGAAAGTCTTCTCAATATATACATATCCAAGTATCCACTATAATATACATCATATGTACAATAATGGCCTCTAGGGCATACACATAACTAACAATCTCCCACTTGCACTAAGGCCATGTGTTGTAGTATCTCATACCCAACATCCCAAAAAGTCTCTCAAATCGCGTCTGAGGGGTGGCCTTTGTGAGTGGATCCGCTACGTTATCCTTCGTGTCAACTCTCCTGACCTCAATCTCCCTGGAGATCAACCATCTCCATGATCAGATGATACTGCCTAAGAATATGTCTGGACTACAGATGGGACGGGGTTCCTTGGCCAAAGCCATAACTCCATTGCTACACATTGGTAAGAACTAAGTTCATCTCATGAACTATTATATTTAGACTGCCTCTTTGGTAGTATCCTTGGTAACGACGTATCTAGCCTTTAATCGTCTAGTTTGCCACGGTATCTAGCTTGGAACTTTTCCAACATACCGTCCCTCTTCTGAGGGTGAAGACAATGCCTTTGACTGACATTCAGTCATCCTTATCACCCTGGAACCTTTCCAGTGATTTTCCCCAGGATCTCATTACAGCTAGTGAGAATCCTAATATCCAAATAGATATATCTCATAGATCCATAACCCAGGATTTAGGAGGTATCACCTTGGTCCTATATGGAGAATCTTTATGATAAGAGGAGATTGACCGAGCGTAGCATAGAAAACTCCTTTCCTATCAAGAGTATGTCATCCACATATAATACGAGGATCACCACCATACTCCCTACTACCTTTTTGTATATACAAGGTTCATCTACAATTTTGATGAAGTCAAACTCTTTGACTACCACATCAAAACAGACGTTCCAACTCCGCGATGCCTGATTTATCTCATAAAACAACTCGCACACATTTCCGCTGTTCCCACTGTCTATGAAGCCCTCTGGCTGTGTACTTATAGATGCTCTTTTCTAAGCAGTCATGACACACAACCGCCAGAAATCGTAGTCATGGTATGTAGCAGTCGCAAGTAGGATCTGGATGGACTTAAGCATAGCTTTGAAAGTCTCAACTTTTCCATGTACACCAAGTAGTCTTCTCAAGATATACTTGCTCCTGATGGGGATTTAACCCTTCATATAAAGCAACCAAAGTCCATACTTTGTTGGTGTATAAGGATTCCATCTCAGATCGCTTAGCATCCAGCCATTCTTACAGAGTCACCACTCCTGATGGCTTGCTCGAAACTAGTTGGGTCATCATCTCATGATGTAATTCTCGCTCCTACTGTCATAGAGAAAACCGAAGTATCTCTCAGGTGGGTGAGGAACCCTACAAGATCGGCGGAGAGGCTGAGGTTCGTTGGAAACTATTGAATCTTTCGGTTCTACCAAATCATCAGCTGTAGTTTGTATAGCTGGAACTCCTTCCAGTTCTACCTCATCTTCACTAGAAAAAAATGGCATGCCGAGAAATAAAACACATTTGTTTCTCAGTTTGGTAGAAGATATTCCTTTGCAAATGCTTGGGATATCCAATAAACTTCCACAGAACTGACCTTGCCTCGAGCTTGTCCGGATCATGCTTTTGACATAGGCCGGACAACCCAAATCTTAACATTCTCAAGAGATGGGCTCTTCCCATTCCATATCGCATATGGAATGGTAGGCACCTGATTTGGTTGGAACCCTATTCAATAGGTATGTAGCTTCTCAAGGGCATAACTCCCAAAAGGAAATAGGCTACTTAGTAGTACTCATCATAGAGCACACCATATCAAATAGGGTGCGATTTGCTCCGCCCCGATATACCATCGTGCTGTGGTGTATACGGAGGAGTAATGCTGAGAGAGAATCTCATTCTCCTTTAGAATAATCCAGGATCTCCGTGCTCAAGTATTCTCCTCCCTGATCTCATCATAGGACATAATACTTATACCCTTTTTGGTTCCCTACTTCTAACTTATATTCATTGAATTTCTCAAAAGGTTCATACTTGTGTTTCAATAGGAACATATGTTCGAATCTTGAGAGATAATCAGTGAATGTAATGAAGTATAAAGAACCAGTCCTGGCATGTGTAGACAGGGGACCCACATACATTATCATGTATTAATCCCAAGAGTTTAATAACTCTTTCTTTGTTTCCAATAAATGGAGCTATAGTCATCTTATCTTTGTGACATGACTGGCAAGTTTCACAAGATGTAAATCAAAACTGATTTAAATATTCATCTTTATGTAACTTGAGCTAGTCGGGTCGTATTGATATGACCTAGTCTATAATACCTAAAGAAGGATTTGTACATTTCTGAACTCTTCCTCTTGTGTGTGTTCTGTACGTTAAGAACTGTGGTTTGATTTAGAACGTTTATGCTTTTAGATAACGTGCCTGAACCGATCAACTTTTGATATAGGAAATGTTCAAAACATTATCCAATAGTACAAAATTATTTCCTTCTTTACTAATAAAGAAACTGATATGATGTTGTATATCAGGTTCAGTATCTAATAACATTTGTTCAGAATCAATGTATTTGGTAATACAGGGTGATAACTGCAAACAAACTTGGCTGCAACACTTTGCACCATTTCCAACTCTTGAAACTTATCATCCGTTCTCAGTTCTCTACCTTTCGGCAGCCCATGTAACATATTACATATCTGGGATCCTAATCCGGTATCACATACCCAGGACATAAAGGGTACTGCGAACAATTCTCGGTAATGAACACACCCGAAGAAAATGCATCAGCATGTACTTTTCTTCGTTTGGGTGGAACGGGATTCCGGTAATCCGCAATTTCCTGCTCTGTCTTATAACTATTATAAGTTGGAGCGGGACCAACTCCCTAGCGCAGTATAACAAGCGGGTTCGGTCAATACATCCATATTATTTATTTTGATTAAAGTGTGACATGGTCGCTACTTGGAGAGAGAGAAGAAAACACTCTAGCGTATGCTCTTGCAAGATTAGATTGGTTATTAATATATCTAATCAGAAATGCTCTCACTGTTTTAGTCAAATCTTCCTTCAAACCCTAAAAGAAAAGACTAGCCGGGATTAATTACACCGTACAAGTTTGCCAATCTTTCATCCAAGCCAGTGCCGGTACTTTGAGGGAGGTTCCCCGTGCTTTTGCACGGACCTAATTAAAATAAACCTCGTTTTCCCAGAGGCGTAACCCCGTTGACACCTTTCTAGACACCTACTTGATTGGCTAATTGTAATGTGTAAAAGTCTCCCAGGAGTAACTCTTACTCGCAGTGGGTATCGGGATCCAACTATCTCATAGGAGGTATGCAATCTCATTGCAAATTTCAACACTTGAAATTCCCGATAATGCTTTTACCCCCAACATCCTATGACCTTGACAAAAGCCAACAAACCAAAGGACGCTAGTCAAGCTCAACCCGTACATTTCTTGATTGAATTAAACCCACCCGTACGACCCTTGACGAAGGCCAACAAAGTCGCAAAACTACCCTAATCCAATCACATCTCATGCTTTAGCAGATAAGCACTAATTAGCTACCTCACACTACGCCTTGACGAAAGCCAACAAACGTAGCACGAATACTAAATAGTACCTATCTGAAATGACGGAGGGCTACGCAGGTTTTCTAGAAAAACCATGAGCGTAATGAACTTGATATCGTCGTAGAAACGAGTGATTTTGAAAAGGTGTGTTTTTTAGGCTTTTCTAGTTTTGCTAAAGAGGTCACCCCCGGTGAAGGGATCTCGGCTCTTTCCTTATCGAATAAGGTGCTGGATATTCTACAAGGAATACCGCTATGCAAAGCAAGAACTATAGAAGAAATCAAAAACTAAACTGAGTGTTTTGTAGCATTTGCTAGTTTTGCTAAAGAGGTCACTCCCGGTGAAGGGATCTTGGATCTTTCCTTATCGAATAAGGTGTTAGATATTCTACAGGGAATACCGCTATGTAAAGCAAAAACTAGAGCTACCCTTTTTGAAAATTTGATTCTACAACATCTTTAGGTATCTTTTTTTCATTAATCTTATTAATGAAGTCCCATCAATTAATGTTTCCCTAAACATCACAGAAGAAATGAAACGAAAATAGAACGTACGCTTATGCCATCCGCATTCGCCACAGGGCCCCGTCATGAACCGTTAGGTTACTTAACTACCGACAGAGCGGGGGCTGGACTAACGCGGGTGCAAAACATAAGCAATGTTTAATATATATCTTATATATAATATTACATTCGTCTCATGCAGTTATATGATCAACATCACAGAACACAGCAGCAGAAGATAAACATATGAAATATTGGATATACTAGGATGTCCTTGTTTTAAATTTAGCCAGTAATGTAAAACACGGATTCCACGGTCGTAAAGAATAGCCAAACCTACATCCCATAGACCCCTACGAGAGCGGCAAGTAACCCTGCCAATTCTAGAGTTAGAAGACCCGGTCTCAACTTCTTGAGATGGTCTCCCACTGGACTTTAGAACCTGGTTACTTGTGCTCCACACCTTAGGTCTATCCTAATGCGAAAAAGTTAATAATATACAACAATGGTGACATCATCCTCATCCCGGAAGTACCCCAATAAAAGAATATTACATACAAATTTTACATGAATGAAAAAGAAAACTCTCATCTCACATAAAATCTCCGGCTTTTCTTTCACGACGATCCAATATGACATATCAGTAACACATGACTTCACATATCATCAACGTAAGTAAATATGTGTATTCCAAAATTGGTTGACATATAGCAATGAGATCGGGATACCCACATATTACACTTACGGTCGCAGAAAAGAAATTGTAAAACTATACTAATTAGAATCCGTATATCCCTAGATATCATAAACCCGGAATATCGCATATTCCGGATTTCATGCCTAAACTGTAAACCTTGTATTTTAGTCTCAAATTGAAAACACTTTTCAATTATCTTAGTCGGGTGATTCAACAAGATTCCCGACTACAATATCGAATACTCATCGGAAACTTTAGTAGATGGCCGCACCCCCGATGTCGGCGACGAAGTGCACTAAGGTGGAACACCGTGGCTGCGAGCACCCGAGTGGGTGCTTTTTGGCAACGGGGTTCTCCTACAGTCACTTGGTCGCGGCTATGGGACGTGGCTGTCTAATAGAGTTATCCGGCGAGTGTTCACGTACAATACGCGATTGCGACGGAGTTTTGATCCGAATCATAACTTCGTGGCAACCGATTAATCGAGACTAACATACTAGATTCACAATATACTATATACATTACCAGTTTTCACAAAACCAATAAGCCGGATTCTAACAATTGTATCACATATCATCAAGATCTATACGACGCCAAATATATCGATCAGTTTTACAAAATCCAGAGAACTCAACAACTTGATAATCACAGTTAAAAATACCCAGAAAGTGCAATATACAAACATGGAGCAGCACAACAAAAATGGAACCACATCTCCTCAAAACGGCGGCGGAACCGCGGCCAAACCAAGGTTTGTGCGACGGTTCCGCGGCGCTTTGAAGGAGTTAAGTCTCCAAATTTCTTGAGGCTCCATATAAAAGCCTGCACGTATTTCTGCATATTTTTAATTTCAAAAATTCTAACTTTTGGAAAAATCGACAGAAACTTGCAAAAATACGGGTTTTGAAAACCGATCGAACTTTTTAATTTCGTAATGACTTTCCCCGATGATCTAGTTCGGCTCTGATACCATGAAGGACTACCTTAGCACCATGATGAGGTTGTAGAAGCATCTACCATGCCAAATTCAAATTTTTCTTGGTGCTAAGATAGACTAACAAGATCTTAACTAGATTATTAGGGTTTTCTTTAGAAGATATGTCAACTAGAGAGAAGGAGAGATGTTTATACCTTGGTAGAACCAAGTCCTTCTCTTCAATATGCTCTGTGTAGTAGTCCCGGGACTCCACAAGGCTTCTCTTGAGGCTTTGAACAAGCTCCCTTCGTAGCCTTCGCGCCAATGATGATCCACCCCGAAGCTCCTACTAGTTCAAGCTACCATTGCACTAAACCCTTTAGTGCATGAAACACATCACACTAATTTGCTAAAAGGTGTGAGATGATGAAGTAGGGGATGTTAAGAGCTCACTAGTTTGTGCTCAACCTTCACGATTCACATCTCATGTGAGGGTTGAAGCTTGAGAAAAAGCAAGAGGAGGAAGAAGAAGCAAGTGCAAGCATGAGCAAGTAAAAATGGCTAAGTCTTTTGGAATGAACAAGAATTCATCATAATTCTTGACCCCTCACTCATTCAAGCATGGAATTATGCAATATTAAATTGCAACCATGCTTGAATAGTGAGTCAAGAATGAATAAACAATATAAAACACCATACTTGCAACCATGCTTCAACTTTACACCTCATTTCTATTTTCACAAAATAGAAAAGAAAATACCATGCTTCATTTTAATATATATATATATATATATATATATATATATCATATATATCATATATATTAATATATATTTAATGAAGATTAATTAGTGAGCTAATGATATTAGTTAATATATAATTATATCATATATAATTTATATTACATTATTAAATCAACACTTAATCTAATAATACGGTTATATTATATACGACCGACTAATATCATTTATCTGTATATCACATTATCGAATCAACGCTTGATTCGACAATTTGGTTATATCACATATGACTGAACTGATAACAGATGAATGCCAGATTACAATACGGTATCACATACTCGTATTTAATCAGGCCCACACACATATCACATATGTGTCCTAGTTCGTTTCGCTTGAACCGGGGAACTTCTGTGTGGGACTCTAAAGACTCGTCAATATGCCGGCAGCAGGTGATGATCATATCAGTCACCTACAAGCCATCAGCGGTACTAGCTGGACGTAACGACTACCCGAATATTGAGCGATATGAAGGTCAACAAGCAAGCCTGTCCATAGTCTCCATGAAGCCTATCAGTAACACTACCTTACAGTCCGGTCTCTTCGTCTGATATGTCGCATATCAAGTCTAGGGGTGAAAATCGTCAAACCCTAGCAACGTGATAAGTTATGTCGAGGTGAGACTCATAACAGGTCGAGAAGCTACCGATAACACTTATCAGTAGATCTCCAAATCAGCCCTGGCCAGGGACTTCCAGTTACTGCCAATCGAGCATAGCGCAACATCAACCCCCAATACCGGGAGAGACGAAACCCCTCCTATCGCTCATTGCCTCCATACGACTCGGGACTGTACCCAAAATCCACCTGTTTGCACGACTCCTCTTGAGTGTGGTAGGGAGGAAATCAAAGCACAGTGGGAGTCGCATAAGACTCTATGACGATCTCGGGTCTACAGACTAACCTGTACCAGTGTTACCAGAGGACTGCTATCTAACGATAGGTATTCTACCAAATAGGAGTCCTCGGTGAGTCCAATTCAGTGTACCCAGTTTCCACTGAGCACCCATATACGATCTTTGATGTCAAACACTAATGGATGTGGGATCATCCATCGCCCATCATATGGGTCAAGAAGCGTATACGCTAGTCTACTCTGGAATATCGATGCCCTGTTTCGATATTCCTTCGAATAGAAACAATTGAAGGATGTACTTGTGAACTACCATGGCCCCACTAGTATGATCTGTAGGGTTACTAGGCACACTCAAGAGGTTCCACAAGGCATCAACCATGCCAAATTCAAATTTTTCATATGCCTAAGAATCCTATGCAAGATCGTTAACTAGAGATTAGGCGAAAAGAAAGCAAGTAAACAACTTTATTACTAAGTGAAAGGGACTACAACCTTTGTAGATCCGCTCCACCATTTCTTTAGCTCCGTGTTGACGTCCCTCCGCTGCGATCATCGGAATCCCGGACTCTAGCAATGGTTTCGTCGGAGAAATAATCGGGCTAGGTCGTTGACTTCGATGCCGAAGATGATCTACGTCGAGGAGACTCAAACTCAAGCTCCATCTTCACTAGGTCAAGAAACTTGTGAAGAAAACACCCTCTACTACATGGCAAGTGATAGAGGATGAAGAAATAGAAAGTGGGTTCACTTTGGATTTGGATTTCTCACTTGGAATCATCACTTAGAATTTTCTAGCATGCTTTTTCTTTCTTCATGAAGAAGATGAAGAAGAAGGAAAAGAATTAATTAATTAGAAAATTCAAGTGATTCTTATCATATAGCAACCATGGGTTAGTTTAACTCATGTAGAGAATAAACTAGGGTTTAGATAATGATTAGGTTTAAGAATAAAAACAAAATGGTGAAGCTTCATGAAACTCCAAGAATAAAACAAAGAAATCCACCATATTTGTTTTTGCCCAAAAAAATAAATGAATAAATAAATGAGTAAATCAAACCCTAACCATTAACCTAATCATAGTTTAAAGCATACACACACCCAAGTTTGCATGTATCATCAAACATGATACAAACAAGTGTACAAAAATATATCATATATACAATGTGCACAATCTAGTGAGAAAATAATCTTAAGTGAACCAATACTGGTTAATGTAAAGTAATATATCAAATATATAATTATACATTAAATCACTAAATCAACACTTGATTTAATGATCCGTTCATACTGCATATAACCGACTAATATCAAGTGTATCAATGTATCGAATCAACACTTGATTTGGTAACCCGGCTATATCTCATATAACCGTCCAATGATACAAATCGCGAGAATAGAATACAGTATCACATACTGGTATTATTCTCGGTCCCGCACATATCTCATATGCGCTCCGATTTCGTTTCGCTTGAGCCAGGAAACCTCTGTGTAGGACTCTAAAGACTCGTCAATACGCCGGCAGTAGGTGATGATCATATCAAACACCCACAAGCCGCAAGCGGTCTGCTAAACGTAACGGCCACCCGGATATTAAGCGATCAGAAGATCAACGAGCAAGCCCACTCACACTCCTGTGAATCTAACCAGTAACACTATCGTACAGTCCGGTCTGTTCGTCTGATATGTCGCATATCTTGTCTAGGGGTGGTAAACGTCAGACCCCAATAACTCGATAAGTCGTGTCGATATGAGGCTCATAACGGATCGAGAAACTACTGGTAACACTTACCAGTAAATCACTAAAGCAGCCTTGGCCAAGGACTTCCTGTTATAGCCAATCGAGCACAGCACAACATCAACTCCCTATACCGGGAGAGACGAAACCCCTCCTATCGCTCATTGCCTCCATATGATTCGGGACTGTATCCAAAAGCCACCTTTTTGCACGCCCTCTTGGACGTGGTATGATGGAAATCAAAGCACAGTGGGAATCACACAAGACTCTATGACGATCTCGGGTCTACAGACTAACCTGTACCAGTGTCACCAGAGAACTGCCATCTGACGTAAGATATAATACCATCTGGGAGTTCTCGGCGAGTCCGTCCAGTGTACCCAGTCTCCACTGAGCACCCGTATATCATCTTTGATGTCAAACACAAATGGATATGGGATCATCCATAGCCCATCTATATGGGTCGAGAAGCTACACGCTAGTCTACTCTGGTATATCGATGCCCCGTCTCGATACATCCATGACTACAGACTTTGAAGGATGTACTTATGGACTACCATGTCCCCACTAGTATGATCCGCATCATAGTCCAGGTAGTCAAGTACACATCCCAAGGGCTTTACCAACATGTAACAGAGAGACAATCAGTGTACACGTTAAGGTAAAGAGTAACCAGATAGCATACTATCATATCGAGCAAGAAAGTCATCCCTATATATGTCCAAGCATCCACTACAATATACATCCCATGTATAGTAATGGCCTCTAGGGCATACATATAACTAACAATCTCCCACTTGCACTAGGGCCATCTGATAGCAGTGGTTGTAGTATCTCATACTCAACCATCCCATAAAAGTCTCTCTCTGGGAAAAGGCCTTCGTGAGCGGATCTGCCGTGTCGTCCTCTGAGTCTACTCTCCTAACCTCGATCCTCTGGAGATCAACCATCTCCTCGATCAGGTGATACTGCCTAAGAATATGTCTGGATCACTGATGGGACGGGCGTTCCTAGACATAAGCCACCACTCCATTGTCACACAATGGGAGGAACGAAGTTCATCTCATGAACGTATATACACCCAGACTGCCTCTTTGGTAGCATCTTTGGTAGCGATGTATCCAGCCTTTATCGTCTAGTATGCCACGGTATCTAGCTTGGAACTCATCCAACATACTGTCCCTTTACTGAGGGTAAAGACAATGCCTGCGACTGACATTCAGTCGGCCTTATCACTCTGGAACCTTTCCAGTGATTCTCCCCAGGATCAATTGATACCATCTCACTACAACTAGTGAGTATCCTAATATCCAATTAGATCTATCTCATAGATCCAAAACCCAGGATTTAGTAGGTATTACTTTTATCCTATATGGAGAATCATTGTGATAAGCGGAGATTGATCGAGCGTAGCATAGGAAACTACTTCCCAATCAAGAGTATGTCATCCACGTACTCTACGAGGATCACCACCATACTCCCTACTACCTTTTTGTATATACAGGGTTCATCTACCATTTTGATGAAGTCAAACCTTTTTACTACCTCATCAAAACAGATGTTCCAACCCCGCGATGCCTGCTTTATCACATAAAACATCTTGCACACGTTTCCGCTGCTCCCACTGTCTACGAAGCCCTCTGGCTGTGTACTTATAGACGCTTTCTTCCAAATCATCATTTAGAAAAGCAGTCAAGACACCCAACCGCCAGATATCGTAGTCATGGTATATATCCATGGTAAGTAGGATCTGGATGGACTTAAGCATAGCTACTTAGAAAAAGTTTCATTATAATCCATACCTGGTCAATGATGCAAACCTTTAACAAGTCTAGCTTTGAAAGTCTTAACTTTTCCATGTACACCAAGTAATCTTCTCAAGATATACTTGCTCCTGATAGGGATTTAACCCTTCAGATAAAGCAACCAAAGTCCATACTTTGTTGGTGTATAAGGATTCCATCTCAGATTGATAAGCATCCAGCCATTCTTACAGAGTCCCACTCCTGATGGCCAGCTCGAAACTAGTTGGGTCATCATCTCATGATGCATTCCTCGGTCGCACTGTCATAGAGAAACCGAAGTATCTTTCAGGTGGGTGAGGAACCCTACTAGATCGGCGGAGAGGCTGAGGTTCGTTGGTTGCTATTGAATCCTTTGGTTCTACCAAATCATCAGCTGCAGTTTGTATAGCTGGAACTCTTTCCAGTTCTACCCCATGTCCTCTAATTTCTTCATAAGAAATTCCCGTTCACAAAGGTGGCATGCTGAGTAACAAAACATCTTTTGTTCCTCGGTTAGGTAGAAGATATTCCCTTGCATATGCTTGGGATATCCAACAAACTTCTACAGATCTGACTTTACTTCGAGCTTGTCCGGATTTTGCTTTTAGACATAGGCCGGACCACCCTAGATCTTAACAAACTTAAGATATGGGCTCTTCCCTTTCCATATCACATATGAATTGGTAGGCAACTGATTTGATTTTAACCCTATTCAATAGGTATGCAGCTTCTCAAGTGCACAACTCCCTAAAAGGAAATAGGAAACTCAGTAGTACTCATCATAGAGCGCACCATATCAAATAGGGTGTGATTGCTCCGTCCCGATACACCGAGGTGCTGTGGTGTATTCGAAGGAGTAATGCTGAGAGAGAATCTCATTCTTAGAATAGTCCAGGAATCCCGTGCTCAAGTATTCTCCTCCTTAATCACATCAAAGGACATAATACTTATACCCGCTGTTGGTTCTCTACTTCTAAATTATATTTTGTGAATATCTCAAAAGCTTCGGACTTGTGTTTCAACAGGAACATATGTCTGAATCTCGAGAGATCATCAGAGAATTTAATGAAGTACAAAGAACCGGTCTTGGCATGTGTCGACAGGGGACCTTCATACATCAATATGTATCATCCCAAGAGTTCACTAACTCTTTCTCTGCTTCCAATAAACAGAGCTATAATCATCTTATCGCTGTGACATGACTGGAAAATTTCACAAGATGTAAATTCAAACTAATTTAAATATGCATCTATATGTAACTTCAGCTAGTCGGGTCGCATTGATATGACCTAGTCTACAATACCTCAAGAAGGATTCGTTCATTTCTGTACTCTTTCTTTTGTGTGTGTTCCGTATACTAAGAACTGTAGTTTGATTTAGAACGTCAATGCTTTTAGATAACGTGCCTGAACCGATCAACTTTTGATATAGGAAATGTTCAAAACATTATCCATTCAATACAAAATTATATCCTTCTTTATCTAAATAAAGAGACTGATATGATTTTGTATATCAGGTTCAGTATCTAATAACATTTGTTCAGAATCAATGCATTCTAGTAATACTGGGTGACAGTGACCAACAGACTTGGCTGCAACACTTGCACCGTTTTCTGCCTCATGAAACTTATCACCCGTTCTCAGTTCTTTACCTTTCTGTAGCCCATATAATATATTACATATGTGGGATCCTGATCCGGTATCATATACCTAGGACGTAAAGGACATTTGAGAAACAGTTCTCTGTAATGAACACACCCGAAGATGATGCATCGGTATGCACTTTCTTCGTTTGGGCGGCACGGAAAATCTGGTATTCCCTAATTTCCTGCTCTGTCTTATAACAATTATAAGTTGGAGCAGGACCAACGTTCCCCAGCTCAATATAACAAGCGGGTTCGGTCATTGTATCCGTATTATTATCTTGATTAAGGCGAGACATGGTCGCTACCTGGAGAGAGAGAGAGAAGAAAACACTCTGCGTGCGCTCTTGCAAGATCAAATTGGTTATTATTTTATCTAATCAGGATGGCTCCCACTATTTTTATCAAATCTTCCTTCAAACCCTAAAAGGAAAGACTAGCCGAGATTAATTACACGCTACAAGTTCGCCAATCTTTCAGCCAGGCCAGTGTCGGTACTTTGAGGGAGGTTCCCCGTGCTTTCGCACGGACCTAATTACAGTAAACCTCGTTTTCCCATAAGCGTAACCCCGTTGACACCTTTCTAGACACCTACTTGATCGGCAAATTGTAATGTGTAAAACTCTCCCAGGAGTAACTCTTACTCGCAGCGAGTATCGGGATCCAACTATCTCATAGAAGGTATGCAATCTCATTGCAAATTTCAACACTTGAAATTCCCGATAATATTTTGCCCCTAACGTGCTATGACCTTGACGAAAGCCAACAAACCATAGCCCGCTAGTCAAGTTCAACCCGTACATTTCTTGACTGAATTAAACCCACCCGCACGACCCTTGACGAAAGCCAACGTAGCCCTCCGTCATTTCAGATAAGTTGTATATAGTATTCGTGCTACATTTGTTGACTTTCGTCAAGGTATAGTGTGTGGTAGCTATATGCCGCTTATCTGCTGCATACGATGCGATTGGATTAGGGTAGTCATCCCTTGTGCACCGTTAGGTTAGGTAACTAACGGCAGAGCGGGGCAGGGCTAGCGCGGGTATAAAACATAAGTAACGCCTATATAATATATCATATGTACTATATACAGTATTTATCACAGAACATCAAATGATCACATCACAGATATCGCAGCAGAAGAATCATATGAAATATTGGATATACTAGGACGTCCGTGTTTTCAATACGAGCCTGTATAAAACACGGATTCCACGGTCGCGATGAATAGCCAAACCCACACCCCTAGACCCCTACGAGAGCGGCAAGCAACCCCACCAATTCTAGAGTTAGGAGACCCGGACTCGACTCCTCGAGTTGGTCTCCCACTGGACTCCAGAACCCGGTTACTTGTGCTCTCTTCCTTGGGTCTATCCTAGTGCGGAAAAGTAAATAATATACAATGGTGACATCTTCCGCAACCTGGAAGTGCCCCAATAAAAGAATATTACATACAAGTTTTAACATGAATGAAAAAGAAAAACACTCATCTCACATAAAACCCCCGGCTATTCAAAACGCGACGATCCAATATAACATATCCAGCAACACATAACATCACATGTCATCAACGTAAGTAAATATGCCCATCCCAATTGTCGTTGACATATAGCAACGAAACCGGCGATATCACATATTACACTTACAGTCACAGAAAAGAAAGTGTAAAACTACAATAGTTGGAATCCGCAATCTCCTCAGACATCGCATGCCTGACCAAATGAATTCCTTAGACATCACATGCCTAACAATTATAAACCCCGCATTTTAGTCTCTATATCGAAAACACTTTTCAATATCTAGTCGGGCAATTCAACAAGATTCCCGAAAAACTGATCGAATGCTCGTCGCAAACTTTAGTAGGCGGCCGCACCCCCGGATGCCGTCGACGAAGTGCACTAAGACGGAACACCGCTGCCGCGAGCACCCGGACGGATGCTTTTGGCTACGGGGTTCTCCTAAAGTCACTTGGTCGGGGCTATGGGACATGGCTGTCTATTAAGTTTACCCGGCGAGTATCCGCGTACGCTACGTGATTGCGACGGACTTTTGATCGCATCAAAATTCCGTGGCAACCGATCATTCGAGACTAAACTGCTACTTTTATAACATCCAAATAAGTTATCTCATAACTGCTTGTGGATTCCAAATATTGTATCACATTCCAGATAAACAGAAAATGTTAAACTTTCCGATCGAACAGTCAAACACCCAAGTTTTCCCGAAACAGCTCAACACATGAAATAAGTTTAAAAACATTCACTTCATGCTTTAGTACCAACGGTCCAGCCGTAGAAGGGTTAAGCCAACGCCTCACATGTGGCACGCCGTACTGCCCCAAACCCGAAGGTTCAAAGGGCAGTTCAAGACGGTCGCATAATCGAGTTAAGGTTTGTTGTCTTCTAGAGGGTCCATCGCGTGACTTGTACTACTTAGAACGTTATTAAACTACGGAAAAATCCAACAATTGGAAATTTCCCGGCAGGGGAAAAATTGGGTATTTTTATCCGGTCGAACTTTTTAACATATTCTAAAATTACCCGGAAAAACACATAGACAAAATTAAACAATCCGATCGAATCAGCGAATCCCCAAACCAACCCAGAAAAACTCAACTGTTGAGTATCAATTAAAAATACCCATAAAATACAGCATGTACAGATAGAGATTACTGTGCAAACCACGTGTCAATATTCATCAGTATGGCCGCGGAACCGCCGCCCAAGCCAGGGTGGGGCCGCGGTTCCGCGGCGATATGGTCGATTTAAGATCACGTGCTTCACAGTAACTCATACAAAACCCTGCTGAATTTTTTGAAAATTTTTAATTTGGGAAAATCCACAATTTCAGAAAATGTATAGAGAGGGTTAAAAGTTAGGGTTTCGGGGTTCGATCGGATTTCTAACATCGTCTACACTTCGCCTAAAGCTCTAGCTAGGCTCTGATACCACTGTAGGGTTACTAGGCACACTCAAGAGGTTCCACAAGGCATCAACCATGCCAAATTCAAATTTTTCATGTGCCTAAGAATCCTATGCAAGATCGTTAACTAGAGATTAGGCGAAAAGCAAGCAAGTAAACAACTTTATTGCTAAGTGAAAGGGACTATAACCTTTGTAGATCCACTCCACCATTTCTTTAGCTCCGTGTTGACGTCCCTCCGCTGCGATCATCGGAATCCCGGACTCTAGCGATGGTTTCGTGGGAGAAATAACCGGGCTAGGTCGTTGACTTCGATGCCGAAGATGATCTACGTCGAGGCGACTCAAACTCAAGCTCCATCTTCACTAGGTCAAGAAACTTGTGAAGAAAACACCCTCTACTACATGACAAGTGATAGAGGATGAAGAAATAGGAAGTGGGTTCACTTTAGATTTGGATTTCTCACTTGGAATCATCACTTAGAATTTTCTAGCAACCTTTTTCTTTCTTCATAAAGAAGATGAAGAAGAAGGAAAAGAATTAATTAATTAGAAAATTCAAGTGATTCTTATCATATAGCAACCATGGGTTAGTTTAACTCATGTAGAAAATAAACTAGGGTTTAGATAATGGTTAGGTTTAAGAATAAAAACAAAATGGTGAAGCTTCATGAAACTCCAAGAATAAAACAATGAAAGCCACCATATTTGTTTTTGCCCAAAAAAATAAATGAATGAATAAATGAGTAAATCAAACCCTAACCATTAACCTAATCATAGTTTAAAGCATACACACACCCAAGTTTGCATGTATTATCAAACATGATACTAACAAGTGCACAAAAATATATCATATATACAATGTGCACAATATAGTGAGAAAATAATCTTAAGTGAACCAATACTAGTTAATGTAAAGTAATATATCAAATATATAATTATACATTAAATCACTAAATCAACACTTGATTTAATGATCCGGTCATACTGCATATAACCGACTAATATCAAGTGTATCAATGTATCGAATCAACACTTGATTCGGTAACCCGGCTATATCTCATATAACCGTCCAATGATACAAATCGCGAGAATAGAATACAGTATCTCATACTGGTATTATTCTTGGTCCCGCACATATCTCATATGCGATCCTATTTCGTTTCGCTTGAGCCAGGAAACCTCTGTGTAGGACTCTAAAGACTCGTCAATACGCCGGCAGTAGGTGATGATCATATCAAACACCCACAAGCCGCAAGCGGTCTACTAAACGTAACGGCCACCCGGGTATTGAGCGATCAGAAGATCAACGAGCAAGCCCGCTCACACTCCTGTGAATCCAACCAGTAACACTACCGTACAGTCCGGTCTGTTCGTCTGATATATCGCATATCTTGTCTAGGGGTGGTAAACGTCAGACCCCAATAACTCGATAAGTCATGTCGATATGAGGCTCATAACAGGTCGAGAAACCACTGGTAACACTTACCAGTAAATCCCTAAAGCAGCCTTGGCCAAGGACTTCCTGTTATAGCCAATCGAGCACAGCGCAACATCAACTCCCTATACCGGGAGAGACGAAACCCCTCCTATCGCTCATTGCCTCCATGTGATTCGGGACTGTATCCAAAAGCCACCTTTTTGCACGCCCTCTTGGACGTGGTATGATGGAAATCAAAGCACAGTAGGAATCACACAAGACTCTATGACGATCTCGGGTCTACAGACTAACCTGTACCAGTGTCACCAGAGAACTGCCATCTGACATAAGGTATAATACCATCTGGGAGTTCTCGGTGAGTCCATCCAGTATACCCAGTCTCCACTGAGCACCCGTATATCATCTCTGATGTCAAACACCAATGGATATGGGATCATCCATCGCCCATCTATATGGGTCGAGAAGCTACACGCTAGTCTACTCTGGTATATCGATGCCCCGTCTCGATACACCCACGACTAGGGACTTTGAAGGATGTACTTATGGACTACCATGTCCCCACTAGTATGATCCGCATCATAGTCCAGGTAGTCAAGTACACATCTCAAGGGCTTTACCAACATGTAACAGAGAGACAATCATTGTACACGTTAAGGTAAAGAGTAACCAGATAGCATACTATCATATCGAGCAAGAAAGTCATCCCTATATATGTCCAAGTATGCACTACAATATACATCCTATGTATAGTAATGGCCTTTAGGGCATATATATAACTAACATGATCCACATCATAGTCCTGGTAGTCAAGTGCATATCCTAAGGGCTTTATCAACACGTGAGAGCACGACAGTATCACAATACAAGTCTATATGTTTAGATAAAGGTAACCAGATAGCATACTATCATGTCGAGCAAGAAAGTCTTCTCAGTATATACATATCCACGTATCCACTATAATATACATCATATGTACAATAATGGCCTCTAGGGCATAGACATAACTAACATCATCGTCGCAGACTTGAGTTCATAGTGGGAGATCATGTATTCCTGCGGATTTCTCCGATAAAGGGCGTTATGAGATTTGGAAGGAAGGGGAAGCTCAGTCCCAGATTTGTAGGTCCCTTCGAGATCCTTGAGCGAGTTGGTACAATTGCTTATCATTTGGCGCTCCCGCCCAGTTTTCCGGATGTTCACCCCGTGTTCCATGTGTCGATGCTTCGTAGATATCTTCATGACCCTTCTCACATGATTCAGCACGAGACCGTTCAGCATGAGCGTGACCTTTCGTTCACCGAGCAGACGGTAGTTAGAGTGGATCGGCAGGTGAAGAAACTTCGGTCAAAGGTCTTGCCATCTGTGAAGGTTTTTTGGCGTAGCCTGACTAGTGAGGAGATCATTTGGGAGACCGAGAGAGAGATGCGGAAGAAATTTCCTCATCTCTTTAAAGGTACGCTTGTAAGAATTTTTAATTCGAGGACGAATTTTCTTTAAGACCAGAGATTGTAACACCTTGGAATGCGATTAGTGTTAATTAAGCGATAATGCGGGTTTTTAAGGAAAATTTTACCAAATTGGGTGCCTCACATTTTATAACAATTAACTAATATTTTTATATTATTTGTTATGGCTTGCACACACTTGTGCGTGTTAATGTGAGGGTATATTAGTGTTAACCTCGTTTAGTAGCCATGACACCTTAAGTTAATCCTTGTCCAAATTAACCCTTGCCTTAACCTTTCCCATGATATTTTGGTGTGAGGAAATATCTTGTTTGGATTTGAGAGAGGTGACTAGTGAGTCATGGAAGCATTAATGGTGGCATTAATGGGGGTGAGGGAGAGAGTGAGCATAAGGAATTAGTTCACCCTACACTCACCCTCTCACCCTTTACTCTCCTCACTCTCTCATTTCTTCTCTCTTTCTCAATTATTTCATATTCCCTCAACTCCCAAACTGAACTCTCACCTTCTCTTCACAAATCCTTGCAAAACTTCACAATAATCCATGGGAAACACTTCAAATGTCTTGATTAGCCACTAGGTTGCCTTGGAGCTTGGAAAGTTAGGATTTTTGAGCAAGAGTGGATAGGTAATGATCTCTAAACTGTTAAATAGGTGTTTTAATGTTGTGTAGCTTGTTGGTTGCTGTTTAGAACACTTAAGGTATCGTTTCGTGCAAATATCGTATTTTTAGTGTCATAATAGAGTCTTTGTGATCTGCTATGACCTAGGAATTTTACTGAAAAATCTAGCAGTGTAGTAGTATTGTACTAGAGACCCTGAGACTACACCTAGAGCACGAACCCCATGGGCTCGGTTTTGGCCGGCGACGAGAAGGAGAAATCCGGCGACCTTGGATTTTTTGGGGAATTGGGGTTTGGTTTTTGGAGGATAGCTGTCTGCAGTTGTTTAGAGGTGTTTGGTACTGTTTGATTTTTGAGTATTGACGGTATGCAAATCTGGGATCAATTGTGCATAATCTAGTGTTTTGAGTACGTGTGTTACGTTATGCGACACGGTTCATGATCTTATGCAGCTATTGCACTTGGGTTAGTTTTGGTGTGTCACCACACACGATAGCCGTTAGACGAACACTTGTGGGTTGGTTTGGAGTTGGTGCGTTGGTCAAACGTAGTGTGTACGTGATATTGATCGATTTCTGATATTTGTACACTGGCTATGTTTTGTGTTAATAGGATCGCAGGCGGGGACTTCGGACGCTGCGAAGAAAGTGAAGCAGGTGATTGGATTTACCTAGCCCGCGATTGTTGGTGAGCAAATTTAACATCTACGGGGAATTTTCCCGCATGGCGTTATGCGTCAGGGCTAGATATGATATGATATTAGCCGCATGTTTATATTGCACATATAGAGATTGTGCATAAAACTTCATCGTATACTATTATTTGATGTGCTTGAACACTACACTATTATTGACGGTTTATGTTGCACGAGCACTGATTGTATGCCACCCACACCGTCGATAATTGTCAAGACAAGCACAACACACACAAATATGATATTGTTTGGTTAGGAATATTGTGATCTTGATTCATATTCTATTATGCATATGACATATAGCATACCCGTATACCTACATGCTTACACATATGCTTTGTCATGCCTACATGTTAGCTTCCTATAGACCTATATGGTATTGTACCATTAGAGATAGGTATATATACACATACGAGACAAAGCTACATGTACATCTTGCATACATACTTACATGTTCACCCTTATATGATGTTGCGATGGATTTCGGAGGAATTAGGAACCGCATGATATATTTAATAACTTGTTGCAGTTAAATAGCGGTTTTTCCTTTATATGCTCATATTACTGTTTCATGCTGCATATCTTATATTTCATAGATTTCGCATTGATATATGGATTTCATATGATTTTTTCTGGATGTTTTACTCCTGGGTATATATATCAGTGGTATGGGACGCTGATATATATACATGTATATATATCAATGATATGGGACGCTGTTATATATGTACACCTATATAATATATATATATATATATATATCATAATGATCTGTACATGTATTCTTGTTCATTACGATGTGAGGGGCCGATGTGCCCGATGTGAAGGGCCGATGAGCCCGATGTGAGGGCTGATCTGAGGGCCGATATGGGGGCCGATTTGGGAAATTTGGGATTTAGATTGTCTTGATGGACACTGGTCCTGCCACGATGAGGTTTCCGTGAGGAGGACATGTTTTACCCCATACTCCGTATTTATTCTGCATGCATTGCTTCATGTATTAGTATTACCGTATAGAGTACCTTTCATAACTATTGCATATATACATATTGCCATACTTATGTTATCAGAGTACATATGATAGATTATCACTGTTAGTGCATACTTGCGATTTCAGTATGATGTTATTTACTATTCATGAGTTGGCAACTCACCCCTGTTGTGCCGCAGGGTTTTTCAGGTCTGATCATCAGAGTGGTCGCGGCAGGGTGCCTTATTATCTCTACTTTTGCGGATACCGCTACGGTTGGCTGTGAGGCCATTTGCTTTAGGTGGGTTGCAGTTATCCGATAATGTACATTGTATATTTCTTGTATCTACTACTCTCCATCTACCATCTTCATGTATTGACTTAGAGACGAGTTATGAGGATCGATATTGTATATTTTTATAACTCTGGTTGTCGTGCTTGTGTGAGCCGGATTTTATATATGTGGATTATCTCTTTTCTGCGCTACGGCGTCGTATATCTGTTGTGGTGGTTGTTTCCGCCGTTGGGCGAGATTGTAAGTCGATGTACAACACCCCACGACTTGCGAGGAGGCGGAAAATTGAAAAACGATCTTGTTCTTTGCATAAACATCGACTAACCGAGAATCTTTGCTAAACTATAACTAACAAGAAACATAGAAGTTATGAACTAATATGATAAGTGATTATACCTAATGAACCGTGTCCTTCTCCTTTTCGTTACCCACGTCCTTCTCGGCCTCCACCACGTAATAGATGATCCACCGAGAGCTATACTCCAAGCTTCACCTCTAACTTGAGGTAACTAGATTTCTTAAAGTGTTAACCTATGTAACCTAGGTGATATAGAGAAGTGTTATTGATTAAATAGTCTTTTCTAATCCTTGGTCTCAACACAAGAGAGGGGAGGATTAGGGTTTGAAGAGAGAGAACTTGAAGAGAGAGAAGGTGAGCAAGAGAATAAGAAGAGATAATGAACTCATTTGAATATATATGAAGCATAATGTTTTATAAAATAAATCAATTAAATCATTTAACAACCATGCTTCATTCATTCATATGAGTGATTCATCCCATGAGTCATTAGATCAATAAATGATGCATTAACTCCATGGATGAATCACACAAATGAGTCATTAACACAATAAATGCAAATGCCGCCTTAACCCTCAAGTCACCATCCTTCTAGAAGCTTCTCGCAAAATTACGAGAACGCCCCTCCTATCCGTGAAAACACGGAAAAACTTTAGACTGTATAAATCCAATAACCTGATACTAGAAACTGGCTTAAACCAAAGCCGGCTAGTAAAAAATGTCCGAATGTCGTACGTGCGTAAACACACGTATGCGTCCGAACCCTTGTCGTAAAACCATACGACCTCTATATCGTTTCGCCTAGAGCAGGGAAACTCTCTGTGTGGGACTCTAAAGACTCGACTACTACGCTGGCAGTGGGTTTAACCACAGACTGCAAGCGGTACTAGCTGTACATAACGGTCCCCAGGTAGATGTCAATAAGAACGCCGATGAGGAAACCCATCCTAACTCCTACTGAGCCTGATGTGACAATCTCCGTACAGTCCGGTCTGTTCGTCTAAGACTATCACATATCGGGCCTAGGGGGCGACAAGCGTCAGTCCCCTAATAGCGGTATAAATCGTGTCGGAGCGTAGCCCATTACACCCTAAGAAATAACTGGAACCTACCAGTAAATTTCGCTTGCCCTGGCCAGGGACTTTGCATAATGGCTCTCTGACACAGCGCGATATCATCTCACAATACTGGGAGAGACGAATCCTGTCTAACCGCCACTGCCTCCAAGTGCTCGGGACTGCACCCAACTGCTACCTGTTTTCACGACTCCTTTGAGCCATGGTAGGGTAGCAATCTAAGAACAGTGGGACACACTCGAGGCGAAGTAGCAGTGTCAAGTCTGCGGACTATGCTGCACTCATGTCACCTGGGAACAGTTAACTGACGATGGGTATAATACCAACTAACAGTTCCCCGTGAGTCCTGTCCGGTGTACCCGTAACCCAACGAGCACCTATATACTATCTCCAGTACGACATACTGACGGCTGTGGAATAGACCATCTCCCCAACTGGGATGAGAAGCATACACTCTAGTCTACTCCGGAGTATCGATGCCCTGTCTCGATAATCCTACGACTAGGGACCTGAAAAAGGATGTGCTTGTAGACTACCCAGCCCCCACTAGTGTGACTGTCATCACAACGCTGGTAGTCAAACAAGATCCTAAGAGCTCTATCAATACGTATACTCACATATTAAGATAGATAAAACCAAGTAGCATACTACCATGTTTAGCAAGACTGTTATATAACTGTGAATATCCCAAGCTTCCATTAAGTAATATACAAACTAGTATGATACAATAATGGCCCCTAGGGCATATACACTAACAATCTCCCACTTGCACTAGGGCCATGTACTGGCATATCGAAGACCGATGATCTCGAGTAGCCTCTCGAACTGAATCTGAGGTAGGGCTTTCATGAATGGATCAACAACGTTTTCTTCAGTACCAACTCTCTGGACCTCGATCTCCCGACGATCAATGATCTCCCTGATCAGGTGATACCGCCTTAAGATGTGTCTGGACTTCTGATGGGACCTTGGTTCCTTCGCTAAAGCTATAGCTCCGTTGTTGTCGCAATACAGAGGTATTGGATCAACAATGGTAGGAACCACCTGAAGTTTTGTTAGGAACTTCTTCATCCAGACCGCTTCTTTTGCGGCATCGCAAGCAGCAATATACTCCGCTTCCATCGTCGAGTCAGCAACGGTGTCCTGCTTGGAACTCTTCCAGCACACCGCCCCTCCATTGAGGGTAAAGACATAACCTGACATGGACTTGGAATCGTCCTTATCACTCTGGAAGCCAGAATCAGCAAAGGCCTCCATCTTGAGGTCTTTTCCGCCGTAAACCAAGAACATCTCCTTAGTCCTCCTCAGGTACTTGAGAATGTTCTTTACTGCTATCCAGTGCTTCTCCCCTGGGTCTGACTGATACCGGCTTACCACGCTCAGTGCGTAAGCTACATCTGGTCTGGTGCACAACATCGCATACATTATAGAGCCTACCGCAGAAGCGTAGGGTATAATAGACATGCGTTCCCTTTCCAAATCAGTCTTGGGAGACATCTCTTTGGATAGGGTGATTCCGTGACAAGCCGGTAGATTACCAGGCTTAGAATATTCCATACTGAATCTTTTCAGTATAGTGTTGATATACCTGGACTGCGAAAGTCCCAACATCCTCTTGGATCTATCACGATGGATCCGGATCCCCAGAATGTAAGAGGCATCACCCAGGTCTTTCATGGAGAACCTGTGTGACAAGAATCCTTTGACAGATTGTAGCATAGGAATGTCATGTTCTATCAATAGAATGTCATCTACGTACAAAACGAGGAATACGATAGTTCGTGCTATAACTTTACTATATATACATGGCTCATCTGGATTTTTGATAAAGTCATATTCTTTGACTGTTTCATCAAAACAGATGTTCCAACTCCGCGATACCTGCTTTAATCCATAAATGGACTTAAGCAACTTGCATACTTTCCCGCTGCTCCCGCTCTGATTGAAACCCTCTGGCTGATCCATATAGACGCACTCTTTTAAATTTCAATTCAGAAAAGCCGTCTTTACGTCCATCTGCCAGATTTCATAATCATGGAAAGAAGCAATAGAAAGAAGGACCCGAATGGATTTGAGCATAGCCACTGGAGAAAAAGTTTCGTCATAGTCCAAACCAGGTCTTTGACGAAAACCCTTTGCAACAAGTCTAGCCTTATAGGTTTCCACCTGTCCATCTACACCAATCTTTTTCTTGAAGATCCATTTGCATCCTATGGGTTTTACCCCATCTGGAGCAAAGTCCAAAGTCCATACTTTGTTGGTGCACATGGACTCCATTTCGGTCCGCCTTGCATCTATCCATCGCACCGAGTCGCCGCTCTGGATGGCCTGCTGGAAGCTAGTAGGTTCATCATCATCTATAATACAATCCTCTCTATCCCCATCTATGAGAAAACCGTAGTATCTCTCAGGCGGATGAGACGGCCTACTACTCCTGCGGAGGGGTACGGGAATGTCCTGTTCTTCTTGAACTACTGGTTCTACCAAACTTTCAGTAGTAGTTTGTGGTTCTGGAATTTCTTCCAGTTCTATTTCGCTCCCACTTATTTCCTTTTCTAAAAACTGTTGTTCTAGAAAATGGGCATTACGAGAAACAAATACCTTTTGTTCCTCTGCGTAATCGAATAGATATCCCCTGGAGTTCTTTGGATATCCCACAAACTTACACTGTACTGATCGTGCCTCGAGCTTGTCCGCATGCTGCTTTTTAAAAAAAGCTGGACATCCCCATATCTTCATATGCTGAAGATGGGGTTTCTTCCTGTTAGTTATGTATATGCCCTAGAGGCCATTGTTGTACATATGATGTATATTATAATGGATGCTTGGATATATATAGAGATGACTTTCTTGCTCGTCATGATAGTATGCTATTTGGTTTCACTTTATCTTAACATGTTGACTTGTATTGGTTTACTGTTTTACTCTCACATGTTGATAAAGCCCTTAGGATCTGTACTCGACTACTGGGACTATGATGAGATTATACTAGTGGGGCCACGGTAGTCGATGAGTACATCCTATAACTGTTCCTAGTCGAGGGTATATCGAGACAGGGCATCGATACACCAGAGTAGACTAGCATATACGCATCTTGACCCATATGATGGGCGATGGATGATCCCATATCCATCGGTGTTTGACATCAGAGATGGTGTACGGGTGCTCAGTGGAGACTGGGTACACTGGACGGACTCGCCGAGAACTCCCAGATGGTGATATACCACACGTCAGATGGCAGTTCTCCGGTGACACTGGTACAGGGTAGTCTGTAGACCCGAGATCGTCATGGAGTCTTGTGTGATTCCCACTGTGCTTTGATTTCCACCTTACCACGTCCAAGAGGGCGTGCAAAACGGTGGCTTTTGGGTACAGTCCCGAATCACATGGAGGCAATGAGCGATAGGAGGGGATTCGTCTCTCCCGGTATAGGGAGTTGATGTTGTGCTGTGTTCGATTGGCTATAACTGGAAGTCCCTGGCCAGGGCTGATATAGAGATTTACTGGTAAGTGTTATTAGTAGTTTCTCGACCCGTTATGAGCCACACATCGACACGACTTATCGGTTACTGGGGTCTGACGTATACCACCCCTAGACTTGATATGCGACATATCAGACGAACAGACCGGACTGTACGGGAGTGTTACTGGTTGGATTCACAGGAGAACGCACAGGCTAGCTTGTTGATCTTCTGATCGCTCAATACCTGGGTGGCTGTTACGTTTAGCTGACCTCTTGCAGCTTGTGGGTGTTTGATATGATCATCGCCTGCTACCGGCGTATTGACGATTCTTTAGAGTCCTACACAGAGGTTTCTTGGCTCAGGCGAAACGGAGTAGTGGCACATATGTGATATGCGCAGGAACGAGAATAATGCGATATGGGATACCGTATTATATTCTCGCGATATTTAGAAATGAACCGGGACATCGGATCAAGTGTTGATTCGATGAATCAGTATATGATATATTAGTCGGTAATATTCAATATAGCCGGATCGTCGGATCAAGTGTTGATTCGATGATTTAATGTATAATAATATATATGATATATTGTATTACATTATCTAATATTGGCTCGCTTTATTATTTCATTTTCTCAGTGGATGATACATTGATATATATGCGATATATGTTAATTGTATTATTTTCCTTTGTTGCAAATATATAATATATATGTGATATATATTATTGTGACATGATATGATTAATTGTTAAACATGTTTAAGGATGATTAATTGAGGTTAGGGTTTGTTTTGGGTTAGATGTTTCATGCATCTTCTAGAAGTTTTTGCTTTTGTCATTCTTAAGATATTTTGGATGACACATTCTTTAACTCAACCAAACCCTAACTCTAGTTTATTCTCTACTAAATCCTAGCCACTCATCCTTGACCATGGTTTATAATCAATCATATACTCTTTCTTTCTATTCATCACAAAAGAAAATAATCTCATTATATTTTCCATTATCATCTTCTTCTCTCTTGAAAAGTTTGCTAGAAAATCCTTAAGTGATGAATAAATATGAGAAAATGATATAAAAAGAAAGCAAAATTACTACTATCTCATCCACATCTCATCTAGCCCATGGGATTAGTGTGTTCATCTCTTTTGAGTGAGAAAGCTTGAGTCTTTGCAACTTCGAGGTAGATCATCGGAGATTTGGAATACTTCGAGCTAGCATGGATCGTTCGAGTCGTGGAGCCTCTCATGAGTCCGGGAGATCGTGGATCGCGGCAAAGGGACTTCTACTTGGAGCTTGTGAAGTGAAGGAGCGGACTACAAAGGTTGTAATCCCTCACACTTAGATAAAAGTTATCATCTTGCATGTTAAGCCCTAATAATCTAGCAAAGATCCTGGATTTGGGTTGTTCGGCACGTCTAAATATTTATCCGGGTATGTTTGATGCCTTTTGAACCTTCACAAGAGTGCCTAGGAACCCTACAGTGGTATCAGAGCCTAGCTAGAGCATTAGGCGATGTGTTTACGAAGTTAAAACTCCGATCGAACCCGAAACGAAAAAATTGGACCCCTCTCTGGAAATTTTTTAAATTTTGGGATTTTTCTGAATTAAAAATACCTGAAAAATACAGCAACAAAAGATAAGAATTACTGTGAAATTCGTGCCTCTAATTCGACCACGTGGCCGCGGAACCGCGGCAAAGACCCCCCATTAGCGGCGGTTCCGCGGCAGTATAAGGGAATTAGCCACGGTTTTTTGCACAGTAATTCTTGACTCTGTGTTTACTATTTTATGGGTATTTTTAATCTGTTTCAGGTGTTGAAAATTCTGGGGTTTGTTTTGTAATAGTAGACTCGATCGGAAATTTTAAATTCGTATTTCTTTCCGGATATTTAGAAACTGTTAAACTATTTGAACGGATATCATTAACTTACTGTTTCCCGGTACGGCAAATTTTCAAGTGTTGAAATTTTTCCGGTTTTTAAATCTTTCGGAAAAATTGTACAAGTTAAGCGGTGGACCCTCTAGAAGACAACAAACCTTAACTCGATTATGTGACCGTCTTGAACTGCCTTTTGAACCTTCGGGTTTGGGGCAGTACGGCGTGCCACATGTGAGGCGTTGGCTTGACCCTTCTACGGCTGGATCACCGGTACTGTGACTTATTCTGGGACTATTTGAACTCCGCTCAAGAGTTGAGCACTTTAGGAAATTTTGGGTATTTGATTATCTGTTCGGAAAGTTTAATACTGTCTATTTATCTGGAATGTGATACAATATGTGGAATTCATAGAGTTAGGCATGAAATGCGAAGTATGTAATATTTCGGATTTACGATGTCTAAAGTGATTGTGGATTCCAAATATTGTAGTTTTACACTTTCTTTTCTGTGACCATAAGTGTAATATGTGATATCGCCGGTTTCGTTGCTATATGTCAACGACAATTGGGATGCGCATATTTACTTACGTTGATGATATGTGATATTATGTGTTGCTGTGATATGTTATATTGGATCGTCGCGTTCAGAATAGCCGGGGGTTTTATGTGAGATAAGGGTTTTTATTTTCATTCATGTAAAATTCATTTGTAATGTAATATTCTTTTATTTGGGGCACTTCCAGGTTGCGGTTGATATCACCAGTGTATATTATTTACTTTTTCGCATTAGGTAGACCCAAGGAGGGGAGCACAAGTAACCGGGTTCTAGGGTCCAGTGGGAGGCCATCTCGAGGAGTCGAGATCGGGTCTCCTAACCCTAGAATTGGCAGTGTTGCTTGCCGCTCTCGTAGGGGTCTTGGGATGTGGGTTTGGCTATTCGTCGCGACCGTGGAATCCGTGTTTTATACAGGCTCGTATTGAAAACACAGATGTCCTAGTATATCCAATATTTCATATATGTTCTTCTGCTGCAATGTTCTGTGATGAGATCATATTACTGCCTGAGACGAATGCTTATACTATATATATGCTGATATATAAATATTACTGCTTTCGTTTCTTCTGTGATGCTTAGGAAGCATAAGCTGATGGGATTTTTATTAATGAGATTAAAAAAAGAAAAGAAGCCTAAAGATATTGTAGAATCAAAACATTATAAAAAAGGGTAGCTACAGTTTTGCTTTGCACAGTGATATATATGATATATCCTGCACCTTATTCGATGAGGAAAGGACCGAGATCCCTTCACCGGGAGTGACTCCTTTAGCAAAACTGGCAGATGCTACAAAACGCGGTTTGTCTTTTGATTGCTTTTAGTGTTTTGCTTTGCACAGCGGTATATATGATATATCCTGCACCTTATTCGATGAGGAAAGGGCCGACGATCCCTTCACCGGGAGTGACCCCTTTAGCGAAACTAAGAAAAGCCTCAAAAACACTCCTTTTCAAAACTTCACTCGATTCTACGACGATATCAAGTTCATTACGCTCAGGGTTTTCTGAAAAACCTGCGTAGCCCTCCGTCATTTCAGATAAAGACTATTTAGTATTCGTGCTGCGTTTATTGGCCTTTGTCATGGCGTAGTGTGCGGTAGCTAACTGGTACTTATCTGTTTAAACATATGATGTGATTGGATTAGGGTATTCGTACGACCTTGTTGGCCTTTGTCAAGGGTCGTGCGGGTGGGTTTAATTTCAATCAAGAAATGACGGGTTGAACTTGACTAGCTTCCTATGGTTTGTTGGCCTTTGTCAAGGTCATAGAGGTTAGGGGCAAAAGCATTATCGGGAATTTCAAGTGTTGAAATTTGCAATGAGATTGCATACCTCCTATGAGATAGTTGGATCCCGATACCCACTGCGAGTAAGTGTTACTCCTGGGAGAGTTTTACACAGGACAATTAGTCATTCAAGTAGGTGTCTAGAAAAGTGTTAACGGGGTTACGCCTTTGGGAAAATGAGGTTTACTTTAATTAGGTCCGTGCGACAGCACGGGGAACCTCCCTCAAAGTACCGACACTGATCTGGCTGAAAGATTGACGAAGTTGTAGGGTGTAATTAATCCTGGCTAATCTTACCTTTTTGGGTTTAAAGGTAGATTTGATAAAAACAGTGGGAGACATCCTGATTAGATAAGATAATAACCAATCTAATCTTGCAAGAGCATACGCTAAAGTGTTTTCTTCTCTCTCTCTCCAGGTAGCGACCATGTCATGCCATAATCAAGATAATAATATGGATGTATTGACTGAACCCAATTATTGTACTGAGCTAGGGAATGTTGGACCCGTTCTTTCTTATAAGAGTTATAAGACTGAACAGGAAATAGAAGAATATCTGGATTCTCACGCCGCCCAAAAGAACATGCATATTGATGCATCTTCTTCGGGTGTGTTAGTTATTCAGAACTGTTTCTCAGTTCACTCTACGTCCTGGGTATTAGATACCGGATCAGGATCCCACATATGTAAGTTGTTACATGGGCTACGAAAAGGTAGAGAACTAGGAAAAGGTGATCATTCCGTTCAAGTAGGGAACGGTGCAAGTATTGTAGCCAAAGCAGTTGGCGAATATCACCTTGTATTACCAAGTCGTAATACACTGATTCTAAATGAGTGCTATTATATACCGAACATGATGTGCAACATTATATCAGTTTCTTTATTGAGTAAAGAGGGATATAATTTTGTAGTACAGGATAATATTATGAACATATTCCTAGATCAAAAGTTGATTGCATCAGGCTCGTTACATAATGGCATATTCATTCTAAATCAGAATACTGTCCTGAATATACAAAACACACACAAGAGGAAAAGTTCGGAAATGAACGAATCCTACTTGTGGCATTGTAGACTTGGTCATATCAATGCGACACGACTGGCTAAGTTACATAAGGATGGTTATTTGAATCCGTTCGAATTATCATCTTATGATACTTGCCATTCATGTCTCAAAGGAAAAATGACCAAAGCTCCGTTTAGTGGAGACGGAGAGAGAGTTACTGAACTCTTAGGACTGATACATAGTGATGTATGCGGTCCCATGTCTACGCATGCCAGGAACGGTTCTTCCTACTTCATTACATTCACTGACGATCTCTCTAGATACGGACATGTGTTCCTGTTGAAACACAAGTCTGAAGCTTTTGAGAAATTCAGAGAATATAAGCACGAAGTAGAGAACCAAACGGGCAAAAGTATTAAGATTCTTCGATCTGATCGAGAAGGTGAATACTTAAGCAGTGAGTTCCTAGATTATCTAAAAGAGAATGGGATTCTCTCTCAGCTTACTCCTCCTTATACACCACAGCTCAACGGTGTATCTGAGCGGAGGAATCGCACCCTATTAGATATGGTGCGCTCAATGATGAGTACAGCTGAGTTACCTATTTCCTTCTGAGGGCATGCACTGGAGACAGCAGCATACCTATTGAATCAAGTTCCAACTAAATCTGTACCTACCACACCATATGAGATATGGAGTGGGAAGAGACCATGTCTTAAACGAGTTAAGATATGGGGTTGTCTGGCCTATGTCAAAAGGCAAAATCCAGACAAACTCGAGGCACGGTCAGTTCTATGCAAGTTTGTGGGATATCCCAAACATTCACATGGATATCTTTTCTACCATCGCGAGGAACAAAAGGTGTTTGTTTCTCGACATGCCACCTTTTTAGAAAAGGAATTTCTTACAAAAGAAATTAGTGGCAAAGAGGTAGAACTGGAAGAGATTCCAGCTACACAAACTCAAACTGAAACTAAAGATTTGGTAGAACCGGAGGATTCAATAGTACCCAACGAACCCCAGCCTCTCCGCCGATCTAGTAGGGTTTCTCGTCCACCTGAGAGATACTACGGTTTTCTCATTGATGGTGGAAGCGAGGATTGCATCATAGATGATGATGACCCGACTAGTTTCGAGCAGGCCATCACGAGTGGTGACTCTGTGAAATGGCTGGATGCAATGCGATCTGAGATGGAATCCATGTACACCAATAAAGTATGGATTTTGGAAAATGCTCCTGAAGGGGTAAAACCCATTAGGAGCAAGTGGATTTTTAAAAAGAAATTTGGTGTAGATGGAAAAGTTGAGACTTTCAAAGCTAGACTTGTAGCAAAGGGTTTTCGTCAACGACCAGGTGTGGACTATGACGAAACCTTTTCTCCAGTGGCTATGCTTAAGTCCATCCGGATCTTACTTGCCATTGCTGCATGCCATGACTACGAAATCTGGCAAATGGATGTTAAGACCGCCTTTCTAAACGGTGATTTAGAAGAGAGCGTGTACATGACTCAGCCAGAGGGCTTCGTAGATAGTGGGAGCAGTGGAAAGGTGTGCAAGCTGCTTAAATCTATTTATGGGTTAAAGCAAGCATCGCGGAGTTGGAACATCTGTTTTGATGTTGTAGTCAAAGAGTTTGATTTCATCAAAAATATAGATGAACCTTGTATCTATAAGAAGGTAGCAGAGGGTAAGGTTGTCTTCCTCGTATTGTACGTGGATGACATACTCTTGATAGGAAATGATATTCCTATGCTGCAATCAGTCAAGCTCTTCTTATCACAGAGATTCTCAATGAAAGATCTAGGTGATGCCTCCTGCATATTGGGAATCATGATCTATAGAGATAGATCTAAACGGATACTGGGATTGTCCCAATCCAGGTACATTGACACCATACTAAAGAGGTTTAGTATGGAAGAATCCAAGCGTGGAAACCAACCCACGATCTCTGGACTCACTCTCTCCAAAGAGATGTCTCCCAAGACTGATTTGGAGAGAGCTCGCATGCAAGGGATACCCTATGCTTCGGCAGTAGGCTCTATCATGTATGCGATGCTATGTACCAGACCCGATGTAGCATACTCACTAAGTGCAGTGAGTCGGTATCAAGCAGATCCTGGAGAGAGTCACTGGACAGCTGTGAAGAACATTCTCAAGTACTTGCGAAGGACTAAAGAGATGTTCTTGGTGTATGGTAATGGAGAACTCCAAGTAGAGTCCTTTACCGATTCCAGCTTCCAAAGTGATAAGGATGACTCTAAGTCGCATTCGGGTTTTGTCTTTACCCTCAATGGAGGGGCGGTATGTTGGAAGAGTTCCAAACAGGATACCGTTGCAGACTCAACGATGGAGGCTGAATACATCGCTGCCAACGATGCTGCCAAAGAGGCTGTCTGGATAAAGAAGTTCATTAGTGAACTTGGTGTGGTTCCATCCATTGAGCATCCAATACCTCTGTATTGCGATAACAATGGAGCTGTGGCTTTAGCCAAGGAACCCAGGTCCCATCAAAAGTCCAGACATATTCTGAGGCGGTATCACCTGATCAGGGAGATAGTTGATCGCCGGGAGATCGAGGTCAGGAGAGTAGATACGAAGGACAACACTGCGGATCCATTCACGAAGGCTATTCCCCAGATACAGTTTGAAAGATTATTCGAGATGCTAGGTATGAGATACTACAGCAGCTGGCCTTAGTGCAAGTGGGAGATTGTTAGTTATGTATATGCCCTAGAGGCCATTGTTGTACATATGATGTATATTATAATGGATGCTTGGATATATATAGAGATGACTTTCTTGCTCGTCATGATAGTATGCTATTTGGTTTCACTTTATCTTAACATGTTGACTTGTATTGGTTTACTGTTTTACTCTCACATGTTGATAAAGCCCTTAGGATCTGTACTCGACTACTGGGACTATGATGAGATCATACTAGTGGGGCCACGGTAGTCGATGAGTACATCCTATAACTGTTCCTAGTCGAGGGTATATCGAGACAGGGCATCGATACACCAGAGTAGACTAGCGTATACGCATCTTGACCCATATGATGGGCGATGGATGATCCCATATCCATCGGTGTTTGACATCAGAGATGGTGTACGGGTGCTCAGTGGAGACTGGGTACACTGGACGGACTCGCCGAGAACTCCCAGATGGTGATATACCACACGTCAGATGGCAGTTCTCCGGTGACACTGGTACAGGGTAGTCTGTACACCCGAGATAGTCATGGAGTCTTGTGTGATTCCCACTTTGCTTTGATTTCCACCTTACCACGTCCAAGAGGGCATGCAAAACGGTGGCTTTTGGGTACAGTCCCGAATCACATAGAGGCAATGAGCGATAGGAGGGGATTCGTCTCTCCCGGTATAGGGAGTTGATGTTGTGCTGTGTTCGATTGGCTATAACTGGAAGTCCCTGGCCAGGGCTGATATAGAGATTTACTGGTAAGTGTTACTAGTAGTTTCTCGACCCGTTATGAGCCACACATCAACACGACTTATCGGTTACTGGGGTCTGACGTATACCACCCCTAGACTTGATATGCGACATATCAGACTTACAGACCGGACTGTACGGGAGTGTTACTGGTTGGATTCACAGGAGAACGCACATGCTAGCTTGTTGATCTTCTGATCGCTCAATACCTGGGTGGCTGTTACGTTTAGCTGACCGCTTGCAGCTTGTGGGTGTTTGATATGATCATCGCCTGCTACCGGCGTATTGACGATTCTTTAGAGTCCTACACAGAGGTTTCTTGGCTCAGGGGAAACGGATTAGTGGCACATATGTGATATGCGCAGGAACGAGAATAATGCGATATGGGATACCGTATTATATTCTCGCGATATTTAGAAATGAACCGGGACATCGGATCAAGTGTTGATTCGATGAATCGGTACATGATATATTAGTCGGTAATATTCGATATAGCCGGATCGTCGGATCAAGTGTTGATTCGATGATTTAATGTATAATAATATATATGATATATTGTATTACATTATCTAATATTGGCTCGCTTTATTATTTCATTTTCTCAGTGGATGATACATTGATATATATGCGATATATGTTAATTGTATTATTTTCCTTTGTTGCAAATATATAATATATATGTGATATATATTATTGTGACATGATATGATTAATTGTTAAACATGTTTAAGGATGATTAATTGAGGTTAGGGTTTGTTTTGGGTTAGATGTTTCATGCATCTTCTAGAAGTTTTTGCTTTTGTCATTCTTAAGATATTTTGGATGACACATTCTTTAACTCAACCAAACCCTAACTCTAGTTTATTCTCTACTAAATCCTAGCCACTCATCCTTGACCATGGTTTATAATCAATCATATACTCTTTCTTTCTATTCATCACAAAAGAAAATAATCTCATTATCTTTTCCATTATCATCTTCTTCTCTCTTGAAAAGCTTGCTAGAAAATCCTTAAGTGATGAATAAATATGAGAAAATGATATAAAAAGAAAGCAAAATTACTACTCTCTCATCCTCATCTCATCTAGCCCATGGGATTAGTGTGTTCATCTCTTTTGAGTGAGAAAGCTTGAGTCTTTGCAATTTCGAGATAGATCATCGGAGATTTGGAATACTTCGAGCTAGCATGGATCGTTCGAGTCGTGGAGCCTCTCATGAGTCCGGGAGATCGTGGATCGCGGCAAAGGGACTTCTACTCGGAGCTTGTGAAGTGAAGGAGCGGACTACAAAGGTTGTAATCCCTCACACTTAGATAAAAGTTATCATCTTGCATGTTAAGCCCTAATAATCTAGCAAAGATCCTGGCTTTGGGTTGTTCGGCACGTCTAAATATTTATCCGGGCATGTTTGATGCCTTTTGAACCTTCACAAGAGTGCCTAGGAACCCTACACTTCCCACTCCACATCTAATATGGGGTGGTAGGCACAGTATTGGTAGGAGCCCTGTTCAGAAGATATGCCGCTGATTCTAGCGCATAACCCCAGAAAGATCGCGGTAACTCAGCATTACTCATCATGGAACGTACCATATCCAATAGGGTTCGATTCCATCTCTCCGATACACCGTTATGCTGTGGAGTGTATGGAGGAGTAAGCTGAGAGAGAATTCCTTTCTCTTTAAGGTAACCTAGGAACTCGGCACTTAAGTATTCACCACCTCGATCAGATCTTAGTGTCTTGATACTTTTGCCGGTTTGGTTTTCTACTTCATTCTTATACTCTTGAAATTTCTCAAAAGCCTCAGATTTATGTTTCATCGGATAAATGAATCCGTACCTTGAGTAATCATCCGTAAAAGTAATGAAATAAGAAAAACCACCTCTTGCATGTGTAGACATTGAACCACATACATCGCTGTGTATGAGTCCTAAGAGCTCGCTCGCTCTTACTCCATGTCCAGTGAATAGAGTCTTTGTCATCTTTCCTTTGAGACATGATTGACAAGTGGCATAAGTTTGATATTCGAACGAGTCCAAATATCCTTCTCTATGTAACTTAGTCAACCTTCTCTCATTGATGTGACCTAGTCTATAATGCCATAAGAAATCCTTATTTAAATCTGGAGACTTTCTTTTTAGTGTGTTCTGGACATTGAAAATTTGGAGTTGGTTTAAGACATATATACCGTTATCCAGTGTACCGGACCCAATCAAACTATGATTAAGGTGGATGTTAACAACATCACTTACAAACGTGAAATCATAACCTTTATTTGATAACAAGGAAACTGATATGATATTACACGTTAAGCTAGGTACACAAAAACAGTTATGTAAAACCAAAATGTGTCCACTCGTCAATCCCAGGTGATAATCCCCTACGGACACAGCTCCCACGCTAGCTCCGTTAGCAACCATCAGGGTCATATCACCATCCTTCAGCACTCTACGGTTTCTCAGTGCCTGCAATGAATTACATATATGAGATCCTGATCCGGTATCCAATACCCAGGAAGTAGAGTTGATTGGCAGACAATTCTCAATTACAAACACACCTGAAGTCGAAGCCACAGCTTGCTTCGGTTCTTCGTTCTTGGCGTTCCACGCCTTGCAATCTTTCTTCCAGTGCCCTTTCCTATGACAATGGAAGCACTCATCCTGGGCCACTACTGGTACCGCAAACTTTTTCTTTCCCTTCGCTCCCACCTTACTAACACCTCCTCTAGTTTTGGTGGCGGCCTTCTTTTTCCTTCCTTTGGCCCTAGCCTTGGACCCGGAAGAAGAAGCACCGCCAACAAACATAGAGGGTGTTTCCCTTGCTTTCTGCAAGGTGCCCTCTGCACTCCTCAACATGTAAGGAGTTCCGGAAGTTCAACTTCTTTTTTTTGAATGTTGAAATTCAGAATAAACTGGGCGTAGGTGGAAAGAAGAGACTGGAGAATAAGGTCTGTATAGAGCTCATTATCCAAAGTCGTCCCAAAGTCTACGAGCTCTTCTATATAGCCAATCATCTTTAGGACATGTTCTCCTACCGATGATCCGACGGCCAACCTCGCTCGAAACAAGTTCTTAGAGTCTCGTATCATGCTATACGAGATTGCTCTCCATAAAGTTCCTTTGTATGGAGAAATATGGCATCAAGATCCATATCCTCGTGCCTCCTCTGATGTTCATTGTTCATCGAGGCAAGCACGATGAATTTGGCCTTCGCGCAATCATACTCCCAGGTTTTGCGGATTTCCTTATCTGCATTACTGGATTTGGGACCTAGGACTGCAGGTGCCTTAGCGGTGAGGACGTACCCCAATTTGTCATAGGTCAAAGCCATTTTGACATTCCGCAGCCAATCTTTATAGTTTGGCCCGGTCAGTATATTTTTCTCTAAAAGTAACTTAAGTCCAGTCATTTTCAGGGTCGTTGCAAGTAGGAGAGAGAGAAGAAACACGCATGATGCTCTTGCAAATTTAGAGTGGTTTTTAATTTATCTAAACTGGATGGCTCCCACAGTTTCTCGAATCCTTCCTCAAACCATAAAAGAAGAATTAGCCAGGACTATTCTCACTGTACAATACTTGCTTAACCGTTCAGCCAGGCCGGTGTCGGTACTTCGAGGGAGGTTTTCCAACGCTTTCACAAAGTTCCTTAATTAAATAACCTCTTTTCTCTGGGGGCGTAACCCCGCTGACACCTTTCTGGACACCTACTTGGTTTATAGCATTGATCGTTAAGTGACGAATCTCATGATGAGTAGCATATACTCACAGTAGGATCGGGATCCAAATATCATCGTATGATAATGTTGAAGGAATCCTACCAACATTCATCAAACTTCAAATGGTATGCATCTCTTTGCAAATTTCAGTTTCTTTAGAAATTCCCGATATAAATTTTTGCCCCATGCTCTTATGACCTTGGCTTTGGTCAAAATGTTATAAGTCACATGTTAAGTTCTACCCGCCATTATCTTGTCAATTTGAACCCATCCGTACATACCCCTGACTTTGGTCAAATGATAATACGACTGTCCCAAACTAACTCATCTATCTATGCAACAAATGAATACCCAGCAGCTACCAAACACTATGCCTTGACTTTGGCCAAAATGCATAGCTTGAATACTACTGAATACCCAAATGAAATGACGGAGGGCTACGAATGGTTTTGGCGAAACCGTGAACGTAGTGAACTTGATATGACCGAAGAAACCTGATAGCTTTTAAAAGGAGTGGTTAAAGCTCCGCAATTAAAAATATCATCTGTTTTAAAATAACCGAGTGGTTTCTTTTAAATTGTTCCAACGATTCAACTTTTGGTTTATTTTCTTTGCATTAATAATAATGTGTCCCAACATTAACCTATCATTGCAAAAAACAACGAAAATACAGCGTCCTCTTATGCCATCCGCATTTGCCACTGGGTCCCGTCATCACCCGTTAGGTTACTTAACTAACGGCAGAGCGGGGGCTGGGCTAGCGCGGGTGTAAAACATAAGTGATGTCTAAATAACTATCATATATAGATATTGTACATTTGTCAGACGCAATAATAGGCATTCCAGATCGCAGATGAACATTATTGGATATGCAACCAATCAGCGTTTGTTTTGAGCCTGCAACAAAAGACGGATTACACAGTTGTGATGAATAGCCATTACCCCACCCTAGACCCCTACGGGTACGGCAAACTACCCGCCAAGTATCCAAAGTGAAGCGTTCTCCCTCAACAACGTGAGTAGGCCACAAACACATCAAAGTACCCGATAGTTTGTGCACCCCACCTTGGGTCTATCCTAGGAGCAAAAACAGTAAAATGAAATAATACAACGGTGGCTACAACCGCAACCTGGATATGCCCCGCAAAATAATATTACAACATATTACAATAATTTGAATGAATATAACAACCCATCACAAACCCCGGCTAATCATCACAACAGTCCAATACAGTTCATAACCACAAACAGTAAAAACCATTACAGAAATGTGCAACCCCCTGCCAACCGACATACTAGCAGTTAGGGGAGGTTTACGAACACATTATACAATCACAGATATAATCAAATTAGCAAACATCGTAAGATTTCGATCGTGCAAACACTTTAGATTCTACTCCAAAACTTCTCTATGCACCTAAGACTTGAGCAGAAAAATAAACATTCTAGAAATCACAAAAATATCACAGAAGAGTTACTGGAGCAAACTGGGTTGAATCGGCTTCAACTCGGTCGCGGATCCACGGCGGATCGGTGGGATCGACCACGGTTCCGCGGCTGTATGGCCGATTCAGGAACCCATTTTTCTCCAGTAACCTTATAATTCCTTTCTTGTTATTTTAGAGGTCCCTAAAACATTTTTAGGGCCTGTTTTAAAATCGACAGAAATTTAGTGATATCGATGTTTTTTCCGGATCGTTTTGAGTTCGAAATTCTTACGACTTTGCTAATGAGTTAATTATTGTTTAGCGAGGCTCTGATACCACTGTAAGTCGATGTACAACACCCCCATGACTTGCGGGGAGGCAGAAAATTGAAAAACGATCTTGTTCTTTGCATAAACATCGACTAACCGAGAATCTTTGCTAAACTATAACTAACAAAAAACATAGAAGTTATGAACTACTATGATAAGTGATTATACCTAATGAACTGTGTCCTTCTCCTTTTAGTTATCCACGTCCTTCTCGGCCTCCTCCACGTAATAGATGATCCACCCGAGAGCTATACTCCAAGCTTCACCTCTAACTTGAGGTAACTAGGTTTCTTAAAGTGCTAATCTATGTAACCTAGGTGATATAGAGAAGTGTTATGGATTAAATAGTCTTTTCTAATCCTTGGTCTCAACACATGAGAGGGGAGGATTAGGGTTTGAAGAGAGAGAGCTTGAGGAGAGAGAAGGTGAGCAAGAGAATGAGAAGAGATAACGAACTCATTTGAATATATATGAAGCATAATGTTTTATGAAATAAATCAATTAAATCATTTAACAACCATGCTTCATTCATTCATATGAGTGATTCATCCCATGAGTCATTAGATCAATAAATGATGCATTAACTCCATGGATGAATCACACAAATGAGTCATGAACACAATAAATGCAAATGCCACCTTAACTCTCAAGTCACCATCCTTCTAGAAGCTTCTCGCGAAATTACCAGAACGCCCCTCCTATCCGTGAAAACACGGAAAAACTTTAGACTGTATAAATCCAATAACCTGATACTAGAAACTGGCTTAAACCAAAGCCGGCTAGTAAAAACTGTCCGAATGTCGTACGTGCGTAAACACACGTATGTGTCCGAACCCTTTTCGTAAAACCATACGACCTCTATATCGTTTCGCCTGGAGCAGGGAAACTCTCTGTGTGGGACTCTAAAGACTCGACTACTACGCTGGCAGTGGGTTTAACCACAGACCGCAAGCGGCACTAGCTGTACGTAACGGTCCCCAGGTAGATGTCGATAAGAAGGCCGATGAGGAAACCCATCCGAACTCCTACTGAGCCTGATGTGACAATCTCCGTACAGTCCGGTCTGTTCGTCTAAGACTGTCGCATATCGGTCCTAGGGGCGGCAAGCGTCAGTCCCCTAATAGCGGTATAAATCGTGTCGGAGCGTAGCCCATTACACCCTGAGAAACAACTGGAACCTACCAGTAAATCTCGCTTGCCCTGGACAGGGACATTGCGTAATGGCTCTCTGACACAGCGCGATATCATCTCCCAATACCGGGAGAGACGAATCATATCTAACCGCCACTGCCTCCAAGTGCTCGGGACTGCACCCAACTGCTACCTGTTTGCACGACTCCTTTGAGCCGTGGTAGGGTAGCAATCTAAGAACAGTGGGACACACTCGAGGCGAAGTAGCAGTGTCAAGTCTGCGAACTATGCTGTACTCATGTCACCTGGGAACAGTTAACTGACGATGGGTATAATACCAACTAACAGTTCCCCGTGAGTCCTGTCCGGTGTACCCATAATCCAACGAGCACCTGTATACTATCTCCAGTACGACATACCGACGGCTGTGGAACAGACCATCTCCCCAACTGGGATGAGAAGCATACACACTAGTCTACTCCGGAGTATCGATGCCCTGTCTCGATAATCCTACGACTAGGGACCTGAAAAAGGATGTGCTTGTAGACTACCCAGCCCCCACTAGTGTGACTGCCATCACAACGCTGGTAGTCAAGCAAGATCCTAAGAGCTCTATCAATACGTATACTCACATATTAAGATAGATAAAACCAAGTAGCATACTACTATGTTTAGCAAGACTGTTATATAACTGTGAATATCCCAAGCTTCCATTAAGTAATATACAAACTAGTATGATACAATAATGGCCCCTAGGGCATATACACTAACAGAGATTTGCTCCTGTTGAGGATGCTTTACTTTTATCTTATGTTTGTACCCGTTTCGGGGCGAGTTTTCACAAAGGAGGTGCCGCCTAAATTTACTTGAAAACAAATTTAAGTTTTAAAGTTTTGCATCGAGCTTTTAAATGTGTTCTATCTTTCCTTCTTGTAATAGTTTAGATTGCTGGGTTTCTCGGCTTACTTAACCGCGTTACGCCTGTTGACGTTACGTAGTCTAAGTACCGGTCATGTGCCCAAATTTTGGGTCGTGACAGGTCAGTTCTGTGGAAGTTTGTTGGATATCCCAAGTATTCGCAAGGGAATATCTTCTACCACACTGAGGAGCAAAAGGTGTTTCGTTTCTCAGCATGCCACCTTTTGGAAAGGAAATTTCTTGTGAAGAAATTAGTGGTCATGAGGTAGAACAGGAAAGAGTTCCAGCTATACAAACTACGGCTGAAGATTTGGTAGAACCGAAAGATTCAATAGTTCCCAACGAACCATAGTCTCTCCGCCGATCTAGTAGGGTTCCTCACCCACCTGAGAGATACTTCGGTTTTCTCAATAATAGTAGGAGCGAGGATTGCATCATAAGATGATGACCTAACTAGTTTCGAGCAGGCCATCAAGAGTGGTGACTCTGTGAGAATGGCTGGATGCTAAGTGATTTGAGATAGAATCCATATACACCAACAAAGTATGGACTTTGTTTGCTATATCTGAAGGGTTAAATCCCCATCAGAAGCAAGTATATCTTGAGAAGATTACTTTGTGTACATGGAAAAGTTGAGACTTTCAAATCTAAGACTTGTTGCAAAAGGTTCTCGTCATCAACCAGGTGTGGATAATGATGAAACATTTTCTAGTGCCTATGCTTAAGTCCATCTGGATCCTACTTGCCAACTCTACATGTAAGTCCACGGTAGCGCCCCGTCCGTCTAACAGACGCCAAATGCGGAACAAAAAACTTTTTACAACTGGCGCTATCGCGTACTATAACCCGGATCTGCCATTAAAGCTAAACTAACAAACTACAAAGTGGGTAGAAGAGTTATACCGAACGATCCGAGTCCTTCGGTCTTCAACCATCATTCCACGCTTTTTTGCGGCTGCTCCGATCTCCTGAATCTCCAATCTTCTCATCCAGGTGGCACCACGTCGACGGATCTTTAAACGGGCTCCCGCCTCTGAACCGAGGCAACTCGGTCGTCAAGTTTGCTAAAAGAGATGACCAAGATAATGCAAAGAATGAGTAGAATACTTTGTCTTGCTTCGTCCAAAGCCATGGACGAACGGTTAATGAAGTTGCCTTTTGGGATCGATATGAAATGAGAAATGGAGTATACTAATTTCCATGAACCAAAATCCTTAATCTTTTTCAAATAAAATCAATCATCTCTTTAGCAAGAGGGCGCCGGCCATATTTATGGAGGAGGGAGGTGAGTGTAGGAGAGGGGAAGATGGCTATAAGATTAATGAATAAATGAGTCATCTAAACACCTAGTATGAACACATTAAATGAAACAATGATTCATAACACATAGTCATCAAGATATAAATGCTCCATTAATGCACTAAGCCACCTCACCATCCTAGTCACCTACTAGAAGCATCCACACACATGACTCACTCTATGACTCACCCTCAAGAAGAAAAGATAAATCCGTATTTAACCGAATGTTAAATACGGGTGATAGAAAACTGAAAACTGGCAACTTCCAAAAGTGACCCTGAAACGAATTTCAGGATAACCCCGTATCAGTATAAACATACCCGCATTTGTATTACGACCGAATACAAATGCAACTGAGACAAAGATATTAATCTACACAGCATAATACTTGGATCCGGCTTAAACCAAAGCCGACCAGTATTATCTGCCCGAAAAATGACACGTGCGATAATGCACGTGCATTTTCCGAACCTTACCATAAAACCATACGGCCTCTACAACGTTTCGCCCGAACTTGGGAAAGTGTCTGTAGGGGACTCTAATGACTCATCAACATACTGGCACTGGGTGTAACCACTAGCACGTCAGAGGTACGAGCTGTACGTAACGGTTGCCTATGTATTGATTGGAAGGGAAGCTGACGAGCGAACTCATCCATAAACCCTACTGAGCCTAACAGTGACCATATACATACAGTCCGGTCCGTTCGTCTATGAGTATCGCATATCGGCCTAGGGGCTAGTAACGTCAGACCCCCAATAGCAGTATAAGTCATGTCAGAGAGTGGCCCAGAACACCCTGAGATACTACTGGAGTACCTACCAGTAAATCTCCTGCCTTGGCCGAGGGATTTGTGTAATGGCTCTCCTAGACACAGCGCGATCTCACCCCCAATACCGGGAGAGACGAATCCTCTGCCGATCCGCTCACTTGCCTCCATGTGGCTCGGGACTGTACCCAAAAAGGACCTGTTTGCACGACTCCTTTGAGCCGTGGTAGGGTAGAAATCAAAGCACAGTGGGAACTCACACGAGACAAATGACGACCTCAGGTCGATGAACTAACCTGTACACATGTTACCAGGGAACTGCTATCTGACGATATGTATAATACCAACTAGCATGTTCTCGGCGAGTCCTGTCCGGTGTACTCATAACCCAATGAGCACATGTATACATCTTAGGTGATCCAACTGACACTAATAGCTTGTGAGACCGGCCATTGCCCCTCGTCGGGGTCTCGACTGTATACACTAGTCTACTCTGGAGTATCGATGCCCTGTTTCGAAACTCCTACGACTAGGGACACTTTAAGGATGTGCTTACAGACCCCAGCTCCCACGTATATGATCGCTATCATACTGCTGGTAGTCAAGCAAGAATCCTATGGGCTCTATCAATATGCAATAGCGAACTAAAGCATGTATATGATGATAAAGACAAACAAGATAGCATACTATCTGTAGGGTTACTAGGCACACTAACAAGGCTCCACAAGGCATCGACCATGCCAAAATTAAATTTTTTATGTGCCGAACAACCCTAAGCAAGATCGTGTACTAGAGATTAGGGTTTTATATGAATGTAAACTATGTTTACTACTAAGTGAACACGAGATACAATCTTTGTAGATCGGTCCTTCACTTCATTTGCTCCTTGTTGAAGTCCCTTCGCTGCGATCAAGGTACTCCCGGGCTCTTGCATGGCTTTACGAGGCGAAAGATGCGACCTTGCTTGAAGTCTCCGAGGCCGAAGATGATCTACGTCGAGGGAATTCCGACTCAAGCTACTACTTCACTAACTAGAGAATTAGTGAAGTAAACACCCTAAACTAAAGTGCTAATCTAGTAGAGGATGGAGAAATAGGAAGTGGGTTCTCTTTGGAATTTTATTTCTCACAAAGTTTCACTCTTTTTTCAAAACCCTAGCAAGCTTTTTCTCTTGCTCAATGAAGAAGAAGATGAACAAAAGAAAAGAATGAGGATAATTATCAAGTGAGAGTGCTAACCATGGTGAGTGAGTATCATATACTAACTCATGTAGAGACATTACCATGGCTAAGTTTAAATGGTTAGGTTAATAAAAATCTAAGGTAAAACAAATTTAGTGGACTTTGTCAAAGTATCCACAAGCTTCATGCTTATGACAAAATGTCCACTAATTTGTAATTACCTTAAATAATTATTAACCATCATTTAAATATAGAATGGTGTAAGTCTTACACTCCCATGTCTAGTGTATCAACAACCATGATACAATTATATAACACATTTTAATATATATCATATATATAGTAAAGATGTGTACAAGTGAGAAAAAACCCTAAGTGAACATGTGTTAGTTAATGTAAATTAGTATATCAAATATACAATTATACAATAAATTATTAAATCAATCACTTGACTTAATAATCCGGTCATATCACATATAACCGACTAACATCCAATGTATCGACTTATCGAATCAACACTTGATTCGATAACCCGGCTATATCATATATAACCGACCGATACAAAAAGTCGCGAGAATAGAATACGGTATCACATACACGCATTATTCTCGGTCCCGCACATTTCACATATGCGCCCCTATTTCGTTTTGCCTGAGCCAGTAAATCCTCTATATAGGACTCTAAAGACTCGTCAATACGCCGGCAGTAGGTGATGATCACATCACGCACCCACAAGCCGTCAGCGGTACTAGCTGGACGTAACGGCTACCCAGGTATTGAGCGATCAGAAGATCAGCAAGCAAGCCCGCTCCAACTCCTGTAAAAGCCTGCCGGTAACACTTCCCGTACAGTCCAGTCTCCTCGTCTGATATGTCGCATATCAAGTCTAGGGGTGGTAAACGTCAGAACCCAATAACCGATAAGTCGTGCCGATGTGAGGCTCATAACGGGTCGAGAAACTACTGGTAACACTTACCAGTAAATCTCTAAATCAGCCCTGGCCAGGGACTTCCCTGTTACGGCCAATCGAGCACAGCGCAACATCAACCCCCAATACCGGAAGAGACGAAACCCCTCCTATCGCTCATTGCCTCCATGTGACTCGGGACTGTATCCAAAAACCACCGTTTTGCACGCCCTCATGGACGTGGTAAGGTGGAAATCAAAGCACAGTAGGAATCACACAAGACTCTATGACGATCTCGGGTCTACAGACTAACCTGCATAAGTGTCACCAGAGAACTGCCATCTGACGTAAGGTATAATACCATCTGGGAGTTCTCGGCGAGTCCGTCCAGTGTACCCAGTCTCCACATATACCATCTCTGATGTCAAATACCAATGGATATGGGATCATCCATCGCCCATCTCATGGGTCGAGAAGCGTATGCGCTAGTCTACACTAGTATATCGATGCCCCGTCTCGATACACCCACGACTAAGGACCTTGAAGGATGTACTTATAGACTACCATGTCCCCACTAGTATGATCCGCATCATAGTCCAGGTAGTCAAGTACACATCCTAAGGGCTTTACCAACATGTAACGATAAAACAGTATAAAGAGACAAGTATACATGTTAAAGTAAAGTGCAACCAGATAGCATACTATCGTATCGAGCAAGAAAGTCCTCTCTATATATGTCCAAGCATCCAATATAATATATATCATCTGTACAATACTGGCCTCTAGGGCATACATACAACTAACACTATCATCTTGAGCAAGACTGTCATATCGGTATAGGTCCTGCCTCAATCATTGCAATCACGTACCTGCGATCCAATAATTGACTTTGAGGGCACTATCTCCAACAATCTCCCACTTGCACTTAAGGGTAATTATTGCATTGTCGCATACTCACAGCCCGTGTGATACCGAACATCCAACTCCTCTACTAATCAGTTTCACAAAGCTAGTTTGTAAAACTCTTGTGTTCGAGAAATAGCCTCAGCGAGTGGATCCGTCCTGATGTTTCATTCTATGTCTCTCTTAATCTCAAGTTCGCGAAGAAAATCCATCTCCCAAATCGAGTAATACTTGTCTTAGAATATGTCTGAATATCTGATAGGACCTAGTTCATAAATGAACTCCAAATCCAAACTTCTTAGACTGTATCGATAACTGAACCTAACCAGTATCCAGCACCATGCCTCCCACAGTATCCTCTTGAACCACCTGTCCATAATACTGTCCCTCATCAGAGGGAAAACTATAACTCTGACAATCACTCTGTCATCTATGTCAACTTTGAAGCTTGGAATGATAACCGTCTCCCGAAGGAGGCTGCCGTCATCAAATCCGTAGAAAAAACACTTATGTTCTAAAACTGCTCCCTTATGTTTCTTCAGGATTGGATTAATATAAACTTATCGCATCAAGTGCAAAAAAAACAACATCTGGTGTGGTACTTGACATCTCATGATTGACTCAATTACCTAAGCAAGTGATCTGCCAATCATGCACTTCCCTCTCTCCTTTAGTCTCTAAGGCACCTTTAGAGAGGGTGACTCCATCACCTGCAGGTACACCACCATGCTAGGAGTCATCTATTCTAAATACCATTAGAATACTGTCAAAGTACCCAAATTAGGAAACTACCCAAATCTAGATCTAAATACCATATATCTAGTAACCAGAATGTCTGATATTATATACATGTCCTTTGTGAAGAAACAACTGTGTAACAACCATAGTACAACCGACCGTAGTATAGGAATTTTACTTCCTACTCTGTGTATGTCATCTAAATACTAGGACATTACACCCTACTACCTTCTCAACAGATCCATCCCCTATTCTGATGAAGTCAAACCCATAACTCTCACATCAAAATTAGATGATCTTATCTCCTCTATATCTGCTCAAGCCTATAAATAGACATAAGCTACTTGCCCACTATGCTTCCGCTGCTCCCACTGACTACGACAACCCTTTGGAAGAATAATATATACGTACACTTCTAAATCTAGTTTAGAACAACGCTATACTTATCCTCTTGCCGGTTTTCATAGTCTGGAACAACAGTAGTGTCAAGTCTGGGTAAACAAGAACCTCCCTGTCACCGTCCTTGAGGCTACCGAAGTACCTCTCGGGTGTCTGAGGTTACCCACCATATCTGCGGAGCGGCTAATGGAATGTCAAACCTGATTGAATATATAGGTCCTATTAAATTTTCCGTAATCGTTTGCGGTTCTGGAATCACTTCCAGTTCTACCATACTCCCACTGCTGTTTTCTGAAAAAATCCATTTTACTAAAACTGTGGCGAGTCAAGAACAATATCACTATTGATCTTCCCGATGGTAGAAAGTCAACCCTCATCAAGGCCAGGGTCAACCCACAAACTGCCATTACAGAAACGTGCCTTGAGTTATCCAATGTCTGGTTTTAAGCATAAGCTAGACAACTCCCCTTAGCTTAACATCATTAAGATATGAACCATTCTATATATAATATAGAAATAGAGGCACTAATTTAATTGGAACCATATTCAAATCATGCAGCTGTCTCCAGTGCATATCAACTTAATGGAAAGTGGCTACTCAGCATTTACTCAACTTAGGAATCCATCCAATTATGAGTAACCTGAAAGAGAAACGAGTTTCTCAAAACAATTACTATCAACTGAATACCTATCACAAGAATCTACATCTTTGATCTCTTTGAAGAATCCCGATACTTGCGATATCTGGTTCTCTACTTTATTCTTATACCCATAATTTCTCAAAACTTAGACATTGTATTTCTACAAAACACTTGTCTAAAAACTATAGAAGTCATAAGTAAACAGAACATAGTACGAGGACCCACCCCTTTGTCCTGACGGACACTGGACAACATACAATACTGTGTATAAGTCCGCTGAGTTTGAATAACTCAAAACCTGTGTATCGTAGGTTGAAAACTGTACTTATGATTAAGAACTACTCTGTTGTTCAATACTCCTTACCCAATCGTCAACTGATATAGGTAAATGTCAACGACATAATATCAAAAAGTTATATCTCACTTTATAAAAATAAATGTACAGATATATCATTTTGAAATTGGTTCACAACAACGGATATTTAAAACCAAATGCATGCCTGCCAGCAATAACCCAGGCGACTTCCTTAAATATCACCAATTACAACGAATTCCGATATAATGAGGATGATCGCCTAATTTCCAATAACTTACTCCCACTCATCATCTGCAAAACCATACAGATATGAGAATCATACCTGATAAATACATACCCTGGAGTAAGTATCTAATTGGGAAAACAGTTTTCCTTTAACAATGCACTGTAACATGAAAATGTTTCGTAGGGGTATCCTGGTATTCCTAGTAATGCCTCTTCCATATTCCAATTCATGACTTTAACCGTATATATCTTTGCCATCTCTCCAAATTCCTTTATTTGTCTTTAGTCATTATCTTCTGTACACCATCGTTAGGCTAAATAGTTTTCTTCCTTCCCTACCGTTCGGCACTAGCCTATGGTTTGGAAGAAGACTATCCAGTAAGCATAATAGGTGTACTCTCCTAATCCTAGGAGTACTCGCAACTTGAGAGAAGGTGATGATAAAAGACAACTGAATAATACATTTATTCTATTTCTCCCAAACTGGGGGAAAAGCAAAGGTGAAATAGGAGTGGCGATGAAGTATGCAGTTTGGTCGTGAATGATAACAGTCACAATTAACTTTGCCATCTTTCTAATTCCTTTATTTTGTCTTTAGTTATTACCTTCTTTACACCCTACTTAGGCTAATTGGTTTTCTTCATTCCCTACCTTTCGGTACCAGCCTATGGTTTGGAATAAGACTATCCAATAAGCGTAATAGGTGTACTCTCCTAAACTAAGGAGCCCTCGCAACCTGAGAGAAGGTGATAATAAAAGACAACTGAATAAACCAATTCAATTTCTCCTGAACCTGGATCCATCCTCGAGGAAGTCCCTTCGAGTTCGTATATAGCCATACGATGGATCTATCCAATGGAAGTGGATATCCGTAGTAATACGGGGTGTTCTGAGAAATGCAAAGGGTAAAAGAAGGAGCGGCAATGACTTATGCAACTCAGACAATCCAAAAGCCAGTATTTTAAGAAGGTTCGGTCAACTTGGTCACAGAGTCATAGTCTAGGGTCGGTCAAAGGTCGCTGCCAAAGAGAGAGAGAAAAGAAACACTCTACGTGCACTCTAACCTAGATCAGAATGGTTATAACTTTATCTAATCAGGAAACCTCCCACTGTAATCTTAAATTCTCCTCCAAACCTGAAAGAAGAATTAGTCGGGATCACTCGAAGAGTAAACCAACTCATCAGTGAGAATCGGGATCCAACTATCATCGTATGATAACTTGATGGAAGCCACTCAAGCTATCACACTCCAGAAGGTATGCACATACTTGGCAAGTTTCAGTTTCTTTAGAAACTCCCGATGTGATTTTTGCCCCATGCTCTTATAACCTTGGCGTTGGTCAAAATGTCATAAGTCACATGCCAAGTTCTACCCGTCACTGTCCAGGTCAATTTGAACCCACCCGCACATGCCCCTGACGTTGGCCAAATGGCAGAACGACTGTCCCAAACCAACTCATCTATCTATGCAACAGATGAATACCCAGCAACCACCAAACACTATGCCTTGGCGTTGGTCAAAATGCATAGCTTGAATACTACTGAATACCCAAAAGAAATGACGGAGGGCTACGGCTGGTTTTTGGCGAAAAACCTTTAACGTAATGAACTTGATCTTGTTTGAAGGAATCTGATAGCTTTTTATAAATATATAGTGGCGAAAACCTTTTGCTAAAGAGGTCACTCCCGGTGAAGGGATCTCGTCTCTTTTCTCGTGGAATGAGGTGCAGGATATTCCAACTGAATACCGCTATGCAAAGCAACTTGTAATTGACTATAGTAAAGTTACTACCCTGACGTAAACTTCTGCTCAAGGGGTCATTCCTGGTGAAGGGATCTCGGCCCTAGCCTCGTCGAATGAGGTGCAGGATATTCCAACTGAATACCGCTATGCAAAACAAAAGCAAACATCTTTGTAATAACACCTTTTAAAATTTGTTCCAACAACATCAAATATAGGATTGTTTTATACTTGCATTGATAAGAATCAATGCAGTCCCATCAATCAATCACACCAGAAAAGAACGAAAATAAAATGTACGTATATGCCATCCGCATTCGTCACTGGGTCCTGTCATCACCCGTTAGGTTACTTAACTAACGACAGAGCGGGGGCTGGACTAGCGCGGGTGTAAAACATATACAACATCTAATAGTATATATACCAATATACAATAATCGCTCCAGGCGTGATAATATGCAACATTACAGAAAATTAATAAGCATCACAGAACAATACAAATAATCTGGGATCCCCGGGTTTCACAGAGCCGCTACTGAAACCCGACGTTCCCCTGGTCGTGTGGATAGCCTGTGCAATGAAACCTAGACCCTTACGGGTGCGGCAAGTTACCCGCCAAAACCTGAAGCGAGGTAGTCCCCACAACATAGTGAATGGAACACCCGGCACTTCACGGAATCCGGTAAATTGAGCACCCCTCCTTGGGTCAACCTGTACCCCCTACGAGTGTGGCGAATAGTTTGCCAATTCTAGAGTGAGGTCCCTTTGCCTCTCAAAGCCATGAGATACGGACCCGTTGCCCTCCAGAACCCGGCTAGACGTGCACTCCGTCGCGGGGTAAACCTAGTACAGAAATAAAAATATGTACAACGGGTACATCGACCTCAACCCGGTCGTGCCCCTAAAAGAATATTATACAACAGGCAGTGACTGTTGGAGATAGTGCCCTCAGAGTCAATTATTGGATCACAGGCACGTGATTGCAATGATTGAGGAAGGACCTATCCCGGTAGGACAGTCTTACTCAAGATGATAGTATGCTATCTGGTTTATCTTTATCATCGTGTACTGCTTTAGGTGACCTGATAGGTCGCTATTACACGTTGATAGAGCCCTTAGGATTCATGCTTGACTACCAGCAGTATGAGGGCGATCATATACGTGGGAGCTGGGGTCTGTAAGCACATCCTTAAAAGGTCCCTAGTCGTGGGAGTTTCGAGACAGGGCATCGATACTCCAGAGTAGACTAGTGTATACAGACGAAACCCCGACGAGGGGTGGTGGCCGGTCTCACAAGCCACTGGTGTTAGTTCGTTCACCTAAAATGTATACAGGTGCTCATTGGGTTATGAGTACACCAGACAGGACTCGCCGGGAACATGCTAGTTGGCCTTATACCTGACGTCAGATAGCAGTTCCCTGGTGACAAGTGTACAGGTTAGTTTATCGACCTGAGGATCGTCATTTGTCTCGTGTGAGTTCCCACTGTACTTTGATTACTACCCTACCACGCTCAAAGGAGACGTGCAAACAGGTTTTAGTTGGGTACAGTCCCGAGCCACATGGAGGCAGTGAACGGATCTTCGGGGGTTCGTCTCTCCCGGTATTGGGGGTGAGGTCGCGCTGTGTCTAGGAGAGTCAGAACATGAAAAGTCCTTGGCCAAGGCAGGAGATTTACTGGTAGGTATTCCAGTAGTATCTCAGGGTGTTCTGGGCTGATCTCTGACACGACTTGTACCGCTTTTGGGGGTCTGACTTTTACCAACCCCCTAGGCCCGCCATGCGATGCTCATAGACGAACGGACCGGACTGTACGGATATTATCACTAACAGGCTCAGTAGGGTGTCAGGATGAGTTCGCTCATCGACGTCCCTTTTGGTCAATAGCTGGTAGCTCGTCACGTATGGCTAATACCTCTGACGTGCTAGTGGTTAAATCCACAGCCATAGTATTGACGAGTCTTTAGAGTCCCCCACATTCAGTTGCTCAAGTTTTCGGGCGAAATGCTGTAGAGGCCGTATGGAGATATGGCAGGGTTCGATCAGATACGTGCGGTATTGCACGGATCAGGATCGGACGGATAATACTAGCAGGCTTTGGTTTAAGCCGGATCCTAGTATAGTACAGAGTAGATTTTGTCTCATTGCATTTGTATTCGGTCGGAATACAGATGCGAGTGTGTATGCACAGTAGCGGGTTTTCCTGTAATTTATTACGGGACCAGTTTTCTGGAGTTGCCAGTTTGCTTTCCGTTTCGGCCAATTTCATTTGTATCTTTCATTGGCCGAAGATTGGTGGAGGAGGGCTTATTTGCATTTGTACAAATAAGCATTTGTGGAGGGTGTTCTTTGCATTTTGTTGGATCATGATGGTTGCACCATCCCTTGACCATTTGACTTCTTCTTTCATGATGGCTTGACTTTGTGATGAGATGATGAGGTTGGTGGAGTGTGGGTTTGTGTTTTGTGATCATTTTCTTTCATGATATCATTTGATCTCTCTCTCACTTGCATTATTGAGTGGCTCCCTTCATTTTGATACACACTCCTCTCATTCTCTCTATGCATGGCCGGCCACTAAAGGGGTGGGGGTTGATTCATTTTGGTGTGGGATTTTTCACTCTCTTGATGCTTGCAAAAATCCCCAAGTTGATCTCTAAAAGTTCATATCTCCTATCCTCCACTAAAAGGAAACATCCACTACCCCAAATGAGACATAGCTCACTACACCATTCTACAGCAAATCTTGGGCACGTCGACTCGCCAACTTCATGCCCGAGTTGCCTCGGTATAGAGGTGGGAGCCTGTAAAAGAAGCAGGCGACGTGGTGCCCTTCCGGCGAGGAGGTGGAGACCGGACATTCCGCGGGAGATCGGGACGACGGCGAGAAGACCGAAGGACACGGATCGCTCGGTATATCTCTCTTCCCCATCTTGTAGTTAGCTAGGACTAGTTTAATGGCACGATCCGGGTTTATAGTGCGCGGTGGTGCCAGTATTTGAAAAGTTAAAGTTTAGCATCGCTTCCGCATTCCGACGTCGGATTGATGGATGGGGCGCCGCCGTGCACTTACAGTGGTATCAAAGCCTCGCCATTAACATAGTCTAGCTTTGTCTAATGTGTTTTACATTTCCGATCGAACAATTTTCCGAAAACCCGATATCATGCACATCAGTTTTCTGTCGATTGATTTTTGGCTCCAAAAATTTTTCAGTGTGTTGCAGAATGATGTACAGGGAAAGATAAGACTTCTATGAAAATTTGGTAAACTGATGCTGTAAGATGACCGCGGAACCGCGGCCAAACCCCCCTTTCGGCCGTGGTTCCGCCGCAGTACAGTCCCTTCAGTGCACCCATTTTGCACAGTGATCTTTAAACAGTGAAATTGGGGTTTTGGAATATTATTTTTGGGCCCAGAATTTCTTTAACTGCTACAGTAATGCTTGGGGCCCACTTGGTAAAATTTGATCGATCGGATATTTTAACATATTAGTTCACAGTTTTTACATTATATCTGCGACCGTGAACGTCACTTGATCGGTAAATCCTGTCTAACTGCTATAGCCCGGTTAGACGGATTTGCGAGCGTGACATTCACGTTGATGTTCTGTGTTATGCTGTGATGTTGCGGATCGGTCGTGGGGGATAGCCTGGTTGCAGTGGTAGTACAGTTTTGTTGTATTATGTACATTTGATATTGCGGGGCGAGCGTCCGACATGTGGACTTCCGTCACTTCCTGTTTGTATTATTCTTTTGGGGCACGACCAGGTTGCGGTCGATGTACCCGTTGTATGTATATTTTACTTTCTGTACTAGGATTACCCCAAGGAGGGGTGCACGGATAGCCGGGTTCTAGAGGGCAACGGGCCCGCATCTCATGGCATTGAGACGGAGGGGGCTTTACTCTAGAATTGGCGAGCTATTCGCCGCACTCGTAGGGGATACAGGTTGACCCAGGAGGGGTGCCTAAGTTACCGGATTCCGTGAAGTGCTGGGTGGTCCATTCACGTTGTTGAAGGGGGCTGCCTCGCTTCAGGTTTTGACGGGTAACTTTCCGCGCCTGTAGGGGTCTTGGATTTCATTGCACAGGCTATCCACACGACCAGGGGAACGTCGAGTTTCAGTAGTGGCTCTGTGAAACCCGGGGATCCCAGATATCTATATTGTTCTGTGATGCTGTACATTTCTGTAATGTTGCATTTTATCACGTCTTGAGTGAAATATTATATATTGATATATATACTGGTAGATGTTGTATATGTTTTGCATCCGCGCTAGTCCAGTCCCCGCTCTGTCGTTAGTTAGCTAACCTAACGGGTAATGACGGGACCCAGTGGCGAATGCGGATGGCATATACATACGTCATTATTTTCGTTCTTTGTGGTGTGATCAATTGATGGGACTGCGTTGATTCGGATCAATGCAAGTTAAAAACAAACCTATTTTGATGTTGTTGGAACACCTTTCAAAAAGCTGTTATTGCAAGGACGTTCTCTTTTGTTTTGCATCGTGGTATTCAGTTGGAATATCCTGCTCCTCAGTCGACGAGGCTAGGGCCGAGATCCCTTCACCGGGAGTGACCCCTTGGACAGAAGTTTGCGTCAGGGCAATAACTTCACTATAGCCGATTACTTTTGCTTTGCATCGTGGTATTCAGTTGGAATATCCTGCACCTCATTCTACGGGGAAAGAGCCGAGATCCCTTCACCGGGAGTGATCTCTTTAGCAAAGGTTTTCGTCACTATATTTTTTCAAAGCTATCCGGTTCCTTCAACGATATCAAGTTCATTACGTTAAAGGTTTTCGCCAGAAACCATTCGTAGCCCTCCGTCGTTTCATATGGATAGTCAATAGTATTCAAGTTGTGTTTGTTGGCTATAGTCAAGGCACAGTGTTTGGTAGCTGTTGGGTGTTTATATGTAGCATAGATAGATGCGTTGGTTTGGGACAGTCGTATAGCCTTGTTGGCCCTAGTCAAGGGCTTGTACGGGTGGGTTCAAATCAACCTGGACAATGACGGGTAGAACTTGACATGTGACTTATGATTTGTTGGCCTTAGTCAAGGTCATAAGAGCATGGGGCAAAAATCCACATCGGGAGTTTCTAAAGAAACTGAAACTTTCCAGATATGCACATACCTTCTGGAGTGTGATGACATGAGCGGATTCCGTCACGTTATCATGCGATGATAGTTGGATGCCGATTCCCACTGATGAGTTGGTTTACTCCTCGGGTGATCCCGACTAATTCTTCTTTTAGGTTTGGAGGAGAATTTGACGGTACAGTGGGAGGTTTCCAGATTAGATAAATTGGTAACCATTCTGATCTAGGTTAGAGTACACGCTGAGTGTTTCTTTTCTCTCTCTCTGGCAGCGACCATTGACCCGACCCTAAGACTATGACTTAGTGACCAATATTAACCAAACCTTCTTTAACACTGGCTTTTGGATTGTCCGAGTTGCATACCTCATTGCCACTCCTACTTTTACCCTTTTCTTCAGGACACCCCGTATTACTACGAACGTCCACTTCCATTGGACAAAACCATCGTATGGTTAGATACGAACTCGAAAGAATTTATTCGAGGATGGTTTCAGGTTCTGGAGAAAACGAATAGGACTATTCAGTTGTCTTTTCCTTTTACCTTCTCTCGGGTTGCGAGTACTCCTTGGTTTAGGAGATAGTACACCTATTACGCGAATTGGATAGTCTTCTTCCAAACCTTAGGCTGGTACCGAACGGTGGGGAATGAAGAAAACCAATTAGCATAACGATGGTTTACAAAAGGTATTAAGAAAAGACATAACAAGGGATTAGTAAGAGGGCAAAGTAAATTGCGACTGATTTTCACGACCAACCAGGTATTTCTTCGCCAATCCTAAAATCACCTTTGTATTTCTCCAGGACACTCCGTATCACTACGAAGATCCACAGTTTATTGGATACTCCATCGTATGGTTATATACAAACTCGAAAGGAACTTGTTCCAGTTCGGGGATGGATTCTGGTTCAGGAGAAATAGGAATAAGGTTTATTCGGTTGTCTTTTATCTTCACCTTCTCTCGCATTGCGAGTGTTCCTAGGATTAGGACAGTACACCCATTATGCTTATTGGATAGTCTTCTTCCAAACAATAGGCTGGTGCCGAACGGTAGGGAAGGAAGAAAACCATTTGGCCTAAAGGGGTGTACAGAAGGTAATGACTAAAGACATAGAAAGGGATTTGGAAATATGGCAAAGAATCACATGGTTACAGTTGTGAATATGGATAATGGAAGAGGCATTACTAGGGATACCGGGATACCCCATCGAAACATTTCAATGTTTCAGTTTCACTGTGTACTGTTAAAGGAAAACTGATTTCCCGATTAGATACTTACTCCAGGGTATGTATTTACCAGGTATGATTCTCACATCTGTATGGTTTTACAGATGATGAGTGGGAGTAGGTTAGTGGGAATTAGGTGATCATCCTCATTATATCGGGATTCGTTGTAATCGGTGATATTTGAGGAAATCACCTGGGCTGTTTGCCGGTCGGTAAATATTTGGTTTTGAATATCCGCTGTTATGCACCAATTTCAAATCGATGTATCTGTACGTCTATTTTCATAGAGTGAGATATAACTTTTTGAAATTATGTCTATGACATTTACCTATATCAGTGGATGGTTAGGTAAGGAGCATTAAACAGCGGTGTAATTCTTCATAACCATAGTACAGTTTTCAACCTACGACACACAGTGAATGAGTTATCAGACTCAAAGGACTTATACAGAGTATTGTATGTTGTCCAGGGTCCATCAGGACAGAGGGGTTGGTCCTCGTACTATATTCGGTTTACTTATAACTTCTCTAGTTTTTAGACAGGTGTTTCGTAGAAACACAGGGTCCGAATTTTGAGAAGTTATAGGTATTGGAATAAAATAGAGAACCAGGTGTTGCAAGTATCGGGATTCTTCAAGTTGATCGAAGATGTAGATACTTATGTATGGTATTCAGTTGATAGTAATAATTAAGAGATCTTGCTTCTCTTTCAGGTTACTCATAATTGGAAGCATTCCTAAGTTGAGTAACGTTGATCGGCCTCCTTCCATTTAGTTGACATGCACTGGAGACAGCTGCATGATTTGAATCTGGTTCAATTAAATCAGTGCCTCTGGTTCTATATTGGATATAGAACAGTTCATATCTTAACGATGTTAAGGTACGGGGAGTTGTCTGCCTTATGCTTAAAACCAGACTCTGGATAACTCAAGGCACGTTTCTGTAATGGCTGTTTGTGGATTGACCCAGGCTATGATGAGGGTTGACTTTCTACCATCTGGAAGATGAATAATGATATTGTTCTTGACTCGCCACAGTTTTATTAAAAATGGATTTTTTAAGAAAAACAGTAGTGGGAGTATGGTAGAACTGGAAGTGATTCGAGAACCACAAACGATTACTGAAGATTTCATAGGAACCTAAAGATTCAATCTGGATTGACATTCCATTGGCCACTCCGCAGATAAGGTGGGTAACTTCAGGCACCCGAGAGGTACTCCGGTAGCCTCAAGGACGGTGACAGGGAAGTTCTTGTTTACCCAGACTTGCCATTGCTGTTGTTCCAGACTGTGAGACCCGGCAGGAGGATAAGTATAGCGTCGTTCTAAACTTGCTTTAGAAGTGTACGTTTATATGACTCTGCCAGAGGGTTGTCGTAGTCAGTGGGAGCAGCGGAAGCATTGGTGGACAGGTGGCCTATTTCAATTTATAGACTAAAGCAGATATAGCGGAGATAGATCATCTATTTCTGATGTGACAGTCATAGGTTAGACTTCATCAGAATAGGGGATGGATCAGTTGAGAAGGTAGTAGGGTGTGATGTCATGGTATTTGGATGACATACACAGAGTAGGAAGTGCTATTCCTATACTACGATCGGTTATGCTTTGGTCGTCACACAGTGGTTACTCCACATGGGACTTGGACATTATATCAGACATACAGGTTACTAGATCTATGGTTTTAGATCTAGATTTCGGTGGTTTCCCAATCAGGATACTTAGACAGCATTCTAAGAGTATTTAGAATGGACGACTCCTGGCACGGTAGTGTACCTGCAGGTGACGGAGTCACCCTCTCTAAAGGTGTCTTACAGACTAAAGGGGAGAGGGATGTGCATGATTGGCAGATCACTTGCTTCGGAAATTGAGTCAATCATAAGATGTCAAGTACCACACCAGATGTTGTTTTTGCACTAGATGCAGTAAGTTGACATTGATCCTATCCTAGAGAAACAGTCGGAAACGGTTTTAGAACATAAGTGGATGTTCTAGGGATATGATAACGACAGCCTCATTCGGGAGACAGTTATCATTCCAGGCTTCCAAGGTGACATGTACGACAAGGAGGTTGTCAGAGTTATAGTTTTTCCTTCTGACGAGGGGCAGTATTTTGGACAGGTGGTCCAAGGCAATACTGAGGGAGGCATGGCGCAGGATACTAATTAAGTTCAGTTGACGATACAGTCTAAGAAGTTTGGATTTGGAGTTCATTTATGAGCTAGGTCCCATCAGACATCCAGACACATTCTCGGACAGGTATTGCTCATTTCGGGAGATGGCTTTCTCCGCGAACATGAGATATAGAGAGACATAGAAAGAAACATCAAGGCGGATCCACTCACTGAGGCTATTCCTCGAACGCAATAGTTTCGCAAACGAGTTTTGTGATACTGACAAGTAGAGGAATTGGGTGTTCGGTATCACACGGGCTGTGAGTATGCGACATCGCAATAATTAGCCTTGAGTGCAAGTGGGAGATTGTTGGAGATAGTGCCCTCAGATTCAATTATTGGATCACAGGCACGTGATTGCAATGATTGAGGAAGGACCTATCCCGGTAGGACAGTCTTACTCAAGATGATAGTATGCTATCTGGTTTATCTTTATCATCGTGTACTGCTTTAGGTGACCTGATAGGTCGCTATTACACGTTGATAGAGCCCCTAGGATTCATGCTTGACTACCAGCAGTATGAGGGCGATCATATACGTCGGAGCTGGGGTCTGTAAGCACATCCTTAAAAGGTCCCTAGTCGGGGGAGTTTCGAGACAGGGCATCGATACTCCAGAGTAGACTAGTGTATACAGTCGAGGCCCCGACGAGGGGCGGTGGCCGGTCTCACAAGCCACTGGTGTCAGTTCGTTCACCTAAGATGTATACAGGTGCTCATTGGGTTATGAGTACACCGGACAGGACTCGCCGGGAACATGCTAGTTGGTCTTATACCGGACGTCAGATAGCAGTTCCCTGGTGACATGTGTACAGGTTAGTTCATCGACCTGAGGATCGTCATTTGTCTTGTGTGAGTTCCCACTGTACTTTGATTACTACCCTACCACGCTCAAAGGAGACGTGCAAACAGGTTTTAGTTGGGTACAGTCCCGAGCCACATGGAGGCAGTGAGCGGATCTTCGGGGGTTCGTCTCTCCCGGTATTGGGGGTGAAGTCGCGCTGTGTCTAGGAGAGTCAGAACATGAAAAGTCCTTGGCCAAGGCAGGAGATTTACTGGTAGGTATTCCAGTAGTATCTCAGGGTGTTCTGGGCTGATCTCTGACACGACTTGTACCGCTTTTAGGGGTCTGACTTTTACCAACCCCCTAGGCCCGCCATGCGATGCTCATAGACGAACGGACCGGACTGTACGGATATTATCACTGACAGGCTCAGTAGGGTGTCAGGATGAGTTCGCTCATCGACGTCCCTTTTGGTCAATAGCTGGTAGCTCGTCACGTATGGCTAATACCTCTGACGTGCTAGTGGTTAAATCCACAGCCATAGTATTGACGAGTCTTTAGAGTCCCCCACATTCAGTTGCTCAAGTTTTCGGGCGAAATGCTGTAGAGGCCGTATGGAGATATGGCAGGATTCGATCAGATACGTGCGGTATTGCACGGATCAAGATCGGACGGATAATACTAGCAGGCTTTGGTTTAAGCCGGATCCTAGTATAGTACAGAGTAGATTTTGTCTCATTGCATTTGTATTCGGTCGGAATACAGATGCGAGTGTGTATGCACAGTAGCGGGGTTTTCCTGTAATTTATTACGGGACCAGTTTTCTAGAGTTGCCAGTTTGCTTTCCGTTTCGGCCAATTTCATTGGTATCTTTCATTGGCCGAAGATTGGTGGAGGAGGGCTTATTTGCATTTGTGCAAATAAGCATTTGTGGAGGGTGTTCTTTGCATTTTGTTGGATCATGATGGTTGCACCATCCCTTGACCATTTGACTTCTTCTTTCATGATGGCTTGACTTTGTGATGAGACGATGAGGTTGGTGGAGTGTGGGTTTGTGTTTTGTGATCATTTTCTTTCATGATATCATTTGATCTCTCTCTCACTTGCATTATTGAGTGGCTCCCTTCATTTTGATACACACTCCTCTCATTCTCTCTATGCATGGCCGGCCACTAAAGGGGTGGGGGTTGATTCATTTTGGTGTGGGATTTTTCACTCTCTTGATGCTTGCAAAAATCCCCAAGTTGATCTCTAAAAGTTCATATCTCCTTTCCTCCACTAAAAGGCAACATCCACTATCCCAAATGAGACATAGCTCACTACACCATTCTACAGCAAATCTTGGGCACGTCGACTTGCCAACTTCGTGCCCGAGTTGCTTCGGTATAGAGGTGGGAGCCCGTAAAAGAAGCAGGCGACGTGGTGCCCTTCCGGCGAGGAGGTGGAGACCAGACATTCCGCGGGAGATCGGGACGACGGCGAGAAGACTGGAGGACACGGATCGCTCGGTATATCTCTCTTCCCCATCTTGTAGTTAGCTAGGACTAGTTTAATGGCACGATCCGGGCTTATAGTGCGCGGTGGTGCCGGTATTTGAAAAGTTAAAGTTTAGCATCGCTTCCGCATTCCGGCGTCGGATTGACGGCCGGGGCATCGCTGTGCACTTACAGTGACGGCAGTCCACATGTTGGACGCTCGCCCCGCAATATCAAATGTACAAATAAATCCAATCTGTACTATCATTGCACCCTGCTATCCACCATGACAAATCCGCAACATTACAGCACAACACAGAACAGCAACGCGAATGTCACGTTCGCAAATCCGTCTAAAAGAACTATAGCAATTTAGACGCGGTTTACCGCTCGAATGACATTCCCGGTCGGAGATATAAAGTAAGTACTGTAAACTAACAAGTTTAAATTTCGATCGACAAAATTTCCCGAAGTGGGCCCCACGTACATCTGCTGTACAGTAACAAAATCTGGGCCCAAAAGAACAGTACCAGAAATCACAATTTCCAACAAAGAAACACCAGAAGAAAGATGACCAAGTGAATCACCAAGTCAGCCGCGGTTCCACGGTCAAAGCCAGGCTTTGACCGCGTTTCCGCGGCCGTACGGTCGGTTCACTTGATCGTATTTCTTCTGTACTCTTTTAAAAGCCTGCTTGATTTTCTGGTATACTCAAAATAATTTTTAGACACTGTTTAAAATCGACAGAAACTTTAACCCTTGGAGATTGCAATTTTGAAAATTCCGTCCGATCGATATTTTAAACGCGTTAGCACAAGTTAGTATAGCTTAATGGTGAGGCTCTGATACCACTGTAAGTCCACGGTAGCGCCCCGGCCGTCTAACAGACACCAAATGCGGAACAAAAAACTTTTTACAACTGGCGCTATCGCGTACTATAACCCGGATCTGCCATTAAAGCTAAACTAACAAACTACAAAGTGGGTAGAAGAGTTATACCGAACGATCCGAGTCCTTCGGTCTTCAACCATCATCCCACGCTTTGTTGCAGCTGCTCCGATCTCCTGAATCTCTAATCTTCTCGTCCAGAGGAAGGGAGGGCCATATTTATGGAGGAGGGAGGTGAGTGTAGGAGAGGGGAAGATGACTATAAGATTAATGAAGAAATGAGTCATCTAAACACCTAGTATGAACACATTAAATGAAACAATGATTCATAACACATAGTCATCAACACATAAATGCTCCATTAATGCACTAAGCCACCTCACCATCCTAGTCACCTACTAGAAGCATCCACACACATGACTCACCCTATGACTCACCCTCAAGAAGAAAAGATAAATCCGTATTTAACCGAATGTTAAATACGGGTGATAGAAAACTGAAAACTGGCAACTTCCAAAAGTGATCCTGAAACGAATTTCAGGATAACCCCGTATCAGTATAAAAATACCCGCATTTGAATTACGACCGAATACAAATGCAACTGAGACAAAGATATTATATCTACACAGCATAATACTTGGATCCGGCTTAAACCAAAACCGACCAGTATTATCTGCCCGAAAAATGACACGTGCGAAAACGCACGTGCATTTTCCGAACCTTGCCATAAAACCATACGGCCTCTACAACATTTCGCCCGAACTTGGGAAAGTGTCTGTGGGGAGCTCTAATGACTCATCAACACACTGGCACTGGGTATAACCACTAGCACGTCAGAGGTACGAGCTGTACATAACGGTTGCCTATGTATTGATTGGAAAGGAAGCTGACGAGCGAACTCATCTATAAACCCTACTGAGCCTAACAGTGACAATATACATACAGTTCGGTCCGTTCGTCTATGAGTATCGCATATCAGCCTAGGGGCTGGTAACGTCAGACCCCCAATAGCAGTATAAGTCGTGTCAGAGAGTGGCCCAGAACACCCTGAGATACTATTGGAGTACGTACCAGTAAATCTACTGCCTCGGCCAAGGGCTTTATGTAATGTCTCTCCTAGACACAGCGCAATCTCACCCCCAATACCGGGAGAGATGAATCCCCTGCCGATCCGCTCACTTGCCTCCATGTGGCTCGGGACTGTAACCAAAAAGGACCTGTTTGCACGACTCCTTTGAGTCGTGGTAGGGTAGAAATCAAAGCACAGTGGGAAATCACACGAGACAAATGACGACCTCAGGTCATGAACTAACATGTACACATGTTACCAGGGAACTGCTATCTGACGATATGTATAATACCAACTAGCATATTCCCGGTAAGTCCTGTTCGGTGTACTCATAACCCAATAAGCACCTGTATACATCTTTGGTGATCCAACTGACACCAATGGCTTGTGAGACCGGCCATTGCCCCTCGTCGGGGTCTCGACTGTATACACTAGTCTACTCTGGAGTATCGATGCCCTGTCTCGAAACTCCCACAACTAGGGACACTTTAAGGATGTGCTTACAGACCCCAGCTCCCACGTATATGATCGCCATCATACTGCTGGTAGTCAAGCAAGAATCCTATGGGCTCTATCAATTTGCAATAGCAAACTAAAGCATGTATACAATGATAAAGATAAACCAGATAGCATACTATCATCTCGAGCAAGACTGTCATATCGGAATAGGTCCTGCCTCAATCATTGCAATCACCTACCTGCGATCCAATAATTGACTTTGAGGGCACTATCTCCAACACTACATACCATGACTACGATATCTGGCGGTTGGGTGTCATGACTGCATTTCTAAATAGTGATTTAGAAAAGAGCGTCTATAAGTACACAGCCAGAGGCCTTCGTAGACAGTGAGAGCAGCGGAAACGTGTGCAAGTTGCTTTATGGGATAAAGCAAACATCGTGGAGTTGGAACATCTGTTTTGATGTGGTAGTCAAAGAGTTTGACTTCATCAAAATGGTAGATGAACCTTGTATATACAAAAAGGTAGTTGGGAGTATGGTGGTGATCCTCGTATTGTACGTGGATGACATACTCTTGATAGGAAAGGTGTTTCCTATGCTACACTCGGTCAATCTCCTCTTATCATAAAGATTCTCCATATAGGATAAGGTGATACCTCCTAAATCATGGGTTTTGGATTTATGAGATAGATCTAAGTGGTTGTTAGGATTCTCACTAGGTGTATGTAATAACCGAGTCCAATTTTACAAATTTCTGTTACCGTATGTGTAGTGTGTGGTATTTATTTCATTTATGCTGCTTAGACTGTTACCAGTTATAGTTTACACCGACATATCATATTCTGCATATAACAATTTAAGTCATTTAAAATAAATTAAAATATTCGACATGGCCTGCTTGACACCCCTAACCTTGTGGTAGCGTCCTTGCATCGTGTTCTCGTCCCGTTCAGTGAAACGGACGTGTTTGGACGGCTACGCGCACGTGCGTGCGATCGTTCTTGGGGGTATGCTTTTTAGTTATAAAATCCTTCATTTTAATTTTCGAACCCGCCAATAATTTTCATTTTTGGAATTCAAATTTTTTGACCCGACCCGGGCGCAATTCTGAAATATTTTGTATTTTCGCCAAATCCTATTTTTCTAATTTTTAAAAATCAGCCAAAGTGGTTGTTTAGACTGTTATCAAATTTTAAACCAATAAAATTATTCAAATAATATTGTACGCTGAAGATCTCTTTCCCCTACTGTTCCCAGATTTGAAAATCTTTTATAAATTTTCCTAACAAATCAACACCAGAAAATCCTTAATCCCTAAATCAAATTTTATCCCAGCCAATCCAAAACGTTTCTTTAACCCGGGCCCCACCGTCTCTCACTCTCTCTCTTTTCCCCTTCTCTCTCCGCCTCTTTCTCGCTCACCCCCACTACGAGACAATTCTCTCTCTCCTCCTCTTTCTCTCTCCTCTCGTTTCTCTCTCTCTCCCCTCTCGCGCCCGATTCTTGCTCCTCTCGCGGTGCGCGAGAATCCCGTCATCGCCCCCTCTCTTCTGATCACCTCCCTTCTTATCTTCTCCTTCTTCTTCTTAACCCATGCACGAGCACTGAAAGAAAGAAAACCTTAACCCTAGCCGCCTCTGCCTCGTCGCCATCTCCACCTCATCTTCTTCATCTCAACCTCCTCCTCCTCGTCTTCATCTTCTTCCTCTTCTTTTCCTTCTCCCGATCCTCGCCCCTGCACACACACCCGAGAAAAACCCTACAACCATAACTCCTTTCTGCACCACCACCTCGTCGCTGCCGACTCCTTCGTCTTATCATCACCTTCTTCCTCTCCCTCATCTTCCTTCCCTTCTTCTCGTTCATCTTTCTCTCTCTCTCTGTTAAACCCTGCACACCCACAGCAGCAGCAACCCACTTTTCCCGAGCACCCTGCAACCTCGCCGGAGCTTCGCCGACCACCACCGTCGACACACCATACCGTCTTCCTAACCATAGTAAGTCTCCATCTTCCTCTCCTCTCTCTTTCCATTCTTTTCTTCTCTTTTTCCATGCACCTTTTCTATTGTATTGTGATGTTTACTGTTTTTTGGGTTCGCCGGAATCCGACCGTGCCGGCGACGATTCCCGACGATCCAGCGAGGAACTCCGACCCGTGTGTTTCCACTGTTCGTCGTTCGGACTCATTCCGTGTACCGTGCGCGCGTCGCGATTTTTCCCCGCCAACGCGTAACGTTCCGTTTTCCGTTTTCCGTTTCGCGACCCGTCGAGGCAAGTTAATCTTGCTACATGCTATTTGAATCATTCTATACCTATTTTATATATATAACATACCTGTAGTTTGAATTTAGCACCCCATGCATCGTTTTATAACATTTCGATGTTCCGTTTGCATCTGTTTATATTATTTCAGATCTAGAACTTGAAAGGTAACCATTGCATTCAGTTTACTAAGCATACATAATCATATTTAAAGGTTAAATCATATAATCATAATTGTTTATTAGTTATATTACCCTTTTTTGTAGTTTTGCCCCATCGGACGACCGATTGCATACCTTTAGCTTTATTCACATTCAATTGCATCTCTAGATTATTTTAATACATATTAATATGATTTTATCATCCACACGTGTTATACTGCATCCCTGAAACGTTAAAAGTATTCCTTAAGCCGAACTGATAACTGTGCAACTGAGTAGTTTAATCTGCACCTATTGCTATCATGTTACTGTGCCCGTTTATTGCTCTGACAGTACCATGCTTGTTTATTCATAACCATGATTATGTTAGTCGATTATGAGCATCCACATGTTATCTTAAACACCCTGACATGACTTGCTACACACATTACTTGACCTGACATGGTACCGTATACTCTTTACATGACATGACATCTAAGTACACTACTCGACTTGACCTGATGTACCATGGCTTTACCTGTTACCTGATCTTGTGTCTAATGACAACAAACCTGACATGTAGTTCTCACGGACCGTTCCTGTTGTCTATCCAGACAAACCTGCTCTTACCTGATCCTGTGTTGATATTAGTTCTTGATTACTGAATACCTGACTTGAACACTTATAACTTGAGGGTATGAGGAAATCAATGATGAAACCTGACTTGTAACTCAACAGTTCGATACCTGTTCTGATCAGTCTTACAGGCTAGGCCAGCCCCGGAGTGATGATGCTGACATCACTCATCTGTACTTGCTACCTTCTATTGCCTAGCGGCACGTCTCAGATTCAGCCCGAGAATCTTGACCGTGGTCCCGGGCACGCACGGGATACTATTGAGTTCCATAGATGATTCATCAAATTGATTTCCAAGACTTGAGAGTAGAAAACCCAATAGAACAGATTAGTTTACTCACTGCACACTACCTTTCACTGCCCTGATTTATATTACTGTCATCCATGCTTTTCATTCATGATTATATTTGCATTTCCTGTTACTCTGTTTATATTTTATTACTTGATGACATGGCGCGCTGACGTCTGGGTTTTGCATGGCCCAGATTCCGTACCTTTGCTGCAGTCCGAGCAGGAGTACTTCAGCCAGCAGGCTGAGCTGTGAGGTGTCGGTAGTAGTTAATCCTTTATTTTCTGCATTTTATTCCTGATGTGAGCCCGCATTATGGGACAAACATTCCAGTTATTTTATATTGGATCTTTTGCTTCCGCACTTTTATTATTCTTGACTCATGTTATCTTGGCTTATGGACATGTATTAGATAGTTATATTTTGTTCTTGATATCTCTACAGCCGTAATATGACTGTGGATGGATACTTCTTACCCACAGGTAGCATGGTTGGCTATGTCACGTGCCCAATTTAGCGTACTCTGGGAAGCAGGGCGTGACACGTTTCTTTTGGTATCAGAGTCATAGGTTAGTCGGGTTGATTCTTTTTGTAGTTGGGTATTGTACCCAATACACGAATCAGAATACCCGTGTTTAGGAAACATGTCCTGCCACCTTACCGTTTACCGTTCTTGAATCAAGTCCTTCCTGATTATATCTTTTACGATGTGCAAACTTCCTTTGCATATCGACTCGAAACCTAATTCCTTGTTATCTCTAGGACTTAGGCGACTTGGGTGGAGTTATGTAATTGTAGCTATGATACCGTGGCATAGTTACAATGCGGTACTCTATTTAAATAACTTGGAGTTCTAGCCTTGATCTATAATTTGAATCTGTTATCATGCTAATCTTTGGGTGTTTTAGTTTCAGGAGTATGGCAGACAAGAACCTAAAGACGTACCAAAGGCGTATTGACGAAGCCGCCATGCTTGGAGTGATACGGGGGATGCTGGAGAATCAAAAGAGACAGACCGAGCTGATCCAGCAGCAAGCTGAATCGTTTCAGGAAGGTTTACGGACCGTTCAGCAGTCCGTGAACAATGTTGAAGCTAAGCCAGTTGATCATGTGGGGACCGTAGCAGATTTCAGACGCTTGGGACCGTCTGCCTTTACCGGTTTGGAGGAGCCGTTGCCAGCAGAGCAGTGGCTAGTTGACACGGAGAACTTACTTATTGCGTTTCAGATTCCAGATGAGAAAAGGGTGGATATGGTGCGCATTCAGTTAGTGGACTACGCCCGTGAATGGTGGCTTGTGGAGGAGACCCGCTTGCCCAAGCCGATCAAGTAGGCGGATTTTTCAAAGAGTTTCCTGGAGAAGTTCTTCCCGCGGACTGCACAGGAGGAAATGGAAGAGAAGTTCATCAGTCTGAAGCAGAATGGTGCGGCCGTAGATGTACATGCAGCTGAGTAGATACGGCTCAGTAGATTCGCTGGACCTTTAGTTGCCGACGATGCAGACAGGGCAAGGAGGTTCATGCGCAGCTTGGATGTGGACATCCAGAGCCAGATTGTCTCCCCGGGTTTGACCACTTTCTCACAGGTACTTACGGCAGCACAAGAACAGCAGAGCTTATCTGGGAAGACTGGGAGTTCTCAGCAGACAGCAGTTGCGGTAAGGAAGCCGGCATTTGTACCAAACCGAGCTCATGGTCGCAGAGGTATTCCAGTGGACCATCGTGGTGTAACACCGATGAAGAAGCCTGTTGCCATTGATCGAAGAAGGAGCATGATTTGTGACTACTGCCATTTACCTGGCCACGTGCAAAAGGATTGTCGTAGGAGGCAGTGACTCTGTTTGGTTTGTGGAGCGGCAGATCACACTGTTAGTTCTTGTCCGTCGAAGCTACGCACAAGGGATGATACTCAGAAGCCTCCGCAGAAACCATTTCAGGGACAGAAGCAGCTGACTTAAGGACCCAATCAGGCTCGAGCTTTTACCTTGACGGCTGAGGAAGCTAAGGCGTCAGGAGAAGTTGTTTCAGGTATTCTACTCGTTCATGGTTTTCCCGCATTAGCGTTATTTGACTTTGGTGCATCCTATTGTTTTATGTCGTCCAAGTTTATAGCTACACACTCGATTACCTACACGACCCTGTTTAGTTTCTAGGACATACACACTGGGAATGGGAAAATCATATCTAGTAGGGAATGTAAAGATTGTACAGTTGTTATTTGCGGATGGGACCTTTTTGCAGATTTCTTGGTGATTGATACGGGCAGCTACGAAGTCGTCTTGGGAATGGATTTTCTTGGCACTTTCCACGCTCATGTTGATTGTAGGGCAAAGAAATTAATTTTCCAGATTCCCGGACATCCCGAGTTTACCTTCACTGGAGGAAGCAGTTCTGTCGGGCCAGTCAAGTTTAGGGCTAGGCCGACAACTAATATTCTTGCATCAATGGAGGTTAATGAAAGTGAAGAGCCAGCTATTGTTCGCGATTTCATGGACGTGTTTGAAGACGTATCAGGTTTACCGCCGAAGCGAGACGTGGAGTTCGCAATTGAACTTGTTCCTGGTGCAGCGCCAGTATCTAAAGCGTATTATCCAATGGCACCAGTGGAGTTGGAAGAAGTCAAGAAACAGGTTGCTGAATTGCTTGAGAAGGGTTAGATTCGAAGTAGTAACTCGCCTTGGGAAGCTCCAGTTATTCTAGTCAAGAAGAAGGATGGCATAAGAAGGATGTGCATCGACTATCGAGAATTAAACCGGGTGACTATTAAGAACAAGTACCCGATCCCTCGCATTGACGAACTATTTGAGCAGCTTAGTGGCGCGAGAGTATTCTCGAAACTGGATTTGCGATCCGGATATCATCAGGTCCGAGTGAAAGCAGAAGATATTTGCATGACGACGTTCCGAACTCGGTATGGACATTACGAGTACTTAGTGATGCCCTTCGGAGTAACGAATGCACCGGCGATATTCATGGACTTGATGAACCGAATCTTTTCACCATTCTTGGACCAGTTTATTGTGGTGTTCATTGACGATATTCTGGTCTATTCGAAGAGTTTTGAAGAGCATGCAGAACATTTGAAGATTGCACTACAGACGTTGAGACAGGAGAAGTTATATGCGAAGATGAGCAAGTTTGAGTTTTGGCTGGAGGAAGTAAAGTTTTTGGGGCATGTTGTGTCTGGCGATGGAATCGCCGTCGATCCATAAAAGATTGTAGCAGTTTGAGATTGGCCGATTCCAAAGAATGTTGCGGAGATAAGAAGTTTTCTTGGACTCGCCGGGTATTAAAGAAGATTTGTGGAGAACTTTGCTCGTCTGGCGGAGCCGTTGACCAAGCTTATGCGCGAGGAGGCACCTTTTGTATGGACGGATAGTTGTGCGTCGGCTTTTGATACGTTGAAGCAGAGATTGATAACCGCTCCTATTCTGACCGTGCCAGACAGTTCCGGAAGATTGGTGATTCACAGCGACGCATATGGAAAAGCATTGGGATGTGTTTTGAAGCAGCATGGGAAGGTTGTAGCATACGCATCAAGACAGTTGAAGACCCATGAAAAGAATTGCCCAACTCACGACTTGGAGCTTGCGGCCGTGATTTTTGCTTTGAAAATTTGGAGACACTACCTTTTGGGCCAAAGGGTCAAAGTTTTCACGGATCATAAGAGTTTGAAGTATGTGTTCACGCAGAAGGAACTTAATATGAGGCAGCGTAGATGGTTAGAACTGATGGCTGATTACGATCTTGATCTTAAGTACCATCCGGGAAAGGTTAATGTCGTACCGGATGCGCTCAGTCGGTTACCAGCAATTCAGATGTTGACTACGCAGAAGGAACTCCTTGAAGAATTTCGAAGATTTGATTTGGAGGTTGTGCTACCGCATTCTTCGGGACAGTTGATGCAGCTACAAGTACATTCGTCGTTGATCAAGAATATTAAAGCAGCGCAATCGCAGGATCCTAGATTGCGAATGTTTCGAGAACAGGTTGAAGCCGGACAACGAACAGATTTATTAATCCATGAAGATGGTTCGTTGAGGTATGGTAGCCGTTTGTGTGTGCCAAAGGGAGATATTCGCGAAGATCTTATAAAGGAGGCACACAGTTCAGCTTATTCCGTACATCCAAGAGGCACGAAGATATACCGAGACTTACCACAGCATTTCTGGTGGGAAGGCATGAAACGGGAGATCGCCCGCTTTGTGGCAAAGTGCTTGGTGTGTCAGCAAGTTAAGGCTGAACATCAAAGGGTTGCTGGTTTGTTGCAACCACTTCCGATTCCTCAGTGGAAGTGGGAACATATAACCATGGAT